>OY728126.1:2033389794-2034639794 GCA_963277665.1 Viscum album
TAAATTTTTTACCATTTCCCTTAGATTACAAATTATTCTAATCAATATTAATCTCTAGAATTTTAGTGTATGCATGAGTGGTAATTTTTGTTCATTAATTTATTCCACATTAAGAGTTTCAAGGGTTTGTTGTAGTGTATTTATTAGGTGTGAAGCTTCTCAACTAAAATTCACAATTATAAAAGTGTTTAATGTTTATAAAATTTGACACTGTGATCCACATGATATTTTATAGAATAAAAGATCCAAAACTTGAGGATTCTAGAATAGCATCATTCTCCAAGATTTGCTATATTTCTATAGCTGATAAGTTGTAATCATCATCAAATATGTTTTTATAATCCTCTATAAATCTTTATAGAATGGGGATACAAAATATGAATATTTATCTAAGACAATACTTATGGGAAACCATGTAGATGTATAATCATATATATGTACGCATTGCCCTGGTCATATACCTAATGGGTCTCATTAATAGAAAAGAAATGATAGACTTTTTTTATTAGTCTACATCAGACCATATATCATCATGACCATTCACTTTCCTTGTAATATGGGTGATGATGTACACAGTAACTTCATTCCACTTCCACTTAGGAAATTTAAGTGGATGATGTAACCCTATTAGACATAAGTTCCATATTTCACAATCTATATAAGATATTGTTTTTTCAGGTATATCTCTCTTTGAGTTTTCTGTTGATCCTTAGTGATCGATACTTGTATGAATATGGAGAGCCTTTTCGGAAAAAGGACTAAAGCTTGGGGATTTATGTTTGTTTCAATTAATGGTTTCTGGGTATAAACGTCGTAAATATTTTTCATTGCAGTTTCCATGCTTAGGAAGATATTGGAGGTCTTATGGGTCCTTATCTAGAATTCGGGATGCAAACTGTTTGTTGGGGGATTAAACATTTTGTATGTAATGAACTCACCAAGGTCACCCTCAAACCTATCACTCAAACAATTATTTTACATACCTGAAGGGAGTTCCTGGTCCCCATGGGCTAGTGATCCCCATGGGCTAGTAACAGGCACCCTAGGCATCTGAAAACACAATTGAGGGAATCATTTTTTCCAACCTGATCAAACCAATGGAATATAAGTATAATTAAATAAGGAAACAACGTAAGACTAAATATATATATATATGTCATAAAATTTATAAATGCAATGGAAAGAACAACTAGAATGTAGTCACAAAACTCAGCAGAAAATTCCAGCTATAAAGGAATAAAACCAACTACTACTCTACATGATGGTGTAGATGTAACCACACTATATCACCGCCAGATAGACAAACAAACTAACATGATCCTCATTGTCTCAATGTGGCTCCGTGACTTTCCCTACACCTAAATTCATACAAATGTCTATGCACCATTAAGGATGTGCGTTATGTGTGAGATAATAGGATTAGTAGTATCCCAACAATGTGTTTCATATCTAGTCTCTATATAAAAATTTCTATATGATTATTTTAAATAAATAATGGCATGATAATTAGAAAATAGGTTTCAAAGAAAACATTGTAAAAATTTCCCTTTTTCAAAGTTCTAAAGTAGGTAAAACATGCATATCATGGCTAACTCATAAATCTGTATAGTACAAAACAGAAGTAGAAACACGGTCATCAATATGAGGAAACACTATAGGTTAGACTAGAAAACTAATCATACCACAATAAATAATCTGGACAATCGAGTTCCAAGAACACATGCCAAAGAAGCAGTGGAATACCCCATCAGTAAACCCCAAGAAATGTCAATATATTCTCTATAGAACAATGAGCCTATGAATGAGAAGAAATCCCCATGATCAAGCCCCCGAATAATCACAAAACATGAATGATGACCACAGGATAAACCTTCCACCTATGTACCCAAGGTAACCCATGTGCTCATTTTCAGAAATCAATTTCAGTTTTCCAAAAGTACCCTTTTCTTTTTCCTTTATCAAAAACCAAAGAAATACCATTTTTCTTCAAAAACCCTTTTCTTACACACACATATAATATTTAAAATTTGATTTATCAACTTAAAAATCAATAGAAATCATTATTAATATCTAAGTCAAGAGACGAAACCATCCTCTTTAAAATTCTGGTCACAGATGCCCATAACAGGGTCCACCACCAACAAAAACCCTATGATGAAAACGAAGGCCCTATAATCCAATCCACATCATATGAATGATCCAAATCTAAACACATGGGATTATAGGAAAGGGATAAAACTGCATAAATCAACAATTAACTACTTCTACGCCATGACAAAATAAGGAAAGGGCCTTCTGACAGAGATCACACAATAGGTCCAGAAACAACCAAGAAAAAACACTATCATAGCCCAGCAGATCTGAACATGCCTCTCAACTGTGATTTATTGGTCAAAGGTAACGAAGAATTAGAAAGAAAAACTACCCAAAAAGACACCCCACAACTTCTATGATGATCCAACATTTCATGGATCGATCTAGAAGGATTAATGTTTCTCAAAAACACTTAGGAAGAACTCTATGTTTAGAGCCAAGGTATTGTAGAAATTAACTGAAGCCAAAATAGCTACTCCCCTATTTTAAAAACTCATTCTGTATTTTTCCATGAAATGTAATATAGTTACATATCGTGAAATACATATTTTACAATTATTCATAATAATCCATTGCATCAGATTAAAAATCTATTATTTAAACAATTTATGACGTGATACCACTCTTCATGATGTCTAAACTTTCACATCGTGAATATCCTTTAACACTTTGTACCCAAAAATAATAACACAATGTGTAACTCAATTAAAATGAGGTTAAATCCTTCTATGTCCTCCAGAATTGGTTGGTTAATGTTTAATGTTCAAAAAATATCTACTTTAACCATAATAGTTATCCTCCCATTTTCATAAGAGAGAAAAACTACTTTGTGGTTAAGGGTGTAACTGATAAAACGGTAATAGGGTGTTATGAAAACCCCACCATAATTACTTTACATCCCTGGGAAGTCATGTGGAAGATGTAATCCTTATAAAGTGATGAGTCCATTTCTCCCTTATCAAGGGATCATGTTCCAAAGTATCAAGAGAACCTAATCCACATTTCCGTATAACTACAACCAATATAATCTACTTCCAATTCAAAACATTCAATTGAGAGTCAACAATATCAACAGGATTCTCCAAAATACAATAATTTTTTCTCCAACTCAATTTCATACCAACTTAGAGTGTGAGGGGGTTTAGGATGGTATTTCATAATCTAATACATGTGTAAAACATCATGGATACCCCGTAAACTGATCTGAAAATTATAACTGATAAGAAACTTGTTTGATCCACTCAGTGACTTCAAACGGCCCAACATATCTCAGAGACTACTTTCATTTCTTTCGATGTTAATAGTCACCCAACTATACAGAAAAATTCAAGAAAACCCAGTCACCTATGGAAAACTCCAAAGGTCGACACCACTGATCCACTTGTGATTTATATCATCTCCGGGCTATTACCAGACATTGATGTGCATCCTGAATATTTTGGGATGTCTCCAAAACCAAACATTGTACAACTACAGATACTTCTCCCACCTCATCCCAAAAAAGAGGTGATCTACATAGGAGACCATAAATCAACATAAAGGGGTCTATTATTATCCTTTATTGATAACTATAGTGGTAAAAAATCATCTTGTCTCAAATTTTTGTCCCATGATCCTTCAAAATCCAAGACACTGGCATGGATCATATCCTTCAAAATTTGAATCACACACTTCATGTGACTTCTATTTGTGGATGGGTTGTTATGCTTAACTTCTCCGGAGTACCCATTACCTATTGAAGAATTTTCCAAAACCTTGAGGTAAACCTTGAATCCCTATATGAAATAATGTAAGAAGAACTCCCATGTAACCTCACAATCACTTTTATATACTATTTTACCAGATCATTAAATTTAGTGGTGTCTTTGATCAGAATTAAATGAGTAGAAATCATTAACTGATCAACAAGAACCTAGATAAAATTCCTCCCTCAGAAACTCTGTGATAATCCAAAAAAAAATCCATGGATAACTCATCCCATTTTCAGAAGTGGCTGAAGAAATCCAGAATGTTTCAAGTGCTCTAGCATTATCAATTAATAGGTGTAAAAATGATGTACTAACTCAATAATTTAACATTTCATTCCCAGCCACCATAATCTCTACCACATTTCATAATATATCTTTATAGTTTTAGGATAAATGACCCATAAATATTTTGTAAAATATAACAAGGCTATAATATTCATATATGTTGGGACAAAAATCCTTTTCTTAAAGTAAATAATACCATATAAAGAGAGAGACCAACCAGAAACATTCTATCCACCATAAAAGATTTCTTGAGTCTTACAAAATCATCATCTTGATGTTGAATCCACAAAATAGACTCCAAGAGATATTATGTCAATTGAAAATTATTCATAACCATTCTCGAAACCTCTTCCTGATCATCTAGTTGTAACTGAGATAAAATTTCCATATGGTTCCACTCCTCCTTCAATTCCAGAACATCATGTGATAGTACTTTCCTACTAAGAGCATCCGAAATGACATTTCTCTTTCTTAGGGTGTAGACTATATCAAAAATTTTAAGGTATTGTACCCATCAACATTGTCTAAGATTCAAGTCTTTCGGAGAAAAGATATACCTCATACATTTATTATCAGAAAAGACTATGATCATTTCCCCAAAAATATAGTGGCACCAACATTTAAGCACAAGTATGAAAGAGATAATATCTAAATCGTGACTGGGGTAATTATTTTCATGCGGTTGAAGACGATGAGAGTAATATGCTACCACATGGTCATCCTTCATAAGAATTCATCCCAAAATAGCAGCATAAGAATCACAAATAAAACAACGTACCCCTTACTGGGATCAAGTAAGATCCGAATAGGTGTCAATTTTATAATCCTATTCAATTCATCAAAATAATATGGACACTTCACATCCCATGTGAATATCAACACATTCCTAGTAAAATAAGTAAAAGGTGTCTTCAAGATAGATATGTTCTTAAAAACCCTTATGTAGTATCTAGTAATACCAAATAAGTTCCATATCTCAATGAGAATTTTTGGATACTTCTAAGACTAGAAAAAAAATACCTTTTATGGATAAACTAATAATTTGTGATATAAAATTTTATTACCTTAGAAATTTACTTATTAAATCTAGAAAGTAAATTTTGAAAACATTCTATATAAATGGTGACATCCCATAATTTTTAGAACCAAACTAAGATAGTTCTTGTGCTCACACTCATATTTCAAATAAACCAGAATGGCATTCATGAAAACTACCAAAAAAATTCACGATATTGATGGAACATATGATTCATCAAATCCATAAAAACTACAGGAGCATTAGTCAGACCAAAAGGAATCACAATATATTCATAATGGCTATACCGGCTTCAGGAGGCTGTCTTTGATATATTAGACTATAGAACTCTGAGCTAATGAAAACCCAATCGAAGATCAATAATTGAGAACCATTATTCAACTTTAAATGATAAAACAAATCATTCACATGGGGAAAAGTAAATTTTATATCAACCATTATCCATTTCAACCTCTGACATTTCACACACAACCGAAGTGAACCATCTTTTTCCTTGGAAAAGAGAAACGGGGATGCCCCAGGATGAACTCTAGGGTGAATGAATCCTTTTTACAACAAGTATTACAACTAAATCTTGAGATCTATCAGCTCTGTAGGTTCTATATGATTAGAAGATATTGTTATCGGTTGTGTTCCTTGTACCTGGTCAACAATAAACTCTTCCCCTCTATCTGGAGAAATACTAGAGAAGAAATCTCGGAAAACATCCAGAACGTTGTGAATAAAAACGGGAAATTAAAAAGTAGTGGAGATGTCCCTAAGGTCAAACAAAATAGCAGATAGTAAACTCCTGAGTTTTGGGAAGGAAGGCCCTTCAAAACCTGATCTTAGATCCCACTCTCCCTAGAACACAAGAGAGCTCCCATCAACAACAAGAAATAAAACACAATGATGATAACAACCAACCTCATCATGATGAGAGATATGCCAATCCATAATGAATATGAAGTCAAAAATATCTAAATAAATACTAATAAAATACCAGAACAACTCTATATCAGCTATCATTAACGAACAAGTAGGACACTGAAATACCTATTCTTTCCTCTAACTATGAGGTGTCTCTAATTGCAATGTAAAGGAAATAATATCTATTCAAAGTTTAAAAACAACAACTAAACTTGTAGATATAAAATAGTGGGAGGAAGATGTATCAAATAAATAAATTACTACAAAAGATGAAAGAGGGATAGTACCTCTCACTATTGCTGGACCTATATCAAATTCCACTAAACACTCATCCACTATGTAAAAAATGCTTCACTTCAAAGGCCTATTGTTGTATCCCAATATTCTTGAATATGTTAATTGCATCATATTTGCCTTTTGAATTGATGAAACTTGTCCATAATGACGCGTAGTCATATCCTGATAGAAGTGTTGTAAGGGACCAATGTATCCATAGTTGTTGCATGTCTTGGTGGGTATAGAGAAAGAACATATTGTGTTTCCTCTATTGATGCACTAATAACAACTCAGCGGATAATTTATTTCTAAAATAGAAGGGGTAGATGTGACTTGATTCTAATACCCACCTATACTCCTTATATACTGATTATTCCACTTCTTTTTCATCCCATGGATGTCACTAAAGTTATCACTATATGGAAGAGAAGTGGTGGTAAAGCTGACCTTGCCTACCATATTCATATCTTCCATCATATATCTATCAACCATCATTTCATAGGTTGATATTTTTAACATGAACATATATGATTTTATATCTTATCACAAACCCTTCAGGTACTTCTGTGCTTTTAGCTGGTTATTCTTTACCACATCCTGAGAAAAATGGACAAGCTCAGTCAAATGGTTGGTGTATGCCGACATAGAATGCTCTCTATTTTGTAAATACAAGAAATAAAGACACATTGATACCATCAAGGACTCTGAGAAAAACTATAAGAAGAACAATTATTTTAAACCCTTCAAATCCAATCCCACTTGTCTGTCTTCTTGGACCATAGAATCTCACCATCACTTATAGGAACCCTTAAGCCTAAAAACATCACACATTACTGTGATATTTTCAGGTGTTTCTAAAAAGTCATAGAACTTATCTCTATTATCCATCCATTCCTACAACTATTGACACTCATACATTCCCTTAAAGGGAAGCGACTTCTCATATAAGAATTCTGGTTATCGATCTATCTCTCCCCCTATTCCTTATTTTACCTACACAACTACATTCTGAACATAGGGTACATCCGAATCGATATAAAATTATTATTTTTTGACAACCCATAAGCATAAAATGTTATTCAACACCAAACCCAACAAAATAGACACACATCCCTACATCCCATGGAAACTTGATTCTCGTTATGACAAGAGTTGGCCAGGACTTATCGCAACATACCTCTCATGTCCTGACAATCCTATATCTTGTCTAACAGAAATCCAAAGAAAAGGAAAGTTGAGGAAAATAATCCTTGATACCAATTTAAATTTAACCAACCAAGGTCACCCTCATACCCATCACCCAAACCATTCTACTACATAGCAAGTGGGTGTTCCCGATCCCTACAGGTTAGAGACAAGTACTCAGACATCGAACAACTGAACAGAGGGAACAATTTCTCCCAACCTAATCAAACACATGGGATATATGAATAAATAAAGAAGTAAATAGAGAAATAATAAAAAATATATTTTACATAATAGTTAGAAATATAGTGGTGTAAAGAACTGAAAATTCATGGTTATTTTTTTAAAATTATATGGGATTTTTTCGAGTCTGCAAAAATTGATGGCGCATGATTCTGAGGCCCGATGTGCCTTAAATGAATTTCTATACATTACTAAGGTATGATAAGTAAATGCACTGCCAACATTTTCTATATATTTAACCAGTGCTCGGAATTGAAATCCAATAGCACCTATGAATCCGCATCACTAGGATTCGCTTAAGGGAAACTTCACTTCGACCACAGTTGATCGAGAGAAAAATATAGTTTTTTAAAATTTTAAGGAAATAATAAAATAACACAAATTTTTATTTTATTTCTTTTTATTTTTCCTAGAACCAGTAGAGTAACGGTGGTAGGGACCATGGAGGTGGTTAGACATTTAATTATGGGGTGTTAATTTCAGGGTTACACTTTGGTTACGTAACCACCCCTCACGTAATTAATGAGATACTTTAGTTACATCAATTAATGAGGCACATTAATTATGTCAATTAATGAACCTCATTAATTCCTCAAGGCGTTACTCGCCTCTCCCCCTATTATTTGAATGGAGCTTAGGGTGGGGTTTTGGAATGGCTTCATTAAGTAAGGAACCCCTGACAATGTGACACCACACCTTCCACCAACATAGAATGGAGGGTTGATGACGCCTGTTGTAGGATCGATCTGAAGGACGATGGATAATGAATGCCAACACATGTGAAACTTCTCCTCTATCTGAAATATCCTTAATTGTGGAAGAACTACTATTCACAATGTCCCCAAAGAATCATGAGGTAAGGGGTTTAAATTGTTTATGTGTTTAAATTAATTTTCTCTCATTGTTCTTGATTAATACAAAGAACACGGATCAACCAACTAACGGGTTGATCTGCGACTCATTTGTTTTTATGGAATGTTATTGTGGGGATTCATTTTGAGGGTTTATCATTTCATATTATTATTTGGGTTTCACCCATATGTTATAATTCTAATGCAGAGGGTTTGGGTCAATCCGATCAGTGCACAAACCCTCCATCGATCTTGTTCTTCATGCGTTCTTTGTGGGGAAGTTATGAAATTGTCAGCAATATGGAACTGAGGGCCCCACAGTAGAGGTGGAGTCTCGAGAGGCCCATAGGCCTAGAATGGAATAAAAATACAGCGCTGAATCATTTTCAATGCCTTGTGGAAGCTCTTCTGGCACGACACTGGTGCGGTGACACCGGTCACGGAGGATAACGGCGTTTCTCGGTGCCTCAGTGGCCGGATAGGCATCTGACAGCAGGCCGGACGTAGAGGCAGAGGTGGTGTGCCATCATGCTCTGCATTGAAGGAGAGCTGTGGCCTGAAGCCACAATGAGCTGGAAGGGACCTGCCTCTACGGGTCCCACGGGTGACAAGGTGGCCCCACCTGGTGCCACCCATAGGTGAAGATGAATGGCTCTATGATTAGTTGGGAAGGTAGACGGCATGCCCTGTGTGGGGTGTGCCAGTAGGCCTAGCCGCGTCGCCTACCCAGCAAGAATGATGCAGTGATTTCTTATGGATCACAAAATCTAAGGCCTCATGAGTTGAATTATGTGACTCGTGACTTGTAGTTGGAAGCTGTAGTCTTCGCACTGATGATGGGGAGACACTACATGATGGGTGAGTAGTTCGTTATTACTCAGACTACAATAGTCTTATATATATCTTCACAAAAATGATCTGAATTTGAGACAGCAACATTTTACAGAGTTCCTCCAAGACAAGGACTTTCTAATAGTCTATAGTCCTGGGAAGGGGAACATAGTGGCAGATGCACTTAGACAGAGTTCAAGATCGTAGCTACTGAATGAGGCTTTATAGTATTTTGCCTTGCTTTATATATCCTACATGGATAGAGAGGTGACATTCTACCTCCAATCGATGGTAGTGGCCCCTCCACTCATTCAGCGGGTTAGGGGGGTGCAACTCGGTGACAACATCTCTGAGACTACACGTGCTCAGATATCCTCAGGCCATGCACCAAGCAGATAATCTGAAGGTGGGGAGCATGCTATCCTTTTCAAAAGATGTGTAGTTGTACCAGTGGAGCTACAAGAAGAGGTTATAAGGGAGATCCATAAATTTCCCTTGGCAGTACATCTAGTCATGATGAAGATGTATTAGGACCACCAGTGTTAGTACTAGTTTCCATGGATGAAAAAAGATGTGGCAGAGTTTTTTTCTAGATGCCTCACTTTCCAGCAACTGAATGTCGAGCACCAACTAGCAACAGGCATGACCCAACTCCTCAAGATACCTGAGTTGAAGTGGGAATGGATATCGATGGAATTCATGTTGGGGTTACCACATACGTTTAGTGGTCACAATACCATCTCAGTGATTGTTGACTAACTCACCAAGTCAGACCACATCCTTGCTATTCTAGAGAAGGGTTTTGCGGAGATCCCGGTAATTCTCTACATTCAGGAGATTGTCCGACTTCATGGGGTGCCTTCGACGATAGTCTCACACCGTGACACATGCTTCACATCATGGTTGTGGGAAGTATTGCAGGAGTATTTTGGGACTCAGCTTTGCTTGAGCATAGCTTTTCACCCACAGATAGATGGTCAGACTGAGTAGACCATGCAGACCATATAGGACATGCTTCGTACATGTGTCCTTTTTATTGGTCATAGTTGGGAGGACCACCTACCCTTAGTGGAGTTCCCATACAATAAAAGCTATCACTTCAGCATTGGTATGGCCCCTTTGAGGAATTGTACGGACGACAGTGTAGATCGACCTTGTGTAGATGGATCTAGGAGAGCCAACAATCATGGGCCCAGATATGGTACATGCTAACACTGAGAAGGTGCAAGTCATCCGAGATCAGATGAAGACTGCACAGAGTCAATAGAAGTCCTATGCTGATAGGTGATGAAGACCACCAATGTCCTAGGAGGGGGACCATGTATTCTTGTGAGTCTCCCCTAAACAGGGACTATAGATATTTGTCCAAGGCAACAAACTCTCACCAAGGTTTTTCGGACCATTCCTGATACTTTGGAAAATTGGTAAGGTGACGTACTGTTGGGCACTACCACTGAAGTTGGAGAGGGTGCACGACATCTTCCACGTATCCCAACTAAGTAGATACGTGAATGAACCATCTAACATCATCGACCATGGCGAGAAAGTGATTGACGATGGGGTGGCTTTTGTGTAGTACCTGGTGGAGATACAGGATTGACAAGAGAAAATCCTTCGGGGGCAGCTGATACCACTGTTGCGCATTCTGTGGAAGCACGAGAATCTCATGGAGAGCACATGGGAGCGAGAGACTCATTTGCATACCCAGTAACGCTATTTGTTTGTGTAGCCTTGTTTGGCTTTCATGGATGTAAAGCCTGAAGGTGCGGGGAATGTAAAGACCCAAAAATTCCATGTAAATGTTCTTCAAATTATATAAAAGTTTTACAAGTCTAAAAAATTAATGGTACATTATTCTGAGTCCTAGTGTTCCCGTAATGAATTTCTGAACTTTTTTAAAGGAATATTCAGTAAAGGCGAGGGTGGAGTTTCCTATCTGTTGAACCGTTGGTCGGAATTGAAATCTGAGAGCAACGTTGAATCTGTAGTGCCGTGATTCTCTAAATGGAGGCATTACATCAACTGCATTTGGTCAGGAGAAAAAGATAGTTTTTTCAAATTTTTAGGTGATAACAAAATAACATAAATTGTTATTGTTTTTCTTTTCCTTTTTCCTACCACCTGTTCAGTGGTGGTGGTGGGGACCACAGAGGTGGTAATTGCATTAAATATGGGGTGTTAATTTTATGGTTACACTTTTTTTGAGTAACCACCCCTCACATAATTAATGAGACAGTTTAATTATGTCAATTAATGAGGCACATTAATTACTTTAATTAATGGACCAAATTAATTACACAAGGCCTTGCTCGCCTTTCCCCCTCTTATTTAAATGGATCTCCGTGTAGGGTTTTGGCTTGGATTCATCAAGAAAGGAACCCCCGAAGAAGTGACACTAAACCTTCCACCTACAGAGAATAGATGATTGATGAAACCCATTATTGGATTGATCTATAGGTTAATAAATGATGAATGCAAATGCACACAAATCATCTCCTTCATCCGCAATACCCTTGAACGTGGAAGCACCACCATCTGCAACATCCCCAACAAATCACGAGGTAGGGGGTTTATATTTTTTATGTGTTTAAATGAATTTTATATCTTAGTTCTTGATTAATACGATGAAAACAGTTCATCCTAATAATATGTTTATCCCTGACTCATTCATTTTTATGGAAGGTTGTTGTGGGGATTTATTTTTAGGTTTTATCAAATCTTATGATGATTTTTGTTTCACCAATATGTTATAAGGCTAAAGTAGAGTGCGTGGGCCAACCCGAACAATTCCTAGACCCTCTTACGAACATGTTCATGATTTGTTCTTCATGGGAGAATGATGAAATTGTTCTCAATGTAGAATCGAGGGCCACACAGTGAAGGTGGCATCTAGGGAGGCTTGTAGGTGCAGAAGTGAATAGAAACGGTGCTCCAGAGCATCGTCAGAGCCCCATGGAAGTCCCTCTGGGGTGAAACTAGTGGGAGAGACGGTGGCTCGTGCTCCCCGGATATAGAGGATAGTAGTGTCGTGGTGGCTGGAAAAGCGGCTGATAGTGGGACGACTACAGAGTCCGAGGAAACGTGTCGTCGCACGTCGTGTGAAAGGAGAGTCGCGGCCCAAAGTCGTAGTGAGCCGGCAGGGACCCGCCTCATTCGGGTCCCACTGGTGACAAGGTGGCACTAGCTAGAACCACCCATAGATGAAACTGAATAGCTCTATGAGCAATTTGGGAGGTGGAATGTGCACCTCACGTGGGGTGCGCCCGCATGCCAGGCCGCATCACCTAGCGGGCCAAGCCAGTCTGCGACCCAGCGGACCAAGCCCATCACAACTCCACCAAGCTAGGGGGCCGATCTTGTCCATCTGCAGCCCAGCCCAATTGGGTTTGGTCGACCCAAATTGGGTGGGGTCAGCCCAGGACAGGTCGGGCCAGGTCAGACCACACATGGACCCCTCTCAGGCCCAAAAATGCTTAAAAGGCAATAACTTGTGAACCAGATGTCCGTTTGACAAACCGTCTGTGGAACCGAGATCCTTGTAGTGATATGGTCCTTTTGAGATACTCCACAAGAGGTTTGGAAAATTTTGGAGTACTTCTGGGTTGGATCAGCATTGAATCCTACCGGGCCCTCGACACAAAATGAAAATAACTAGCAGATCGGGCGTCCAACTGACGCGCTGTCTGTGGAATAAGGACCCCTGTGACAAGGAGGCCCATTGGAGATACACTATGTGAGATTGTATGGATCTTGAAGTGCCAACTAGGTTGGATAAAACATTAATCCAATAGGGACCTCTTTACAAATTTTTCCATGTCTCATAGACCGGGCGTTCGATCGATGTGGTGTATAACACAATGGGACCCCTATGACGGGGTAGTACCTTGGGTATGAATTTTTTAGGACTTCATACTAATTGATATATGATTCATTGATTGAGGTGCAGAATCATTCAGAGATCAGGCGTGCTTCATGCGGGAATCCAGTGGCTGTCTGTGACATGTAGAAGAAGAGCGACTAATACAGGTTAGCATAAGAAACACCAAAGTGGGATGATCTAACTATATAACTCATCGTCCCTACCACTGTTCTAAAAACCAATATGGTTCAGCACTAACGACCAATATGAGTCAACACCGGCGACCAATACTGGTCATCACTAGTGAAAAATACGGGTCAACATTTACAGACAAATACAACTCGGCATACAGTGACCTATACGGGTGAGCAGTAAAGTTAAAACGGATATGACGATTTCCACTATGACTAGTCATCCCTATCTAAGTAAACTTGATATTATATCGTTAGAGTGAGATGTCTCTTTTTCTTAGTTCTTCATGGTTTATATCTTTCTTGTGATATTTCCATTGTGGTATTTCTTTGATGGTTTCCATTTCTGGATTATTGAGAGACCTTCCGGGGTCTCGGGGTCCCCTACTAAGTTATTATACTCACCCCTGCATGGGCTCTGCCTACACATGTGTGTCTTATGAAGACTACAGATGCTCCAATGTATACATTGGATGTTCGGGACTTGTTGGATATTTGTGCGATAGGAGCAATTGAGATCATCTTCTTCGACTTCAGACATATAGCCAGTACCCTCAAGATAGATCTCTAGGAAAGATGTGATAGTTGTTTACTTCCTTTCAGTTTATATGGATTATATCCCCACCCTCTATTTTCTGTTAACAGTTGTACTTATGGTTTTACTTCACTCTCATGGATGTACCGTACTTTTATTGGTTGTTTACTTCAGTTTCCCTTTTTTAGTGTGTACAGATCTCTAATGCAATGCCTTCCCTATTCGGAAAAATCTATCTGGTGCTAGTCACTAACCCCTGGCCTATAAAAGGCAGGATAGGGGTAGTCACGTACAGGCTCGGTGCGACGGGTCATGACAAGTAGAAAAAAATTAGAATAATTTCAAAAAATCCAAATGAAAAGTCCAACTACAAAGGAAAAAACCAACAATTAGTCCAAGTGATGGTGTAGAGGAATGCTCACCATCTCATATCTAGCTACCAAAACCAGCTGACATGAACCTCACTAACTCACTATGGTTCCTTTCCTTTCCTGACACTGGAATAATGAAAATAGTATATGCACGACTGAGGAGGAGTGAAGGGTTTGAGCTAATCAGCTCAGTAGGATCCCACTCAGGTGTTCTATATCACGTATTTGAATAAAAAAATCATATATTCTTAATCTAAATATAACTTTTCACGATAAGTATTGCAGTATTTTTATAGAAAACATGGTAAAAATTTCCGTTTTTCATTGTTCTAAACAAAATCAAGTACAACATTCCTATCAATCCTAACTCAGAGAGCGATGAAGTACAAAAATAGAAGTAGTATAACAAGAATCAATACCAAGGAACACTGTAGGTCATACTAGAAGGCTACTCATACAACAATAAATCATGTGCACTATCTAGTTCCATGAACATGGTCCAAGGATGTAGAGGAAAACCCCATCTGTAAACCCCGCTACAATGTCAATATTATTTACACATAATAACAGGCCTAGGAAACTGAGGAAATAACCATTATAAAACTCTTTGATATTCAAAAAACAAGATCTATGACACCAATCTAAACCTTACACCGATGTAACCAAGGTAAACTTTAATCCCATTTTCACAAATCAGTTTTAATGTTTCAAAAGTACGCATTTACTTTTAATTTTTTAAATATCAAGGAAAACCCATTTCACTTAAAAACTCTTTTCCAAAACACACAAACAATCAAGGAAATTTGATGATTCGACTTATAGAGATAGATAAATATGGATAATTATCATATACTAGAGAAAAAACCACCCACCACAAGATTTGGGTCACAAATGCACACAATAGGAACTACTAGCAACATACACCCGATTGTAAAAACAAAGTCCCTTGAATCAAGTTCACATCACATTATTAATCAAAATATGAACACAAGGGTGTGGTGGAATGTAAGAAACCTACATTCCACAAGAACGATTTCCCGATGCTCTATGACCAATGAAGGGAAAGGACTATGGAGTGACATCGCACTACGGGTCTAGAAGAAACCAATCAGAAACACCATCTTAACCCTAAAGAACCAAACATGCCACCCATTAGTGATATTGCAATCTAAGGAAATGAAGAAGTGGAGAGATAACTTTCCTGGAGAAATTACCAACAACTATAACAAAGATCCAATGTCGAACGAATCGATCGAGAAGGATAAAAGTCTCTCAAAAACACCTGGGAATAACTCTAGGTAAAGATACAGTGTCATGAAGAAAAAATTCTAATCCAAAACAACCACTATCATATTTTAAAAAGTGTATGTGGGTCATTTCAGAATATGTGATATAGTTACATTCCCTAAAATACATTGTGTAAAAATATGAAAAAAACTCTGTCACCTCAGATTAAACATATGTTATTTAAGAGAATAATGATGTGAAACTACTCATAACAACCTATACACATTCCAAGTATGAATCCCCTTTCATAGCTTATACCCACCAAAATTTACACAGCGTGTAACCCAGTTACATGGTGTGAAATTTTTATGCATCCTGTAGAAAAAGTTGGTTAAAGATTAAAGTCCAAAAAATCTGTAATTTCACCCTTATAGGTATCCTCACAATCTAAATGGAGGGGAAAATCCTGATGATGTTAAGGGAATACATGATAAAACGGTAACAAGATGTGACATTATACGTGATAGATGGTTTGTAACTGCTGCTGGACATGTCATGAATCATTACAGGTTGTGAAAAAATTAAACATCGTATAAAACATACAAACCATGTTAAAACTGAGTAGGGATAAATTATAATTATAGGAGAAAGGTTTTTTAGTGTATCCATATAAATATAAATACACTACATTTAATTGTATTAGATGTAATGTATTTATCAGGAGTAGTGGTTTTATATTTTCTGTGCTAATAATTGTTCATTTCACCCCACTGCATATTTTCTCCTCTCAATCCTATGGGAACTTCTAGGTAATTTTTGAGTTCCTATATTATTTATAGAGGTTTAAATCCCCCATTTAATCCCTATTAAGTGGACTTGGTAATGTATTACCTTCTCTCCCTAGGATCTCCATCATTTGTGGTTTAATCTCTTGATTGTGATCATTGTTGGTTTTTATTTTGATCCTTGATGATCCTTGAAACTTCTTGAGATCATACGAACCTTCATTCTTATTAGAGATTCCTATAGGAATCATTGTTTGATCATTAGTTAAAGGTATGGTTTCAAAAACACAACCTAATGGTTTAATGTTTTGTCAATTATGTGAAGTATTTCAATTATTTCAACATATCGTGGGAATAATAAATTAAATGAGGAATTAGATTATTTCTTGAAATATATTTGGATCCAATTGGTTACTAAAATTGATATTAGCTACCACTATGGTGTAAAAAGCATTTATTATATGTGAAATATTTAATTCTATAAAGTTTATTTTCAATGACATGGGATTTGGGTGTTTTCTAGATATAGATTCACCTTGGGTTTTCATGATTATTGAGATGATTGTTTTGATATTAATTATGAAAATCTTTTAAATGAAATCTATTATTGAAAGATAAATGGTAATTTCCATAATAATCTATTGAGACTTTTGATATGATATTTTGAAACCCTTATTTCTATGACATATGTTGTCATTTCTAGGTTTTAATAATCTTATGTGGCGTATTCCCAATTTGGTTTTTTGTAATAATTATATGGGGCATTGGCCCATTTTATATGTTGAAATTCTTATATATCGGGGTATTCTTGGAGGCAAGATAAAAATTTTATATAGTGGGCTATACCTAGTGAAACATGCAAAAACAATTTATATTTCGAGCATGAACCTGAGACATACTGAATTGTTTTTTGGGTTTTCCCCTGAGACATTATGAAATTATTATATACCTGGCTCAACCTGAATTAAATGTTGAAATTCTTATATAGTGGGGTTTGTCCTAGAATTTTGTTATTCATACCATGAATAAATGGTTCTGGGTGACATGGTTTTGAGACATGCTCAGAGACATTCTAATATGGCATCGTGTAAGGTTATATGTTCCCAGGATTATATGGTTTTTGTTGGAGTGGTTGTGAGACATGCTCACAGAAATTTTGGCATGGTCCCGAAGTAGGTTGTTGTGGTATTAGTCTAATCATTTAATACACCTATTTAGAACGTTATTAAATGAAATTATAATCAGATTGGTTATTCCTAAAAATAATTCTTTCTACTTACTGCATTATAATCACACCCTATTCAGGTCACTAATTCAAATCTGTGTAGATTTCATAGATGAAGCATTTCATACGGGAAACAGACAATGCTGTTGATTTTCACTTCCCAAATTGGTTAAAGTATTGAGATGGTACCGATGTGGATTTTGGGACCAAGTACATTTGAGAATTTATTTCATTCTTCTATTATTTCATTTGTATTATTTATAGATTGAAATTTAATTACATACCATCATGTCTTTACATTAATCCTTTATAATTTATTATATTATTCAGCTGGATTTTACTGGTTAGTTTTCTGGTATATTGTATTGTTTCCATTATTTATTGTACTCTGATGTTTACTTATTATTTATTATTGGATTATTACACATTATTATAACTCTATAAGAAGAGGTATGATCATGTTTGTTCTAGGATCTGAGCTAGTTTTTATCCCACCATATATAATTGAACCAATAGAGTTTCCATATTTGAAAGTTCACTTGTAAGATCTAAAAGCTAATTCTTTCATAAGTCCAAGTATATTTCCATGGGGTTATGTAGTTCTCTATTCCAAGAAGGTTAATTGGAATTTTCCCTTGTGTGTGGATTATCATATATTGAACAAGATGACAATAAATAACAAGTACCCCTTCCGTGTATCAAGGATCTTTTCTATTAGAAAATAGGTGATCAGGTTTTCTCCTCAATCAACCTAAGATCGGGATAATATCAATTGAGGGTGATACAATTGAACATGAGTCAGACTACTTTTAGGAGAATGTATAGATTATATAATTTCATAGTGATTTCATTTAGTTTGACTAATACACCATAATTATTTATCTCCTGGGTGAATATACTATTTAATCCTTTTCTATACAATTTTGTGTTGTTTTATGTAAATAAAATATTAGTGTGCATTTAGTCAGTAGACGATCCTGGCCAGCATATTGAAATCATAATAAGAATATTCAGATAGCGTTAGATTTATTCCAATATAACCAAAAGAAATTTTTGGTTTAATAATTTTTACTTCTTGGGCCATGTCATCTAAGAGAAAAGAGTGTTAGTGGACCCATAGAAAGTTTTATACAAGTAGTTATCTTATCCTGAGTTATTAGTTCCGGGAGACAAATTATATAGCGGGGAGACACCATCAATATGGTCTCTTTGTAGTGAAATTTATCTTCTTTTCAATGCCCATGTATATGGTCCTACGGGCTTATGGGAGGAGTTAATGAGAGATTTTTAGGCATCTAAATGAGACTTTATATTCTGGTTTAATTAATATGTAACATGATATTTGTAGGCAGTATTGGTGGTCCGTAATGAAGAAAGAATTAATATAATTTATGGAGAGATGTTTCAATTCGTAGTAGGTTAAAGTAGAGCATCATAGGCCAGCTGGTATTTTACTGACTTTTCCTATTCCTGAGTGGAAATGGGATGATGACACTAAGGATTTTATGGCAATATATCCCCCTAAAACCATAATAATGATGTTATATAGATGATTATGGATTGACTGATGAAGGTATCCGATATTTTATATTAAGGATATCATTAATGTAGTGGACCTAGGAAGTATATATTTATTTGTGGTATTTTATTTTCACCTTTCAAGGCCTTGTAAGTCAGTATGATTCATTCACCTCTCTGTGGGTTGGAAGCAAGTGATTGAGTTCATGCTTTTCCTAGTCTTGTATATGTCATGTCGGAGCAGGTTCAGTTGATTATTATGTAGTGATTGACCACATAGATTAGGTAAAAATCATATTCTGACCATTGGAGATGACCTATAGAGTTTCAATTTGGTCAGCACATTTTCCTTCAGGAGTCACCCTGGATGGGGAAATGTCTTATAATGAAATAGGGGAACATAGTTCCCATGTTTGATGGGTCATTTTAGATAGCAGATATGATTTTTCCATTGGTATGCTGATTATCCCTTTCATAGTGCAACAGTGTCATTCATGACATGTTTTACATGACATAATTGTATAGATATTATTCAAAACATTCTTATGTGATAGATGTAGTAGACACTGAGAATAGTGGTGTTGTATCCCTTAAGGATAATATGAAATTTATTGCAGACCACATTGAGAGTATTCTCTAGGGTTTGGAGAATCCTTTTTTCCATTGTAGAGGAAGCATGAGAAAGTTCAGGAGGAGCCCAATGAGAGGGAGTCTTATATGTGAGTATAGTGGCTAGACTTGTTCTTAAATACCCCACAATAATTCCTGAATTTTCTTGGGGATGAGATGATATATGGTGGGGTGGTTTTTAGATAACATTTTTCAAGTATATCCCCCATTGAGTTTTTTGTTTGATCCATGGTCGATGATTCTTGTTCGAAGAAAAAGATACGATGTTGGGTAAAATAACTTAATGTTCATAGATATGTGTTTTTTTATAATGGATTCTGGGAATAAAGATGTTAAATGGATTTTATGAGGGTTTTCCATTATTGGAAAGGCCTTGGAGGCTTTATGAATATTTATGTAGAATTCAGGATCGAAACTATCTATTGGTAAATTACCCACAATGTAAATATTACACTATGTGTAACTACAATAGGACAAGTGGTGAAATGGTAACACACTATGTAAACCGTAAAAGTCTTGTAAAAGTAGAATTGGTACAAATAATAATATGAGGTGATGGGTTTTTTATCATATTCATCTAATTTCAAATACATGACGTGTAAATGGAATAAATATTGTCTATTTATCACGAGCATTTATTTTATATTTTTTTGTGAGGATGATTTAAAATTTTATCCCATTGCATATTTCATCCTCCTGACCATAGATCATTTTTGTGGTGATTGTGGAGTTCCACTCTTAGTTCCAAACAACCCAATAATGAATTCAATCCCTGGTAAGTGGTTCGGGTCACAATTTATCTTCTCTCCCTTTGATCTCAGGTCATTGGGGTGTAATATCTTGATGGTGGGATTTGTTGGTTTTGAACATGATTAGTAATGATGTAGGAACCTTCCGGCGATTATCATCCACTTTTTTCTTATTAGAGAATCTTGCTGGGAGCATTGGTTGGTCCTCTGTTAAATGTAGAGGTCCTAAACCTTAACCATTTGGTTTTAATTTTATTTTAAAAATATGAAATATTTAAATTTCTCCAATATATCATATATAAAATTAATTAAATGATATATTTGATTATTATTTTTAATGCCTTTGAATTTAATTGGTTATTGACCAGGCATGAGGCTACCATTCTGGTGGGTGAATATGTGATTATAAACTAATTTTTTTAGTGGCTTAAATGTGTTTATCATGACATGAGATTTGGGTGTTAGATTGGTATTGATTCATCTTGGTTTTGCCTAATTATTGATATGATTGTATTTTTATTAGTTATGTCCAAATGATAAATGTAATGTGTAATTGAATGATAATCATTAAATACCCAATTCATTATCGCCTTTCTTATAAAATATAATTGGGGAAACTCAATGAAAGGATCATGAATTTATAAAACCTTTCATCTTTAGTTCTTTGAGAAAAATCATGAGATCATTCACATTATATAGCATCATATGATTAGTGGGGTATTGATATTGGATATCTACCCAATATGGGATCAACCATGAACTCTATTACCCACTTAGTTTTAATCCTAATAAATAATTATGGTACACAACCAAATAAAATTATCCCACTACAGAAGGAAAGTTAAGTATAAAGAACATTTTTTTAGCTATGAAGATAATAATATCCATCTATGCAATAATGGATCCTAAATTCCAATGGATAGACACATCACATTATCCTAAACATTCTTTTCTCCCATGAATGTTTTCTCCTCCTCTATGAGTAATTTGGCGGACACCCACCTTCAGTATGAGTCAATGTGGGGTCTGAAAGCATTCTATATTATCAATCCCAAATATAATAATAAATCTAGTCCTTTATTTAATGAATAAATTTAATAATTGATCTTACCCTATAAACAATACAACACACTATGGACATTTCATGAAATAATCCAACATGTTCCCAAGGGGTGTATATAAAGAAAAATCTAAGAATAATACTCTAAATTATGTCCCAAACTCGATAATAGAAGTGTACATAAAAAGTATCAATTTCCCTTGTATTAAAAATAATATCAGAAAAATTATGTGAAACTTGAAATATACCTATAACCATTGAATAACCCTCACCACAATCATATATAACCAATTCTAGAGAAAAATAGTTACCACATCAGATCTATGAACCTAACCCCATGATCCATTTCTTCCATGAAGAACTAACCTGTGAGGTATCTTATACTTTTATCCCTAAATTTCATTACCACATTCATATCCTAACCCTCTAAATAATGTAAGACTATTGGTATATTGTTATCCCAAATACCACAATCTAGAATCTTGGGTTTTCTTTGATTCTCTCTATTCCCCATGATGTGGATTCTTATTCAATAATGCTACTTGTTTCCCAAACTACCTCAAACAAGAAAATCCTTCAATGGGCTAAGATAACTTGTGTCAAAATGAGCATTCCTATAACACTGATAACATACTACATAATCACCATGTGATGTAGTAACTGGATTACCTATTCTAAACCATGAATACATATCATCTCCCTTGTGTATAACATCACTCCTCCAACATTATAACAACAAGATGTGATTACACTATAAGGGAAAACACTCAGATTATTAAATAATGGAAATGACCCTTCTCCACCACCCTCTACTAGGATCTTCTCATCCCTAATATCCATGTTTACTACATCAAAATATGATTTCAAACTGATAAACATCATTTATAGCCTCATGTTTGGTCCAGATATGATCTAAATCCTATGGGTTTTCTTGGATACATTCATGTAAAACAAATAAGTAATATAAATCAATTCAGATAATTGAGTATTATAGTCTTTCATTTATAATTTTCCATGATGGAGATCCTAAATTCCACTGGCCAATCATGATTTTTAATATCATGGAGTAACTAATGAAAAAATAGATCCATGAAGGCCTCTAATGAAATGACCTCATGTCTCCTCTCTTGTAACATCATACCCTTACATCTCCTAGATGGTCCATGAATCATGACAGTTTCTATATTCACCCTCTGTTAATTAGGATAATAAACAAGATAAAATAAAATATAATTTATTTTTATTCATTAATTGTTGAATTGATGATACTGTGATCCCAAGAAGGCTATAGGATGCCTCATGTTTAGGTCCCAGTGAAGTCTAACTTGGTAGCCCCATCCCATTACACACCTCTGTCTCCAATGGATACTAAAAAACACTTCTATGAAATAGTGATCATCATCTAAGACTATTGGAATAACGCTAGTAGCATAATTTTCTCCTACCACTAATAATTAAGATGTAAAATAGGGTTATTACTATTTTGAGGAACAACCTCATCCTTATTCATGTTTGGCTCCATGGGACACCACCGTGATTTAATTTAATAAAATTATATAGAATATGTTTAGAATTCATAAGAACATCTTAAATCGTGAAAAATTTTAAGTTGAATTAGGCATATACTTATATAACCATATTAACCATCCTTTATAAAGAAAACACACAACAACTAACTCACCATTTAGGACAGACCCTAAGGGGGCATGATTGAACCATTACTCACTATTCTATTTCACCCTTACACTATAGTATTAAATAGAGTTTGTTTTAAAAATTCTAGATGTTATAACAAATTTCACTTCATGTTTAAATCAATTCTTTAATATTTTTCACTATCAAAAAGTGTTATTAAATTTTTTATGTTTTAATTGTATTTATAAGTGATTTAGAGGGACCATGATGAAGCTGAATAAAAATGGGACAAACTATGAAATATTCTAAGCACACCTATTGACATAAATGGATAATAAATTTAATCCATTCATCCAATTTAGATAGATTTTTTTTATTTGATTCAAAATTTTATAGGTTAAAACTCTTATGAAGACACCCAAGAGAAATTTCTCATTTCTGATAACCAACCAAATTAATATATCTAGGGAACCAAATCTACCCAAAGTCAAAAAAAATTTATTTATTTCATTCATATCTTAGGTTTTAGTTTTCAAAATGGAGAAAATTCCTCAACTAATATATTCAAGAAGTGGGTAATTTTTTTAAAAAACCATAGTGATTTTTAAGTATCTAGATAATCAAACCCATGGTCTAAATGGTTTCTCTGAATCTGGGCGCCCAAATCTACCTTCTACTTTGCCTATAAATTGGAATCATGTGGACCCCATTTGTAAGTTCATCCCACGAGAAAATATCTTCCATTATGGAGACCCAAATTAGTACTCTCCTCATCTATGATGTTATGGAGACCCCTTTTCACATAGAGGGTTCAAGGAAAAAGGTGAAGTTCCACTTGAGCCTCCTCTTGCTCTCGATGTCTAGCATAAAGGTGGATGCTCATTTTGAGAAAGATCCACATACTTGGGATAGATTTTTTCACTTGTTAATATAGTATTTTTTTATAATTTTATTGATAATTATTTCAATTATGATATCATTAAGAATATTATCTTACTAATTCATTGATTTTGTTTAATTAAGTGATCCATTTCTCTTTTCAATACTTATTGGGTTGAGATTTATGTGGGAATAATTGTTTGTTTTCATTAGACTGCCCAATCAACCTCTTTCTCAAATACATACTTGAGATATCAATATTTTTTTGAATCCCTCACTCTATGATTGAGTTACCAAAATTGATAACATGATTTTTGTTTCATTGTTTGGTTCTTTGTTCATCATTTTAAGAGGAAATAGGTGAACCAAGATCATGACAACCCTCAACAAAAGGATTCAATTAAACTATGTGTATTTTTTAGAATGATGAACTAACCAAGATGTTTAGTGAAATTGAAATTAATTCATTATAACTAAATTTTGAAAACACCACCTTTATTTATCAAATCTAAAACTATTAAATTTGGTCTTTTATTATTAAAATTGTTTTCAAAACCATTAACCACTTTTATTAAATTTTATTAAGAATAAAAACAATAAACATACAATAATACATAAGATAAGAACTACAATGTTCCATATTCTATAAATCCCCTTCAAAAAATAATCTATTTGTTGTGTCATAAAAATTCTCAAAAATCTTGGTGTCATTTCTAAGTAGTACCTTATATTTTTTGTGTTCATATTGTTATAAAAACATTGTTCACTTTTTGAATATTTTTTCCTTACATTCTGCCATAATTTTATCAGTTATTTTATAAAATCTTCATTTTTTGGGCCTCATTCATGATGTGATCTTCATAGGAGGAACTACTTCCCTTAGAACACAAAACAAAGAGGAGATTTTATCAATGACACCAAGAAGCACTAAATGATCCCTTGAGGAGGACACACAAAACATCAAAACTATTTTTGATACTTCTCATTCTTATGAAATGAACGTCATGACTAAAACAAAATTCTATAATATGGTTGAAAATAACCAATCCCTAAAATAAATAACCTCACTTAATGTAGATATCAATCCCGCATAAATTCTAATATAAGGTGAAACAATTGGTTTTGAACAAAGATTCGTTTCAATTCACTCATTAACATGATTCCATGGACTTGCTGGAGAAGACCCACACAAGCACTTAAAATAATTTAACATTTTTTTTTCAACATTAAAACCTTCAAATTTGAAACATGATCAAGTAAAACATAGAACATTCTCATTACCTTTAGAAAAATCTCTAATTAATGAGTTGTATTACGTTAATTCCTATGGTAGAGGCTTGGTGTACATATAACACTTTTTTCATAATAATTATTTTCCAACCTCTTGAGATAAAACTATATGGAAATAAATTTTTGGTATAAGAAAATCATAAGGTGAAAACACTTTATGAATACTGGGAATTATTTAAAAGGATTTTTTTAAGTTTTTCACACCACCAAATTAGTGATCAAATTTAAATACAATATTTTTATTATGGTTTATTTCCTATTTATTGAAATATGATTAATTCTTCTATTGGTGGGGATCTATTTGAAAAAACCTAGATCTTTTCAAGTACCCTTATTGAGAACATGGTAGAAAACACTCAACAATTAATTTTAAGGTCAAATGGACATATTCTTGGTGAGGTGTATAATTATGAGTTTGAGAAGATGGTGGAAATGAAGTTTCAAGGGGTATAACCCATATTTTACAAATTTCTCTTTACCAAGTTAAATATTAATCTATTCCTCTAATTCATTGTGTTATTTATTTTTATTTTATAAAAATCCCTAATCTAAAAAATTCCATCAATTAAGAGAACCTTTTGAGATTTATGAGGAAATATTTCTAGGATGTCCCCATAACAAACCCTTATGAAATAAGCATTATATCTATCCAACCTTGTGTATAAAGGAAAAAAATCCTATATACAAGTGGGTATTCAAACCAATCTCAATAACCACTTAACCAATTATGGAAAATTATTCATCCACCGCCACAGCCTAGAAATCCCCAACAAAAAAAAGACATTTCTAACAACCCCCACAAAAACCATTGGTAATCTTATAAAGAATGATGAAACAAATGGAAACATATAATATCTAATTCCAAAAAACCACCCAATAATCCATATAAGACAAAAACTTTTATTAGTCTAACTCTCCAACTCGGTGGGGGAAACCCAAACTCATGGGTCGGGTAAACTACACTCTCAATCACATTTCAACCATAGAGATTAGGTAAATATAAGTTATATCACCCTTCAGAGTTGAACACAACATAAATAGTAGTCTTTCTCCTCTATTAGATTTTTCCCATCCAAAGGATACCACTATCCGAACCACTGAAAATAGTCTAAGAGATAAAAAACATAGTCCCAAGAGAAGCACTTCGAATAGAAATAGTGTTTCGTTTTATGAACCACCAAGATAAACCATTCCTTTTGAATCTCATCAAAGTAAGACCCAACTAAGGAAGAAAAAAGAAAATTATCAAGAGAACTAGATTTTAAAAATATTAAAAAAATGTAGGAAAACACCCCTTTGATCGATTTCATAGAGAAAATTCCATTATATAAATGTTTCTCAAGGATATGTGGACACACCAAAGGGGATTTTGAGGTTATGAAAAGGTGATATTAGGGGTAAAATTATCATCATTTATTGATCCATCACTTTGAACCAAATACAATGATCGTGGAACATTATGAATTCCATGCAACATAAAATGTATTTATTTTCCAATACTATGTTTGATTTTAGTGATTTTATAAATGTGATTCGTCACTCCATTTTCTATTCATTACAGCATGGGGAATTGAAACCAACAGTAATTTAAATTCGACTTGCAAACCAGAGTACTACAAACCCTGTAGGTTTGTTAATGGATGTTCTATTGAGGGAGGAAATTTAAATTTTTTTTCTTATTTTTATGTGATTATCTGGGAATATGGCTCTCATATCTGGTTAGGATATATATTCTCTCACTAGGGTTTTTACCCTTGGCCTCTTCAGTGTCATTACCTATCGATTGAGTTTTGGGTTTTCTTCACCCGAATTAGCCATTGTGTGGTGAGGATGACTTATTAGTGTGTTGGTGGCGTGAGGGTGTGGTCAAGGCATAGAGAGGGTGGGGTAAGGTTATACCAGTTTGGAGAATAGTGGGTAAGCTAACGATGGATGGATATTTGGGATGGAGATCCTTCTTGAAATAGAGGTTATTGGGTCGGCTGTAGTTGGTGGACTACCAAAATTTATGGTCGTGTTGAGGTTGGTGGTTGGCGGTCGGCTGACGGGACAATGCTCAAGGATTGGACAACTATTGGTTTGGTTATTAAGGGGGATGGTAGTAATTTAATGGAGGCAAGATAGTTTATATTGTTTCTAGGTGAGGCAATGATCCTAGATGGGATGACAAAGGGATGTAAGAGGGAGTGTCTCCCGCGATGGTGTGGTCGCTACATCAGGAGGATGGATCTAGAAAGGAGCTGGAATCTACAATCAGATCTGCTCCATATCTGATGCTCGATAAGGCATGTGTGGGTTCTTCGACTGTGAGGTGATGAATAATGGGATGTCCTTAGTGATCATGTGATGGTGGTTCTTAGAATTGATGGAAGTTCATATCTTAGTATTGTCATATCTAGTATCCTTCAAGGATGAGGCCATTTATAGTTTCTTTTATAGGCCTTTGGTCATTTGGGAACATTTGGGAGTCTATTACTAGGGGTTTGTAATGGGTTCTGTTCCACTGGGCATTTAGGATACTGAATTTTTAGGCTATGTTCCTCTGGGCCTTCAAACATGTCATGGGTTGTCACTTAACCATTTTCAAAAGGGGTTACTATTTTCCATTTCTCACATTTAATAAATGGGCTCTCACCCAACCTTATACCTAAATATGGAAGAAGATATGATGAATGAACTTGACCTATAATATTTAGAAATGATTTCTTAAAAAACTCCAAACCCATAATTAATGTCCATGATGGTAAATTATTTTTGGATTTTTTTGAGGACATTTTCCACTTCAACATACTTAATTCCTCAAAGCACCCCTTGGATGAAAATTCCTCATATTCAGATAATTTAATTTATATACTCCTATCCACTGAAAAACATCATTTATTTTCCCAGATCCTCTTTTCGAGTTTCCATCCTTGATAGAATTTATAAGTAATGAATCATGCATTGAATGTGGTATTAGTCTATAAAAATTTCATGCATGTTTTTTAATTGATGATTTCTGGAGAACTCAAGATCCCAAGAGCATCAATGATATTGCTAATATTGTAACAGATCATTCCACATTTGTGGATGGTATTATTGAGTTGTTGTATGATATCATTGACCAATCACTTTAACATTCACACCCTTCAGTCCAAAATCCACCTAAATTTGAACACAAACAACTACCACCAGATTTGAAATATTCTTATCTTGAGTATAAAAATAGTCTTCCTATTATTATTTCGAGTTACCTCTCTCTATATAATGAAGTTTTCTTCTCAACCTTTTGAGAGATTGTAAACAAGCATTGTGATGGACACTTTCTGACATTATTGGTATTATTCCATCAATTTTCAAACATCATATATTGATATATGAAGACGATAAAGAAATTAAGATGGACCAACATCAACTAAAACCAAACCTCATAGATTTTTTTAAATTGTATGTAACCAAATTAATGGTTTTTGGAATTATTAACCCTATCTCTGATAGCCTATGATTTTTCCTATTTTGGTAGTTCTAAAAATACTGATGAAGTTATAATTAAAAATAATATTAATGATTTGGTTATGTCATGTGTGAAGAATATTCTTCATGTCTTTATAGAATATCACTAACAAAACCAACACACTAGGAAGGACCATTCCCTATTTTTCATTATCGATTAGATGATAGAGTGGATAGCAGGGTATTTATGCTATTATTCCCATAGGGGTATTATGGATACATTTATATCCATATTTCCCTTCACCATTAGTAAAATACAACATTCACATGCCCATTTGAAACATTTACCTATATTAGGATGACAATTGTTCTTTACAATGCACCAATTAATTTCTAGAGATTCATGGTTAGTATTTTTTTCCACATTACATTATTAATTGAGTGAAATTATTCATCTCTGTGTTCACTATATATAGATCATATTTTAGTTAGGGTTTCAGTAGTCTTGGGTCTGTCTTACATCAAGATATTAAAATAATATTTTATTATATTTTGGGAAATTTCATTTCATTGTAAGGAAATGTATTGTACTTGTGCATATAATTTCTAAGGAAAATATCCAAGTAGATAAATCAAAAGTGGATGTCATTTCTTCCCTAACAATTGCCAAAAATGTGTGGGATGTGTGGTCATTCTTAGGTTTAACTGTATTTTATCATTGTTTCATTCATCAATTTAGTATGATTCCCCCCCCCATAACAATTACACTAAAAAGAAATGGAATTTGTTTTCTTGATAAATAATTCTAGGATGATTTTAAAAAAAATAAAAATGGGTTTTCACATCACCACCGTTAATCCATCCACCCTTGTGGGATTTACCATTAGATATTCTGTGTGACACCTTGAACTATGTAGCTGGGATAGTCTTATCATAATGGGTGGATTGAGCTCCAAATGTCATAGCTTATGATTCACGTACCCTGATACCTTCCTAAGAAAACTACACCACAACTAAAAAACAAGTCCTTACTAGTGTTTTTTACTTGTATAAATTTATCTCATACCTTTTAGGGTCTAAATTAATTGTCTTCTTAGATAATGAATCCCTCCAGTATCTCTAAAATAAAACAGAATCCATACCACATCTTATTCATTGGATGCTCCAACTTTAGGAATTTAACATATAAATTTAGGCAAAAAAGAGAAAAGAATGTACTAGTTAACCATATCAATAGGATCCTCCCACTCTCATACATTCACTCACCCCCTTTTACTCCCATAAATGACATGTTTTTTTATGATAAAATGTAGAAAATAAATTATTTTATTTCTTGGTATGCTAAAATTGAAAATTATATGGTAACATCTTCCATTCCTACTAATTTCACCAAAATAAAACCAGTTCAATTAAAACATGATTCATGTTTGTACATTTGGAATGACCCCCTAATTTTTGCTCAAAATTAGTGATCAATTCCCTAGGAAGTGTATTCTCTATAACAAGTTTCAGTTGATCTTTATGTTATGCCACACTCCTTATTATAGTGCCACTTTGGTCCCCAACTGACTACTCGTGTGATTCTCAATTTTGGTCTCTTTTTTCTAAAATGTTTCAGGTTTTCCATGATTTCTATAAATCATGTCCTTGCATTAAAATAATGGGGTTTGTCACTAAAATAAATTAAATTCCACAACAACCCTTTCTCTTCCATGACATTCTAAAGTCTGAGGAATTGAATTTATGGGACCATATCCCAATTTATTTGGAAACATTTACATTATTTTGGAATTTTAATACATTTAAAAATAGGTATAGTCATGAACCATATGGAAATATGATTCCAATACAGTTTGGGAAATTTTGAGACCCCAAATTATTTAAATGTTTGGATTTCCTTGTCACATCATCAGAAAATAGTGTTCTCATTTCTACAACAAAAAATTAAATCACTTTTGTTTTAGTATGGGGTCATACATCGAGTGTCTATAGTATATAACACACAGTCCAATGGTTTATATGAGGTGTTAAATATAGAAATAAAAAAATCTCCAAAAAAAATTTATCCCAAAATAAAATATTGGAGGCTTAGACTTCATGATTCATTGTGAGAATATTATACTTCCTTCAATACTCCCATTGAAATGTTTTCTTATCTGATTTTTCTTCATAAATATTTTTCACCTCCTTGTTGAGATATATCACTGAGCGTACTAGGCCATTAAACAAATAAATTATAACATTACTCGTTTAGGTGATCATAGGATGTTAAAAATCTATGAGATAGAGGAAATGGGAAGAGAAAAATATAATTGAATTTATAAGGATAGAACCAAGGCTTCCCATAACCACCTCATCTATCATCGTCAATTTCACTTTGGGGAGAAGGTCCCCCTTTTCAATGTATGGATGAAGCTCTATATAGCTAAATTACATTCACAATTTTTTGGACAATACACTATTGCTAATTATTATCAAATTGGTCTTTTTCTGGTTACAAAGGAATAAAAAAAACCTACCCTATCAAGGGGACATGGCCAATGCACTTTCACATAATCATTCTAGAGTCCATGGTAGAGGAAATCTATGTCCAAGAAGCAACCTAAGAATGACACCCATCATATTTTATCCTACCTTTCCACAATATCTTTTTTTATAATGAAGACACTAAAAACTCTAGGTTTGTGGGGATAGTTAATTTATATGGTTTGTTATGAATTTGAATCATATTTATTTTATTTGTCTTTATTTATTTCAAAATAATGATGTTAACTCTCCCTTCCCCCATCACATTTTTTCAGAATAATTATTTTTTATTACCACTTTACCATGTAAATTAATAAAAATTCATCAGTAATTTCGCAATTTCATGTTGTTTTAGCATTTTAAAAAATTACACTGTTGAAATGCTTGTTTTAGCATCAATTTAAAATTGAGGGGGAGGTTTCATTAGAATTGTTTATTTTTTGATGATTTAAATGGTTTTAATATATTAAAACCATTGATGGGAATGGCTCCCTTTGTGTAACTAGTTTATGGGAAATTGTGTCACTTAATATCTCTGGAAATCACTTCACCCAAACATGAGGTGTGTCAAATGTGGGTGTATCTGTTATATGATTGTGGTAAACATTATAAAAAGATAATAAAATTAAAAAAAATAATTATAAAACAAAAAAAATTCAATTTTTCTCTTTGGAAAGTAATAATACATGATTCCTCAACCATTTAACTTATTGTAACTTTTATAATTAGTGTTGTGAGGATATAAAATGAGGGTTTATTGAGGAGTGTTATTTTTTCTCCATGTTGAAATTTTGAAAAAAAAAATTATTAAATGAGGGGATTTATGAAATGTAAAATTTATGGGTATATCTAGGTCAATAGATTATGGTTTTAATTATATTAATGATTATGTGAGTGTTATTGAAATTTGATTATAATGGATGTAGGGTAGGTTTGGTGAAAATAATCATATAAGCATAATTTTTTTAAAAGAACCCATTTTACTGGATAGAACGTGAAATAATAACATGAAGTGGTTTTCAAACACACACATGGAGAGATATTAACATTTTTAGGTTTTGAATTATTTTCTAAAATTGGTACCATTCATCTCCAAAAACAATTTCTCATACAATTTATGAGGCATTTTTTCCTGGGTAACATAGAATAAATCCCATGTGTGATTTTTTTTATCACATTACATAAAAGAATTAAATATTCAATTAATGTTAATTTTTTATGATTTTAGGAATATCTCCATGTATTATATTAGAAAATGTGAATTTCCCCATCAATGAAAATTATTTGTTGTAGGGGTGTGATCGCACCACAATTCACTATTCAATTTCACCCTTACACCACGTTATTAAACTAATTTTATTTTTCAAATTCCAAATAATATAAAAAAAGTTAATTCATGTTTTATTTAATCATTTAATATTTATTATTTCTAAAAAGAATTATTTCACATGTTTTTATGTTTTCATTATCATAGGATATTATTTGAAGTGGCCATGAAGAAGTTGAATAAAACTGGGATAAAATGTGCCAGATTTGAAGCTCACCTATGAATTAAAACTGATAATAAAGCTAATTAATGCATCCAATTGGGATGAAATTGTATTATATGATAAAAAAATTAATTCTGATACAAGAATTCTAAAGATACCCAAGAACATTTCTTCAATTAAGGGGCCCAATAGAACCGATCCATCCAGGGAACTGAATCTGCTTAAAATCCAAAGTTATGTTTTTATTTTGTCCATATATCAGAATATAGTTTTAAAAAAGGTGCATTATTATATATATATATATATATATTTAATAGGTGTTGAAAAAACCTATTAATTTCTTCTAAAGAGAGATAATACTATCTGTCAACTGAAATCTTTGGGAAAATTGGTTTCCCGACATCTATGTTCCTAAAACCACCTTCCACTTTGCCTACAAATTGGAACCTTGGGAACCCCATTTATATGTTCAACTCAGGAAAAAACCACTTCCATTTTAGAGACCAAAAGTAACACTATCCTAATACAATATATTCCGCAGGCCGCTATCCTCATAAGGGGTCAAGGATGAAGGAGATGTTCCGTATGAGCCTCACCCTCCTCTTGATGGTGAGCTAAATGTTGGATGGTCATTTCGAAGAAGGTGCACATTCATAGGAGGGAGTTTAATCACTTTTTTATCTAATGGTTTTGGGTAATTTGTGTGTTTATTATTTCACTTATGTTTTATATTAAAATAATTCTTATGAAATCCTTTATTTATATTAACTATGTGAATCATTTTTCATTTGAACGCCGATTGGGTTGATGTTTATGTGTGGATCTTGGGTTGTTATAATTGGTCAACACAAAAATATTCTTTATCACACAAATACATGAGATATCAGTATGTGTTTACGTCAATAACTATATTCTTCACAAATGTTCTAAGGTATTACCTATATTGAAATAACTTTTAGGAACAAAATTAGTTTTATGTGTCATAAAAATGTGCTTAGTACTCTCTCAAATAAATTGGAGAACTATAACCCACTACTTATCCAAGGTCTAAGTACATGTCCTGTATATCTGTATATATCACATATCTTTATGAAATAGGTAATCATAAAAAATAGCTTGGTTTTAATTAAACATATGTAATTGATTATATATTATTTAAAGAATAAAATAAATATTTATTGAAATTTTATTAATTGAACCCACATTTTCAAAAACCAACTCTATAATCACACAAAATAATGAATAATGACATGAAATACTACATTCCAAAAAAATGATATTTCAACTTGCACTCTCCCACTACCCTCGACCATAGAAAAGTAAATAGATCATCAATAAAAATATAATTGAAGTAAAATATATGGAACTATAATATTAAACCCAAAAACAAAAATACCACTACCATGATAACTCAATTATCCATTATAAATGTTTTTTATAGACAAAATCATAGATTTATAATTGATTTTCATCCAACCTATCTCCATACATCCAAACACTAAATCAATAATTTATGAATGAATAATTTTGATACCATTTTATAACATCTTAACCTAATTCAGTAGGTATCTACAAGATAACCACAACGCCTCAAACATTTTACTCATACAAAAGATATTCTTAACTAGAAATAGTGGATGATACTATACATTAAGGATACCATGCCCTATATATCCTAAAAACTAATAATAACAGTGAAAGGGAGAAAAAAATAAAATTAATTTATAAAATTAAAACTACAATCTAACCACAAAAATAACATCATGTAATAATAAAAATTAACCCATTATCCGATATTTTTAAACAAAAAATGATCCCCATCGATAGAAAATAAATAAATGACAAAACTAGTAATAAGAGAATAATAGTGGATCAATAAAAAGATGATCCAATAGTGTGTTCTATTATCACCTTCCTCTATCATCCAAGCTCAACATAATAAATCACCTAAAATGGGGCTCTTCTCATTACCAAGATCTTTTATAGTAAAGTTTGTGTTCCCACTAATGGGCATATATGGGGTGTAAGTCTAGGAGTGAATAAGGATCCACCACCAACACCATAAAGTAATCCATTAATATATGCGAGTTAATGTATTAGGAATTAAATAAATCAATCAATCATTTGTTCACCTAAACTCAATAATTATGTGCTATCTAATCCGATAAAAATACAAAAAATAACTTCTTAATCCAAGTCTATTGGAAGGTGTCCTCTCATTCCCAAATAATGACAATTCCGACCATAATAAGTAGTGTACACTGAGTAAGGTGTAACATATCCAGCCAACCAAATAGGAAATAGAACATGAGGTAGACAAAATATAAGCAAAATCCCATATAGGAAATGGATATGAGGATGGAATAACATATCCACCATATCATATAGAAAATGGATCACACAGACATAAAAACATAAGTAACCTTTCATATAGGAATTGGATCATAAATAATTTTTAACATATCAAACCTATCATATAGGAAATAGATCACAATGAATTTTTAACATAGCAAACCTACTGTATAATAAATTGATCCTTAGGAAGGTGTATCCTAGATAATATTATATATAAGAAATATATCATAAGTAAGGAATAAAATCTCCAAAATTCTGTATATAATTCATAAAAACCAATCCATATCATGAATTCATTTCTAATCATAAGTAAAAATTCTTAATGTCAAACTCAATTACTAAACTAGATTAATAAATCCCAATGAAAATAACCTTACACACACATACCATGACTATACATAATCTAACAAATCATGGTAAGACCATTAACCTCAATCCACCTCTTATTAAAGAATCAATCCCATTAGAAACTCTTACATCACAATCGAACCCAACTTAATTATGATCCATCCTTATAAAGATTCACCCATTCAAATATAATAATGTTCAATCCCAAAGGTTAAATTATATGACAACCACCCTATAATGCCATCAATAAGATTAGAAAACTAACTTTAGGCCTAAATAAAGAGTATGTACACCCAATGAAAAATTCCCCAAACTCACCTTTGGCATGATATAACCAAACTCAAACATTCTAGACACATAGCATCATTTTAAATTATATCTTTTATAAACTACCGAAACTGTTATTCCCTAGTTTTAGCAAGCATCATTCTATTGATGTTTCTGGAATTTTGGGTGTCAAAATTTTAATTTTTTAGATGCAAGTGGAAATGAATAGTTAGGAAGATGGTTATCCTAAAAAAGACATGTAATATATTCATGGATGCATAATTAACTACTGTTTATGCATGTTTTGGTGCATAGTTATTGTAAATGTGTGAGGTGACCATGCATGGTAATTTTTTAACCCTTTAATAGTTGTATAGTGATGGACACATGATTAGACTAGTCGTGAATGATTACCATATATATCATTATTATTATAAGTATTTTTTATTTTAATCACATTTTGACTACATAAACTAACATTATAATATATATTCATTTTTCGGCGATTCTAGGGTTTCTGAGGGGTTATTTTTGTACTTCTACACATTTGGACCATTATTTCTTATGATCTCTTATAATATCACCATTAGATAATGGTTACTGACTAATTTTAATCATGTTTTTTGAGTATCACTCTATATGACTTTGATTCATTAAATATAATAATATTGGATTTGGATTTTTGATATGAAAATAAAGAATTTTTTCATTAATATCATGGATTCAAAGGGTCATCCAATTGGTTTGATTTATGTTGTTGGAAATTTGGGTTTTCTAAATGTGACATGTTCTAGTTAGTTGGAATTAATATCATCTATTTTTTGGAAAATATCAAATATACTATTGATTGATTATGGTTTAACAAGAAAAAATTTATTTTTATTGTGTAAAATACTAATTTTGTGAATAATTTATAATTTCAAAATAACCAACATTTAATTGAAATTATAGTGTTTTTATTACAAGTGATATTTCAAAGAAAATCATGAATTAAAAATAGAGGTTAGTTATGAAAAATATATATATATATAATTTTTTGAAATTGGTTTTTTGAATAGGGATGATTTATTTTGAATTTGGTATATGTATTTAAAATAATATATTTTTAAATAAATATTATTTATTTATTTCGTGAATTATAGGTTATTTTAATTTACACAAATCCAACTCTCTGAATAAGCTTTTGATATGGGATTTTGAACATAGATAATGGGAGTTCTACACAAAGTGTATATATAAATGTTAAAATCATTTTATTGAGATATTGTTTTAAAATCCCTGAGTGTTATCTATAGGTATGGGTATCCTTGAAGGGATTTTTTAGGTGACAATTGTTTGGGATAAACATAGATGAAGGAAAAAAATTAAAATAGTGTGATTTTGGATGTATGAATGGATTTAATACGTTAAACATTTATCCTATAATAGAATGTTGTTTGTAATGATTTTCTATTTTGATAAAATAATAAATCTTTGGAAAAATAGTTTTAATTTTGGGGAAATAGGGAGTTTCCAATAGATTTTGGGAAATTTGGATTTTTCATCGCATTGTAAAAAAATAGGTTTTTTACTATAACTTTTAAATATTATTATTTTATAGAATATTTATTTTGGGTAATAAAATGTGAATTTTATGATTATTTATAGGAATTATGATTTGATTGAATGTTTTTAATAAACTATGAAATTGTCCACAAAATAATTCTTTAGTTTTTATAATATTGGATAAATGAAAAGTTTTAGTTTTAAAACTATTTTTTATTTGATATAGTTTATTTGAATTTCTTTTAAAATTTTCACAACATTTATTTTCATTAAAGTGTTGGAGAAATCATAATACATTTATTCTCACTCCTATATGTACTTTCAGTTTAAGTTTAGATATGACAATACATAATGTAGGTGATGTGAAAACATTGTTCTTCATCAATGGTAAGTCATAGTTCTATATTGGACTTACAGAAGTCAAGATGGTGACTCGATGATTTATCACATAATTAGTAGAAATGGTTAGTGTCGTTGTTATTACATTTTTAATTGGGTTTTGATAATTGATTTTATTTAAAACATTGGTTTCCAACATTTATTTTTTACATGGTTTTAAATATAAAAATTATATTAATATTTATGTTTTTGTGATTTTTTTTAATGTTAAATAATTCATTGAAGGTTTATTAAACCCCATGTAAGGATGATGCAAAAATCATATCTGGATAGGGTTTTTTATTCAATTATTGGGAATCCTAGTAGGTTTGTATCCTAGGTTCATTTAGTCCATTAATATACCAATATAAACCCATTTATGACCATTTAATAGTGAAATTTCAGTTATTATGATGTTCTTGTAAGGTATAAATTAGATATATACTTATTTGATTGTTAATTGTGTAATTTTATCCGATGAGGTGAAAAATAACCATGAGTTTATATATAATATTAGGCATGGTATGTATTATGTTAAAAATGGTTTTTAAAAATAGTGGTTTCTTACATTAAATTGAATTTCCAATGAATCTATGGGATCAATATTTCAAAAATAGTTTTTATAATGGAATTAGTAGTGATATTTAATTGAGTTTTAGTGATAAACTCGTTAGAATTAAATTATCATGTGAAATAGATTGTCACCTAGTGATATATTAGAATATAGATATTTAGTAATGATAAAAAATAGAAAGAATGTTTTGTTTGATTGGATCTTTTGTGTGTTTTATAATATTACACTAACTATATATCTAGTTGATCTTGGTTAAAGGAATAGGGCTATAGTTCTTGCTTTTGTGGAACACAAGTTGGTGGGAGATATTATAAATTTAATCAATGGGTTGGTTGGGACACTAATGAGGATTGGAAGAGAGAGGATAATTGGGATTTATATATTATGTAGAAACACCAGACATCAGTTATGTGAGATTATTTTCCAATGATGCCAGAGGAAGAGATTGGGATCATTACCCACATCATCTTGTTTTCCTGAACAAAAAAATCCATAAAGGATGAGTTTAGGTTTAATTTACAACAAATGTTATTTAGGCAGTGGTGAGAAGAATTTGAGTATGTAAAGAGGACACGGTCATTAGATTGATGGGATTCCAAAGGTTCTTTAATGATTATTACTTCCCTAATAATATGAATTTAGTTAAATATTATGAGTTTCATTATTTTTTTAAAGGGTATATATATGTTTTGGAATACAATTTTTTTGTTGAGTTTGTAGAGTACGTGTCAGAGTTATTGACCAATTATAAGATCTAGAAAATTTTATTTGGGATATGGATACTAATAGTGATATAGAAAAGGATTATCTTTATGTACCTAACTATCTATGTTAAAGAGGTGGGTATGAAAAATTTAGCAGACGTAGATATGGAATGAAAATATAATTTGAGTTCTTTTCATCAATAATATAGTTGTGGAAATAATTTATTTATTATTTATATAAGGAAGTGGAATGAATTTTATAAAAAAATCAACCAGTGTTTCATCTCAAGGTTCTTAGAGAAAAAGATCACTAGAGTGAATCTAGAGTGGTGAAGTACAGTGCATGAATTCATGTTTATAAATCCCACTCACACTTGTTTTGTTATGGGAATGTTTAATACATGAATAAATATTATAATCTTTTCTCATAGATGGGTATTTTTATCACATTAGAAAACATGTATGGATAAATGATATAGGTATATTAATCAATGTATGTTGGGATAAAGACTCATTGTAGAGTGGTAAATCACTATAAGGAAGAAAATTTTGTTCCATAGAAGTGTTAAGGGAATTAGTTTAATGATGAGAAGGAAACTAAGGTGGTTGAGGATGATACTTGGCCTTTTATGATGTGAGGTACTTTACTGATATCATCTATAATTATTAATTCTTTATATAATTTAGAATAATTATATTTATTATCACAGTACATGTGGTTGATATTGATTCAATACAAATCTATACATTAGTTGGTGTGGGGGTTGAGAAAAGGATTAAGTGTCCCAGTTACTCAATCGTGATCATTAATTTATTGGTTTCATGGAACTTTCTATTTGTTTACATGAATGTTTATTATTTTATAATTGATATATATTAGTTTATATAAATTAATTTTCAAATCAACTGTGATAATCGATGAATTCTCTTTATAGCACCAGATTGCAATATCTACACTTTTAAGAGACAGAGGGGATACTCATGCGAGTTGAATGATTCCATTGGAAATAAATGTGATATCCCTATCTTTTTTTATAGTGTTAATGGTTGTTGGGTCCCTAAAAGGGTAGAATCTACCAATACATCCAATTGTGGTGGATTGATACATGGTTTAGTCCCTAATATTTATTATTCTTACCACCATAATGATACATTCAATTTAATAATAATCTATTTTTTTACATGTTATGTCTATTTACATAAATCAAGATGGGTGGGGGTGAATTGAGATCTTTAACTTCACCATTTTCAAATTTAACTTCCTTCATCAATTATTTATTTAAATTTGTCCGTTAAATAAAATTTTTAGTATAAAACAAAAAAATTATAAAAAATATTGTATTGAAAAATTATATTAGTTTGAAATACGTAACATAATCCCCTACTGCACTCCACCAACAACAAATATAAGATTAGTAATTTTATTTGAATAATTTTTTAAATATTTTCAAAACCTTATGAAATCAGTTGACACTTAGACTTTATAAAACATAAAATATTTTTCTTGGATCATTTACAAAAATACCTCACCCATGGTCTCGCACCCACACCAGTACAAGTATAATATACTTCAATAAAATTTATTAAGATTTATAATTTAATACATAGTTGGAGCACATAGATGTGTGGAAAAAAAAATTGAAAGAACTTAAATCTCCTCTATAAAATATTTCTCCAAAGCATAGTAATTCTAAAGACATTATCAGTTATATATATATTCTTCAAGAACAAACAATAAAAATTGTATTAACTCATTATTTTTCTTCATTCCATTCAAAAATAATGTATATAAAATATAAATAGTAATACTTATAAATTGTTTTCAAAAATCACAGAATCATTAGAATAACAATAATTTAACACAATGATAAATTTATGTATATTATTCTGAAAATCAGTTACATGAAATTTTTTGAATAATATAGTATTTCTATTTATTCATTATTAATATATATAATTAATAATTCAAAAAAAAAAGATCCACGGTTTTCCTTGATCTTCTCCTTGAAAGTATTAATCCTTCTATTCTTTCAAAACATATACATTTTTCTTGAAATAAATACTATTAAAAAAATTGTTAAAAATTATATTAAAATTATTCATTTTTTAACAAACAAATTAAAATTTGATAAAATATTACTCATTTTATTTGGAAACTAGTAAATTCAACGAAATATCTCTTAATTTTAACTATTGATGAATAAAAGTGTTTCTTCATCTATGTAAAATGAATATTAAAATAGTTCATCTATTTAAGAAAAAATTCCCTTTTATGTGGTTTATGTATAAATATATTTTTATACTATATTTTTTTTAATAATAACCAATTTAATGCATATGAATAACCCTTAAATGTAACTATGTTTTATAAAACAATACTCTTTATAATGTTTTTATATAAAAATGAATAAAATCAAAAAAAAATTTAGTCTGAATATATCCCTTTTTTGTGAGATATGTTACTTCTGTAATTTTACCCAATATAATAATAAACTATAAATTATAAATTTTAGATAAGAATAACCAAATGCTACGTAAATTTTTCACATGGAAAAGTACATCACGTAACCTTAAATCCAGAATTTTATTGCTCGCATAAGAGTAAGACATCTTTAATTAATGATAATATTATTTTAAAATTTCATACAAAAACATTTATAATAATAATCAAAATATAATCCGCAAATGAGAAACTCTTAAATAAATAGGTAAATAGTCTATCACTTAGTTAAATTAATTACATTAGTAAAAAAATAATATATTGTGTAATGATTAAAACATAGGAAATGTTATGTGATGATAGAGTAAAAAAACTATTCATCACATTCTTGATATCTAAACTAAATCACTTCCATCGTATCATATAGAAACAATATAGTTAGGATAACTGAAAGTTAAATTGGATGAGATTATGTTTAAAGGATTAATTCTACCAAGTGTTTCACCTTAGGTCAAACTATTTTTTTTTTAAATGTATAGTAGAAAAACATTAATATTAAGTATTAAATATCATAATATGATCCTAGGGATAAACAAAAATAAATATAAATTTCCCCTTATTGATTATTTATTCAACTATCTGAATAGATATTTTTTATTCTATAACATCAATATTTTTTTTGGTTATCCATAGTTATGGGTGAAATAAGAGAATATTCTAAAAATGACATTCCAGTGTTGATTTAGTGATTATGAATATGTGGCCGTCCTTTTTAGAGTTGACATTTCTTTATAAATTTTAAATGATTTGATGAACTATATTTTTTATAAATACCTACAATCATTTATGTTGTTATATTTTTATTTCATCATTATTTATTCAAGGTTTTAAGAGTATCATGATAGGATGAAGAATAAGTTTTAGATATGATGTTTCTTAGGGTTTGATTGATATCATCATAGATTAATTAATGATCATTTTGAAGTTGTAATATATATTGAAAATTTTTACTAAGAAAAAATTAAATTCTATATGGAGTGGGAAATTATTGGAGTGATTCTATGAATAAATGATTTAGATAACTTCATCACCATTATTCTAGAATCATGAATTGGATATAAAGTTTATTTTGGTACATCATAATTAATTTATTGATTTCCCTTGATGTAGATAAGTAAATTTGTGACATATGGGTATAGTTATTTGAGACCTCGTATGAATAGTTACCCTACACATGATTCTGTATTTGTTATTGTTATTTATTATCTCAATATTTCTATTCATTAAAATTTTTGTGTGAAATTAATTTATTATATTGCAAATTTGTTTTTTATGTATATTTTATTAGATATTTATTTCAATTTATGGCAGCATAGGTTGGTATAATATCTTTATAACAGAAAATTTAAACTCATGTTAGTTTTGGGAAAATGAAATTTAGTGCTGGATCCCTTCAGTAAGAATACTGAAACATATTTACGGAAGTAATATGAAGTGTATGGAATGTTTATGGTATTATTATTGAAATTTCACTTAGAGGTGATTGATATAACCAATAGTGTAGTTTTCTCTATTCTCAATATAACATCTATAATTTGGAGAATGTCAATTATTGAAAATTATCTTATGATATTTGTAGAAGCATACCTGAATCCTTAAATAGATGGGAGGCTATTGGGAGATGTTTAGTAATAATATGTTCAATATTTTTTTGAGGATGGACGTTGATTCCTATAGAGAATAAGAATGAATTTTCAAAATCATGTCACTAATAATGTTCGGATGTATATCAAGAAATTATAATTATTTACCATAATATAATATTCTAGTTTTGGTTTTTGATGAAGAAGCGACATTTAGTTGATTTTTTTTATCATTTTTTAGTTCATCAATGTTTTAAAATATAGAAAATTAGTTAGTGGGGATGTTGTTCCATTTACCTATATTGATATAGAATGTGTAGGACCATTATGTGGGCTTTATTATTGGATTACTGAATTTTCCATATAAGAGTGATGATTTTTGGGTTATTTTTTATCAACTCATTAGGTCAGTATATTTTTTTTCTTATATAAGATATATTTTGGTTAATGATTTGGTAAATATTTATATAAAAGAGAGTAGAAAATAGTATACAGTCATGAATCCTATGATCATATATAGAGATCCTTGGTTTATGTTGATATTTAGGAGAGGAAACCAAAATGATTTAAGGATTTAGTTGAGAAGGACTATGACGTATCATCCTCAATAAGATAGGTTGGCCAAATTTATTATCTGGGTTTTTGAGTATATTCTTTTAGATTCTGTACTTGGTTTTTGATTTTTTTGGAGAGGATTATATTAAGTTGTAATAATTCATTTATAAAAATTGTTATTAGTTATCAATTCATATTGTACTATCTGAGAAATTATATATGTTATTGTGTCAGTCAAAATTGTGTAGGGTTGAGTCAAATGATATGACTCTAATAAGAAATTATTTAGTATAGGTGAAAATAGATTGGGATAAGTGGATTCAAAGATATGTTATTTCATAATAGATTCCATAAATTATTTCATTGATCATAAAGGATGACCCTTGATATTTTTTGTTACAGATTTTTTATTATTGATTGTGTCTCCTAGTTTGGGACATAGGTGGCAGCGGAAACAAGGAAAATTAATGTTATCATTTGTGGATTTATTTGATATAACTGAGAGGATTACTCAAATTACTTATAAATTGCACATTCCATTATGTTATGAAGTAGTTCATAATGTTTTCAAGCATCACCATTAAAAAATACTATTCTAAAATATTTATCAATTTTTTCTTTTTTATAGTATATAATTTAGTGGAAATATAATATATTTTAAATCGGAGTATTAAAAAATTATATATTTTTGTTTTATAGTGAAATTAATGAGATTACTCTAAAAATAAGATAAAATATGGAATTTTTTTACGGGATCATGTAAATATTTAAAATTAATATATTTCTATTTTATAGAGAAATTAATGGGAACAATTCAAATATAATATAAAATATGTATTTTTGTGGTGTTATAATTATTCAGTGTCTAAATTAATACTGCAATACATGCAAAATTGAGATTTTTATTTATTTTTACAGGATCATTTAAAAATATATTTGTGTTGTAATTCTACGTATTACTAACTCATACAACATAGACACTATTTAAGAATAAATTGTGGTTGTTGAAGACTAATTTCAATATAAATAAGAGTAAATAGAGTTTCACCTCTACCACATCAGTTTAATTATGGTAGAAATGTAATTTTAATTTAATAACTATATATGATTAACTCTATAGCTAGGATAATATATAAGAATAAATACCAAGGATTTTCCCTAATAACCAATATTCATATTCCCACCACCTAAGTCATGTATCCTTAATGTCACTCATCTATGAAAAAAACATTGATATAGGACTGTGGGAGAATTTTATGGATGGATAAGAGTCAATAAATTCATAAATGTGGAAGAAACACACTCTTCGTAAAATACATAAAAATCATACCGAGTACTTGAGAAGTATTCTTAAGTATTCACCATTATTTATAAATACTATTCGAGGGTGTTGAAAAAGTTAAAAAAACATTACTGAGCAGTGTATAATTTTTATTTTTATTTTTCAAATTTTAATATAGTACTGAATGTTTTCTTCATTATATTTTTATTTTATAAGCAGTCATACCTCTATAAAATCTCCATTATTTTATCTTATTCTCTTACTATAGTGATATAAAAACCTAACTATCACCAACTGGATAAAAGCAAATGATTCTAGAGACTGTTCACTTTTCTATTTGAATTTATTTTTCAAATCCAAAAGGATTCGGGTAATTGAGAAGATGATGTGGGTGATAAGACATCACCTTCACCTTTTCCTATTTACTTTCACATTATATATCTATTTTATCTCAATATACTCAGGTTTCTAATTTATAATGGAATCAAAACATTGAGTTATTTTTTTATTCTTGTATGTGTTCTACTGAGGTAGTGATGGATGTTCTCCTAATTGGGGTGTTTTTCCCTCATTTCTATTGGATATAATGGTTGGAAGTGTACTTAGTGTTTTCTCTATGAAATGGTCATTCAAATTTTTTCTATAGTGTGGGTGCATATGTAATATCTCTACACTAGTAACACATATCAAGTCGTTATTTTGTTTCAATGATATAGAATACATAGATATCAATACATTTGATTCAATATGTTTTTCATCTCAGTAAACAAGATACATAAATTAACATTAAATTAAATTTAAAACAAAAAAATCAATAGAAAACATGAAAATATATTATTTCTTTTTAAAACCCCATATATCACACATTGTAATCTACGTGAATTCATGGAGAAATAGGAAACAATATAAAGGAGTGAGAATAAATGATAAGTAATGGGTAGTGTATTGTGATATTTTTCCTTTATAATCATGGATTCAATAATACGATTTGAATAAATAAATTCAATTAAAAATATTATATCCATAAATTACATAATAATATATATATCCATGGATAAGAATAATCTATCTTATAGTGATGGAATGCATAATATCGTTTAGCATAAACATACAGTTAAGGCCTTATGCCAAGACATCACATATAAATGGGTTTACATTACACCAAATACCCAACTAGTTTGTCTCGCAAGACCAACCAATGCATCAAGGGGATATATAATTCCAGGTCTCACCCATATCATAACAATTCCAATGCATCCATGATATAAATATAATGGATAAAAATACATATTATAATGTTACCTAAAAAACCTTATACATAATAATAGATATGTAATCAATATTTTTCTATATTAGAAAAATATATTTACGAAATACCAATATTTCTACCATTCAATTAAAGAATAATGATATCTTGGTGAATGTCTTATAATTAATGTAGAAATAATAGGATACGCATAATTTAATAGAAACTGCCCTTGTCAAAGGAATGATAACAAGGTAGTAGTTAATAGTGATTTAAAGTTGTTTGGATATCAATATTAAATGATCCTACTTTATGGTTTGTAAATTGTTTATGAAACATCTAAAGCTAATACCTAGTGAGTATCAAACTAGGTATGCAGTTAATGCTAATAATTGTGCATCGAATGATGGTTGAGTTAGTAACCAACCAAATGTATTACGGGATATTACCCTGTGGTTCATCTAAATTGGAGCCTTTATCTACTTCTTGTTATTTAGATAGGGTTTAAATATCTTGGAAACCACACACTCTTTACATTACAAAACATTTATTTTCTCTTGTGTCTATGATAATATTGTAGAATTATAACAAATTATAAAAGAAGTATAATGATAGGTAACAGTGATCTATTGTTGATAATATAAAAATTAAATTTAAAAAATTAGGCATCATAACATTTCTCATTTAGAACATAAGGAATTTAAAGGATTGAAAAATTAACGGAAGAGAAGATATTATGAATCCTAACATTCCAATGTAGCTTCTAAAAGATAGATAGGATAACCGTAAAACTTTAAAACTTTTTGGAGAGACTATTGATATGAAACATGAGAAGAAATTTATGATAAATGTATTTGGATTGGAGATTAAAGAGATAATTGGAGGGCATTTAAATCAAAATTGGGGATTTTTATATTAATTTCATAGCATGGTCCATGGACACTTGGTTATAAAAAAATATAAAACCACTAGACTTATCACAGTTTTAGATCATGGTATTTGATAGGTAGGGATGGGTTTTGGAATTTTAATTTTTTAGGAACTAAACTCCCCATTAAAATATATTATATTCTATTCAAATAATATCCTTATTAATAAAGCATTTCATTAAAAATATTCAAATACACTTTAGGTTTTAGAATGTTCTTTATAGTTTTTAAAATTTAATTTAATACTTTAAAATATAATATTTTAAGGTATAAACCCATTTTGGCCAGGAAATCCATTATATTTCTTATTGGATCATTTTATGTCATTCTGATGTAATAATACTTACCATCTATTCATACCATATATTACTTTTTACCCAAAAATTATATTGTCTCATAAGATTAGGAAAAATTCACCATTATCTAATTAAGACATGATAATTCCAAATTAATGATCCTATTTATGAAAGTAAGTCTCTATCTAGTAGAAATTTAATAATAATTATTTATTTCAAAATATAATGACTAGCTCAGTTCCATTGGATTGAGAACACAATGAATAATTATTTGTCCTTAAGAGATATCCCCAAGATGCCAATGGTTTGGAAATAAATGATAATGGATTTCAAATGAATGTGTGGAAAATTAAACCTTTAATAAAGAAACCACTAAACCAACGAACCACAACTAATCCATTCGCTAAATGATTCATGAACAAAATCAAGACAACACAACAACTTTATTCATGTCAATACCACTCCAAAGCATGAAATAGTGGAAGACCAAACTGTTATAAATGTAAAATGTGGAAGAGTCACTAAAGACTCCCTAAATAACCTAAGACACCATGATCCTGAACTTTTAAGATTCATAATCTCCAAACATACCAAATATCATGAGGTTGTTCTAAAAACGTGTGATGATTTAACTTTTCCCATGTCTCAAAAGTAAGCATCTGTAAATTCACCAAATTACAACTGAAATGGTGACTATAACTCAGTATGTTTTCCCCAATGAATTCCTTAATCATGTCACTATGATGAAAGAGTTAGCAAAATTTACATAAAAAAATTACATAATAAAATTTCTCAAAATAATTTATCACAAATTTTAAAAAAGTTTAGAAAACCATTTATAAACAAAACCATAAATTTTCACTTCAAAACAATTTTTTCAGAAAGTTATTTTTCCAAAATAAATAAATAAATAAAGATTTAGCCCATTTCTAAATATTATTTTTTCATAACCAATCCATTCCATACATCCAAACAACCAACCATGCGTCTTACACGATGATAGTTCCATACTCCTGAGCAGTTTCTCGTCAATCTAGCAAGTATACATAGGTAATTATATAACATGTTCCATTATACCTTTGGTACTGATTAGAAGTTCATATTTAAACAAACCCCATATTTTCAATATGAACACATACATAAATATTCCCAAGGATCTTGCTAAAACACATTTTTAACAAAACCACTATTTTATTGAAAACCATTTTTTCATCAAAACCATTTCAAAGACAATCCATTTCAATAAAATGTCCATTTCAGGAATAACCCATTCCCAAAAACAGATTTAGATAGTACAAAAAATCCACAATTTAAAATCACCATTTGAAATTCAATAAACTAAAACAATTTTCAAAACAACTCACCGAGATAACAAAATTTCACAAAAAAAATATATAAATCATTAATAAAGAATATTTATTCCATGAAATGAACTAGTTTTTAATAATCAAAATCATTAACTTTAATCAATTTGAAACATATAATATAAATTCTAGAACAATGAGATGAGAGAGACGCCACCAACCTCAATGGTTTTGATGAAATTCGATAACAGATGGAGAACGCTCGTGAAACCGCGTTGAAACTCCCCAAAAATGTACATGGATATATTTTGGTACCATCAACAAACCCAAATATCATCATATTTTGAATCTCCTAACATAGATTTAATCATAATAGGCACAGATTGGAAAAAGAAAGAGGAGAGGAGAAGTATATCTATATAAGTCTAGGAAACAAGACAAGAATGGTATAGAATTTCACTTACCGTGAGAATAGGGCTTCAACGAACCAAGATAGGGCTCTGTATCGGTTCCAAAAAGATTCAGAGAGGTTCCCCAATACTCGGTGAAGATAAATCTTGAATTAGGGTGGTTTAAGAAAAAAAATGATCAATTGAAAGGGAAAAATAGTAAGATCCTAAAAACCAGGATCTTACTTTTTTCCAATGTATAGTTAGACAGACCGTGCTCTAACCATATGTTAGCTACTTCCTTAAGGAAACCCCTACAGAGCCTCTTAACATCGCCTCCCTTACTTTTCTCAAACAGTTATGAAGTTACTACCTCAAAACTACCATTTCACATGGTTTCTCCTATGATATCTGCATGGTTTAGACAAACCATTTGTAGCCCGTATGCATCTACATTATCCCAAAAAACTTTTTGAATGTTTACTATACTCTCCAAAACATCACCCATACATAAAAATCATCAAGTAATGGTTACATAACAAAAACCGGGGGTACTACATTTTCCCAACCATTTTTCTTACCATCCTTGGAATGTAGGATGCCCTCACACCCTTGAAAGAGTTTCATCCATAGCGCATTCATTTCCTTCTCGTGTTCCCAACCCTCTTCTTGAATTGGACCATGTTGCCTTAAAATACACACTAGACCAATGATTTATTCACACAAGACATTCTCTTTTCTATCCATAATCTGCACTGGGATATGTACCAATGAAGGACCTGGGATTAATTCAACGTGATCCCATATGCTCACATGGGCAGGATCTAGTAATACTTTTTCAATGGAGATACATGGAACAGAATATTCACCAAAATGAACCATGTTAGTAATTCCAACCGATATGGCACCTCTCCAACCTTTTCCGTATCAAGAAAGGGCCAATGTATAGAGGATAAAACTTCACCTACTTCTCCAAATGATGATGTCCAATTCTTGAATTCATCCTCAAGAACACATGATCACTCACCGTGAACGACAACAGTCTTCAGCGATGATCCACACCATATTTCTAATGACTCTGAACAATCACCATATGCTTTCTAGTCAACTGAATCTTCTTCCCTATTTCATGGATAATACTAGGACCAACAAGTGGTGTATCCCCTGTTTCCAGCCACCACTATGGAGAACAGCAAGGATGCCCAGAAAATTCATTAAATGAAGCCATATCTATCAAGGCATGATAGTTATTGTTATACTATAACTCCACTAATGCTATTTTCTCCTCCTATGTTCCACTAAAATCCATTACACAAACCCGAAACTTTTCTTCCATTGTATTTATCGTCCACTCAGATTTCCCATCCATCTGAAGATGATGCGCCGTACTCATAGTCAACTGATTCCCATGGTATTTTTATAATGATTTCTATAAATGATACATAAAACTCAAATCTCTATATGACATGATCGACACTAGTATTCCATGTCTCTTTAACACTTCTTAAATGTATATTTTGGAAAAATCAACCATTATATGAGTTTCAAAAATTATATTGAAATAAGAAAACATGGTAAATTGGTCCACTATCACTCATTTGGAATTGTGTTTTTGAATAGTTATTTTGAGACCTATAGAAAATCCCTTGATATCTTCTCCCATTTCCAGACTGGGATACGTAAAGACTACAACATACCCGTTGGTTGCTGATTCCCTACCTTAAATTTTTTTCAACGTAAGAACCTTAAAACAAACTCGACCACTTTTCTTTTCATGCTGATCCACTAAAATTGTGTCTTCAATGCCTTATACATCCTCTTATATTTCCGGATGTATATCCCATATCTAATGGGGGTATTCAAGATGATATTGCTTCCGAAATTCCATTGTTACAACCATCTCATCTCTGAACCAAAAAATAGAAATACCATCAAATTTCCTTCCCCAACAGTCTCCCCACCATTAGTTTATGAACTCATAACTTGGTTTTATGTATCATATGTTTGTGACTCATTGACCCTCTTTACCAAATCCGGAATGATAGAAACTAAAAAACAGAAAAATCACCTCTATCTCCACATTCCACTTGCATGTTGGCTAAGACTGACATCAACTATCATTCATCTAAATAATCCTTTTCCAACTTTGCAAATAACTTTTTTCTTAATTCATGAGCCACCAAATTACCTTTTCCTAGTGTATTCCTTTAGTAAATGTACAATATTTGTACATACACTATCCCTTTTCATTTTCCATTGATTAAAATTTAGTTGTAAGAAAATATCGTTCATGGTTTTTTGGTCAATGAATAAAGTAAATTTTTCACCAATTGATAATGACACCAAGTCTTCAATGGAAAACTACAACTAACTCCAAATCGTGTGTTGGGTAATTCTTCTCATGCACTCTCAACTTCATTAAACCATAAGAAACAACATCGTTTCCTTTTTTGAGAACACATCCTAACCCAGATCCTAAATCATTACAGTACACCACATACCCCTATCCTAATTCCAGTAAAATCAAGATAGGTTCTGATGTAATACAATCTTTCATATCTTAGAATAACTTGTATCATTCTTCTGTCCCTTTGAATAGATAATTTTTCTTTTTCAATGCTATCATTAGGGAGGAAAGTTGTGAGAAGTCACTCACAATGCTTCAGTAAAAGATAGTTAGTCCAAGCAAAATTTGTATCTCAAAGACGTTCATTGGGGTTTGTTATGAGATAACAACTTTTATCTTTTCTTAATCCACTAAAGAACCATTTTCATAAATTACATGTCCAAGAAAGCATACCTCTTATATCCAAAAAATCAAAATTTGACAGCTTTTCATACAAATGATGGTCTTTCAAGATTCCCAACATTTCCATCAGGTTATTCTCATTAAAATACTTTGTCCTTGAATACAACAATATGTCATCTACAAACACCCAAAAAATAGAATCTAGATATCTCTAAAATAATCAACTCATAAATCACATAAATACCACTGGTGAATTTGTAAGACCAAAAGGCATGACTACATATTCTATGTGGCCATATATGTTTTTGGAAGCTATCTTCAGAATATCATCCTTCTGAACATGAAAATGAAGATATCATCATCCTAAGTCAATTTTAGGGAACTACTGAGCTCCACTCAATGGAACAAAAGACATCAATGCATGGAAGTTGATACCCATTATTTATTGTAACTTGGTTAAACTTACGATAATCTACATACAGCCATAGAGTACCATCCATTTTCTTCACGAACAAAATCGGTGCTACCCACAGAGAAAGATATGGTCGAATGAAACATTTACTTTATAGTAACTCCAATTAACCTTTTAGTTCCCTTAACACCTTTGTTTCAATCCTATAATATATAAGGGAAAAAGGACTGGTCTCAAAAAGTAGATCCATCGTAAACTCCTCTTCCCATATAGGTGGTAACCCAAATAAGTTATTAGGAATGATTTCTGAAAATTGAACCGAAACTAATTGAAAACTATCTTCCTGGATCTCTTCCATCGATGCTAAGGTCAGTTCTTCTAACTGATAAGATATCATTCCCACCGTTGGGTCCAACAAGATCATTGCACCTTTCTTTACAACCTTCTCTGATTTGAAAAAGACACTCGATGTTGTCCTCAATCCTGAAACTAATATTCCTTTTATAATGGTTGATGTGAGTCTTGAACATTTTAATCTAATTTATAACCTAGATGAAATCATAGAAATCCATCTCCAATACCATGAATTCCCATTTTATCTCAACTCTTTCAACAGTTATAGAACATGGTCTACACAAAAAAATTGACACTCTTTTTCACCGATAGGAGTTTGAGGTTTTAACACAGAAGCCATCATTTCCATTTTTGAACATAGTGGGTCAACAACATGAGAATCAATGAAGGAATCAAAAGTATAAAAATGGTTTTTACCATAAAAATGTGACATTAGTTTCTTATAAACCGATGTAAAATATGCCTGTGGAGAGTTTTGGCATTGTATTTTTAAACAAACTATGCTAAAAATTAATAAAAATACATTTTTTTGTGATGTTTTATCAAAATACCAACACCAATAGTTATATTTTTTTAATAAATTTTATATTATTTCTGAAGCTTCAATTGGACTAGTCTTGGAGAAAAATCTAAGTTACGGATTAAAATTTATCGATGTCAAATGTTGATATTCTCTATAAGAAGTCTTAAATAAGTAGAATATTCAAAGGTCATAACTTTTAATGCGTAACTCCTTTTTTAACTCTATGACTAGTCAAATATAAGCTTAAGAAATTCTCTTCAACATTGTAAAATCTATTTTTTTTGGCATCGGTTTTCATAAAAATGGACTCCTAAATTTCATTTTATTTGCATGTTGGTTTTTTTTAAACTGACCCAAAAGCTATTTTTTTAGTTTTTCCAATCGGTTTTTAAAAAAATTTGAAAAAGATTTTTTTACTTTTTTGCATCTATTTATTTAAAAACTAATGCTAGAAATATTTTTTATTACGTTGGGAATAATTTTTAAAAAATCGACATGGAAAATAATTTTTTTAAAAAATTAGCATCGATTTATTTAAAAATTTATGCCAAAAATGATAGAGATTGGAATTTTTTCATTAATTTTATAAAAACCCAATGCCAAAAAAATGTAATTCCACATTTTCGTCGGTTTTAAACAAAAACATTGCCAATTATTATTTTCCAATACACTAGATGAATATTTTAATTTTTTTTCCAACCACACCATTATTGTTTCAAAATCAAACATATATTTCCATACAACACTATCAAAAATATTTTCATTTACAATATATAAATCAATTATTCCCTTTGTTCAACATTTTTGTCCTCTTTGAATCAATCACTTTTTCAATGTGGCTTCAATCGTTAACTTCAACACGGTATCTAATAAAATAATTTTTTTTCTTTACTATTATTTTTCTTCATTAATAAAAAACGTGATTAGATTTATTATAAAGATGAATTATTCTTATGATCGATTGAAAAATATAAAGCCTTCAGATGATATTTTCCTATGGTGGTGTACATTTAATTATCGATCATCATTTTCATCATCGCATGAGTTTGACCATAAATATAATAGATATAATGATAAACAGTGTATCATTTTTACATAAGCTCTTAAAACCATTGAAATATATTTGAAATATTATGTTTATTTAATTTTATTTAGTGTATATAACTTTAATTCATGTTTTTTATGTTTTCATTGAAATGAGTTATATTAATTGAAATTATATCATGTTCAACTTCCAACAGCTATAAATTTGGTTTGTAACTCTATTTTAGCTCCACGAGTAGTCAAATTGATGATTAGGAAATCCTCTAAAACATAGAAGAAAATAATTAATTTTGGACATCGGTTATTGTAAAAAATATCTATAATTTTTTTTTCCATTTATGGAATCGGTTTTTTTAACCAATAAAAACTATTTTTTATCTCTTTAGGATCAGTTTTTAAAGAAACTAACACCAAAAGTGATATAGATAGGTTTTTCTACCATCAATTTTATACAAAACCAATACTAAAAAAAATTAATTTGTTTCGGGCATTTTTTACAAATACTGAGGTCAAAATTCATATTTTTTTACATTATAAGCTTCAACGTTGGTTAAAGATCGACATCAAAATTAAAAAAACCCAATGTTAAAGACCATTTTTCTACTAGTGAATAAAATGCACCAGTATCAAACGGCACTAGTGAAAATCTATAATTCAAAAGAATCATACCTCTCTCTGTAGATAGTCCATCGTATTCATCAATAATCATCTGATTAGTTCTATATAATGGGTTTGTTGCTACACTATTCTCTTTATTCCCTTGTTTTTATTTCCCTTACAAATTAGTCATGGAATTTAGAGAATCACCATGCCTATATCTTCCCTATTGAAGAGTCTGATTACTTTCCTTGCCCCATTGAAGTATATAATGTGACACCTAAGAAGTGACTCGAGATCCTGACCTCGGAGCATTGTGACAAAAATTCTTAAGATGTCCCATATTATTGAAATTATGGATAGCTCTTAGTTATGGTGTACACTCTCGCTACATGTGTTCAAAGGAACCAAGTTAGAAACATCATGCTTGGATCTTTTGTTTGGGAGGAAGGTTCCCTAATCCATTATCCTTATTTTCTGTTTTGATCACACCTTGGAAATAGGTTTCCCTCTTCCACTTTCTCATAGTATTTGAGTTGCCACCATTTATCGTATGTATCATCCTTATTTTTTATTCAATAGAACTTGAGATGTCTCATCCATCCACTATTTCTCTATTTTCCATCTTAGTATAATCTATAATACATATCACCATAATCTTTGATCTAATTTCATGGTTTAGCACTAATTTAAATATGTGTCTATTCAAGGATTCATTTGCTTCATCTTTTGGTCGAAAAAATACCAAATGCATGAATTTATCCGCATAAGCGGTGATTGATATATTTTGTTTTAGTGTAAAAAATTTCATCATCTTATGGATCTTAAACATGTGAGGATATAATTTTTTGTTAAAAAATTACCCAAAATCATCCCAAGTAAGGCCTTGATCCCCCTTAGTATTCAAAAAAAATTACCACCACTAGCATGAAAGATCCTAAAGAATATAAGTAGAAATCTTGAATTTCATCAATGATGGAGTTCTGATGAAATCTAAGATTCGATTCATTAAATTCAGCCACACCTCAACCTTTTCTAGCTCAGAATCACCCCAAAAGATGGGTGGATTCTACTTCATTATCTTAATGGAATGATCCATAGGCCTTGGATCATCCATATGGTTCCCCGTGTCCATAGATTGAAATGCATGGATGATATATTGAACTATCTCTTCATTCACCGATGGTCCAAGGGAAACCAAATTCTCTACATATTCTTCTGGTTAGTTTCTATAACGCCTACGGAGTGCCATTTGTTAAAAAACAATAATACCGAAAGTCTCACTCCCTAGAAACTAATTGTCATAGAATTTAAAATTCTATCAAATCTACTATCACATCATTTTATTCCAAACACAACCTTTTCCACATTCAATTATTTTTTAAAAAGCATTATTATTTTTGAATATCAAACCATTTTCAAAATACATTAATCATGCCCTTTTCAAAGTATTTCATTTGGAAAGACTTTCTGCATTTCTTAAAAAATTACACATTTTCAAAAATCATAAATATTGACTCCAAATGAAATATGAAATACTAGTATGAATTAATTCCTCTACAATTCATGTCATGATCATCTCATTGGATAAACCCATTCCAAAGAGATTCTATTATCCTATAAGTTTCTACAAAACACTTATGTACCTGACGCCATGGTAACTTGATGTTCAGAATAAATGGGATTGTTGTGTCCTTTTATGATATACATTTTAGGTTCTGACAATCCTACACCTTTCTATGATCTCAAAATAAATAATATATAAGGATGAATCAACTCCAAGACCAAGAAAATGAAAGCTACTTATTAAGTATAGACTGAACATCCAGATACCATTTGTAAAAACTATCTTATTTCCAATGGATTGAGAAAAAAATAATAATTACATGGCCTTAAGTGACATCCCAAAGATGCCAAATGCTGGAAACAAATGAAGAAGTGTTTCAAACAAAGGAAGGGGTGATTTATCAATTATTTAATAAACCAGTAAAACAAAAAACCATAAGAAAACCATTCACTAAATGATTCATTAAGAAAATAAAGACAACACAACTACTGTATTCATATCAAAACCACTTCAAATTGTACATAAGTAGAAGAACAAACAATTTTCAAATTAAATAGTTGAAGAACAACTGAATAATCCTGAAGCAACACAAGACTCGATTCTCTACAAGCTTTAAGCTCCAAAATTTCTGAAAAGCTAAAATATCATGTGGTGGTGCTGAAAATATGTGATACTTTACCTTTTCCCATTTCCTAGAATATAGCATATGGAAAGCACCGACGTTCCAAATCATGGGTGAGTATAATACACAGTAGGATTTCCGCAATGACTTCCCTACCCATGCCACAATGATATAAGAGTTAGCAATATTTACCTGAAACAGTTTATATTGAATAATTTCTCAAAATAGTATATAAATAAATATAATCAAGTTCACAATACCATTTATAAGCAAAAGTATACTAGTGAAAATGAAACCAAATTTTTCAGAAAGTTATTTGTTTGTAAAATTAACTAAATAATGCTTTAAAACCATTTCTCAATATTTTTCGTAATACCCAATCCATTCCAAACATCAACAAAACCAACCATGTATACTCTGTGATGACAGTTACATTCTAATGAGAAGTTTCCCATCAATCTACCATGTTTTCACATGGTAATTATGTCTTATGTGACATTATCCCTTTGGAAGAGCCGTATGTCATTTTTCAACCAAGCCCAATATATACAATAAGATATGACACACCAATGTTTCCCATGATCATTCCAAAACACCTTTTCTATAAAACTACCATTTATTGAAAACTATTTTTTCATCAAACCCATTTCAACGCCAAGCCATTTCTATAAAACAACCTTTTATTTGTTAAATCCACTCCCAAAACCCATTTAGATATTCAAACAATTCCACAATTTTAAATCACAATTTTAAATTCATGAAACTAAAACTACTTCCACAACAATTCACTGAGATTTCCCAACTTCACAAAAATGATAAATCATCACTAAAGAAGATTTATTCCTATAATTGATCGAATACATCACAATAATTTTCATTAAATTTAGTGAATTTTAAACAAATCGAATCAATTCTAGAAAGATTTTATTAATATAGGAATAAATAAGGGAAATTATTTCTCTCTGCCTCCTCAGTCTCCCTTGATTCTACTTTAAACTTCTGATTCCTCTAATGAACATTCACCAATCAAGACGTTCATGTCTGTAACATTGTCTCACTTATTCCACGAATCTGATAGTATCATCATTTTAAGGCAGGTCTGGATCTAGTAATATCTCTTTAATGGTCATTACAAGTGAAAACTATGTAATATAGATTAAAAAACATTAGACATAAATGAATCCATGAAATTTGAAGTGGTTGGGAGTTAAAAAAATAATATAAAACATTAATTATGTTTCAAATTTCAAGAGTCCCATTGTACATAAAAATTATCTACACTTTATTATAAATAATTATAACTCCCTTCAATCGTGATACATTCGAAAATAAATAATCCACCTGTTGGAATTATATGTCCTTCTTTTAGTTATTGAAATATCTATTCAGTATGATATGAGATTTCTTAATATGATTTGGTAAATATCACACCCACTCTATTGATTATTTAATGAGTTCTAGATTAAATATCATCATTTCCCCAATTTATCCCAGGAGGTTGAAATATGACATATTTTTCCATGAGAGGCCAAATACAGTTCCATTTTTATACCTTAATTGAATATTTTTTTTAAATTACACTAGAGGTTGGTATTGATATAAAATTCCTTGTAATTCAAGTTTTTGTAACCATTAAATGTACTCTAAGGTATTTATTTTACTATTATAATACAAATTAGTTTGAGGATGATAGGTGGTGCTCAAATATACCTCGGTATTCGAATCCTTTTGATTTCTCCTATAAAATTTTATGGTGAATGAAGGGTCATTATTGGATAAAATTTATAAAGGCCTTCCATGATGTCTCCAAACATCATTTATATAAGGTCAATCAAAGGATTTAATGGTTATATCCATATTTCATTGAATATGAATCAATGTAATACCGTTCTTCATAAAAATTATTCAACAATTGGTCACTTTATGTTTTCCCACTATGTGTTATCTAACAGATAGTTATATGTCTTAGTACTATTAGGGTGCATATAAAACATTGATATGTGATATTCAACCAATAATTTCCTCTTCATATCATGTATTGATGGTATTTATAGCCTATTTACAAACTTTAATAGATAGTATTAAAAGATGATGTATGTCAATATCCCACCGTCCATGTATTTAATATTCTTTTATAAACACTTAACATTTTTTGAGACCGATTTATCTTATATATTAAATATGCTTTATCAATTACAAGGAAAAAGAATATTTCTTCCTCTTCCTTAATAAAATTCATATCCAATTTTTATAAATCCAAAAGTAGTGTATCCTATTCAATCCTCACTATATATAATACCATATGATCTTTCTTAATTAGTGCTTCTTTCATTGTATTTACATTCTTAGGGGGAAGTGTATCGCACAATTATAGTCCTTGATAATTTTTAGTCATATTATTTGCCTCATATTGATCTATTTATAAATTAATATATAGTTAAAAAACTTTTATTATTATACATCTAATATTCTACCTCATAATGTAAATTCCTCCATATTTTCAACCCAAAGATTACATCTTCCATCACAAGATCACGAGTTTGAAATTTTTTCTCATGTATTTATAATTAAATTGATTCAAAATCAACCACACTATCATTATACAAAGGAAAACACACTAGTAATTTATTTTATAGGGAAATAGTTTCTCCACAGATTAGTCTAAGAAGCTGATAGTCTTTCACAACTAATATAGACCTGTCAAAACATTGATAAATAAAAAATTATATTTTATTGAATTAATAGTTTCTTGGTGACAGTTAAAATATAAAATAAAAGAAAACAAATATTCTCCTTGAAAGATGTATTCCTTGAATAAATAATTGAATAGAATATATATTGGTTGCAAATGATCTTTAATAACAGCACAAATGAACAATTAAGAGAAATTACATAGTAGCACGAGATTGATACATGTAAATCTCTGAATTGTAACTTCTTCAAAAATAATATATTCTTTTTGATATATATTCTATTAATTATACTTCTATATTAAAAAAGATATTTCAAAATATATAGTCATGAAAGAAGAAAAAATACTTTTGGATGTTTATATAGAATACATGTCTTTTATTTTTGTTGATCAGATCCAAAAATATTACCTGAAAATTTTAAATCATTAAAAATTGAATTATTCAGTAGAGTCACAACATATATTAGAAATAGGAATTTTTTACTCTAATAAAAACAAGCCTTTAAAAAATATAATGAGCCTTTGAATCATTTATAAACGATATTTTAATAAATCTCTACTTCAGTCAAGACTATTTCATAAATCATAGAAAATATTAATGAGTTAAAACTCTTTTATTTAATAGTTGATCATATGGTTCCTTCATTTGATGAAAAAACTCCAACACAGGGTCAAAAATGTCTATTTGATCACATCAGTAGGGCTGATGTCCCATATAATTGCTTTTTAAAATTCTGGGTTCTATATAAAGGTTGGGTTTTTTATCCATACTTTTCCTTTTCTAAATACTAGATTCCATCCAAATACAGGGTTGATAAACAATAATTTTCAAACAAAATTAGGTATATAACCAATACCTGTTATCTTAAACATATAGTTTCTAAACCATAAATTATGTGTATACATGCAAACATAGGGAAAGAATAGTGTATTTATTATACTTTCAAAAGACATTCGGAATAATTTAACAAATATTGTAATCCGTATATAAGATAATCTTATAAAGAAACATATTACTGAAAAATAATTTATGTAATTCCCTTAGTTAAACAGCCAAGGGTATTTTTTCACATCAAATTCAGTATGATTTATATCATATTATTGAGACAATACATGCCCAACAATCTCCCCCTATTTTATGATCACAAAATCCATAACATAACATAAAAAATAAAGGAATTGTTAAAAAAATGAAATAATATCCTTCAAAAGATATAGAAGTTATAGTTATTGAAAATTAATTTACACAGTAAGTTTATTCTATTTAGTTGATTATATAAGATTGTAGTTGAGTAATAGAATCCTGAATGTTTTCTTTTCCTAATTTTCTCACCCTTTTTTATTTCAATTTTTTTTTATGAAAATGGATTAAAAAAATTCAATGTAGCAGATAATAGATAATGAAATGTTATATTCTTCTTAAGAGAAAAAAGGATATATATGTTCTGGATGTAAAAAAACAAATTAAATGAATATAAATAAAAAACACAAGAATTTTATGAAATTATCTTCATCATTGCATGTGTAATTTTGGATAAAAAAAGATAAAAAGTAGGATTGGATGAGGGTGAGAGGGATGGTTCAACAATTGTGTCTAATTCTAGTGAAACTCGAACATCCTGAAAAAAATATTTCAATTATTTCATCTGACCTCTTAACCTTTCTACAAGATTTTTAGCCAACTACCCCATCAAGCAATTTTAATCTTGACCAATCATTATCTTTCTAAAAAATTGACTTTGATAAATACATGAACTATTTATTATGACTTAAAAAACTGGGATAACACAGATCCAAACTGACTAATAAGTGTTTTAATGTTAGGATATCCTAATATTATCTTCTCAATAAGACGACGTTGATTTTATAGAAAAAAATTTAGTGGTTCACTGTCACACTAAAGATTATGAAACCATTCATTAAAAATGGAAATTATGTCTATGATTTCTTTAATACTTATTATAAAATCTATATAATTTTGAGGTGTGAATGTAGATTATCTAGATTGATTTGAATTAAATTATACAGATTCAAACTAACTCCCCAAATATCTGTTCAAATATCTAAAATCTATTTTTGAAACAATCCTTTTTTGAAGCCTTCTAGATTGATCACCATTTCACTATGAAAAAAATAAACTTATCTTAATGTAATTGATATATATATGAGATTGGTCAGTTAGGCTTGATCAGATTATAATTACACTTTAAGAACAATTTAATTTTTTCAATCATCTAAATATTTTATTATATCCTCAAATTCTTGTTTTAAACATGAATTTTCTTCACTTAGGTTTCTACACTGAACAAAAATCCCTAAAATTATATTTTTCAAATAATTATAAGATTATTCATCTTGTACTTCAGATGTTTGGCCTCTTTCAATAAAGGGTGAGGATTGTTCTTTAATTTTCAAACTATAGGTAAAAAATTACGCCCCAATAACCACTGTAATATCTATAGGTACACAATTTTCCTTTTCTAGTGAATCAACTGTGACATAAACTGAATGATTCTAGGATAACTATTACAATTAAGATACTTCTAGTTGAGCATTAAAATATCCTTGGTCATTTTTTAAAACATGTGATTTGTAAAAGATCTTTGAATTTGATTTTAATTTTTACTGAAATTAAGATGCTATTTTCCTTCTCGATTATCTATTTTACTAACTTCACTAGTTGTAGTAGCCCTGTCTTTTGGTGTCTGAGATGGCGGCTCATCTATTGACTTAGTTGATTAAAAAAAATTCATTATTTCATTCTTTTAAATTTTCTTCATGATATTAAAGGATATCTCATTCAGATTCTATATCGATGAAATTTTATCAGATTCTACATCTCTATAGTTTGAATGTATCATCTATTCACGATTCTTCAACATCCTCATCTTGAATTTGGATAGAATCAGTGGATCCCAAAATTTGTTACTCCCCTTGAGAAATAGGAAAAGTTCTTTATTAGTATTATTTACCAAAAAAGTAACAACATTGCATGTACTATAATCCAAAATAATTCTATCTTCTTTAGATTTCTAGCTTTGAAAAAGATATTTTGATGATGAATGGTGTGAATCTATACATCTATATTTGTTCCTCTCTTGAAAGGAAATAATGAAATTATCCTTATATAAGGATAAAAAGAAATCTTTTATTCTTCTTGGAAACATTTATGCATGAACCGTAACATGTACCTTAAAAAACTAAACATAACATTACTCATCATCATGAAAATAATATACATGTTTGGGTAGATAATCTTTTTTAGTACATCAATTTACGGAATTTTTGCTGATTTAACAAACTAGACCAGAACATTCTGGTCAACATTGAGATCCTACACAAGCATTATTCTTATTTGGGAGAAGCTGAAGAAAAAATACATAATATCCTTTGATTTAGGTCTCTGATTACATATAGGCCATAGATCAAAATGAAAACCTTCTTCATGTGGAAACTTAAAAACTATAGCTATTTCAACTGAATAGATTGAAAAATACCTATCATTAACTCTGGATATGATGACATCCTTTGTGTCACTGAAACTAAATATAACTGTTCTAAATAACTCTTTTACTTATATTTAAAAAAAAATTGTTTTCCTTTGGTAAAAAGTGTTTATAGACCTTATAATGCTAGAGAATGATTCAGAAGAATATTTGTCTAACAGAGCCACTATAATTCAATTTCCATTCCTTTAATAATTTTTCAGTAAGTGACGTGGTAGTGATTTGTTCCACTTTTTTCTCATATATCTATTCTATAATTCATTAAAATTTCTAAGAATATTGGTGGTGAGGTTTTTGGATTCTAGGGCTTAGAAAAAATTGATAGATCTAGAATTAGAAAGGATCTGAATAATGAGAGTTAGAGAGAGATAGGAAGAGTTTTCTAGTGGTTTTAGTGATACCGATCTGGTTTCTATGTCTAATCACTCTGTTTAATTATTAAATTATTATATTTAAAAGAATATATTTTTTAAAAATAAACCAAATTCTCATTTTACTTTAATAGATAATAAATAAATAAATACTGAACAAAATTTAAAAATATTAATATATAATTACACAGATCAAGTTAATAAATATCTATTGAAAATTTAATATTCCTAACTCTCCCATAACAAAATTGAGACTAGTACTGGGCATTGGTTCAGTAAAAATATCTGTAAGTTCATATTTAGTATTTAAAAATTATATGGTTATATCCTTTTTTATAATATTATCTCCTATAAAATGATGCCTTATATAAATATACTTAGTTCTTCAATCACTTATAATATTTTTGGAAATATTAATCACACATGTTTTAACAAATAAAAATTATATATTGTGAAAATTATGTTCAATGTTCAATAAGCTCTGTTTCATCTACAACACATGTGCATAATAGCAACCAATATGCATATATTCTGCTCTGGTTGTTGATAGGGAAACTGAAAGTTGTTTCTTACTCAAATATGATACTAAAGATTTTCTCAAATTGTGATAGGTTCTTATTGTTATTTTTCTATCTAATATATATCCTCAAATATCTATATCTCAATATGAAATTAAATTGAAATCAGATTTTTTTTGTAATTTTTATAATGAAAAACAGTTCCCTTAAAATATCTGTGAATTATTATAACAATATTAATCAAGTATTCTTAGGGATTGAATGAAATCTAGTGCGTAAAATTAAAGATAAAATTATGTGTAATCATCTCGTAGTAATATATCATAAAATTCCAATTATACCTCTATATAACATGTTGTCAACTGGTTCTCCAAATTCATCCAAATCAGGTTTTACATTAGTACACAATGGATATGAATAAGTCATTCTATTTTTATGTTACATTTTTTAATAAATCAGTATTTGATTTCCTTTATTTAAAAAAAATCCATTATCTTTATTATAAATATTAAATCCTAAAAATATTTATTCCTCTATCATACACATTATAAATTCCTTTTTTATAATATTTGAAAAATAATTACACGCATTTTTTATGGATACTAAAATAACAATATCTACATTAATTTTTACTAATAATATATTATAACAAATAGATTTATTAGAAATAGTAGGATCTTCCAATCCAATAGAAAATCCATTTTCCAATTAAAAATAGCTTAATATTTCATATAAACATTGGAGGATTTTTTAAGTCCAAAGATATATTTGGTGAGTTTAAAAACTGAATCTAGTAGATGAGGGTTTTCAAAAGCTTGTGGTTGTTCAATATCAACATACTCTACTAATTATCCATTTAAAAATAATATTTTACATCCACATGATATAAGTTAAAATTCAAATGAGATTAAAAAGATATCAATATCCTAATTGATTCAAATAAAGAAATAGGTTGAAGGGTTTCATAATAGTTTGTCCCTTCTACCTGATTATATCCTTTTTCAACCAATCTATATTCATTTCTTGTATTGATATCTTTCTCATCTTGTTTATTCATAAAAATGAATTCGGTTTCAATTACTGAATAATTGGTTGGACTATCCACTAATTCCCAAAAAATATTTCTACTAAAATGATTTTTTTATTATTGTATATATATTAATATACTTTAATCTTTTCAAGCTTCATCCATTGTATAAGGTTTTATTTTGATGGAAAGGTGATAATTCTTCAATTTTTCTTAAATTTCTTCTACTTCCAACAACTATATCTAAATTTCCTATTATACTTTCTAACGAATGATTCTTTAAGGTTTTAGATTTTCTAGGTAAGACACGTTTAGGTTCATCAGCATCATGTTCTTATTAACTGTAAAAAAAATTATTTATTTATTTTTTAAAATTAGACTTAAGTGATTCAAGCCTCATGTTGTTAAAAGAGTCAACAATTTAATTTGTTTGATCATTAATTTTATCAAAAGGATGACTTTCAACAATATTCACATGACCCTATTCTTCAAATATCCTTTATTTTTTATTTTACACACAATAAAATTTATAAGTAGCAGAATATCTTAGAAATATTACTTCATCAGCCTTTGGATCATATTTTCCAAGGTTTTCATCAGTATTCGAGATATAAACCATAAAACCAAATACATAAAAGTACATTATATTAGGTTTTATATTTTTCCAATGTTAATATAGTGGCTTATTAATAAAAAGTCTTATTAAAAATCTATTATGATAAAGCAATATTTGTTTACAGCTTCTTCCCAATAATCATTAGGAAGTATATATTCATTCAACATAGTCATTTCCATATCTTTAATTGTTTTGTTTCTTCTTTCAAAAATTCCATTTTTTTGAGGTGTTATTAGTATAGAGGAGTTGTGTATAATATCTATTTTCGAGAAAAATTAATTAAATTATTGAATCTAAAATTTTCCACCATGATCACTTCTTAATTAAATTATTTTAAAATATTTTTCATTTGGAATAATTTTTTAAAATATTTCAAAAATTGTTATTACATCACGTTTATGTTTTAGAAAGTAAATCCATTTAAATCTTGAAAAATAACCATCTCATATATACAAATACAATTTTTCTCTCAAAATTTATTCCCTTGATGGTTTAAATAAATCCTTGTTGAAATTTTATAATGGTTTAGATAAATGAAATTTGTTAATTTATTTGAAATATGATTTTTGTTGTGTTCCAATTTGGCAAGCATCAAAAAAATTATCATTGTCAAGTTTCTGACTAGAAAAATTAGAAACTAGGTGCATCTTAGAAAATTTATATAAATTTAATATATTATAATTTTCAAGTCTTTAGTTCCAGATCCAAGACATATTTTTATCAATAGTTAAACAATTATCTTTCTGTTTATATAATAAATTAAGATCTAAGGTATAAACATTTTCAATTATTGGTGATAAAAATTGAGGTTGTTCATCCCTAAAAACTAAGAAATAATTCATAGAAAAATCAACAAAAAAACCATTATCATAGTGTTTAGAAAAACTTATTAGGTAAGGATTTAGTCCCTGAACATATATCAAGTTTTTTGAATGAAATCAACTTTGGATATCTAATTAATCCAACTCTGGGTATATTTCTTTTAACATTGTCTCTAAAGGTGACTATTCCTCCATCCCTTTTTGCAGGTGTATGAATGTTCAAAGAGTCTCCACTCATGTTCCTTTATTATCCACACTCCATATACCATTTACCATTTTTTCCCTGTGGTCTTTTTCCTAAAATATTATTAAAAAAATATTTTTTTTTGTGACCATATTTTTTTGGGACCTTCTATTCCAACAATCAAAGACCTATGAGTCTATATTTAGCTTATTTTTCTAAAATTTATATTAGTTATTTTAGTAATATACTTAGAAATTTTATCCATTTTAATTCCACTTGTCTGGGGATTTATTTACCATTAATTGATAAGGTAATTCCCTTCTATTCCATAATAGAAACATGAATCATTCTTATTAATTGTCAAAAAATAATTTTTATATAATTCTGATTTTTCTCCTATGTCTCCTATTATATATTTTTCCTTTTTAATAAGAGTCTTTTCAAGGATCTCATTTATACATTTTTCTACTTTTTCTTAAATAATAGAATTAGTTTTAAATTATTCTTCTACATGTTATAGTTCTTTTATTCTATTTTCTTGAATAGTATAATTTTATGTAGATGCATTAAATTTTTCTTCTAATTATTGATTTTTTTCTCGTTGCATAATTATCACATAAAACTTCATTATGAATACTGTTTACTGAATTATGATTAACTACTAATGATTCATATTTTTATGTAAGAATTGAGGTGTTTTTAACCAATTTTATACTTGATAAACTATAAGAGTCAAAAATAGAAGAATAATAGGATTGTACCTTATTAGTTCTTTATCCATAAAGAACATATTTTCTTTCAGATCTTTTTTCTCTATTTATGATGTAAATTTGGTGGTGCTGGTAGAGTCTTCCTACACACTTAATGTGTTTTTGAAAGATCTTTTCCATTCCTCCTCATAATCAGTTTTCTTCTGATTTTTATTTTCCACCATAATTGTTTCTTATTTTAAATGGAAAAATAACAACTTATTTGACTCATCTGTCTTTATTTATAGAATATTACTTATTTATATCCTTTTTTTCTTTTCTTAAAGGATTTATATAATATTTTCATTTTCCCTATATAATTGCATAATATTTCTAGGCACCTAATCCAGTTCCACTTTAAAATGTGAGAAGTCTTAATATTTTGATATCTTATTTCAATTTCTTTTCATACATCTGGGATATAACATTAGGGGAAGTATTATCCATTTTTTACATCTTGTGATATTAATCATTAGTTTTCATTTAAATATTGTATGTCATTTGTGTTCTAATTATTTCTTTCATTGCCAAATATTTGAATTTTGAGGATTGTGTAATAGCTAGAGATATGTCATTCCATTTTGAGGTAAGTACCCTGAGTTCATTCAGTGATTCATCTGATTGAGAAATTTCACCTCCAAAATCAGCAACATCATTTTCTATTTCAATCAACCATCAAATCGTTTGGGTGGTTATGTCACCATCATACATGTTACAACTTTAAAACATTTGTTTTGCAGTAGCATAGATAATTTATCTAGCATATTTAGTCTGTTCATATGTAATAGTGATTATCTAACACATTTCACAAGTATTAATATATTGTGATACTTGAATGAATTTTTATGTACCAAGTCCATAAATGATTGCATTAATTTATATTTCATTGAATTCATACTCATCCCCATTACTTGTATTCCAGGTTTCTAGGATTTTAGGAATTCCATATGGAGTGATAATCTTCATTTATATGTTAAATTTAATTTATTTAGATATATGACCATACGAAATTTCCACAAACCATTGTTATCACCATTTATGTGTAGATCCAGAATCATAGACATGTCTTTTCTAGGACCATCCATTATAATTTGTATTTGTATAGATATTATACTTTATTAATGTTAGATAATTATCAACTTTACCCAGAAACCTCCTTATGATACCAATTTTTAGATTGGAATAATACGAATATACACATGAGAGTTTAGAATTGCTTCCTTTCAACAATCTTAACAGATTATGACTTTTAAATATCCATGTGATTTATTAAGATATGATATGTTCTTTTATGTATGTTTTTTGAGCATCAGATAAACATTAAAGAACAACAAAACAATTTTTATAGTGATTTGGGGTACAAAGATCCACTAGTCCAAAACATCAATTCTTTCTCTATGAGATTGGTTAATTTTACAAGATAAGTCGACTAATCACATGTCCTTAACAACTTAGTGAAAACAGTTGACACCTTTATAATAAAGCTATACAGATACCTATAGTACATTTATAGGGAACTAATTTCTCCACATATTAGTATGAGACTTTTATACTCATCCATGATGGAGTTTGAGAAGATGAAACTCCAATAAATCAAAATCTATAGATTTTATTGAATAAATTGTTTCATGGCCATAGTTTCAACTAAAAATGAAAAAATATAGATCTTCTTCTTTAAATATTAATGTGTTCAAAAAATAGTTTCTTTAAAGAGGATCAAGTATTAATTTTTCTTCAATAACAATATAAATGAACAAGAAGTATCAAATACATTACATCATGAGATTGTAATATGTTAATATAGGAAGTGTAAATTCTTCTGAAATAATATAGTCTCTTCTTTATTTTGTTTTTCATATCAGTTTTACATTCAAAAAGATATTTCAATATATACATTCATAGAGTAAGTAAAAAGACTTCTCGAAATATATACAAAAAAATTTGGATTTCATTTGATTGAGCATATTCAAAAAAGTATCATGAAAAATCCCAATTATTAAAATTTAAATCACCCAAGGGGTTTTTAGCTTCCCTTTGAAATAGGAATTATATACTCTATTGAATATGAGTCTTTAAAAAAATATAATGAGACATTGAATCTATCATAAAATATATTTTAATAGATATTTAATTATGCCTAGAATACTATATAAATATCATAAAATATCATAGATTTAAAACTCCATTGTTTAATAGTTTAACATGGGGTTCTTCATTTGATGAAAAAAAACTCCATTGTAGGGTTGAAAATATGTGATTGATCACAGATGTAGGGTTTATGTACCATACATTTGTTTCCTCAAATATAAGGTTCTGTACAAATATAGGGTTATCCTTCCATACTTCTCCATTTATAAAATGTATGATTCCATCCTAATGTAAGGTTGATAAATAATAATTGTCCAACATGGCTAGGTACATGATCAATACATCTAATCTTAAACATAAGGTTTCAAAACCATACATTACCTATACACTTTCAAACATATGTATGAACAGTGTTTTTAGAATACCTTCAATGAACATTCAAAATATATTAACAAATGTTATAACCCATAAAAAAGATAATATTCTATGAAATATATTCCTAAAAAATACATAATGCAATTCCATTTGTAAAACCAACAAGGTTTTTGTGAGCATAAAAATCAATATGATTTATAAATTATTTTTGATACAAAAAATGCCAAACAAAGGATACATATACTTTATATTAATGGAATTTATTTCTCTATAATCTATTCACAACCTCATAGACTCATACTTATTTTTCATGAATAAGTTAGGTACTACCCAAGGTGAAACATTAGTGTTTATAAATCCTTTATTACACAACTTTTTTAATTGTTTCTTTAATTACACTAATTCTACTAGATATATTCTATAGGGAGTATTTGATATTGTTCTTTCATTATGGATAATTTCAACAAAGAATTGGAGTTATTTTCTAGTGAATATCTATGTAGTTTCTTATTAAATACTATTATATAATACCTTAGAATAGATAGACCCTTTATTAGTAGGATATCGTTTTCATTTATTATTTCATTTTCAACAATTATTTCATGAAAATGAGCCAATGGAGGTGGTTTTGAACATGACTTAGCCAATGGAGTATCTCTTTAAAAAATAAATAATTTTATTCCAAACTCAATAATTGTAAACTTCAAATGAATTAATAAATTATTCAATTATAATTTATGATCTAATCCATCCCAATCATGATGTAAAAGTCAAACATTAATATAAAAACCAAGTTTTCAACTAAATATTATCTACTAAATTAATAGAGGTATATAAATACTCATTCATTGTAATATGATTTCCAAAATTATTTTTACCTAAAAACCCCTTCTATAGTAATTCAAGGGATGATTCAAGGTTCTCATAAAACATACATGATATGAATAAATTAATATATCTTTAATCAAATAATTCATTTTACAACGTTGAATTAATTATCAAAGTACTTGTTATAGCATCGTTTGGAACCAAAAATTATTTTTTTATATTTTATAATTCCATAATTAGTTCTTTGGATTCATCTATGGTATACTAAATGGAAATTTGGGGAATTTATAGGAATATAATGGAATCTTATTTCAATTGTAGGATTGAACATTTGTGGATTCTTTATTTCCCTTACATTTATGTGATTTATGGCCCATATCACTAATATATTAACAGTCTCCCATTATCCTAAAGAATTACTCAAGGTGTTAATTCCAATAATTATTGATTATAGTAAATTTTACCATTCCCTTCACCTCCTTTTATAAATTCTTTTCAACATAGAACTCAACCACCCACTTCTAAGTTAGATACCTTTTAAAATAAAAAGACACAAATAACTTCTTCTCAGTCTTGATGGAAATAATAACAAACCCCCTATATGTGGAAAATTATTCGTAGGCTAATGAAAGTTTATGTTCTTGATATAACTCATCAAAATATTGACCAATATTATTTATTTATATAAAAAAATAAATAAATATTTTATTATACTTTCAATGTTATCCTCACACTCAGGTAAAATATTTAGCTAACATTTATCTTAAATTTAGAAATTTCTATTCCATGTGAACTCATTTCCTATGAGGAAAGTACCTTTCAAGAAATAATACCTCAAAATAAATTCACTCAACATTATTTTTCATCCTTTGCTTCTTAGTGTTTTGAATAAATGGCCACTATTGATCAACATCTCCATTTAGAAGATATAAAATAATGTTAACCATCACCCATTCAATATATCCCAAAGTAAGGATTACCTAATCTAGGTATTTTATCTATTGTAAAAAAATAAAAGGATTCATGGTTCCATTTAAGGATATAGGTTTCTACCTCAAAATGTTGTCCAACATTGTCACGCTGTTTTATGGAGAATTACGTTGTTCCATGCAGTCAATGTTATTTTCCATAACCTAGGTCAAATTCCCTATTATAGTTATAATATACATGATTCCAATACCAACATAATAAAACAACTAATTCCAATCACTTTATTTCTTATGATTTTTTCCAAACTTTCATTTCCTTCATTTAGCATCCATTTCTAAATAGTGTAATATAAAGAAACATTAACACCTGGATATTTTAAAATATATTTATCTTCAATAAATAGTTTCATTTAATATCTTATGAAGCATGAATACTTCAACATATGTTAATAATGAATCTAAATTATAAAATTAATAAATTTATAATTTTTTTCAAGGAAATATAATTTTCAAAAATTATTTCTAAGTTACCTAGGTAATACTATTGATCTCAAAGTACTATTTTGAAATGTTTCATTTGTGATAAAAATTATTTTCATTTATTTTTAATTAAAAATTTAATTTTTAATATTTATTTTTTAAAAATATATTTTTTATACATTTATATAATTAATTTATTTGTTATAATTTGTTTATAAATGAAAATAAAATCATTTGAAGGTAAAAAAAGTCGTTTTTCGGACAAAAAGATTTTATAGACAAAATGTTTTTTGTATTAATAAATTAAATTAATCACTACTGATGAATGGTTTTTATGAAAAATTTTGTAATATATTCATTAAAATATTTTAAAACGCATTTTTTCATTGTTAATAAGATTTTATTAAGAATAAAATAAATTTTATTCTTAAGAATACATTTTTCTAAAAAAAATCATATTGTTTTGGGTGCTTATTTTAAAATGAATTTATGAAAAATATATAAATTTAATTTATTAAAATGGTTTCAATATTTAGAATCATGATTTAAAAATTTATTAATACCTTTAATTTTATTATTGGTCATTATAAATAGTAACTCTGGTAAAACTTTGAAAAAAAAATCTTATAATAATAATTGGGTAACTTTTGTTCCACGTTCCCTTGAATATGGATTTATTATATTTTAATGTTTAGTGTATTTACAACTTTTCCAACCACCTCAAATATAAATAGTGGTCCTCTAACCCTCACTCCCTCGTAAATTTTTATCCATGTATATTATAATATAATAATTTTCATATATTCATAACATCCCAATCCACATCCTTTAGATTCTCTTTTTCTGAAATACTAATCTTAAAATGCATAATGTGTAAGCTAAATAATGTTTCCCAAAGAATAGGTAATTGTCTTTACTGATCTAATTTGAGTTTATTCCTTACCTAACCACATCATAATATTATAAAAACAAATTAACTTGATTATATTTGTATCATCACTCTAAATATATATTTTTATGTAAATGTAGAAACTATTTTATACCTATATTCCGACCTATGATAAATGATAATGTCATTCACATGTACATGTGGACTACCACCACCATAAAATGATGTGATTGATTTCAATGTCCCCATACTTGAATGGTAACATTTTTGTATTTAATAAATATATATAAAATTTAGGATATTATTATTCAATAAATAAATATTACTATTAACCTTTCTTTCTTTCAATTCGTTTGAAAAAGAAAGCATCACTTTTGCGTACGTACAGACTCCCATCTCCACAAAGTAATATAAATAATTTTTATCACTATATTATTTGAATGGTCATTAAATTTTATATCATAAATAAATATTATACTTATAACATAATTAATATTCAATCGATTTTTAAACTATGAAATAGGTTCAAGGACTAGAACATTCGAACCAAAACATTCATGGGAAACATAACAGTTACACATTAATATTGATTTTAATAAAATTGTTTATAAATAGTTTGTTAGAAATTATAAGGTAATTTTACATTATAAGATAATTATTAATATTTTCTTTATGTATATTTATAAAAAATTGATATTGATTATACATTAATTTATGATAGAATACGAAGAATAAAAGGACATGAGGTTTGGGTTTATACTGTAATCTCATTTTTAATAGAGATTTCTTATTATTGAATGTAATTTGGGGTAATTATATGATATTTATCTCTTAAACACCATAAATATAATTCTCCTATTTTTATTTTTAGGGTTTCCATTTTTTTCCTTTTATTCTCATCTATGTGGCACTTAAAATGATCGATAATTATTATTTGGGAAAAGTTGACTTTAGTTCCTCATTGGTCAGTAAACTTTTTATTCAAGTTCATGTTCTTCAAAAAAAAATCAAGAATGTAATTTTTAAAATTAATTGATTATTTAAATCCATATTATTTCATAAGTATCTTAATTTTCAAAATATAAAAAAATTAATTTTCACAACATTTTCAGAAGATATTATTTATGACTTTTCAAAATAAGTGTGAAATTAATCTTTTTAAAACATTTTTTAGTCAAATAGATTTTCCTTCCATCATGACTGATATTTTATTTGAATATTAATTTACATTTTTTCTATATAATTATAAATTAAAATTATTTTTATTAACATTCAAGTAATATTATTTAAAATTTTATCAAAAGAAGAGGATATTTTTTCATATTTTCAAAGAAAAGTTAAAATAATATTTTAAAGGTATTTTCATTTATTTCAACATCCTTTAATGTTTCTTATTCTTTAATAGGTATATTGTCTTATTATAACATCCCATTTCATCCCATGTATGGACTATGGTGATGATTATTTATGCACAATTCCACAAAACTCTTTTCATTCCCATTGGTTAATTACACTATACTGAAATAATGATTGTTTTTATGATCTCGTGGAACACATACCTATGGTTATACAACTGTGTTGGGGGAACAAAATAATATAAACCCCAAATTAATTTGGTAATGATTAATAACTCATGAGATAATATTAATGATGATAGATAGATAACCCATTCCTGGGATAAAAAGAGGTTGGGGAGTGACCCTAAAACAATAGGGGACATTGTAAACAATGTGAGGATGGTCTTGAAACTAATCCTTAACTAATGAAATGATTTTATTTGATTATGATTTATCAAAATTCCTATTAAATGATATTATTCATATGATATTCCCTCATAGATCATGATTCATTAATGATGATTGATAACTCATATGACTCTTGTCATTTGTAATCTTAAATATTTATTACATGAAAAATGATTTCTAATCTATAAATGATTGGGTATGAACATATTAAGATAAGATAGTGATATCATATCATTATAATTATCCTATTATTTAATGTTATCATTAATTGATTTCTCTCTTGTTTACCCTAATTGATCATATAATCTCAACCTTTCTTATGTTTCCATTTTCCCTAGGTTATGAAGAAATATTTTATGTAATATATGTCTAATAAGGGTACTAGGGGAGATGAAACTTGGTGGATTTGTTTATATCCATTCATTAAATAAGTTGATCATTTATATATTCTATTAATACACAAAACCTTTTTTTTATCGAATTTTTTTGTGGTGTATTATGTTATAATATAAAATGATGAAATATGTATATATGTTTTTATTGGGTGAGCTAAGTTGTTATTAGAGAAGTGTTGACTTATTTTTATTGATTAGGATGTGAATAATATCAGAAAAATATAAAATAATATACAATTAATAGAAAGTGATATTGTGTGATCCTAAAATATTTATATGTATATTAGAAGGTATAATAATTTATGAAATCATTGAAATTATTTTTATGATTTTATGTTTTCTAAATCCGATTATTTAAATTTTTTGATTAAATAATTATTTTTGGTTTTATTCAATGTCCAAAACTAGGAATAATTTAGTTAACAATGACTGTGGTTGAAAATGAAAGAATATCCCTCTTATCCAATCATATAGTATGGGTGATATAATTAAAAATCTTTTTGTTATACTCATATAAATCTATCTAGAAAAGAATCATACTAAGCTTCCAAATGAGAAAATAAGGGACCAACACACCATTTAGTCTTTCATTACAAAACAACCTCCCTCATTCAGGAGATCTTATGATCCAGTAGTGTATAATAAATGGTCCACTTCTACTAAAAATATATTCTTCGTTATGTAGTTCTCAAAACATGAAAATTTAGTTCTAATGGTGTATAATTTGCAAGGAGAAGTATATAAATTGCGAAATCTTGTTAATTATATGAGGCAAGAAGAATAAATTAACTCCAGGGAATGTGATGTGGGTAAGAGTGTATTTTTTAGTAAGTATTATCCATTAATTCTTCAAATGAAAGTGTAAATTTAATTCCTTAAGATTAATTAGAATGAAGATGAATCTATTTGTATATACGTGGAAAATTTTACAAGACATTCAAGGTATGCTTCTATTAGTATCATTGACCCTGAAAAATTGATTGGTTTTTAGTAGAATAAATCAAATATCTGAATGTTGATATCTTTAATGGATTTTAATAATTTTTAAGAAAACATTCTATGTGATCTCAAGGTAAAATGGATAGTGGATATTCCCATAATTTTCATATTCTTGGAGAAAATATAAATATCTTGTTCTGAGGAAATTAAAATTACAAAAACTATGGTAGAAATAAATTTAATCTCATTTTTGATAAAAGTGTAAAAGAAGCAAGGGGAATTTTTTTAAGGGAACTGGTAATTAATTTTTGTATGGAAAGTTTGATCATCAAGGAATGGAATGCCTATTATATATAAAGATACAAGCTAATGAATTTAATCTTGTGAGAGGTCAACAGAATGTACCACCTACATTCCCAGGCTACAACTATAATGAGTATGATAATTAGACAATCCAGTGCATGAATAAAATTTTTAATGATGGATATCATCATCAAAAACATCTAAATACAAGATATTAAGTAAAATATCATGTGATTACAATTATTTAAGTGGGTCAAATGAATTATGTGTAAAAATGTACACTTATTATCCATAATAGAGTTAAATATGTATTATTTGATTCTGATTCTATCCACTCTTCTATGTCAAAGGAATTTGGTAAGGGGATCACATTACCACCATAATGATTAGATATTAAATAATTGATTAAAAGTATTAATGGGATGATGATTTCATATCAATTTCATAGCACCGCTAAGATATATGTTTTGGGGAATGTGATTTCTGAAAATCTTTTGATTCTCCCTCAAGTAAAATTTGATGTAATTTTAGGAATGTATTTGATTTACTTATATAGATCCCAATATATTTCTATGGAAGGGAAGTGATGTTTAATATTTAAAATACTCTAATGAGTTTCTATTGGAGTGATTATGAATATGAAATTATAATTGAAACTACATTCATTATATGGGACTTATAACTTTTTAATTCGGGGTATTTTTCTCAAATTGTTTGAGAGAAACTCAACATTGATGAGGTGGATATTTTATGAGAATATATTTCATGAACCCCTCCCCCCCACATATTTTTCCCTCTTATTTCAGCAATATGGAATGGTAGATAATGACACTTTAATACCACCTATAATAGACCACAGGTTAGCAAAAAGTACTGAGTTTAAATCATACACAAAAATGGGAGGTATTACCCAATAAGAAGAACCTGATTAAAGGGAGATAAGATAAAATCACAAAAAAACCTAATCAAGATAAAAAATAAAAATCCAGAATACCAGAATTTAATATCATACATTCTGAAACAATATCAGGTTAAACACCATGTACCAAAAGATAACCCTCGCTAGTGACGTAGAATCTCAAACAACTACATAACAACTCAATATGCTAGTAACATATAGAATGTTCAAAAACCAGCTTCTATGGTTTGGAAAAATAAATTTAATATATATAGTGTTAGAATAATAGTTAAACATAGTGGTATCCTCTCTGAACCTGCTAATGAAATATATAAAGAAACCACATTAAATCCAAATGGAAAATAAGTGAAACTATATTTCTACCTAATCTAGTATGCTAAGTCGCAAAAATTATTAAGTAACACTCACCATTTATTATCTACAAGAGATAATATAATATCCACCATAATCAAAAATCATGGTACCCCACTACCAATTTACTACAGGTTTACCACCCTGTGACAACATCGCAAATCATCATCCATATCACTCCAAATATAAGTTGTCCCAAAGGCACTTGGCTTATTATAACATATCATAAACCCCATGAATCACATAATATCATCACATAACATGCACCCCATGTATGACATAATCCAATTATTATTATTATACATATCTCTAGATAGTAATCGATTAGTTTTTAAGAGTCGTCATAGATCGTACGTCGTGTATTATACCTTAATCCATCACAATCGATACACAAAATTCCAACAATAATCCATTGGATACTATAACATGATATACATGTGTGTGGAATAACTATAAGATATTAAATCCCTCTACACACATATATTGAAAAGATAACTGTGGTGAATACCCTATAAAATAAAACTACCAAGAGAAATACTAGTGAAAGAGGGGGTAGTCATACATATTTTCCTCCCTAAGTAGTATGTTTGGGAAAATCCATCCTAGAATCTACTAAGTGTTATTTTTTCTACCGAAGAAGGTTGGGTAGAATATAAAATCACATGAAATTTGAATATTCATATAGATCATAACCACACTATGGGAAACTACTCATCCTAATCCAAAACTACAACTATCATCTCTCAGACTCCAGACTAGCACCTATAATGACTACATATCCTATAAGCACACAAGTATTTAATAATAATTTTAAATTAATTTTTTTTATTAAACATATCTTAGTTACACTAATTACCATCCATTTTCATGATTTTTGTATATTATCCAACTGAATCTACAGTTTATCAAGAGTTTCAATTATTTACTATCCCATTAATGCACCAGCCAAGTGGGTTAAAACCTTTATTAATCATTTTAATTCCATGATTTTGGGTACAATTTTAATTTTTATAAGCTACCATAAAATAAAATTCCTAAACCAAACACAACCAATTGTTCTATATAGTGCGTAAAGGAATATAGAAACAACAAACCTCACCATCCATCCTTAAAAAATTGTTATTAATTAATCAACACAAATTTCAATACAAAAATATGATCAAACATCTTAATCCCATTCTATCCTTCCAAGTTTCATTTTTGAAATGTTAAAATATATCACCATCCATCGCTACATCATAGTAACCAACTAATTTTTCGAAACTAGGACCCTGACCCATATATTTTCTAACCATAATCTATTTTAGACTGACATCACATCCTAGAATATGGATCTTCATCTATAGAAATCACATAGGTAGAGAATAAATATCAAAATGTAAACTAATCCCTAGAAAACTAGGTATCCATCTATTATAATTAAATAGGCATGCTCGAACCTAAGTAATTACCTTTATCCAACAGTATGTTCATTCCAATATTCAATTAATCAAGTATTTTATCAATGGTTACAATCACATTAAATATAATAAATCATATATAAATAGTTAAAAATTATTTGAATTTCATTTAAACATAAAATTCACGTTTCATCAAACAATAAGGAAGAAAATTTTCATTCAAACATTCCTCGTTGTTATTTTTCCCAAAAACATTACCAGATTTAAATATTTTAATGTGGCACTTTATTATTTAGACAATGAGAATAAACATATGTATATTTTTTTTATCAATTATCAAGAATAAAAACATTCTTAAGTATATAATAAATAAATATATCACGCTATATAAAAAAATAAATGGAAAACTATTTAAATGTTCTAAAACTCATAAAATCCCAATAAAAACCAAAGTTCACTATTTAATCCAGTTTAATATTTTTTAAGGTAAATTATATTTTTACCCAAAAAATAGAGCATGATAAATTTCTGATTCCAAGTAAAAAGGGAAACAATTCATCCCTTAACGTTCTAGGAAGCTCTCAAATACACTACATTGAAAATAGGGGAAATAGATGATGATGATGTACCTTCCGGAAAGTCCCAAATGTAAGTGATAAAAAACTGTTCATTTTTTATATATAAGGAGGAAAAATAAATAAAATAGGTTCCTCACTCAAATGAGACTCACTGATGAAGACAATTGGCTTCCGAACAATCTATTGGACAAGACTAAAAAATAGGACCATGTTGGTTCTCATAAACGTAGATGACATAAAGATTAAAAAAGATGTGTATTCATCTAGAGTCATATAAATTAATAAAATATTACAATAATGGAAATATATTTATTTTTTAGTAAAGGATATAATACCATCATGATTTCTAGGCCATATGTAAAACATTAATAAATCATTAATGTGGATCTCATTTAATTCATGAAAAAATAGACATATTAAAGGTTTAGTATTTATGAAAATAATGATATAAATATTACCTTTTATATGGACCTTAATTTAATTTATTTATGTTTTTAAAACCATATATTTTATAAAATCCATATTTATAACATTATGGGAATAAATGAAAATTTTGAAGAAAAAAACCAGGTATGTGAGACCAACCTGCTTCTATGAGACCGACCTGCTACCATGAGACCAAACTATTATATTTAGCCAACCTTATACCATGATATAACCTTCATCCATGACAAAAATATACTAACATGATCCCACTTACTTCAAAAATCCAACTTAATACCATGATACTAACCTACTACCATGATACCAAGAACAAACATGATAATTTAGTGTGGAAAGATGACTTCAAACACCACTTTCACAGTACCAGTCATATGAAAACACAAAGGAAAGGTTTTATGGATCATGGTGTTATAATATAATAATGTATTTCATGAATATCATCCGAGTATTATCCCAAATTATGATTTCAATTTTTAAATAGAACTCATACCTGATGTTATTCTAGTTTAAATGAATCCTCATAGAATGGATCTGATTAAGTTACAATAATTTAAGAAGAAACTCCATGAGAATCTTGATATGGGATTCATTTAGCCTAGTGCATCACTATGTGGTGAACCTATAATTTTTTTAAGAAAAAATACGGATCAATTAATATTTTAATTAATTATCCAGAACATAAAAATATCACTATTAAGAATTACTATACTCTACCCTATACTGATGGTTCTTCTGACCAACTATGAGGAGCTCAATACTTTTTAGATATTCACCTATGATCTGAATATCATTTGTTGTCTTTTAAAAAGGGGGAAATATGGAAGATATAATTACATATTAGGTATCGTAATTATGAATTTTTAATGATTACATTTGGATATACTAATTCCTAAAATATGTACATGGGTCATACTAATATAGGATTTATATATTACCTTGATTGTTTTGTTCTAGTCTTTATAGATGTAATTTTTTCATATTCCAAGATCACGTAAAAACATGAAGATCATTTTTAGGAATTTTTCCAATACCTTAGGAAAGGATAAGTTTTAATCCAAATTTAGTAAATGTGAATTTTGGAAACATAATGTATCAATCATTAGGTTATGTAATTACATTTTAGGGTGTTTTAATGGATCAATAAAAGTCAAAAGTTATCAGACTTTGGCTCAGACTAACCCAGATAACAAAAATCAATTATTCTATTTAGTTTCCTATATACTAATTATTCATCATGTAAAATTTATCATTTCTATAAAATCCACCAACCATGTTGAAATGGAAGGTATCCAAGTTCTTTTATAGAGATGAATGTTAATTGAATTTAAAGGAAATAAAGATAAGGTTTTCCAGTACACCTATGCTCATACTACTCTTTAATGGATAAAAGATATTGATCTATAGTGATACATGATAGATGGATTTTAAATGTTTACGCATGTATAATGACATGGTGGTATCTTATACATATTTCCAATTTATGTTTCATAAGAACAATTATCCAACTCAAGATTTTTAATAGTTCATGGTAATTTTTTATTTAAATATTTAGATACATTATTTTTATGGTGAAATGTTTGACATATATACCGATCATAAAATCAGGAAGTATATATTTTCCTAGAAATATTTGAATATTAAATAAAGGATATGGTTGGAATTGATAAAATATTATAACTTCTTAATAGATTAACAGTCTGTGATGGAAAATAAGGTGACTCATTCTATGAGTTAAAAAACCATGCTATTTTTTCATGAAGAGGATTAAATGGGATACAATACTTATGGAATTATAAATTATGTAACTCAAAATCATAATGAAATTAGAAATGTATTATGTTTATCGAATTAATTTTCCTCCATATATTATTGTGAAGAAAAAGGAGTCATATATAGAAGATGTGAAGCTACAATAAAAGGTACAGAATATTTTTACGTTTATTCATTATAGGGATGGAATGATATCGTTTAGGAATAGATTATGTGTCCAATCAATAAAATAATTTAATAAGGATTTGTTGGGTGAAACTCATAGTTTATCATTCTGTATTCATTTTGGATGTATGAAACTGTATGTAGATCATAAATAAAAACTTTTGTGGGACAACGTGGAAGGAGATATCATGGAGTAAGTATCATAGTTCTTAGTAAGAGATAAATTTAAGATTTATAGATAAAATTATAATAGGTTATTATAAAAATTAATCATATTTAATGAAAAATGGGAAGACATCATAATGTATTTCATTATGGAATTTTCAAATACATCCAAGTGGAATAATTATATCTAGGTTGAAATCAATCACTGTATAAAATCAACCCATTTAATTACTATCCGAGAATATTTATTTCATGATAAAATCTCTAGGATATATATGAAGGAAGTGGTAAATAATCATGGAGTGCCACTTTAAATTATATCTAATAAAGATCAGCAGTTTAACTAAAATGTTAGGGAATTTTTCATTATGATTTGAATACAGAGTTGGGATTTCACACCAAATATCATCTACAAAAACATGGTGAGTCCGATATGACCATCAGAATCATAGAATATTTACTCATAGCATGATTTTTGGATTTTAGTGGAGGTTTGTAAGAACACCTTCCTCTAGCCATATTTTTTTACAAAATAGCATTAACTTGAGAAGTTTTATTGCTCCTTATAAATACCTCTATTGAAAAAATTGGAAAACATTAATATTCTAAGATGAATTTGGGGAACGAAATCTTATAGAACATGACATTTCCATAGAAATGTAATAGAAGGTTAAATATATTCATAAAGAGATCATGGAAACATGGTGTTGAAAGAACATTTATAATAAATATCATTATAGATATCAAGATTTCAAAGTTGGTGACATAGAATTCCTTAAATCATCACATTGTAATAATTAAATTATATTTTTATAGAATGGAAATCTATCCCCTAAATATATCAGTCCCTAGAAATCATATATTTCAATAATATTGTATCTTATCACTTAGTTATTTCTCGAAACTTTTACAAAGATAAAAATGTGTTCCATCTATGAATTTTAAAAAATTATATTCCCGATACTTCACATGTATTGAACATAGAGTTAATTCCATTAGACTAGTATATTTCCTATGAGGAGAAAGTGATAGAAATAATGGATAGTAGAGACAAGACACTATGGAACAACACTACTAACATGGTTAAGGTTATATTGAGGAACCATAAAGTTTAGGACGATACATTAGAACATTAGGATGTCATGATTCGAAGTTAGCATCAATTATTTTCATCAGAGTGAAAAAAAAATTTGGGTGAAATTCTTAAAATTGGGGTAGAATGTAATACCCCATGATTTTAGAACAAACTTCTATTTAATATATAAATTTATTTGACATGTTTTGAAGATTAAAACCCTAAAGTTATGTGAATAAATTTTTTAAATTATAAAATTAAGTAGATTATTTGGTATTTAAATGAAATGTTATTTTCAAAAAATAATTTCTAATTCAATTCAGAAATATTATAGATCATAAAAAACTATGGTAAAATATTTCGTTTCTGAGAAATATTTTAGTCAAATATGTTTTATTGAAAAATTAATAAAAAGTATTAAAATTATTAGAAATTATTTTTTACGCATGTATAAAATTAATTCATTGGTTATCAATTGGTTAGAAACAAAATTAATATCATTCTAAGGTATAGATTAATGTTCTTATAAAAGAACTTTATTATACATTCAATGTGTTTTTATATAAATAAATTAAATTAACCATTTTCTATAAATTATTTTCATCAAATTTTTAGATAATATTTTCAATGAAATATTGTATCCTTGATTTTATTTTTTTACTGGTAAATTATTGACAATAAATGGAGTTTTATGATTAAAATATATTGTTCTAAAACTATTTTTTTAATTTTGAACAATTATTATAAAATAAATTTCTACCACTTATATAAATTTACTACGATAAAAATGGTTTTCAAATTTTGAATAAGTATGCTTAGATTTATTATAATATCAAATTCATTTTTTTTCATTTTGAATAGTTACCACAGGAAAACGTTTTCACCACAATAATGGTTAAAATGATTAACTATGGGGGGTTAAACTAAATATAAGGCATAAAATATATTCAAAAAATTGATAAAAAATATTTTATAATTTTATATTTTCCCAAAATTAACCTTTAAATTTTTTGGTTTACTTGTGTTCCACCAAAAAATTTATTTTGTTTTGTTTTATTTTAATGTTTTAAGTATTTATATGTTTACCACCCTCCTCACTTATAAAATGATTTAATATTCCCATTACCAATTCATAAATTTTCATCCCTCAAGATAAGAAATTCCATTAAAAATATCTTCCTAAAATTCATCCACATGTTATATATCTTTTGGTCTTCCAAAAATACAAAACACTGAAGTGTTAAGGTGTTAACCAAAAGAGATTTCATTAAAAGGAGGTTATTGTCTCTACTGGTCCATTTAGATTTTAATATTTACATAGAATCCTACAAATATTATTAAAACACCTAAAAATAGTATATAATTTATAATTAACCTTCTTAAATTATTTTATGTTAATGGTACAAACATTTTAAACCTCCTTTTCATCCTATGATAAATGATAATGTTGATCATGCGTATGTGTGGACTACTACATCCACGAGGTGATGTGATTATTCTTTCATGTATATCGTAAATGGATGGTAATATGTACATAATTAGTAAATATATATAATATTAATTATATTGTTATGATTCATAAGATAAATTTATTACAACCATTATTTCATTCCATTAGTTTGAAAATGAAAACATTACTCATTCGTACATATAGACTATCATCTCAATGAAGTAATGTAATTCCTTGTTCATCACCACCTTATATGAATTGTTATGAAAGTTTATATAATAAATTGATATTATACATAAAAATTTATTTAAATTCAATATCAGATAAAACCATGAAAAAGTTTTAATGACCTATACCGTCAAACCAAAAAAGAAATGGGAAACTATTTAGTAAACACCAGAATTTTGATTTTAAGAAAGAATTATTAATAAATGGGTAAACGAAAATTATAAGGGAATGTTGTATTCTGAAATAAGAATCAGTATTTTCCTAACATAAATACATAATAAATATGAATTTATTACAAAATAACATAATAGAGTGTATGAAGAAAGTCAGGAACTATGTTAAGGGTTTATGTTGCGATCTCATTTTTAATAGGGATTGTTTTTGCTTGAATAAATCTGGGTGAATTATATAGTATTTAACTCATAAAACCTATATATATTTGTATCCTATAGTTTTTATAGGGATTTTATGTTTTTATTTTAGTCACCACTCTTTGGTACATAAAATGATAATAATTTTGTTTTGAGAAAAGTGGATTTTATTTCCTTTATGGTTGGAGAACATTTTCTTCCATGTCTATATCTATTAAAATGTTATTAAGAATGTTAATTTATATGATAAAATTATTATTTAAAGTCATATTAAACCATATTTGATTCCTTTTAAAATGATGAAAAATTAATTTTTACAATGTCTTCTGAATAGGTTAATAATTACTTTTTACAAAAAAAGTGATTTGTGAATGTTTATTTTAGTTTTTAACATACGAATGGATTTTAAAACCATCGTGATTGTGTTTTACAATGAATATTAATTTTTATGTTTCTACAGTTATTTATTTTAAAATATTTTTTCTCAATATTCATGTAATTTTTATTAAAAATTTTATCAATATAAATGGATATTTTTCTCTTGTTTTCAAAGAAAAGTTCATATTCTATTTTAAAGGTGTGTTTCATATATAGGAACATAATTTGATGTTTATTATGATTCACAAGGTATATTATCTTATGAAAATATCCACTTTCATTCCCTATATGGATGATGATAATTCTAACAGTGATTTTTTGAATCCCTTTTTCCCATGGGTTCATAATTATATGATGAAATGAAGAATATTTTTATGATATTATAAAACACATTTTTATTATATTCACTATGTGATATGTGGGTTGAAAATTATATATAAATATAATGAATTCATAATTTTTGATATCTCATGAGTTAGTATGAAAAATAATGAATATTGAATACATTCTAGGGATGGAAAAAGGCTAGGGTGTGAACCCAATCCATTTGGGAACCTGGTCAACTAGGTGATGATGGTCTTTGAGGTGAGAATTAACTAATGAAATGGATTTACAGGATTTAGATTATGCCACAATTACTTGGAAATTTTCTTATTCTTATGATATGATATCATGATTGATGATTAATTAATTATTATTCTCACTCATATGGACCATATTTTTTTAATACTTGAACATCATGACATCACTATTAATTTTTTCATCTATAGTTGATTAGTTATGATATTAGTATGTTTTGGTCGTTATATCATTCATTTATTCTTGTATTATGATTTTATATGATCACTGAATAATATCTCCATTGTTTACACTTACTGGGCATATAATCTCACCCATTATAATGTTTTTATTTTCCCCGGGTTCTGAACAAAGGTTTCAAGTATGATATGTATCAGAAAGGTACAATGATGAAATGACTTTGAGAAAGATATTGAAGATATTTCATGAAATATTTTGACTATGTATCTATTATCCAAATATATTAATCCTTTATCATTTTTTGATGTGAATATATTTTTAATATATTAATTTTTCATCTAAAATGATGATACATGTATGTATGTTTTGATTGGGTATCTACATAATTAGTTTATGAATAAAAAAATTCATTATAAATTGCACTATAAAATTCATATACATTTGTTATAAATTATTCTAATGTAATATATAATTATTTCTAGAATATCCTAAGGGTTTATCATAATGTTCTTATTATATTACTATTTTCTTATAAATATAGTTCCCATGACTTATACTAACCTCCCAGTGATGCCAAATGTAACACATAGACACTTGAAATCCAGAAGTAGTGGTCATTTTATCATAATGGTACTAAATAAATATATAAAAATACATAGGATCAATCTATTTAGTTGTCTAAATAAAAAATATAAATAATTTAACATTAAATTACTTTGAAACATAATATACATTATCCAAATAAAATAAAATATATTACTTCTACTTGTAAATACATATGTCACACATACTAATATTCATTATTTCTAGGGTAAATGGGAAACAATATAAAAGTGTGTTCTCAAATTCTTAATAATGGGTAGATTTCAATGAAATATATCATAGAAAATCATGTAATCAATAATATGACCTGAAAAATAAATTCGACAACAAATAATAAATCCATGGATTACATAATAATAAATAAATACATGGATAAGATTAATTGATCTTATAGTAAGGGAGTGATTAATATTGAATATCATAAACTTAGATTAAAGGCTTCATTCCAAGTTAAGCTACATAAATAGGGAATGATTATAAAAAATAAAGAATTAGTATTTATCATTATACCTTCTAATACATTAAGGGGGAATAAAATTATAGGCCTCACCCATAACAATTAAAGTCCACTTCATGAATCAAATGGATATAATTTTTAAACAATATATATCATAATATTTGCAAAATAACCTCAGACATAATCATGTATAAGTATTCAATATTTTTCCATATACTAATAATGGATATACAGAATATAAATATTTCCCTTATTCAATAAATAGATATTATTTTTAACCTTTATTTGATTCATTTTTTTAAATGAAAGCATTAATTTTGCGTGTGTACAGACTCCTATCTCCACAGAGTGATATAATTCATTTTTTATCACTATATAATTTTAATGGTCATAAAATTTAATATCATAGATAAATAAGATACTTATAACATAATTAATATTCAATATATTATTAAACTATGAAAAAGATTCAAGTACTAGAACATTCGAACCAAAATATTAAGGGGAAACATAACATTTAACACCTTAATATTGATTTTAATGAAATCGTTTATAAAAAGTTAGTTGGAAATTATAGGGGAATTTTACATCGTAAGAAAATTATTAATATTTTATTTATGTAAATTTACAATAAATTGATATTTATTATAAATTAATTTATCATAGAATACAAAAAATGTAAGGACATGAGGTATGGGTTTATACTGTAATCTCATTTTAATCGAGATTGTTTATTCTTGAATCTAATTTGGGGTAATTATATTATATTTATCTATTAAACACCATAAATTTAATTCTAGTCTTTTTTTGGTTTTTCATTTTTTCCTTTTATTCTCATCTATGTGGCACATAATATTATTGAAAAATTGTATTTATGAAAAGATGACTTTAGTTCCTAATGGGTTAGTAAAATTTTTATTCAGGTTCAAGTTTTTTAAAATGTTTTCAACAATGTAATTTTTAAAATTAATTGATCATTTAAATCCATATTATTACATAAGTAACTTAATTTTAAAAATATTAAAAAACTAATTTTCACAATATTTTCAGAAGATATTATTTATGACTTTTTAAAATAAGTGTGAAATGAATCTTTTTTAAACATTTATGAGTCAAATTGATTTTACTTCCATCATGAATGATATTTTATTTAAATATTAATTTACATGTTTCCAATATAATTATCAATTAAAATGATTTTTATTAACATTCAAGGAATTTAATTTAAAATGCTATCAAAAGTAAAGGATATTGTTTTCATTTTTTCAAAGAACGGGTCAAATAAAATTTTAAAGGTATTTTCATTTATGTCAACATTTTTTTATGATTATTATTCATTAATCGGGATATTATCTTATGATAACATCCAATTTCATCCAATGGATGGACTATGATGATTATTTTTTATGCACAATTCCACAAAACTTGTTTCATTTCCATAGGTTAATTACACTATACTGAAATAATGATTGTTTTTTTTTGATATTGTGGAAAAAATACCTATGGTTATACAAATTTGTTGGGGGGAAAAATAAAATAGCCCCCAAATTAATTGGGTAATGATTAATAACTCATGAGATAATATGAATGATGATATAGAGTTAACCCATTCCTGGGATAAAAAGAGGTTGGGAGTGACCATAATACATTAGGAGACTTTGTCAACTATGTGAGGATGGTCTTGAAACTGATACATAACTAATGAAATGATTTTATTTGATTATTATTTCTCAAAATTCCTATTAAATTATATTATTCCTACGATAGTCCCTCATAGATCATCATTCAGTAATGATGATTGCTAACTCATATGACTCATGTCATTTGTAATCATAAATATTTATTACATGAAAAATGATTTCTAATCTATATATGATTGGGTATGAACATAGTAAGATATTATAATGATATCATACCATTATAATTATCATATTAATTAATATGATAATAAATTTATTTCTCCCATTTTTACCCTTATTGAGCATCTAATCTCACCATTTCTTATGTTTCCATTTTCCCTTGGTTATGAAGTAATATTTTATGTAGTATATATCTAATAAGGGCAATATGGTAGATGAAACTTGATGGATATGTTTATGTCCATTCATTAAATAAGTATATCATTTATATATTCTATTAATACACTAAACCTATTGATTTTTTGGATTGAATTATTTTGTGCTGTATTATGTTTTAATCTAAAATGATGAAATATGTATATATGTTTTTATCGGGTCAGCTAAGTTGTTATCAGGTAAGGGTTGTTTTATTTTTATTGATTAAGATGTGAATAATTTTAGAAGAAAAAAATAATTTAAAATTAACTAAAAGTGATATTGTGTGATCCTAAAATATTTATAGGTATATAAGAAGGAATAATAATTAAGGAAATGATTGACATTTTTTTATGATTTTATAATTTCTTATTCTGATTATTGAAATTTTATGATTAAATAATTATTTTTTGTTTTTATTCAATGGCCAAAACAAGGAATATTTCAGTTAACAATGTTTGTGGTCGAAAATGAAAGAATATCCCTCATATCCCATAAAATATAATAGGTGTTATACTTCAAAATCTTGTTTCTATCCTATATAGATATATCTATAAAAGAATCATACTAAGCCTAATAATGAGAAAATGAGTGACCAAAACACCATTTAGTCTTTCATTAAAAAACATCCTCCCCCTTTCCGGAGATCTTATGATCCACTAGTGTATAAGAAATTGGTCAGTTCCACTAAAAATATATTCTTTATTATATAGTTCTCAAAACAAGAAAATTTCATTCTAATGGTGTATAATTTTCAAGGATAAGTATATCAATTGTGGAATCTTATCAATAATATGGGGAAAGAAGAATAAATTAACTCTAGGGAATGTGATGACTGTTAGAGTGTATTTTTTAGTAAATATTATCCATTAACTCTTCAAATGAAAATGTAAATGGGATTCCTTAAGATTAAGTAGAATGAAGATGAATCAATTAGTTTATACATGGAAAATTTTACAAGAAATTCATGGTATTCTATTATTATAATCATTGACAATGAAAAATATATTCGTTTTTCAGTGGCATAAAATCAAATATCTGAAAGTTGATATCTTTAAGGGACATTAGAAATTTTAAAGAAAACATTCTATGTGATCTCAAGGTAAAATGGATAGTGGATATTCCTTTTATTTTCATGGTTTCGGATAAAATAGAAATATCATGTTCAGAAGAAATTGAAATTATAAAAACTATGGTAAAAATAAAATTAATCTCCTTTTTGATAAAAGTGTGGAAAGAAGCTAGGGGAATATTTTTAAGGGAACTAGTTAATATTTTATGTATGGAAAGGTTAGACATTCAGGAATGGAATTCTTATTATATATAACGATACAAGCTAATGAAATGAATCTTATAAGAGCTCAACTGAATGTACCACCCACATTTCTAGGCTAAAATTATAATGAGTATAATAATTAGGCAATCCAGTGCATGAATACAATTTTTAATGATGGATATCATCATAAAAAACATATGAATATAAGATATTAAGTGAAATATCCTGTGATCAAAATCATTGAAGTGGTTCAGATGAATGAAGTGGGAAAATATACAGTTATTATCCATAATAGAATTGAATATGTATTATTTGATTCTTATTCTATCCACTATTCTATGTATGAGGAATTTGGTATGGGGATCACATTACGGCATTAATGATTAGATATTAAATTATTGATGAAAACCATTAAAGGGATGATGATTTAATCTCAATTTCATAGCTTCTCTTAGATATATGTTTAGGGGAATGTGCTTTCTATAAATATTTTGATTCTCCTTCCAGTAGAATTTGATGTAATTTTAGGAATATATTTGATTTACATATATAGATCCATAATATATTTATATGGAAGGGAAGTCACATTTAATATTTAAAATTGACCAATGAGTTTCTATTTTAGTGATGATGAATATGAAATTCTAATTGAAACTACTTTTATTATATGGGACTTATAGCCTTTTAATTTGGGGTATTTATCTCAAATGGATTGAGAGAAACTCAACATTGATGAAGTGCATATTTTTTGAGAATATATGTCATGAACTCATCCCCTCCCCAACATAGTTTCCCCTCTTAGTTCAGCAATGAGGAATGGTTGATAATGAAACTCGAATACCACCTCGAATAGACCACAAGTTAGCAACAAGTACCGAGTTTATATCATACATAAAAATGGGAGGTATTACCCAATAAGAAGAAACTAATGAAAGGGAGATAATATAAAATCACATAAAAAATCCTAATCAAGATAAAAAATAAAATTCCCAAAAACAAGAATGTAATATCATACATACTAAAACAATATCAAGGTAAACATCACATACCAAAAGAAACCCCAAGCTAGTATCCTAGAATCTCAAACAACTCCATAATAACTCAATTGGTTGGTAACATATAGAATGTTAAATAACTAGCTTCTATGGTTTGGAAAAATAAGCTTAATATATATAGGGTTATAATAATAAGTAAACTTAGTGGTATCCTCCCCAAACATGCTCATGAAATATAAAAAGAAACCACACTAAATCTAAATGGAAAATAATTGAAACCATATTTTCACCGAATCTAGTATGCTAAGTCCCCAAAATCATTAAGGAACACTCACCATTTAGTATCTAAAAGAGATAATATAATATCCAACATAATAAAAAATCAAGGCACCCCTCTACCAATTTACTACAGGTTTACCACTCTGTGAAAACATCGTACATCCTCATACATCTCTCTCCAAATATAAGTTGTCCCAAAGGCACTTGGATAATTATAATATATCATGATCCCAATGAATCACATAATATCATCACATAACATGCACCCCATTTATATCATAATCCCATTATTATTATTATCTATATCTCTAGATAGTAGTCGATTTGTTTCTAAGAGCGATCCTATATCGTACATCAGGAATTATACCTTAATCCATCATAACCCAAACACAACATACCAATTATAATCCTTTGGATACAATAAAAAGATATACATGTGTGTGGAATAATTATAAGATAATAAATCCCTCTACACACATATATGGAAAAGATAATTGTTGTGCATACCCTGTAAAATAAAACTACCCATAGATGATACTAGTGAAAGAGGGGTTAGTCATACATATTTTCCTCCCCAACCTGTATATTAGGGAAAACACCATCCTATAATCCACTAGGTTTTATTTTTTCTACCAAAAATGGTTGGGTAGAATATAAAATCACATGAAATTGGGATATTCATATAGATCATAACCACACTATGAGAAACTACCCATCCTTATCCACAACTACAACTATCATCTCTCGGACACGAGACTACAACTTCTAATGACTACATATCCAATAAGAACACAAGTGTTTAATAATAATTTTCAATTAATTTTTTCTATTAAACATCTCTTAGGTACACTAATTACCATCCATTTTAATGATTTTTGTGTATTATCCAACTCAATCTATAGTTTATCAACAGTTTCAATTATTTAGTATTCAATTAAGGCACAAGCCTAGTGGGTTAAAACCTTTATTAATCATTTTCTTTCCATGATTATGGTTACTATTTCAATTTTTCTAAGCTACCATAATATATGATTCGTAAACCAAACACATTCAATTTTTTCATATAGTGGGTAAAGGAATATAGAAATAAGAAACCTCTCCATTCATCCTTAAATAGTTTTTTATTAATAAATCAACCCAAATTTTACTACAAAAATATGATCAAACATCTTAAACCCATTCTATCCTTCCAATTTTTATTTGTCAAATGTTAAAAGATATCACCATGCATCGCTACATCATAGTAACCAACTACTTTTTCAAAACTGGGCCCTCATCCAATATATTTTCAAACCATAATCCATTTTACACTCACATCCCATCATAGAATATGGATCATCATCTAGTGAAATCACATAGGTAGAAAAATATCAACATGTAAACTGGGCCCTAAAAACAAGGTATACATCCATTATAAGAAAATAGGCATGCACGAACCTATGTAATTACCTTTATCCAACAATCAATTAATTATAATCTTCAGTTAACCAATTATTTTATCAAAGGGTACAATCACATTCAATATAATACATAATATATAAATAGTTAGTAATTATTGGAATATTATTTAAACATAAAATTCATGTTTCATCAAACAATAAAGAATAACAATATCATTCAAACATGCCTCGTTGTTATTTATCCCATAAACATTACCGAATTTAAAATTTTTAATCCGATACTTTATTATTTAGACAATGAGAATAAAAATATTTATATTTATTATCAATTATCAAGAATAAAGATATTCTAAAGTAAAGAATAAATATATATAACACGCTATCTAAAAAAATAAAAGGCAAACTATTTAAATGTTCTAAAACTCATACAATCCCTATAACAATAACCACATTTAATTATTTAATCTAGTTTAATATTTATTAAGGTAAATTCCATTTTTATCCAAAAAATAGAGCATGATTAATTTATGATTTCATGTAAAAAATGGAAATAATGGATCATTTACCGTTCTAGGAAGCTCGCAAATACACTACATTGAAAACAGGGGAAATATAAGCTGATGATGTCACTTCTGTAAAGTCTTAAAGGTAACTGATAAAAAACTGTTCAAATTTTATAGATAAAGGAGAAAATGAAATAAAATAGGGTCCTTACTCAAATGAGACTCAGTGATGTAGAAAATTGGCATCCAAACAATCTATTGGACAAGCCTAGAAAGAATGAACTAGTAGGTTCTCATAGACGTAGATGAAATAAAGGTTAAAAATGATTTTTATTCATCTGGAGTCATATAAATTAATAAAATATTACAATAATGGAAATATATTCATTTTATAGTTAAGGATATACTACCATCAGGATTTCTAGATAATATGTAAAACATTAATAAAACATTAATGTGGATCTGATTTAATTGATGAAAAAATTGACATATTAAAGGTTTATTATTTATGAAAATAAAGATATAAATACCACCTTTTAAATTGACCTTCATTTAATTTATTTAAGTTTTTAAAACCATATTTTTTCTAAAATTTATATTTATAACATTATGGGAGAAAATGGAAAATTTGAAGAAAAAAATCAGGTCTGTGAGACTAACCTGCTACTGTGAGACCGACCTTCTACCATGAGACCAAACTATTAACATTAGCTAACCTTATACCATGATATAACCTTCATCCATGACACAAATATACTAACATGATCCCACTTACTTCCAAAATCCAACTTAATACCATGAGACTAATCTACTACCATGATACCATGACCAAACATTATAATTTTGTGGGGAAAGTTGACTGCAAACCCCACCTTCACACCACCAGGCATATGAAAACACAAAGGAAATGTTTTATGAGTCATGGAATTATAATATTACAATGAATTTCATGAATATATTCCTAATATTATCCCAAATTATGATTTTAAATTTTAAATAGAACTCATAACTAATGTAATGCTAGTTTGAATGAATCCACATAGAATGGATCTGATTGAGTTACAAGAATTTAAGAAGAAACTCCAAGAGAATTTGGGTACAGTATTCATTCAGCCAAGTGCATCACTATGTGGGGCACCTATAATTTTTTTAAGAATAAATATGGCTGAATTAATATTTTAATTGATTATCCCGAACATAAAAATATCACTATTAAGAATTAGTATCCTCTACCCTATACTGATGATTCTTCTCATCAAATATCAGGAGCTCAATACTTTTTAGAGATTCACCAATGATCTGGATATCATTTGTTGTGGGTTAAAAAGGAGGAAATATGAAAGTTATTATTACATATTAGGTATAGTTATTATGAATTTTTTTATGATCCAATTTAGATACACTAATTCATAAAATATGTTCATGGGTCTTACTAGAATAGTGTTTATTGATTACCTTGATTGTTTTGTGGTAGTCTGTATAGCTATTATTTTTATATCTTCCATGATCAAAGAATAACATGAATATCATTTTTATGAATTTTTCCAATACCTTAGTAAGGGATATGTTTTATTTCAAATTTAGTAAATCTAAATTTTGGCTACATAATGTATCAATTATTGGGTTATGTAATTACATGTGAGGGTGTATTAATGGATCCATTAAAGTCAAAAGTTATCAGACTTTGGATCAGACTAACCTTGATAACAAACAATAAATATTTCTATTTATTTTTTTATATACTACTAATTCATCATGTAAAATTTCTCATTTCTATAAAATCCACCAACCAAGTTGACATGGATGGGATCCAAGTTCCTTCATACAGATGAATGTGAATAAAATGTAAAGGAACTAAACCAAATGTTTTCCAGTACACCTATGCTCAGACTACTCTGCAATGGATAAGAGATATTGATCTATAGTGATACATGATAGACATATTTTTAACATGTTTACTCATGTAGAATGACATTGTCATATATTATACATATTAGCAATTTATGTTTTATAAGAACATTTACCCAACTCATGATTTTTAATAGGGCATGTTAATTTTTTATTTGAATATATAGATAAATTATTTTCATGGTGAAATGTTTGATATATATACCTATCCTAGAATCAGGAAGTATATATTTTCATTGAAATATTTGAATATGAAATAACTGATATTGTTCGAATTGATAAAATATTATAACTTATGAATAGATTAACACTTTGTGATGGAAAACAAGGTAACTCTTGCTATGTGTTAGAATAACCATTCCATTTTTTCATGAAGAGGATTAAATGGGATACAATACTTACGGATTTATAAATTATAGACCTCAAAATCATAAGGAAATTAGAAATATATTATCTATATTGAAATAATTATCATCTATATATTCATGTGAAGAAAAAGGAGACATAGATTGAAGATGTGAAGCTACAATAAAAGGTATGGAATGTTCCTATGTTTGGTCATTATAGGGATGGAATGATATCATTTAGCAATCGATTATGGGTTCAATTGATACTATAATTGAATAAGGATTTGTTCGATGACACTCATAGTTTATCATTCTATATTCATCATGGATGTATGAAAATGTATGGAGATCGTAAAGAAAAATTTTTGTGGGACAACATGGAAAGAGATATCACGAATTATGTATCATAATTCTTAGTAAGAGAAAAAATTAATATTTATAGATACAAGTATAATTGGTTATTATAAAAATTAATCCTATCTAATTCAAAATGGGAAGACATCACCAAGTATTTCATTATGGAATTTTCAAATACATATAAGGTGAATAATTATATCTGGGTTGAAATCAATCACTATATAAAATAATCCCATTTCATTAATATCAGAGAATATTTCTATCTTGATAAACTCTCTAGGATATACATGAAGAAATTGATAAATCATCATGGAGTGCCACTTTAAATCATATCTAATAAATATCAACGGTTTAACTCAAATGTTAGAGATTTTTTCATTATTATTTGAATACAGAGTTGAGATTTGGCACCAAATATCATCCCCAAAAAATGGTGAGTCTAATATGACTATTAAAAACCTATAATATATACTTATAGAATGATTTTTTGATTTTAGTGGAGGTCTTGATAAACACCTTCCACTAGTCATATTTTCGTACAAAAATTTATTTAACTTGATAAGTTTTATTGCTCCTTATAAATACCTCTATTGAAAAAATTGGAAAAATTAAAAATTATTGGATGAATTTGGGGAATGAAATCTACTAGAACATGAAATTTACATAGAAATGTAATAGAAGGTTAAATACATTCAGAAACACATCATGGAAGCATATATTTGAATGAAAATTTATAATAATAATCATTGCAGATATCAAGAGATCAAATTTGGTGACCTAGTATTCCTTAAAACATCACATTGTAATGATTAAATTATATTTTTATATAAGGGACATCTATAACCTATATATATCAGTCCCTAGAGATCCTGGACTCCAATAAGATTGTATCTGATCCCTTATTTATTTCTTAAAACTTTTATAAATATAAAAATGTGTTCCATCTATGTATTTTATCAAATTATATTCCTGATACATAAAATGTATTGAACATAGAGTTCATGCCGTTGGACTAGTATATTCCCTATAAGGAGAAACTTATATAAATAATGGATAGTAGAGACAACACACAATGGAACGACACTACTCACATGGTCAAGGTTATATGGAGGAATCATAAAATTTAGGAAGATACATTAGAACATGAGGATGTCATGATTCATAGTTATCATCAATTATTTTCTTTAGAGTGATAAATATTTTTGGGTGAAATTCTCAAAATGGGGGTAGAATGTAATACCCCTTGATTTTAGAACAAACATCTACTTAATAAATAAATTCATTTCACATGTTTTTAATATTAACACCCTAAATTCTTCTAAATAGATTTTTTAAATTATAAAATTAAGTAGATTATTTGATATTTAAATGAAATATTATTTTCAAAAATTGACTTCTAATTCAATTCAGAAATATTATAGATCTTAGAAAACTATTGTGAAATATTTGGTTTATGAGCATTATTTTTGTACTATATGTTTTATTGAAAAATTAATAAAATATATTCAAATTATTAAAAATTATTTTTTACGCATTTATAAAATTAATTCATTGGTTACCAATTGGATATAAATATAATTAATATCATTTTAAGGTATAAATTATTGTTCTTATCAAATTACTTTTTTATACGTGCAATAAGTTTTTATATAAATAAATTAAATAAACCATTATTAATAAATTATTTTCATAAAAGTTTTATATAGTATATTCAATGAAATGTTCTATCCTTGATTTTATTTTTTTTACTAGTAAATTGTTAAGAATAAATTTTGTTTTATTCTTAAAATTTATTTTTCTAAAACTATTTTTTTGCATTCTGAAAAATTATTATAAAATGAATTTCTACCACTTATATAAATTTACTACATTAAAAATGGTTTTCATATTTTAAATAAGTATATTTAGATTTATTAATAATATCACATTTATTTTTGGTAATTGTGAATAGTTACCATGGAAAAACTTTTTCACCACAGTAATGGTTAAAATGATCAACTATGCGGGTTAAACTAAATATAAGGCATAAAATATCTTCAAAAGAGATTTCATTAAGAGGAGGTAATTTCCTCTACTAGTCTATTTCGATTTTAATATTTAAATAGAATCCTACAAATATTATTAAACCATCTAGAAGTGATAAATATTTTATAATTAACCTTCTTAAATGATTTCATATTAATGGTACAATCATTTTAAACCTCCTTTTCATCCGATGATAAATGACAATGTCGATCATGCGTATGTGTGGACTACTACCTCCACGAAGTGATGTGATTATTTTTTCATGTATATCATACATGGATGGTAATATGCACATATTTAGTAAATATATATATTATTTATTATATTATTATGATTCATTCAATAAATTTATTACTACTATCATTTCTTTCCATTAGTTTTAAATAGAAAACATTACTCATTCGTACAATCGGACTATCATCTCAATGAAGTAATGTAATTCATTTTTCATCACCAATTTATATGAATTGTTATGAAAGTTAATATAACAAATTGATATTAAAAATATATAATTATTAAGATTAAATATCTGATAAAACCATGAACAAGGTTCAATGACCTATATCTTCGAACCAAAAAAGAAATGGGAAACTATTTAGTTAAGACCTGAATATCAATTTCAAGGAAGAATTTTTAATAAATGGGTAAATGAAAATTATAGGGCAATGTCGTATTCTGAAATAAGTATCAATATTTTCCTTACATAATTACATAATAATTATAATTTTATTATAAAATAACTTAATAGAGTGTATGAAGATAGTTAGGACCTAAGTTAAGGGCATATATTGCTATCTCATTTTTAATATGGATTGTTTATGCTTGAATCCATTTGGGTGAATTATATAATATTTAACTCATAAAACCTATATATCTTTGTATCCTATAGTTTTTATAGGGTTTTCATGCTTAACTTTTAGTCACCACTCTTTGGTACATAAAATGATAATAATTTTGTATTGAGAAAAGTGGATTTATTTCCTCTTTGGTCGGAGAACATTTTCTTCCATGTCTATATCTATTAAAAAAAATTTAAGAATGTAAATTTATATAATAAAATTTTTATTTAAATTCATATTCAACCATATTTATTTCCTTTTAAAATGATGGCAAATTAATTTTTACAATGTTTTCTGAATAGGTTAATAATTACTTTTTCCAAAAAATAGTGTGATGTGAATGTTTATTTTAGTTTTCAAAGTACGAATGGATTTTACAACCATATTGATTGTCCTTTACATTGAAGATTAATTTTTATGTTTATAAAGTTATATTAATATAACATATTTTTTCTCAATATTGATGAAATTTTTATTTAACTTGTTATCAATAGAAATAGATATTTTTCTCTTGTTTTCAAAGAAAGATTCAAATTCTATTTTAATGGTATGTTTCATAATAGAAACATACTTTGATAATTATTATGATTCACAAGGTATATTATCTTATGATACTATCCACTTGCATTCCCTATATGGATGATGATAATTTTAAAAGTGATTTATTGAATCACTTTTTCCTTGGGTTCATTATGCTATGATGAAATGTATAATTTTTTAATGATATTATAAAAAAAATTATTATATTTACTATGTGATATGTAGGTTGAAAATGATATATAACTCTAATTAATTGGGTAATTATTGATTTCCCATGAGTTAGTATGAAAAGTTATGTATATTGAATAAATTCTAGGGATGAAAAAAGTCCAGGGAGTGATCCCAATCCATTTGGGGACCTGGTCCACTAGGTGCTGATGGTCTTTGAGGAGAGAATTAACAAATGAAATTGATTTCGAGGATTAAGAATGTGCCACTATTACTATGAAATTTTATTATTATTATGATATGATATCATGACTAATGATTAATTAATGATGATTCTCACTCATATGGATCATATTCTTTGTAATGCTTAAACTTCATGACATCACTATTAATTTTTTGATCTATAATTGATTGGGTATTATCTTAGTTTGTTTTGATCATGATATCATTGATTTATTATTATATTATGATTTCATATGATCATTTATTAATATATACCATGTTTACACTTAGTGAGCATATGACCTCATCCTTTATTAGGCTTTTATTTTCCCCAGGTTATGAACAAAGGTTTCAAGTAGGATATATCTCAGAAAGCTACAATGATGAAAGACCTTTGAGGAAGATATTGAAGATATTTCATGAAATAATTTGACTATGTATCTATTATCCAAATACACTAATCCCTTATCATTTTTTGGTGTGAAAATGATTTTAATATATTAATTTTTCATCTAAAATGATGATACATGTATGTGTGTTTTGATCAGGACTCCTCATAATTAGTTTATGAATAAAAATACTAATTATAAATTGCACTATAAAATTAATATCAATTTGTTATAAATGCTTCTAATATAATATATAATTATTTATATAATATCCTAAGGGTTTATGATAATGTTTTTCGTATCTTACTATTTTCTTATAAATCTAGTTCCCATGATTTATACTAAACTCCCTCTGATTCCAAATGTAACACATAGACGCCTGAAATCTAGAACTAGTGGTCATTTTATCATAATTGTACTAAATAAATAGATCGAAATACATAGGATCAATCTATTTAGTTGTCTTAAGAAAGAATATTAATAATTTAACCTTACATTACAATGAAACATAATATACATTACCTAAATACATTAAAATATATTTTTTCTCCATGTAAATACAAATTTCACACATACAAATATTCAAGATTTCTAGGGTAAATGGGAAAAAAATATAAAGTTGTGGTTTAAAATGCTTAGTAATTGGTAGATTACAACGAAATATATCATAGAAAATCATGTAATCAATAATATAACATGTAAAAATAAATTCCATAACAAAAAATATATCCATGGATTAGATTATAACAAATAAGTACATGGATAAGATTAATTGATCTTATATTTAGGGAGTTATTAATATTGAATATCATAAACATATATTAAATGCCTCATTCCATGTTAAGCTACATAAATAGGGAACGATTAGAAAAAATACCAAATTAGTCTTTATCGTTATACCTACTAATGCATTAAGGGGGAATAAAATTCTATGCCTCACCCATAACAATGGAAGTCCAATGCATGCATCAGATGGATAGAATTTTAAAACAATATATATCATAATATTTCAAAAATAACCTCAAACATAATAATGTATAAGAAGTCAATATTTTTTCATATACTAATAATGGATATACAGAATATAAATATTTCCTTATCCAATGGAAGAATATGGATATCTAGGGAGGAATCCAAAAGTAAACTTATAAAAAATAGTATTTTCATAATGTAAAGGAAAGTAGCATTGTCAATGTAATTATAAAAACATAGTAGATAATAGTACATACATGGTGTTGGGATATAAAAATGAAATAATCCATTATTATTGTTTATAATGGTCTCGTGGACCATCTAAAGTATATCCCTTGGGAATGTCAAGAATTTGTGTATGTTTAGGCCCACTAGTTGTGAACTAAATAAAGGTAAATTAAATAACAAAACAACCTTTTTAGGGTTATTACACTTTTGAGAATCTGAGATAGAGCTTGCATACAATTGAATATATCCATATAGGGATGTCATTTCTAGGAAACCATAAATTCATTTTTTTACAGAAATATTGATATTCTTTATAGACATGGTAATGATTGAAAATTATGGCAACTTATAAAGAAAATGTAATGAGAGAGAATGGGGATATATAATTGATAATATAATACTAAATTTTTAACAATGATTCATAATTAATCACATTGAAAAGATGTGAAATTTAAAGGATCAGAAAAAAGTATAGAAGAGGTTTGGGACCCTTAAATTACATGGTATCTTATAAAATATAGATATAAACACCATATAAATGTAGAAACTTCTAAGAGAGAATCTTGAGAAGAAAAATGTTACGTAATTTTTTCTCAATGTCATTGGAGAGGATATGGATGGGAGAATTGGTGGATTTTTATAGTAAAATAGGGGAATTTGTTTATTAATTTCAAATCATGGGAATTGGACACATGGTTATAAATATATATAAAAACATTGGACTTATAATGTTTTTATCACATGGTATTTGATAGGTAGGGACTATTTTTTGTATTTAAATTTTTTAAGAACCAAACCCTCGTTAAAATATATTTTTTTGGTTGTAAAAAAAATCCTAATTGATATATATTTTCTTCTAAAATTTTAATATATAATTTAGGTTTTTCATGGTTCATTATAGGTTTTAAAAATTAATTATATTACTTCAAATAAATTATTTTAATGGATAAACTAATTTTTTATCTTGGAAGACTTAATATTACTTATTTCATCATTTTATGTTATTATTTTGTCATAATACCCACCATATATTCAAACCACATTTAACATTTTACATAAATGATCAAGTATCTCATAAAATTATGTAATACTAACAGCTGGATAATTTCAACCTGATTTTTCCAAATTTATGTCCATTATTAAATAAATACCTATCCACTTATGAGGAATTTAAAAATAATTATGTACATAAAAATTATTCATTTCGATCCAAAAATTTAAAAACTCTTCTTCTATTAAATTTTAATTTAATCTATAACATATATGTTTAATTATATCATTATTCATTGGTTAATAATTTTTTTATAATTTCACATTAACTTACATAATGATTTTACTATAAACATGAATAAATAACTATTATGTTACTATAATTTTATCTCAGGTCTTATAGTGTATATCTAATAGGATTTATATAGTGAGTTAGAATATAAGATATATAGATTATAAGTCTATGGATGGGCATTTAGTTTTAATACAAGGGGTGTTTTCTTTCTTCTTTGTATAAATTTTATTTGACATTTCATTTTCATTTAATTTCAAATGTCTACAACAACAAAAATTCTTACCATTTCCCTTTTATTAAATATATTAAAAATATTATATAATATGAAGAAGTAATTTAGTATAGTGAGTGATCGGAAGAAGCTCTTTATGAGATGACCCTTATCATCCATTTTTTCTCTGTGATTTCATTAAATTTTTATTGGTTTATGCCCAATGAAAGCTCTTAGTCATGGAAAATGTAATGTTTTCATATGGGTGGTAGTGGAGTTCGGATTATTTTCATCTTATTTAATTATAATAGATAAAATTTATAGATCAAGGAGAAAATATTGTTTTGGGTAGAAGATTTACTTTTTAGGTTTTAATACAGCATAATAAGATAAATAGGTTACATGGGAGAGATAATTGTAAATGGGACTGCATTGATCAATGTTTTTCTGGAGGAATCAAGCCTAGTGGATTTTTAAATATCAAAATTACTATAGTTGGGAGAACCGTAATGTCTCAGTTTTACCAAGCATGTATTCTTTGAAATTTTTAGTGTTTGGTGGGAGAAAATACAGATTGGTAGGAAGAAACAATATGACCATTATTCGGTTAGTATTCAGCCTAACCATGACTATTAGCAAGATATTCTTGAAAAATAATATACTATCTATGAATATTTATCTTAAATATCTGAGATAGTAACGTTTCATTATTTTTAAACCCAGTAATGGTTACATGATAATATGTATAGATACCCTAACATGGATAGATAAAATTTTGTGTTAGAATTATTAAATGGCTTGGAATATTTAATCCCATTTCTAATCCTCAACACCCCATTATCACACCTCCTTAGTTTTAGGTGATTATAGGGTTCCCCAAGGGATATTTTCAGGATTCTTCACCTACAAAAAAATATTTTATTGTGATATATGATAAAATCATCATCTGACCTATGTTTAGGGTTCAATGTTAATCTTTTTATTGGATCAATTTTTCTTTATCATTGATTTTTTAAAATTTGGATATATCAATATTGGATTTATGGATTAATTGGATGTGGAAATGTTGAATTTTTTTCATTTTGATTAGTGACTGAAGGGGTCATCTATTTTGTGTGATTTATAAGGTTTTGAATTTAGGAATATTTTACAAAAGGAAACCTACTGGGTGTCTTTTACTTCATCTATGATTTGGATAATTTCATATATATCATTACTTAATTGTTTTTTATTGGGAGTTGAATTGTTTATTTTTTTAATAAAATATTTGTTTTGTACAAAATATATATTTTTAGCATAACTAGGATTTGTGGGAAATTTTGGATTTTTTTAACAACTCATTTTTGGACAAAATTTTTTGAGTTGTTAATAAATATTCTCAATTGGGTAAAATTAATTTTTTTAAAATAATTAAAAGACATATTTTTCAAAAGGGAAGATTAGTGCCTTTGATATAACTTGAAAGGGGGATTTCAAAGGATAATTTTTGGTTTTGTGAATTAAATTGATTTTATGAAAATTGCTGAATATTTTGTAACTTTAATTTACATAATTTTTCCTTTATGAATTATTTCGTGATACTGGGTATTGAACGTGAATCATAGAAATTCAGCATTGGGTGTTTTTGTGGGTAATTGTATTCCATGAGGCCCTATTTTAAAACTTTTATGCTCCATCCACAAGGGTGAGTTTCTTAGTCAGTATGCATTAATATGTGAAATAGATTGGATAACATATGAAAAATGATGACACATACTATGATGTGATTTTAGATGTAACATAATGAGTTGTAATAGAATAATTAATTATTTAAACAATAATTAAATTTTAGATATATTAATTATACATTAAGCAAAATTGTAATGAATCTTAAATCATCAATTAAGAATTTAAATAAATTAAAATTTTATATTTTCAATTCTTAAGTTATAATATTATTAATTTCAAGAAACGAGATTTGATTAATAATTCAAATTATAAAAAAATCATATTATATTATTTTGTCAAAAAGAATAACTTTTTAAAAATATATTTAATTTATTATTATTGATAATACATTTTTTCAATAAATAAAAATTTTTATAAATAGTAACATTAAACTATATCAAAAAAAATATGTTTTATTTTAAAAAATTATTTTGAAACTAAAATTATTATTAATTCAAAGGGTATTTTTTCAAATTAATTAATAAAAAATTTATTAATGAAATAAAAATTTTAAATAGTTTACTTTATTGAAAATAAATAATATATAAAATTATAAATTGACACTTTATATAAAAAATGAATTATATTTATTAATTATTAAATTCAAACAAATTATTTTACAAATTGAATAATTATGATTGCATTGTTTGAAATTTAAAGGTAACATATTTTAATTATTAATATATATACAAAATTATTATGATATATAAGTATTATTATTATCATCATTAAATTCATATATATATATATAATATGGATTTTTGATTGTTCCAAATATTTTAAAAAATATAATAATGTTAGTTATATTATTTTAATAAGAACTAAACTCAATATTTGTTATAAAAATAGGAAATAATCAAATTAAAAATGATCTGGGTACCATTTGTCAATTTTTGTGGTATGTGGACTATCTATTTGTTTATTTTATTTTTCCCTTGATTCTTACCAACATAAAAGTTTTTTTATATAAAATCATTTTTTAAATAAATTTCTCAAGCTTTATTTTGAATCTATGAGCTTTACGAAGAAGGTTTGAATAAACTGTAAATATTCATTTATTTACTTGACTGAATGACTATAAGGCCCTAGCCTTAAACCTTACTTAATCTTGAGTTATTACAAGATTACACATTGAGGGTCTTTTCAGGTTTAGAGTTTTAGAGAATTAGATCATAAAACTTGCATTACATTCCACATTTAGACAAAGTGGTTACATAAAGATAGTATTCATTTTTTTCCCATCAACGGAAACATATGTAAAATACAACATGGATTATTTCTTGACACTTCGTTGAAACTATCATCATATCATGTACCTTTCCCTTGACCTGTGAAAAACATTTCAAAAAACTTGGGATGAGCTTGAAAAGCTCAGTAAGGGCTATAAAAAATATGGAAAGGAAACATGAGTTCATATATACATAAGAATGAAATCATACTTTACCCATAAAACATAGGAACTTTAACATACCTCCTCAAATCATGAATAAATCATAGAAATCATAAGACATAAAAGGTAACTTGAGGCATTCATAACATTCTTACGTAGGGAGTAACCCTCTTGGTTACGTTTGGAATACCCACCACAGTATATTCCCTAAATCTCTTCAGAGAAACCTTAATGTTTCACTCCTTCGCATTACCCAATGCATTGGAGAGCTATATCGGGCTCACCCTCCCTTAGTTTATCACAGAACAACCCGTCTTCATAATAATTCCCATGAACCATAACATAATCGTAACACATAAAACATGCATAAAGGAAATATAACATTTCCACTTTTCAATCACAAGACATCAAAACAACACATTGATATAAAAACATTACAAAAACCATTTTCAATACCAAAATAAAATAAAAGTAAAACATGGTATTTATTTTTCTTTTATAAAAAGTTATGGCTTGTCGAGGAAGCCGAAACTCAAATAATGGTCACGGCGGCGGAGAAGTCATTGTCGCCACATATGTATGACAAAAAAATTCCCTTTTTTCGTTTAGTAAAACGCTTCGTATAAAAAACATTCCTTTTTGGATAAACGTAAAAGTCAAAGGGGTTTATACACCATATAAAAGAAAGTTGTGTATAAAACAAAATATGCGTCATTGAATAGAGATTGAGACGAAGTCCCATACAAAGACGGTATCCTTGGATTAAGGAAAAATCAATTACATAATTATGTGTGACAAGTGAATACACGAAATATAAGTGGATATTAAGTGTAAAACAAATCATAGTATATTCACACATATTCATAGAATGACATATTCAAGGAGTACAAGTTTATCCCAAAGAATCAAATTTGGGTTAAGAAGTTCCCTTGCAAAAATTTGACAGCCTAACGGCGTCACTACAAAATTCAGAAAATGAGTTGATGAGAGATAAAAGGGTATCTCATCACATGGACATAAAATTTAAATCAATAAGGATATAGAAGAACATATCCCAACATAATATTATGTGAATTAAAAGACATAACAAAACAAGTCTTTTAAAAAGATGAGGGTGAAAGGTTCCCTTACCGACATGGGTATCTTTCAACACATGCACACCGTGAAAGAAGGACAATACAACATTGATGTAAATACTCATAAATGAAATTATATTACACAATGAGTAAAATAATGGGAAGTACATACACCACTCAAAGTAAATTGTGTCAAATGTAGCAAAAATCTCATGGGAATAAAAGTGAGATGAAAAATCCCTTACGAAAACTCGGCAGCCTAACGGCGCCACTTAAAACTTACAAAAATGGCTTGATGAGATCAAATAGGGTCTCTCACCATATTAACATAAAGTTTACAGAAAGAGGAATATAAAATAACATCCCCCCAACATAACAAAGATGAGCTTAAAATAAGTGACATAAAGGAGAGTACTTAAAAAGAAAGAGAGAGGTTAGATCTCTTACGAAAATTCGGCAGCCAAACGGCGCCACTCAAAACATCCAAAATGGATTGATGAGACAGAATAGGGTCTCTCATCATATGAAAATAGAAATTACAGTAAGATTAATATAAAATAACATCCCAATAACAATAAATATGAGCTTTAAAAGGAATGACATAAAAGAGTGTACTTAAAAAGAAAGAGGGGAGTAGGATCCCTTACCTCAAGTTCAACTTGTCTTGTTCGTTTCTTTATATTCCTGAATAATAATATTTGGTCAATTTATAATTGCTTAAGGACCTCCTATAAATATTATTATTCAGTTCATATCACATATTTTAATGTTATAATAATTGGTTAATAATATGAGTTCATATCAGACGTTTTTGTCGATGTTTGGTACATGAGTCAAAAATTGAACTTGTTGGAAAATAATTTTCCATGTAGTTATAGGTACATCATATCCAGAATAGTATTGATGTTTTAAATATCATATATATCCAGTATATATTCATTTTATACTATTCCATAGAATTTGGAGACAAAAACTAAAAGCACCGTTCATGGAGACGGTAGGTCGTACGTACGCATGAACGCTACTTTCATTTTTTGTCATATTAATGGAATTAAATCAAAATGAGAGATATATATATAGGTTATAATTCCAGAATGATATCCATAATTTAGATGTAATATATTACATATATTTCCATTATATATATGTACTTATAATAGTACATAATAGTTTGAGATAAGAAATGAAATGTAGCGTTCATGGAGACAGTAAGCCGTACGTACGCATGAACGCTACTTTCATTTCTATTTCATATTTAATGGAATTAAAACATAATGATACATAATAGTATTTTAATTCCAGTATGGTATCATATATAATATCATTAAATATATCCTTTATACATACCACATATGGTATTAACTAATCAAATCACTTTGAGGGGGCGGTAGTCCGCACTTCCTTAAATGAAGATATCGCGTTTACCCATAATGGAAACCATAAAGGTATGACATAAATAAAAAATACAGAAGCTTAAGTAAAAAATAAACATATTATATATCATATATAAATATATTGTCATCTTAATGTCTACCTTTGAAGGTGTTAGAAGAATGTTGAACAGTCATCATTTCGTGAGGCAGAAATTCACCATCCACAGAAACAGTATGTTCTTTAACAATTAGATGTAGGTGTGTGTAAGTGTAGCTAGAATAATTCTTATTAAAACATCCTAGTATATTAATGATACTGTATTTGTTACAAAATAAATGAATAAAAAGAGTTTAGGGGGTTGGAGAAGCAAAATAAAACAAAAGGGCACAAGTGAAGACATTACCTTAAAATCGGGTAACTCCCTTTGATTTGAGCTCAAAGGCTTCCTTGGAAAGACTTCTTCCCAAAGTGAGGCTTCAAGGAGTTATATAGGGATGTGTAGAGACAAAATTGGAAGGTTTTGGCCGAGCCAAAGGCTTTGGAAGTGTGGTTAATGGGGTAGAGGTGGGGGCTTTTTATAATAGGAGAGGAGGGGCACTCTTTGAAAGTAAAGAAGTGTTACTTTATTTTAGAATGCGTTTTGGATTTTAATGGTCCCACATTGATTTGTTCCAAGGATAAGGTGATAAGGGTTCTAAATCCACCCATACAATAGGTTTTGGACATGTGTGGGTCTTAGATTTTACATTATCTTTCCATTTTATTTAAATCGTTAAATAATGAAGTCATCGCTGCATCATCATGATGTCAATAATTTAATTTATTTAATGTCTCAAAATTATAAAAAAATACTATGATATAGGAAATCTTTTTATCTTTACAATTACTATTTATAGTCAAAAATATGACTTGTATAACCCCATGTGAAAATTGTTTTAGTAAAACATCTCATGTTTGTGTCATTTTTACTTTAACATTAAATAAAAAAGTATTTATGTCATGTTCCAACCAAAGTGGCTCCATGGGGTCCCCAAGTTGACCCATGGATTTTTTGGATCGGCCATGACACATACAATGAGGGTAGGACATGTGTCTAGGTCATTTCATTTTATTAAAACATTATTCTTACCTTAAACTATACTAATTACCTCTAATCGCGATTAAAAACTTAATAAGTTACTATTCACCAAAAAATTATTCTAATCCAATTGAACCACATTTTACTTATTAATGACAACCATGTATGTCGGACTTTTGAAATTCAAAACACAAAGGTGGCAAAATTTCATTAAAATGGAAAATCAGTTTTTATAAGTACCACTTAGTGGTTTCACTATTCATGAAAAATTGACGTTTTTCAGAAAATTACCAAAAATTCACCCGAAGCTATATTTGATATTCCGAATTCAAAAATTATTTCTATTTTACAAAATTCAAAACATATAAGTTTCATTAACTAAGTTAATAATTAATTCCCGCTGTCAAAACAAATAGCGTGTTTTTATGAAACAAAATGTATCAAAAGATTGACACTAGTTTAAGTCCAATTTCAAAGTGAAATTAATTCCAACGACCACTATTGGATTAAATGTTAAAAATATATTCTAATTACAATTTAAAACCAATTAAAAAGATAATCTAATCATATATATAAATTATATTAAAAACAGGTTTTAAATTAAAATACATCATTTTTCATTATTCATTAAAAATTGAACTTTTTCGGAAAAATACAAAAAATTTACACAAAGTAAATTTTGATGTCCTGATTCTAAAGAAGAATTTTATTTTGTCAAATATAACACATAAAATTGTCAAAAGGTGGATTTAAAAGAGGTTCTCCATCAAAAGGCGGTTAATCGACCTTTTAAAGAATATTGGAATTTTTACGCATAAAATTGGATTCATTCGCATTTTTAATCATATAACATTTAATGTAAAGAGTAAAAATATTTGACAAACATATATAATCATTTCTTAGTTAGTTCTGTTCATTCCCGCCAATACCCCGGCTAGGCTTTAACTACTATTTAAAATAATATTATTTTATTATTAGAGTGCAACGCAAGATTCCCAAGAAACTCATTGTTGCGTATTGGGCACGCCATCGTGCATAGAGTCCCCTTTAAAGTAATATAAATATTTTATTCACAAAGATGGATAAATATGAAGATGTCATATTCTTTATTTACCTGGGGTGTTACATCCTTCCCCCCATTTGGGAATTGCGTCCTCACAATTTTTAAAATTGGGCTTGGAAACTTCATTGAAAATCCCACATTGGAACAAGAGTCAGTAAAACAATCACTTTAAAATAAAGAAAGATAAGTACAAAGGTCACCTGAGTTAACCCAAACTAGGATTCCAAGTATGAAAATATGGACATGGAGGAAAAAAAACAAAGGGTCATGTTCTGATGGAGAGTGATAGTAAACATTTCTAGGAGAAAGTTAACCATAAGAAAATCACAAACTTGTGATGCGTTAAACGGTATTCGATTCCCCAGTAGGAAAAGTTAACAGACAAAATTTTTGTTTTAAGTTACTCTTCATTGAGGAATTTATTTTTGATCTTAAGGAAACATACTTACTTGTCATGTTGACTTTCAAATTTTACTAGATTTCTTATACAAACTCATACTTTCCCCAAAAGACTAGTATTTAGGAAGACTTGTTCACATTAAGAGCACTATAATCAACTTCTAGAGGATCACCTAATCCACCAAAGAGAACTATATACTTCCCATGTCTTTTGAATTTAACCAAAACCAAAACCAAAAAGGTTAGTACAAGATCAGATAATCCAGAAAAGGATAACCCTTTATAAAAAGAAAATCTATTCTTAATCTCCAAAATTTGTCTAACAAAACCCAAAGTTCAACGAGGACCATCTGATAAACAATTTGTCCATAAAATTCGTCAAATTAAACCAAACAAAGATTGAAACCCAAATATTTGAAGGATTTAGTCACATAGTCTTCCAAGTTAAATCGTAACATTTATCTCCAAACAACATCAGTTGCTCGTAATGACTCGTATTGAAAAGTAATTAACCTAATCGCATATCCTCCATGATAGGTTAATAAATTTCCATAGATAACCCAAAATCAGCGTACTCTTAATTCATAAAATCATCTAACTAAAAATAATTAGTCAAACTAACCAGGGACTTCACGTAGTCCAGTGGTAGGTGATAAATACCAGTCGCACTTTGGTTGTGGGTTCGATTCCCAGATCTTTGTCTGGCGCGACAGGTTGTCACGCGGTCTGCGTGTTGTCCTTTTTTCAAAACTATATAATTCATAAAAAATTCCCCAAAACGAGATAAAATCTTCAAAAAAATAATCATAAAATATTTTAACCTCAATTTTATCTCATGCCTTTCATTTTCCATCATAACATATAATAACCCATAATTACCTCAAAAGTAAGGATCATATAAACCCTAATGGTTACCTTTATAATTATTACCTGAACTTCCACATTGATTGTTCATCTCGTACATGATTCATTACAGAACATATAAAGGTTCAAGTGGATGAGAATGACTCATTGATAGTTGGTTTAGAACAACCATGAGTTTCCTCATTGAATACCCCATTTCATCCAGTCTCTTAATCAGAGAACCACCACAGTTTCCATCAAAACTATTGTCACTTTGGTGCCTGCTAGATCCATCCATTCACTAAAAACAGAAATTTCAGTGTGAGTATATCAACAAAACCATCATGTTCTAAAGAGGAAGATAACCACTAAGATATACTTACTTATTCACTTTATCTAAAACTAGGACTCTTTTTGAAATCCTAACCATTATGGTAATGTAACTTATGCTTAGGGGATACCATAACCTCTAAAGTTATCTAAACCTCCCTTTGATACCAAATATAAGGACCCATCCTTAAACCTTACTTAATCTTGAGTTATTACAAGATTACACATTGAGGATCTTTTCAGGTTTAGAGTTTTAGAGAATTAGATCATAAAACTTTCATTACATTCCACATTTAAACAAAGTGGTTAGATAAAGATAGTATTCATTTTTTTCCATTCAACGGAAACATATTTAAAATGAAACATGGATTCTTTCTTGACACTTCCTTGACACTATCATCATATCATGTACCTTCCCCTTGACCTGTGAAAAACATTTCAAAAAACTTGGGATGAGCATAAAAAGCTCAGTAAGGGTTATAAAAATTATGGAAAGGAAACATGAGTTCATATATACATAAGAATGAAATCATACTTTACCCATAAAACATAGGAACTTTAACATACCTCATCAAATAATGAATAAATCATAGAAATCATAAGACATAAAAGGTAACTTGAGACATTCATAACATTCTTACGTAGGGGGTAACCCTCTTGGTTACGTTTGGAATACCCACCATAGTATATTCCCTAAATATATTCAGATAAACCTTAATGTTTCACTCCTTTGTGTTACCCAATGCATTGGAGAGCTATATCAGGCTCACCTGCCCTTAGTTTATCACGGAACCACCCGTCTTCATAATAATTCCCAAGAACCATAACATAATCATAACACATAAAATGTGCATAAAGGAAACATAACATTTCCACTTTTCAATCACAAGATATCAATACAGCACATTGATATAAAAACATTATGAAAACCATTTTCAATACCAAAATAAAACAAAATTAAAACACGGTATTTATTTTTCTTTTATAAAGAAGGTATGGCTTGTAGAGGATGCCGAAACTCAAATAATGGTCACGACGGCGGAGAAGTCGTTGTCGCCACATACGTACGAAAAAAACATTCCCTTTTGTCGTTTAGTAAAACGCTTCGTATAAAAAAGATTCCTTTTTGGATAAACGTAAAAGTAAAAGGGGTTTATACACCGTATAAAATAAATTTGTGTATAAAACAAAATATGACTCAATGAATGGAGATTGAGACGAAGTCCCATACAAAGACGGTATCCTTGTATTAAGGATAAATCAATTACATAATTATGTGTGACAAATGAATACACGAAATATAAGTGGATATTAAGTGTAAAAAATCAGAGCTTATTCACACATATTCATAAAATGATATATTCAAGGAGTACAAGTTTATCCCAAAGAATCAAATTTGGGTTAAGAAGTTCCCTTGCAAAAATTTGACAGCCTAACGGCGTCACTACAAAATTCAGAAAATGAGTTGATGAGAGATAAAAAGGGTATCTCATCACATGGACATAAAATTTTAATCAATAAGGATATAGAAGAAAATATCCCAACATAATAGTATGTTAATTAAAAGACATAACAAAATAAGTCTTTTAAAAAGAGGAGGGTGAAAGGTTCCCTTATCGACATGGGTATCTATCAAGACATGCACCCCATGAAAGAAGGACAATACAATGTTGATGTAAATACTCATAAATGAAATTATATTACACAATGAGTAAAATAATGTGAAGTACATACACCACTCAAATGAAATTGTGGCAAATGTAGCATAAATCTCATGGGAATAAAAGTGAGATTAAAAATCCTTTACGAAAACTTGGCAGCCTAACGGCGCCACTTAAAACATACAAAAATGGATTGATGAGATCAAATAGGGTCTCTCATCATATTAACATAAAGTTTACAGAAAGATTAATATAAAATAACATCCCCCCAACATAACAATGATGATCTTAAAAGAAGTGACATAAAAGAGAGTAATTAAAAATAAACAGAGAGGTTAGATCTCTTACGAAAATTCGGCAGCCTAACGACGCCACTCAAAACTTCCAAAATGGATTGATGGGAGAGAATAGGGTCTCTCATCATATGAACATAAAAATTACAGTAAGATTAATATAAAAGAACATCACAATAACAAGAAATATGAGCTTTAAAAGGAATGACATAAAAGAGTGTACTTAAAAAAGAAAGAGGGGAGTAGGATCCCTTACCTCAAGTCCAACTTGTCTTGTTCGTTTCTTTATATTCCTGAATAATAAACTTTGGTCAATTTATAATTTCTTAAGGACCTCCTATAAAGATTATTATTCAGTTCATATAACATATTTTAATGTTATAATAATTGGTTAATAATATGAGTTCATGTCAGACGTTTTTGTCGATGTTTGGTACATGAGTCAAAAATTGAACTTGTTGGAAAATACATTTCCATATAGTTATAGGTAAATCATATCCAGAATAGTATTTATGTTTTAAATATCATATATATCCAGTATATATTCATTTTATACTATTCCATTGCATTTGGAGATAAAAATTAAAAGCACCGTTCATGGAGACGGTAGGCCGTCCGTACGCATGAACGCTACTTTCTTTTTTTGTCATATTAATGGAATTAAAAAAAATGAGATAAATATATATGTTATAATTCCATAATTATATCCATAATTTATATTTAATATATTACATATATATCCATTATATATATGTACTTGTAATATTACATAACATTTTGAGATAAGAAATGAAATCTACCGTTCATGGAGACGGTAAGACGTACGTACGCATGAACGCTACTTTCATTTCTATTTCATATTTAATGGAATTAGAACATAAAGATACATAATATTATTTTAATTCCAGTATGGTATCATATATAATATCATTAAATATATCCTTTATACATACCACATATGGTATTAACGAGTCAAATCACTTTGAGGGGGCGGTAGTTCGCACTTTCTTAAATGAAGATATCACGTTTACCCATAATGGAAACCATAAAGGTATGCCATAAATGAGAAATACAGAAGCTTAAGTAAAACATAAACATATTATATATCATATATAAATATAGTGTCATATTAATGGCCACCTTTGAAGGTGTTAGAAGAATGTTGAACAATCATCGTTTCGTGAGGCAGAAATTCGTCATCCACAGAAACAGTATGTTCTTTAACCATTAGATGTAGGTGTGTGTAATTGTAGCTATAATACTTATTATAATAACATCCTAGTATATTGAAGATACTAGATTTGTTACAAAATAAATGAATAAAAAGATTTTAGGGGGTTGGAGAAGCAAAATAAAATAAAAGGACACAAGTGAAGACATTACATTAAAATAGGGTAACTCCGTTTGGTTTGAGCTCAAAGGCTTCCTTGGGAAGACTTTTTCCCAAAGTGAGGCTTCAAGGAGTTAGAGAGGGATGTTGAGAGACAAAATGGGTAGGGTTTGGCCGAGCCAAAGGCTTTGGAAGTGTGGGTAAGTAGGTATAGGTGGGGGCCTTTTATAATTGGAGAGGAGGGGCACTCTTGGAAAGTAATGAAATATTACATTATTTTAGAATGCGTTTCGGATTTCAATGGTCCCACATTGATGTTTTCCAAGTATAAGGTGATAAGGGTTCTAAATCCACCAATAAAATAGGTTTTGGACATGTTTAGGTCTTAGATTTTACATTATCTTTCCATTTTATTTAAATCGTTAAATAATGAGGTCATCGCTGCATCATCATGATGTCATATATAATGTAATTTATTTAATGTATAAAAATTATAGAAAAAACACTATGATGTAGAAATTCTGTTTATCTTTCCAATGACTATTTATAGTCAAAAATCTGACATGTATAACTCCATTTAAAAATTGTTTTAGTAAAACATCTCATGTTTGTGTCATTTTTACTTTAACATTAAATAAAAAGGTATTTATGTCATTTTCAAACCAAAGTGGCTCCATGGGGTCCCCAAGTTGACCCCTGGATTTTCTTGGTCGGCCATGACACATCCAATGAGGGTAGGACATCTGTCTAGGTCATTTCATTTTATTAAAACATTATTCTTACCTTAAACTACACTAATTACCTCTAATCGTGATTAAAAACTTAATAAGTTACTATTCACCAAAAAAATTATTCTAATCCCACTGAACCAAATTTTACTTCTTAATGACAACCATGTATTTCAGATTTTTGAAATTCAAAACACAAAGGTGGCAAAATTTCATTTAAACGGAAAATCAGTTTTTATAAGTACCACTTATTGGTTTCACTATTCATCAAAAATTGAAGTTTTTCAGAAAATTACCAAAACTTCACCCGAAGCCATATTTGTTATTACGAATTCAAAAATGATTTCTATTTTAAAAAATTCAAAACATATAAGTTGCATTAATTAATTTAATAATTAATTCCCGTTGTCAAATCAAATAGCGTGTTTTTATGAAACAAAATGTATCAAAAGATTGACACTGGTTTAAGACCGATTTCAAAGTGAAATTATTTCCAACGACCACTATTGGATTAAATGGTAAAACTATATTCTAATTTCACGTTAAAACCAATTAAAAAGTTAATCTAATCATATAAATAAATTAGATTAAAAAGTTTTTTTGAATTAAAATACAACATTTTTCACTATTCATTAAAAATTGAACTTATTCAGAAAAATACGAAAAATTTACACAAAGTAAATTTTGATGTCCCGATTCTAAAGAAGAATTTTATTTTGTCAAATATAACACATAAAATTGTCAAAAGGTGGATTTAAAAGAGGTTCTCCATCAAAAGGCGGTTAATCGACCTTTTAAAGAATATTGGAATGTTTACGCTTAAAATTGGATTCATTCGCATTTTTAATCCTATAACATTTATTGTAAAGAGTAAAAATATTTGAAAAATATATATATTCATTTTTTAGTTAGTTATGTTCATTCCCGCCATTACCACGACTAGGCGTTAACTACCATTTAAAATAATATTATTTTATTATTTGAGTGCAACGCAAGATTCCCAAAAAACTCATTGTTGCGTATTGCGTACGCCATCGTGCATAGCGTCCCCTTTAAAATAATATTAAAATTTTATTCACAAATATGGATAAATATGAAAATGTCATATTCTTTGTTTACCTGGCGTGTTAAAAGGACAGGTTGTGGGTCTTCTCCAACTTTTAAGTATTTTATCAGATCACCAGTGTACAAGATCAATTATAAGTATAAAATAAATATTTATCTCCCATCAACTCATATAATCTAGAAAATTTTGATTTTCAGCTTCCTGAACATCTTTTTCATTGTTTTTTTTAATTTTGAAACCCATTTTTATATTTCTGAATGTAGCGATGAAATAAATTTAGAAATATATAAATATAAAATTAAATATCAAATTAAATGAATCAAAACCTTTTAAAAAATCCAATCCAGCAAATAATTTTTTCAAAGGGAAAAAATTCAGCAACCCACAACAGTTTCTTACCAAAAAATTTGTTTTGAATAAAATATACAAAATAATTTTTCTATATAAAACTTACTCCAAATACACCCAAAGAAATACGTGACTCACCCTTCAACAAGAAATCCTTCTCTTTCATTTTCCCAGTTTTTTGGAACTAAAGTCCTGGGTTCATCCAATTTACTATTTAAGGTAAGGGATTATTTTATTTTTAATCTATAAAATTTAATATTTAATATGAATCAAGAATAATTTTTCTAAAGAAAATATTTTTTAAAATTTTAAAATATCTATTTAATTTAAAAAAAACACAAATATATATTTGTTTGTTCATGTGTGTGTGTGTGCTATAAAATAATTAATATATATCACCTTATGATTCTAATATATTTTCAAATATTAACTCAAAAACTATTATTTTGATCTGTGATGTAAAAAAATAATAAATTTATATTTTTTATTAATTTAAATAAAATTTAAAATTTATTTCATTCAATTAAAATTTTTTTTTCAATATTTTAAATAATAATTAAAATTATTTAATGTACATAGAATTTACCATTTTAACTGTGATTCTTATTTATATTGAGTTTTAAATAAAATTTATCATTTTATGTAAAAATTTCCCATAGGAATTTATTAATGTCATTCATAATCATAGATATGGCCATCATCTCTTTATATTGCAGACATTCCATGCATTTGAATGTAATCTTTTTTAATCCATATGATATTGTGTTAATGACATTTAAATAATTTCAACTCATTGGATGACTGTATTTCTCCTATATTTTCATAAGAATGAGATTTTATAAATAAAAAAGTAGCATAATTATTTTCTTCAATGAAGGTAATCCACATAAAACATTAAAAAAAATTTGGATTATGAGTGAGAAAGGCATGGCCATTAAAAAATCATAAAATTTAGAAGTAGAGTATCGAATTATATGATATGTCAAGGGGATTAAACCCATGAGCTCAATGGGATTCTTCCCTATAAGTGATACAACTATGTGGCCAGATGGTTTTTCTTATGGAATACTACGTATCATAAATAATCCATAAAAATTATTAAGGAAAAATCCAAAGGATCGTTTCAAAAGATTATTATTTTATAATTAAATTTTATTTAAAATAATTCGTAATTATCAACTATGTTTTATAAAATGGTTCAATTATTTGAAATCCCTTCTCATGTATATATTTTATCAAATTACATATTTCATAATATTATTCATGAATAGGTTTATAGTTTCTAGATAAAATTATTTTTAAAAGGTTTTAAAACCCCTTGCGGGGTAATTTAATGCTCACCAAGGGTTTTCAATTATTTTTCAAAGGTTATTTAGAAATTAAAATGGTTCTTGATTCATAAAAGGAGTTACTTCACATGAATAAAATTAATTAATTGTATTATATTTATAAAAATTTGATAAACATGTATGGTTTTATGTAATTATGTAAAACCTATACCTGAAAAGGTACTGGAATTTATAGTGTAATTTGTATTATTTAGTTTGTATTTTAATTAAAATTATATATTGTATGTTTCAGTACTATATCTGAAAGTGCGGGTCTAAGTATTCACATTAGAAATGTGAACTGAGTTAATAATTTTTAACCCTAGAGAGAAACAATATATGGAAATGAGGGTTTTCCATTTGGGGATGCTCAAAAATCTTTAACAATATATTTTTAGTTTAATAAAAAGTAGAATTTTCTAATATATTCATTAAAAAGAGATTTTCCATCATATTGTGAAAATGGGATGTTCCCTTTGAACGTGAAAAAATGGTGTTTTTTGAAACATAAATTTTAAGGTAGAAAACTTGTATTTTGTTATTTATATAGAATTTTGACTTTATGGAATTTTTTGAAAAATCTATGAAATTATTTTTTAAGTAATTATTTGGTTTTAGAAATATTAGTTAAGTAAAATATTTTTTTTCTAGAACATTTTTTTCATATGATTTATTGGCACTAAATTGAAAATTTTATTTGTATGTGTGTGCATTAAAGTCTTCTTAAAATACTATTGGGTTTTTTAATCATTCTTAAATGTGATATTTGATGGTACGGTACAAATGATTTCACATGTGATAGGTAAATGAAAGATATCATTATTTATCTAGGGTGGTTTGTTACACAAACACTTTAATAAATTAAGAATTGGAATCATATAAATACTGATGAACCCTTGTCCATAATAGTCATTGTGATTATAAATAAATTAGGAGACATGTTCAGGATCTACTACGTCAACCCACTAAGTTCAAAATCATCAAGGGAATTTACATATTCATTCTCAATCAATAATTATATGAAAACATAATAAAAACTATATAATTTATTGATTAGAAATATAATGAACCAATCTATTTCAACCTAAAAAATCAAACAAGATAGTACACCACAAGACCAAAAAAACATTACAAATTTCCATGGGATGGTGAAAAATAACATGGGTTTCAAACCTACATTTTATGTATGATTTTATCCAAGTAAAATAGACAAATTCCCAATTGATTCTATATTATAACATGATATAATATGGAAATAGTTATTTTTCTAAACACTTACTTTGTATTTTCTAGTCCTGGGTGCTCCATAAGATAGCTAGAAGGAGATACATAGTTGAGGGGTGATGTTTTGGCTCTCAAAGATCCATAACTTCTTTATTTGAAGGTGTCGTGGAGTCCATTTTGGATCAATAGGCATGGGAGTTGGTTGTTTTGTGGGATAGTATAACATGGGGTGTCAAATTGCCTTTATTTAGGGTTCGGTTTCTAAGAGAATTTGGTGACATCCTTATGTAACAGAAGGAAGAAGAGTGACACCCATATTAAATGGTGTGGAATCATTGGGAGTTTGTAATTTTCACTTATTTGTTATTCTTGTTCATGGAATATTCATTTGTGTATCTCCCCTTGATCTCTATTCATTCTCAATGAGAAAATAATCATTTTTTAGTTTAACCTGAATCATAATTGGTGAAATCAAAATTCACATAGAGGGGAATGTTATGATGATGGTTGTTTTATGGATTTGGTACTTGTAGTATTTCATTCTGAGAAATGGGGAAGGCTAAAATTACCATTTTCATAGTTATGGAGGTGTTTTGTAAAGGTGTGGTTGAATTTTTTCTAGTGTGATGGAAATAGTGAGGGTGGATTGCCTGCACCATGGAAGGAGTTATTCCATGTTTGAAGAATCAAATAATCCTTTAAACCAAATTATTTGTAAAGACCCGGAATTTCCATGTAAGTATTTTTTTTATTAAATGGGAATTTTACAAGTCTGAAAAAATTTATGGCACGTGATTCCGAGGCTCAGAGTGCCCGGAATGAATTATTGATCTTTTTTTGGGTACGTTCAATAAATGTACGAGTTTGTTTTTGTAACTTTTGAATCAGTTCTCAGAATTTAAATCCTAGGGCACTGTTTAACTCTTAGTGCCATTATTCTCTTAAGGATAATTTCACCTCAATGGAAGTTGGTCAGGGGTGAACGATACTTTTTGGGTTTTTCGTGTAAATATAAAATAAAATAATATTTTATTTTATTTTATTTTTCGTTTGGTTGAAACCTCCCATGTGGATGGTTTAATGGTGGGGACCACCTAATCTAAAACCTCCCACAAGTGTGTTATGGTGGTGGGGACCACCCAAGACAAAAAACCCCTCGAACTCCCCTCTTAAGTGTGAGAAACCTCTTGATATTCCTCTTTAATGAGGGTGGTGACCTTTGGTATCCTTTAATTTATTTATGCCAGTGAAACTCATTTAATGATGCCAATTAATTTTTCCAACATAATTTAATTTGATTAACATAAACTAAGAAGTTGGAAATATTTTCATTTTGGTGGAATTGGGGGAAAAGGGTTGGTAAAGGGAGAGATTTGGAGAATTGGGAAAAAGCTCTCCAATGAAGAATGAATTCTCCAATGATGAACCTGCTCTCCAACGAAGAACGCTGACGCCCAACTTCAACTTTTTCCTCAGGACATCCTCCAACTGTGGACAACTACAAACAATGAAGAACCACCTCTATTGAAGAAGTAATATCCAACGAACATGCTCGGGATCAGAGGGGACTGGTGGGGACGACGAATGTTGACAACATCGAATTCTCTCATCGATGTCAACAATCAAATGTGGTAGGGGATGTTATTTAATGCATGAATTTCCTCGTTCCTGAAAAGAATGGTGAACGTGGATCAACCTAAATGAATGTTATTTAATGCATGAATTTCGTGGTCCCTCACGGCCCTCACAGCCTACCAGACTACCCAGTGATCTGGGCCGCCAAAAGCGGCCCGGGCCAGACCGAACAGACCGGGTCTACCAAAACCAGGTCGCGTTGGCCCAGGTTGGGTCAGACCGGACCCGGACCAGCTACGATCTTTACACTATTTTGGCCATAACATTAGCACCATGCGTCCATTTGACATACCATCTATGTAGGTGGAAACCTGGGAGCGAGACGGTCTCTTTGGTATACTTCACTGATGATTTGGATAAACTTTGGGAATGGTTGGTTGGATCGAGCATGAATCCAATCGGTCCATCGAGACAAAAAGGTTAACAACTCACAGACCAGGCGTCTGATAGATGCACTATCTATTGCCTTGAAACCCCTATGATGTGACGGTCCTTTGGGAATCTTCACTATAAGACTTCGTGGAAGTTGGAATATCAACAAGTGGCATGAGGAGAGGACCCTTCCGGAGACAAGCGAGCTTAGTGCGGGAACCCAGTAGCTGGCTGTGACTTGAGGTGGAGATATTTCGTGGTTCTGAGATTAAGGGTCTTACATGGAATCGCTCTAGGATTCCATATGAGACTACAAGAGTGATCCTGTGTGGGTCATCACCTAACGATATTGTTTGGGTGACCTAGCGATCCTTTGTGGATCAGGACCGAGCGATCCTGTGTGGGTCACCACCGAGCGATCTTGTGTGGGTCAAAACCAAGCGATCATGTGTGGTTTAGCACCTAGATATCCTCTGTGCATCTGATGATGATTAGTGATCCTTCGTGGGTCTTCCTCTTAACATAGTAAGATTATTCAGTAGTTACATCTTATCATCTCTACTATTGTACCTATGTTTTACCTCGTGTGAGATGAGTTTGTACCTGTGTGGTAATTTCCATTGTGGAAATACATTGGTGGTATTATTCTATGTGGTATACCTATGTGGTACTTGCCTTAGTGGTTTTCCATCCTTTGTGGAACAGTTGAGCTTTAATATTTTGGGTTGGACCCTATGTTTCCTCATGATTGAGATGGGTATACTTGATAACATATATATATGTATGGGCATATTCCTAAGTAGGGTTGAAAGATGACTTCATGATTTTAGGTTTATACTTTGTGGATTTTGTGAGACCTTGAGGGTCTTAGGGTCCCTACTGGGTATCGTTATACTCACACCTGCATGGTCTATGCCGGCACCTTGTTTTGTTTGGTGCAGATGACGAACAGCATTGACCGAGACAGAGGATACCCAGACTGGACGATGCCCGGAGAAGGACCTGACGATTAGTCAGTACACAGAGGAGGAAAATGAATTTGGAGTGCTGAGGAGGCGATATGTACCTACCTTTCATGTAGGAACCTTGGAGGATCACCCAGCTGTTGTCTTCCTTTTTCCCCAATTTTCTTTTACTTTTAGTTTCTTATACTTTCCAATTGGGCTTGTATTCTGGCCTTTTTACTTACTATACTCACTCTGTTACTATTCAATTTACTTGTGTTCATATCTTTCCATGTTCTTGGTTGCGTGTGATTATATATTATAAAGTAGATGTCTTTCTAGTTTTAGGGATTACACCTTTTGGAGCTAGTCATCAGCCCCTGAAGTATGGAAGGCGGTCTTTGTGTAGTCACGGTACGGGCCCCGGGGGACGGGTCATGAAAAATTGGTATCAAAGGAGTCGGTTCTGCCATAGAACATAGGACTCTGATCTTTCTAATGGCAATGTTATTAAGCTTAGTGGGTCTGCTTATTAGTTTAGGGAATCCAATGTTGGTGTGGTGGCTGATGTATCCATACACCAGGACCTTGACTTCTAATTTCTGTCTCAGTTCACGAAAACACCAATTGCGTGTGTTTTTTCAGGAGTCCTCTTTGTAAACACTTTGAGTCAGCTCACCAGGTATAACTTATTAACTGTGGTGCACCTGTTTCTTTTCAAGATGCCTCCACGAAGACAGCAAGCTAGGGTTCTGAAAGTTGTACACACTGATAGCCCAAAGAGCGATGAGGCCTCGGTGCAGGGCCATCTTCTAGTAGAGGTACTAGTGGTGGAATCAGCGGTACTATTATCCATTGGTCCAATGATTCCACCAGCCCCAGTAGTAGAGGTTGGACACTGCTTGAGTGCATTTCATGAGTTACAATGCCAGATACCACCCAGGTTCAGGGGAAAGATGGACCCACAGGCGGCTGAGGATTGGATGGAGGCCATGGTGATAGTTTTCGGACTGGTATGGACACTATCTGATCACATGGTGATCCTTGCCGCAAGCCTTCTACAGGTAGTAGTAGACATATGGTGTAGCTTGATCCACAAATTTCCCGATGAGGTGAAGCTTCTCTGGGAAGACATTGAGAGCCTGTTTAGGTCAGAGTTTTTCCCAGAATCTCTTCGCATATTTCACATATAGGAGCTACTTCATCTGCAATAAGGCAGCAAGACTGTGGCTCAGTACTCAGTGAGGTTCACTGACCTTTCATGCTACTCCACAGATATGGTGTGGGACCCATTATTCAGGTCCCAGACCTTCGAGTAGGGACTCAGGAGGTAGATCAGGGCTTCGATGATATCACTCAACATCTCGATGCAGGCAGGGGTGTTAGAGAGAGCCCTCTTAGTGGAGAGTTTTCTTGCTGAGCAGTCAACAACAGCGAGACCCACCACCAATCATTATATAGCAGAATATTTTGCAACTGGCAGCAAATAGATGAAACATAGGTCCAAGAGGACCAGACCTACATGAGGATTACCGTAGGATTTAGGATCGGTTGTGTGGGGCACACGAGGAAGATCCAGTCATGCCAGGAGTGGGCAGTGTAATGCATGTGGCGAGTAGGGTCACATGGCTTGTGAATATCCAGCCCACCATACCGATAATCAGTACACAGTCGAAGGACCGCCCAGGTGGAGATAGAGATTCAACCGAGGAGGTCCTCAGGGAGCTGGAAGATGTAGGAGAGGAGCTGGCCATGCAGCTAGCGGTGAGCGATGATTCGAGATCATACTGCCACCACCACTAGGTGATTCATCCCGACCACAGGGAGTAGGAGGATAGGGGCGATCTTAGCTCCAATAAGGTGAGGCTTATGACCATGGCGCTCCGGAGATGATACAAGGTACGATCTATGTCTACTCCAACTTAGTTGTAGTACTTATAGACACAGGTGATAGTCATTCTTTTGTTGACACTTCCCTCATTCAGAGCTCAGAGATTCTGACGGATCCATTGGCTCGATCCTTACCGAAAGAGATTCCTACGGAAGAATATTTTATGATTACGCACTAGTTCCGGCAGTGTGTGCTTACTCTAAGAGGAAAGATCTTCAGCTGGGATCTACTAGTAGCAGCGTCGAGGCCTTACAATGTAATATTGGGTATGGATTATTTATCTACAGTCCATGCTCATATTGACTATTTTAGGCACAAAGTGTGGTGTGTCCATGGGACTAATTTTACCTTCACCGGTGGGAAGGGAGCCTTTGCAGCATATGATGTACTTACCCGAAGGAGAGTGCAGCCGATCACTCATTTGTTGGAAAGCCTTACCCTCGGGAGTAGTTGATGTAGAGAGTCAGAGTTATCCTGTAGTGGTGGACCAGTACATGGATGTCTTCCCTGATGATTTTTTGGGTCTACCTCCTCATATAGATGTGGACATTTACATTGACTTGTACCCCAGGACAGCAGTGATATCTACACCAGCATTCTGGATGACTCTAGCTGAGCTTCGTGAGCTACCTATACAGCTAGAGGACTTGCAGGGGAAGGGATTCATTCGGACCAGTGTTTCCCCTAGTGCACCCCCGATTCTATTGGCCAATAAGGTGGATGGGAGTCTGAGACTTTGTGTTGACTATTGGAACCTAAACCAGGTGACCGTGAAGAATAAGTACCCACTTCCGAGGATTGATCGCCTCTTTGATCAGCTAAAAGGAGCATGATGGTTCTCAAAGATAGACCTCAGATCAGGCTATCACCAGCATAGAGTAAAAGATGAGGATGTTCAAAAGATGAATTTTAGATTTTGGTACAGCCATTACGAATTCTTGGTTATGCCATTTGGTGTTACCAATGATCCAACAGTGTTCATGGGTCTCCTGAACAGGATATTTCAGCCATACCATGATCGATTTTTGGTAGTCTTCATCGAAGACATTCTAATCTACTCGACTGATGAGGAGGATAATTGTTATCATTTTAGGGTAGTACTAGACACACTCTGAGAGCACCAGCTTTATGGTAAGATCTCTAAGTGCCAATTCTGGATCCAAGAGGTCCACTTTCTAGGACATGTCATATCGGAGGCTAGAGTTGCAGTGGATCCATCAAAGATTGAGGTGGTACATGGTTGGTAGCCACCCAGGAGTGTGATGGAGGTAAGAAGTTTCTTGGGATTGGCCGGATACTACCGAAGGTTTTTTCCAGATTTCTCCAGAGTTACAGCACCACTTTCAGCGTTAATGAAGAATGTCAACCCTTTGTTTGTTCGAAGAGATTCCAGAAGAGTTTTCTAGATCTGAGGCAGTGGCTGACTAGTGCCCCAATCTCGAGGCTTCTAGAGGAGGGAATATGGTATGTAGTCTAAAGTGACGCATCAGGGACCAAACTTAGATGTGTCCTAATGTAGAAGCGAGCAGTGATCGCATATGGTTCTCGAATGCTGAGACAACATGAGCATAACTATGTTACCCATGACCAAGAGTTAGCAGCAGTGGTCTTCACCTCGAATATGCGGCCACATTACATGATGGGAAAGAAATTTACAATGTACTCTAATCATAAGTGTCTCAGGTATAACTTCTCTCAGAAGGACCTGAACCTGAGACAGCGACGTTGGCTTGAGCTCCTCCGGGACTATGAATTCGAGATAGTCTATACTCAAGGGAAGGGGAATGTTGTATCATATGCACTCAACTGGAAATACGGTATACAACGGCTAGGTGAGGCGATGGGGAAGTTGGCCACTTTGTAGATATCCTTTGTGGAATGTGATGGAGCAGCATTCCTTCAGTCTCTTACAGTCACTCCCCCACTTCATCAGCGAGTCTGGGAGGCGTAGCATGGGAATTCTGACTGTGAGGCTCAATGTGATCAGATATCCACGAAGTAGGCACCTTGTGGATTTTCTGAACGGGGGTAGCACATCATCCTATTGAGAGGGCGTATCATGGTATCAGTGTCACTTTTGGAGGAAGCGTTGAGGGATTTCCACACGTCCCCTCTAGCAGTACATCCATGAGTGGCGAAGATGTACCAGGACCTCAGACGATAGCACTCGTGGTCATGGATTAAGAAATTAGTAGCAGTGTTTGTCTCTCGATTCCTCACTTGTCAGTATGTAAAGGTGAAAAATTAGGTACTAGCAAGCTTGGTTCAGCCTTTAGAGGTCCTAGAGTGGAAGTGGGATGGAATATATATGGAATTTGTGACAGGACTTTCACATACATCCATGGGTCATGACTCAATTTGGGTGATCGTCGACCGACTCACCAAGTCGGCCCACTTCCTACGGATCAGAGAGAAGGGTTCAGTAGAGGGCATGGGACACCTCTATTTACGGGATATTGTGCAGATACATGGATTACCCTCATCAATTGTCTCCGATCATGATGCACGTTTCATTTCCCATCTATGGAAGGGGTTACAAGAGTCGTTCGGGATACAGGTTCAATTGAGCATCACCTTCCATCCTCAGACAGATGGTCTGACTGATCAGATCATTAAGACTCTTAAGGAAATGTTGGGTGCTTGCATCCTCGACTTCGGTTTCAAGTGGGAGGATCACTTTCTTTTGGTGGAGTTTTCATACAACAACATCTATCAAACCAACATTGGGATGGCACCTTTTGAGGCGTTGTATGAGAGACCTTATAGATCACCATTATGCTGGACTAACCTTGGGGAGTTAGCACTAGTGAGACCGGAGATGGTATGGGCTGCCATAGAGAAGGTGCATATCATCCAGGAGAAGATGAAGACATCACAGAGCATGCCGATTTCATATGTCGATAGGAGATGGAGACCACTAGAGTTTGAGGATAGTGACAACGTCTTTCTTCGGGTCTCACCTCGACGAGGTTTCTGGAGATTTGGCCAAGGTGGAAATTTATCTCTAAGGATCATTGCACCTTTTCAGTTCCTCAGCAGAGTTGGTGAGGAGGCTTACCGTTTATCTCTTCTACCTCAGTTGCACCGGGTGCAGGACGTCTTCCACATATCCTAGATTAGGAGATATGTACACGACCCTTCTCCCATCATTGACCATGGCGATCTAGACGTCGTTGATGGGGAGACTTTTATGGAGGTTCTAGTAGAGATTGAGGATCGATAGGAGTGGGTTCTTCATGGACGGTCGATACCTCTAGTGCATTTTCACTGGAAGCACAGGAACCTCAGGGAGAGAACATGGGAACGAGAGCCTCAGATGCATACAGAGTACCCCCACTTGTTCCTTTAGTTTGAGTTGTGGCTTACGGGGATGTAAAGCCCTGAGGTGGGAAGAATGTAATCACTCAGAATTTCAATGGAATTTTTTTATTAAATGGTAATCTTACGGGTGCACAAAAATTGACGGTACATGATTCTGAGGCCTAAAGTGCCCGAAATGAATTTCTGAACATTTTTCTGTGTACGTTCAGTAAACGTACGAACGATTTTTTGTAACCTTTGAACCGGTTCTCGTAATTGAAATATGAGGGCACTGTTGAACTCACAGTGCCAGTATTTTTTTAAGGTGACTTTCACCTTGATGGCAGTTGGTCTGGAGTGAATGATAATTTTTGGGTTTTTTGTGTAAATAGAAAATAAAATAAATTTTATTTTATTTATCCTTTTGTTGAAACCTCTGATGTGGATGGTTTAAACATGGGGACCACCTTATCTAAACCCTCCCACATGTGTGTTATGGTGGTGGGAACCACTCAAGACCAAAACCCCTTGAACTCCCCCTCTTAAGTGTGAGAAACCTCTTGAACTCCCTCTTTAATGAGGGAGGTGACCTTTGGTATCCTTTAATTTATTAATGCCAACTCAACTCATTTAATGATTCCTATTAATTTTTCCAACATAATTTAATTTTATTAACTTAAATTAAGAATTTGGAAATATTTTTATTTTGGTGGAATTGGAGAAAAGGGTTGGAAAAGGGGAGAGCTTTGGAAAATTGGGAAAAATCCCTCTAATGAAGAACGTGTTCTCCAACGAAGAATGTGCTCTCCAACAAAGAACATGGATTCACAACTTCTACTCCTTCCTCAGGAAATCCTCCAATGTAGAAATATTCAACAGAGAAGAACCGCCTCCATCGAAGAGCGATTATCCGACGAAGGAGCTCAGGATTGGAGGTGTGTGGCAGGTGCGACGAACGTCGAAAACTTTGACTTCTCTCATGGACGTCAAAAATCAAAAGAGGTAGGGTTTGTTATCGAATACATGAATTTCCTTGTTCTTGGAATGCATGGAGAATTCTGATCAACCCAGAGAGCCGGGTCAGGCTAGGTCAGTCCGATTGGGTCGGACCCGACCTGGACCAGCTATAAGCTTTACGCACTTTTGGAAATAATTTTGGCACCATGCATCCATTTTAAAACCCGTCTAAGGAACCAGAAACCATGGAGTGAAATGGTCCCTTTGGTATACCCTCTAGAGATTTGGATTAATTTGGGAAACAGTCGTGTTGGATCGAGTACGAATCCAACCGGGCCCTCAGGACTAAAAGGCTAATAACTCACAGACCGGGCGTCCGACTGACACACCATCTATTGCGTTGAGACCCCAATGATGTGGCGGTCCATTGGGATACTTCTTCATGAGACTTCATGGTAGTTGTAGTATAGAACAGTGGATTGAGGAGTAGACCCTCCCAAAGGCGAGCGAGCTTAATACGGGAACCCAGTAGCTAGTTGTGACTTGAGGATTTGATCCTTCGTGGATCTGAGAATGAATGTCCCACATGGAACTGCTCTAGGATTCCATGAAGGTCTACTCGAGTGATCCTTTGTGGGTCAGCACCTAGCGATCCTGTATGGGTCAGCACATAGTCATCCTGTGTTGGTCAGGACCGAGTCATCCTGTGTGGGTTAGCAGTGAGCGATCCTGTGTGGGTCAGCACCAAGCCATCCTGTGTGGGTTAGCACCAAGAGATCCTATGTGGGTCTGAGGATGATTAGATATCCTTCGTGGGTCTACCTTTTTACATAGTAATATGAACTTGTAGATACATCTAATCATCTCTACTATCTTACCAAAGTTATACCTGGTTTGAGCTGAGTTCGTACCTGTGTGGTACATTCCTTCGTGGTAATATTTTGGTGGTATTCTCTTGTCTGGCATACCTATGTGGTACTTGCCTTTGTGGTTTTCCTTCCTTTATGGAATAGTTGAGATTTGGGCTTTTAGGTTGGACCCTATGTTTCCTCATGATTGGGATGGGTACACTTGATAACTTAGCTATATGTATGGTCATATACCTAAGTATGGTTTCTAGTTGACTTCATGCTTTGAGGTTTATCCTTTTTGGATATGGTGAGAACTTGAGGGTCTTGGGGTCCCTACTGAGTGTTGATTTACTCACCCATGCATGGTCCATGCCAGCACCTTGTTGTGTTTGGTGCAGACGACGGACAACATTGATCGAGACTGAGGGTAAGAGGACCGGATGGTGCTCGTAGGAGGACCTTACAACGACTAGGTATACCGAGGAGACGGATGGAGGTGCAGGGCTGAGGAGGCGATCTATACCTACCCTTTAGGTAGGAACCTCGGATGAAGACCAAGTAGCTTTCTTCATTTTTCCCCAGTTCTCTAGTACTTTTAGTTTCTTATACTTTCCAGTTGGGCTTATATTCTGGCCATTTTAATTACTGTACTCACTATGTTTACTATTCAGTTTACTTGTGTTCGTATCTTTTTGTGTGCTTGGTTTCATGTGATTATAGGTTATAAACGAAATGCCTTCATAGTTTTAGGGATTACGCCTTTCAGTTCTAGTCACCATCCCCTGGCCTATGGAAGACAGGCTTGGGGTAGTAACGGCACGGGCCCCAAGGGACGGGTCGTGACCTTGTTAGTCCAATGGGATTCATGGTCCAGGTCTATGATCAATATGTTAGGTACTAACAGATCACGGTATTGGTTAGGCCTATTTTAACAATGATTATTATAATGATGGGGTAAACACTTTTGAACACCTATGATCTTATATTTGGATTTTAAGAGTCACCAAATTAATGTGATATGTCACCACACTGTGCTAAAAGGACTATCGATTTTTCCTTAAAAATAGAGGGTTGGGCTTCCCTTGTTTTGAATTTTATTAACTTTCCTCAAACCCTAGATGATCCAAAACATTCTTGGTCCCTTACAGTCATTTCATGGTTTATTTAACCCTCCCAAATGAGGGGAATATATATTTTTTGATCCAAGGTTCCCCATTATCCACTTTTTTTCTTTGTTCTATTAATATATCCCTTAATGAATGTTATGTATATGATATTTTCTTTTTTTAGTTATTATTCGTGTATAGTTGATGATGGTTCTTTGTACATAGTTCTAGAGGTTTTTTCTATCATGTTTGGAAGTGGTTGATCGTAGTTCTCCCATTATTATGTTGTTTTCCATAAATTGTCATTTCAAGGTAGTTGATTTGCGACCACATTTATGTGTAAGTGTGGGATTATAATATATTATCATTATTGAGTAATTTTTCATGGTTAACCTAAATATATAAGAACCAAAATACTAAATAATTTTATGTATATTCTATTTACATTTGATTATGTTTATCACTACTTTATATTGTTTTCTAGATAGTTTTAATGTTTATTGTTGTGTTTATTTATGATTCTTATGTATTTTTTTCCATGAACTAACTAAAAAAAATATGGTCTGTTATTATGATGATACACTGTTTCATTTGTGGGATTTTACATTATTCCTTAGAGTTTCTTAGAATGATAGAGTGTTCCATTATGAATTATTGTTTGAATGTTATTAGTTTTATTTTTTAGGATTATTCTAGGTTTCTTTTCCCCTATAATATTCTCCTAATTAATTGATAAATTGGGAAGGAAATGAATTATTTTGAATGTAATAATTAATATTCATGATTAACTCTGTTTAGCCATTTTTTATATCATGTATACATTGAGTGAAGCATTAATACTTTCCCTTGGTATTTATTGCCATTGGAATATGTTTAATGAAACCCTTATACATAAATTAAAAGATCCCTTTATATGATTTAATATGAGAAACTAGCATAGCTTGTTGGTATTGAGAGGAATGAGTGTTGTTGATGTTGTCATGGGTATATTAATGTAGGATTAGGTGTGTGGGTATGAAAGGTGTGGTAAGGTGATGAGTTAATGATTTGAAGGAAGGACTTAACTGATGATATTAACTATATTCCATTTTCTTAATTAAATGAATTTGTTTTGTTTGATATATTTTGTTTATAGTTTTTTAATTTTGGGTATGATCTTCTTTTGTGATAGGAATCATTGATTCATAGAATTCTAATAATTTTAGAATGGTAATAGATACTGTATTTTTTAATGGGGATGGTTCAAGATAATTAATAAATATACTTACATGAGTGATTATATTTGAATCTGGAATTGAAATGTGTAATATAAAGTGACCTTATCTTAGATGGATGATACAAATTCTAACTAATAATTCATGTTGGGGTATTAGAAAATTATTTTTAAATGATTGGACATAGATACATAAAGATTGTACTGTGACTTACTGTTTTTAAGTTGAACATTATACTTTTTTCAATAGAAATGGAATCTTGGTTGTCATGTGGGGAATTATTTATAGTTTTTGTCTAGGGTAGGATAGTATCTCCTATAATTTTTGTGTACTATTATAATCATTGTGGTATTTTATCACTTATGTGCCACCGCCCAAGTCAGTTGGAAAGACGATACCAAAATTAGGCCTTAGTTATTGGGTGTGTTCGAATATATGGGTTATCACAGTTATATATGGTAAAAACTTCACCTACTCAATACTCTCCTTCAAATATAGATTTCGTATTTGGGAATCTTGATGCGATAGAGGATTACAGTTATTAGATGTGTACCCATAAAGGATTTAGTGGCTCTTAGTTTTGAAATACCATTATATTCTTCTTCTGGAGGTTGATGGGTATAATATATAATCATATCTAAATGTAATGGATTGTGGTAATAATATGTGTACATACACATGGACTTTGAAAGGTTAAGGTATTTTATGTATTATAAAGTTTGTGATGGATCTTGGTTATAATTTGTGATTATGGGGATTTTATGAGGATTTTATTTTAATGTGGATGGATGGATGTGTAGTATGAGATGATTATGTGGTTATAACATGTTTTCATTGGTGTGTATTTGGACTTATAAATGAGATAGGAGCACCAAGATGTAAAACTTTGGTTTTAGGGTGGTAGTTTTATTGGGAAAGTGTCAGCAAGGTACATTTGTTCTGTATGGGATCGGTATTATGTTACTACCTTTTCTATTTTATCCAAATACTCATCCCTAGTGAGATAGGAATATATTTTACCTGATTTAGGAGTTGATTTGATTTATCTATTTATTCATTGGTGTTTAATATTCTTTTTTCCCATTTTCATGAGAGAATTTTCAGAGGATCCTACTATGTATACCTATATACTCACCCATATATATATATATATTGTAAGAGATTTTTGGTAATTGAGTAGAACATTATTTTCTCATGGAGGTTTTTCATGATTTGCGGGTGTTTGAGGTCATTATCATTGGATTTATTATGATATTTTTATAGGTTTCCATTAAATGAAATTTCATTCTTTCGAAGTTGTTTTATATATTATTATAGAGTTTATTTGGGGACTTTTACACTTTTATGGTAATTTTAGGGTAACTCCTCCCATGTATACATGTTCTATACCTATGGTGTTTTTCACCAACCTAGTCCAATTGTAGGTGGGTATTTGGGGTGACCATCATCTTCAATACTATCCGTGGATGATGGTACCAATGGTAGAAGGTCATGAGAGAGTGGTATATCATATTTAGGTTGATAGATAGGATATATTGTGGGGATAAACATTGGGGAGGATTTTATGGTTTGGTAGGGAAACAATATCAGTGAACTTATTATGTTATATAAGAAATTGATATTGGATATTATATTTGATTTTAGTGCCTCCTATGTTCAAATTTATAGAAGTTGTGTTTTTTTAAACATATTAGAAAAAGTGATGTACATTTTAGCATAGAGACCAAGGTATTCCTCATTCATCATGACTGTCAAGTTATGTGATTGATTTTGGTTGATAATGGAAATTATGATGATTCCTAATAAGTTAATTCTTATAATTACATATTATAGGTTTAGGGATTACCTAGTGTTTTCTCTTTTATAGGTACGTCTCTATATCAACTTACTCATTAGGCTTATTTTGAATATGTTTAGAAAGATATGATAATAGATCATCAAATAGTAAAAATAGTAAAAACTATTCATGGAGGAATAAAATTAGATTATTTCAACATGAATGTTTTCGGAATTATGATTAGTATTTTTTAGATCAAGAGACTAAGGCGTAGATGTAGGATGTAGAGATTTTTTTATTTGATCCATTATCACAGGGAGCTAGGGATTCCGTAAATTGTTAGTATTTATTTTGTGTTTTCCTGTCAGTGGTGAATTTTTTTACGTATTTCCCCCAAGGAATTAACATTTTCATGGGAGAAGTTCTTTGATCTATTTCAAGATGAATTTTTTATTAAACCACAAAATAAGAATATAAATAAAATATTTTTACTCTTCAATAGAAAAGTTCTAGTGTGTGGGAGTCTTTTATATATTTCAATGACCTAATATTTTTTTTCTTCAGATTTTTATATATATGAAAATGCTATGGCAAGGCATTTCATTGAGTTGTTTTTCCCTTATATCCAAATCTAAGTCACTATGTTCCCAGTGTTAATATTTATTAAGATCTCGGTGATTATAGTGGTTATTAAAAGGAATCTGAATCAAAATTAATCATTATTGAATTGAATTAATTATTTATCCCTAAGGATAAGATATCTGAATAATGGTAATTAGTTTATTATCTAGCATAAGCTTCACATGGTAGGGGGTCAGACTCAACTCCCTTTATCCTATTTCACAAGAGATGGAAGTTCTCATTCCTTGTTAGGTAATAAAAAATTGTTTTATTCTCAAATTTTGGTTGGGTATATGAGAATATTATGTTTCCATTCTTCCTTTTTAGTAGACATAGAGGTGAAGACCCACTTTAGTTTCAGCTATAGGGGTTGTTCCTTTCATGGAAACAACAACCACATTATGATTCTCTTGGATTTGGTCAGTAGTTTGGGGATAGATTAGGAATATTAAATCATTGCTATTTCCCATTATCCTTAGGGATATATAGTAGAGTAAAACCATGGAGGTGGTCATCATTAGGTCTAGAGAGGTCATGGAGGAGGACATAGTCATATTCATGTCATAGAGTGTCTCGTGTCAGGAGAGAAAAATATCATATGAGGTATTATCTATTTATATTTCTCCTCAGTCTATACTAGGGTTGATTTTATAATGACACACTATTTCATTATACAAACACTATTTCGTGCTTTAGGACCGGAGATGGATAGGTTTCCAGTGCCCACGACGTTGACTACAATAGTTGGATGTTGAGTTAAATTGTATGATGTATATAAATATTGTGAGTTGATGTTAGGAGAAAATAAATATTTAGGATCATTCGTATAATTTTTGAGAAAAATATATGATATCATCCTTATCATGGAATTTATATATTTAGGTTAGGCTATTTTTTACCACTTAAAATTGAGATTAATGGCCTTCAATGCTAATGGTGAGAATGTTGTGTTCATTAGAGATTATGACCATCATATGGGTCTATGACATGGTAATTCCTTTTATTTTATAATTCCTAAGTTGGTTTTTAGTTTAGTAATAGTTTAGTCAGTGTCATTCCATAGGTTTGTAGACGAGTTCCTTGATGTATTTCCTTAAGAGGATGTGAACTACCATAATGATGTCAGATCAATTTCTAGATGGAGTTATAATTTATGTCTCTCTAATATCGATAACCCATATAGGATGATTCCTTTTTAGTTGTGAAAAATCCAGTTTAAGATTCATTATATTACGTAGTGAGGTTTTATTTTACTTAGTTTCTCCCCTTTGAGTCATATGGTCTTGTTTATAAATAAGGTGGATCGATTTCTGTGATTATGTATCTATTATCATCCCTTGAAACAAGTGAATATGAAGAAATGCTATCACTATATACAGATTGATAATCTATTTTGTTATCAAATGTCATCTAACTAGTTGATGAAGACTGATTTATGGGTAATATATAATCAGATATAGGTGAATGCCCCCGATATTTTAAATACTTCCTTCTAGTCTCATTATAAGAACTAATATTTTTTGGTAATTATCTTCAGTGTCATAACACACAATTCATTTTTATGGGGATAATGAACTTCTTATTCTTTAAGCTCCTTGGATAATTTTTTTTAGTATTTATTGATGAAATCCTTGTATATTCTGAGTCATAAGATGAGTATGTGGATCATTAAATAGTAATTTTAAATATTCATTGGTGTCATCAATAGTTTAAGAATCAATTGAGGTGTATGTTTTGGGATCATGAGGTACATTGCATAGGACCAATAGTGTCTCAACAGGCAGTAGCTCTGGAATATTTGATGGTCAATGTAGTTTTTTTCTTGGGTATCCCCCAATAATATACCAGATCTATGGAGTTCCCTTGGTATTTTAGGCTATTATATTTGGTTTTGATGAATTTATATTAAATATAGACTCCTTCTATAGTCTTCACAATGAAGGGACAAGATTTTATATTGAATTACAAGTATCAATCTCCTTTGGATTATTTGAAGGAGAAGCTGGCTACTACTCCTTTTCTCTGTTTTCTTGAGGAATGAGTTATATATATGGTTTTTTGTAACACTTTATTCCTTATATTAGGTTTTATTATGATTTAGTGTATATTATTCATCTATTATAGGTCTCAATAGTTACAACTTCATGAACATAACTAACCTAACCATGATCTCATGTTTTTCATATTTGCATCTTCCTTAAAGATGTCATGACAAAATTTATTCAGTGAGTGATTTTGGGTCTTCATAAGTTTATTATTGACACACTAATAATGAATTCACCTAGTGATGTTGTTAAAGAGTCTATAAATTCTTATAGAGAAATAAAGGAGAATCTAATATTGCACATTGATATAGGACAAGTTGATGGTAGAGGTTGTCTCTATAAGATGACTGTGCAATCTTGTTTGGTGAATCATGTGGAAGAATCTCAATTGGTAGATTTTGAAGTGGAGGTTTAATAGGATCACGTTATCTATTGAGATACCAATGAGGGATTGTTTGAGGATGATCAGTATTAGGTTTTTTTAGAGGGGCCCTAAGACCCCTTGGTGATACTTGTGATAGTTCTTCACGAGTATTAGAACCCACCCATGTCAGTGAATCCTAAAGTACAAAAGATTTATCATTCCTTGAAGAGTCATCTCTGGTGGTTAGTTATTAAAACATTAGTTGTGGAGTTTTTATATTGGTGCTTAGTCTAACCAATGTTAAAGTTTAACCATCATATTTATGGTGGGTTTCTTCATCCATTAGATGTTCCCCAATGTGATTGGGAGGACATTCTAATGGATTTATTCACTGGTTCACCTCGAGCTGAATGAGTACATGATTATCTCTATGTGATTATAGATAGTTTTATAAAGGAAGATCACTTTTTGTTAATTAATTAGTTGATATTGGTGGATATATAGGTAATTAATTATTTTTAGTATAGTGTGAGATTATATAGGGTTACATAGATAATTATACAAACTTTTGATCCATGTTTTACCTACCATGTGTAGAGAGGTCTACATTTTGACTTTGTATCTCGACCATTCCTTATAAAGGATTTTCATCTATAGAAAAATGAATATATTGAGAAAACAAATTTAGACTTTATAAGATATATTGAACATATAAATTCTATATTATATTGGTTCATAGGTGAATCTCCAAACCTATTTGAGTTTTCCAATAATAATATTTGTCACTATAGTAATAGAAAGGATCTATTTCAAGAAATGTATACATGATATTTTATATCTCTATTTTATTGTACTAAGGTTGGGGAATCACTGATTCTCACAATATAATTGGTGAATATTATGAAATAGATGGTTTAGGTGAATCATGTGTGGAATAAGGTAGCTCAGTATCATAAAATTTAAAATAATGATAATTGGAGGAAACTCTTGAGTTTTATATTTGAAATAATGTGTTCTTGTAGGTATCATTCCATCCTGAGAATATGTGGTTTTTTCATGGGGGAATGAATTACCCATTAATATTTTTTGATATTTATGGTTTTTAAGAATATATGGGAAGTTGATTATCAATTAGAAATCCCTACACGATTGAGACATATCAATTATGTTATCCATATATCATAACTTCATCATAGCCTTCATTATCATTACCATTTCATTGAGTATCATGACTTCAAAGTTTATGATTATACGATGTTTGAGGAATGTCACATTGTGATGTAACAGTACTAGGAGATGGTATTGGATAAGAATTATATTCCTTTTGTTTGTGTCCTATAGTAAAACAATGTATTAAACTAAAGAAATTGAGATCATGAATCCTAGATTCGTGATCAATATCCCTAGTTGTTTGAAAATTGATTACTGGGATGATATGCATAACCTTGACCAAATTTAAAAAATATTAATAATTTTTTTATTCTTACAAAATATATTTATGATGAAATTAAATTATTTAATTATATAGTGATCCCTGATAGATATATCATGGTGTATTTATATTATGAAAAATTTCTCCCATTATTTCCTAGGTTTTGTTTTGCTTCTAAATGAATAGAATCATTTGAGAGGTATCTACTGTTTGGTTAATAATTTTTGCAAATCCATACTTTATGATTCTTATGCTTGGGGATGATGAGATGGAGTTTAAAGGTTTTTAATAGTTTAAGGGTGATGTTATGGTTCCCTTGACTCTGAAAGACCCATTGTTGTAGGTATGGTGATGTTTTTTTGGAGTTTTGTACAAAGGAGTTGTTCATTTAATGGATGATAGATCCCATCTTGTGAAATTACCCTTTTTATGGTATGGTGTAGGGGAGAAGTTTGTGAGATCACTGTGCAACACATTGAGGGAGTGTAATTTCCTTTCTAAAGGTTATGGAGTCATTGGGATTTTGGAGGTTATCCTTATTTTGTAAGGTCATGAAGATGAAATTTATGTATCACCCCTTTACTATTATGCAATCCATTTGTGAAAATCCTCATTTTCTAAAATTAACATGAATGATATATTTAAATATCAAATTTCACCTAAAGTACCTTACAATAGTGATGGTCATTTCCTTGGCATGATGATGAGAGGATTTTCTTGTAGGAAACTTTGAAAGTTGAAATTCCCATTTTTGGGAGAGTGGTGGTATTTTTTGGTGGTATGGTATAATTTTTTTATGTGTGTTGGAAATTGTGAGGAAAGTTTCTTTAAATCCTGGAAACATTTATAGAATGTTATAAGTGATAAATGATATTCCTCCACACCATAATGGATCTTCGAGGTCATCCATGGTAATTGTTTTTTATAGCTTACATGAGTAACAACATTACATTCTATTAACAAAGCATATTTTTAAAATGGCTATCGCGATGAGGGTGATTAACCATTTTTAAGACCTAGAATCACAAATCTTGATTTTAATAGATACACCATGATTGTTGTTGAAGTATCCATTATGTGGTAAAGTCTCAACAAGTTTCTATTTTAAATAAATGGTTGGTATTCCCTAGGTCTGAATTGTTATATTTTATATTGATCCCTATTCCACCCTAGACCTTCATTTGTCCATTCAAGTAACCTCTTAACAGACTTAATCTTTTGAAATTATTGGGAAAGATCTCTCTCTATACAAGGTTTACTCATCTATCCTTTTATATAATTTCTAAATATCAATAATTTTATAGAGGTTATTTCTTAGAGGTTTTTCTAATCTTTTCAATATTCAATTATGTTTGATGATAGTTCATTATGATTAGATTTTATGGCAGTTTCCATCGAGTTTGATAATTATTGATCTTAGTTATTCCTTTATTTTGCAATGTCCCTAGAAGCTTCATATCGATGTAGCTGGTTTAATTAACTATTTATTATGTGAAAGTGTGGGATTATCATTATTTATCGTCAATGGGTAAATGGTTAGGAAAAATAAATGAATATAGTAATCTAGAACTATTGAATTGAATATAGTGTTTCTGTGAAACTGATTATGTTTTTAATCATGTTATTATCTTATTATATTTTATAGATTGTGTGAAATCCTGTTTCTATTTTTATTTATACTTCCCAGGTAATTTTATTTCAATGAAATCATTAACTAATAATAAAATTTTAATTCATGAAGTTGAAATTGTCATTAATCTATTGGAATTCGCATTCCCTCCAAAGTTTCTTACCAAATAGAACATTCGTTTTAGTATAATTATTTAGAAATTATTGATGTTTTTTTGTTCATTTAGGTTTATTTGTTTCTAGAACCTACTCATAATGAATTAATAAATAAATATGGTGGATATATATATTGTATTTGTGAATTGATATTTTCAATAAAATGTATTTTGTATAAGTCTTATAAATTGTTTGTGCCATTATTGAAGCTTTATTTATATCCATTGATGTTAAATATTCCAATAATATTTTTTCGACCCTTATATATAGAATTATAAAGACCTTATAATTATTATATATGAAAAACTCTTATGCTTGTTTGATTTGGTGAGGGATGATCCTTGTGGATGTTTTTGTTATTTAATCTGGATGTGGAAGATGGTGGGTTGGTATGGATGATGTGGGAGGGTGATGATTTGATGTTATGATGGTTGTCTTGAGCTGAAGATGTTATTCATCTAAAATTTTCTTCCATGAACATATATATTTACTTATATATATGTAAGTGTTATCCTATTTCATTTCGAGTATGATATTCCATATGATAGGATTATTCGTGACTTAGAGTTCCCATAATAATGGAATGGTAATATATGATATATTAGATAATGGGGATCGTTTAAGATGGCTAATGATAATAATGATTTAATTGATTGTATATGAATCCATAAGTGAAATTTAGATTATAAATAAACATTTTATTAGAAGGATAATGTAAATAGAATCCCATAGATGGTCTTAGGGTATTAATAATTGATCAGTATATGATTAGGCATAGATACTAAATGATGGTGTTGTGAATTGTTGTTTGGTGCAAATAATATTTCCCTTGTACTCCAGAGAAATGGATTTATGTTTTTAATATTGGATGTTAGATTTATTTTATATCATGATTTGGATACTTTCTATTATAATGGTCATTTGACATGAAAATAATTCTGTTATGTTATCTCTTATGCTCCACCACCAGAGTCATTGGGGTAGCTGACACCCACATTTTGGACATGAGATCGAGGTGTGTCCTGGAATCCATATATTTATGGTTATGATTTTCTGAAAAATCCCCATAACCTACTCTCACTTATATATGTATATTTATAATATGGGAATATCTATGTTATGGTGTATTAATTTTATAGGATGTGTGTCTATATGAGTTGAAAGGGATCTCATTTTTTACAAAACTGTATAAGCAGGTTTTGGAGTATTAAGGCTATAGAATATACTTATATCTAGATACAATGTAATATGATCTTTATATGTGTACTTATACATAATTTGTGATCTATTAAGGTATTTTGTGTATTTAAAAGTAATATAAAGTCTCTTAGTCATATTATGTGATTATGGGGATTTGATGATGACGTGGTTGTGAGGTGTTTGTATGGATGTGTAGTATAAGATGATGATTTAGTTGTTACATATTTTCATTTATGTGTTCTCTGAATTATGGAGGGGTTGGTAGAACCAAGACATAAGTTTTTTGGGTTTTGGGTAACTAGTTTAGTGGTAAATTAAACATAGGGTTCCTTTATTCAATATATGATAATGATTAGGTTACAATATTTTTTTTATTATACGGATAGTGAGACTTAGTGATTTGGGAAAATATTTTAGCAAATTTTGGTGAATATTTTATTTCTTTATTTATTATTTAAGAATATTGAATAATTCATTCACATAATCATGAGAGGTTTTGGGTAGATTCCTACTGATTATACATATATTCTCAACTATAAATGTATATATGTTATCTCTGGGAGGCTATTAGTAATCAACTTGGATGGTACTAGCCAATAGAAGTTGTTCATGAGTTGGTGCTATTTGAGGTTACAGCTATAATATTTACTATAGTGTATTTCCTTTTGGGTTTTCATTGTATTAAATTTCAGGAATTTGGTATTTGTTTATATATTATTAAAGTGTTAATTGGTGGTTATTTAACAATTTTTGGGATTCTATGTTTTAAACCTTGCATATGTGTCTCTTTACCCCAATCAGTTCTATTTGTCAACCCATGTCCTATTAGAGTTGGGATACAGGGGTCACCCCAATATTATCTATTAGAATAAGAGGGGTACGAGTGGGGATGATTTAGTACATACATAAAGTATCCATAGGAGGGAAATCTATTATATGTAAATAAATATTTATTAATAAAAACCAAACTACATAGAACATAACATAGTAAAAAACATTGAATATCTTATAAATTATTTATCGATAATATATAATAACCTCATACAAGATTTATTACCATTTACAAAGAGACTAAAATAGTAAATAATCTGGAAAAGGGTGATACATGACATGATCCCAAAATACTATCCAAACTATCCCCATGTGACCTAAGGTCAACTCCACAATTTAACAGTCTACGAGCACCTAAAATATAAAAACATAATTCATAATAAGAAAATAAAATCATTTATACCTGCATAAGATAATAAGAATGCATAATCACAAAAGTGGGTATATAACGTATGAGATAATTCTCTCTTGAATTCCACTAAGAATCTATACCATTCATTTTCTAAGAGAAACCTAATATTCATGTTTTAAATTAGAGAATAGAAATTAGTTTTCTAACATTTTCATGTTAGTAACAAAAAAATTATTTACACAAATCTTCATTTTAAAAATAATATACATTTTATATAAAACAAAATAAATTTTTATTCTACCTTTGTGTAGAATGTTAGAAAAAAAAGATTATAAATGAAAAGATGAAATGAAATAGTGTTTATAAAAATAAATCCTTGAAATATTAATGGAAATGTAAATGATATTTTAATTAGTACTACTCCTTTTATAAAATATTTATTTCCCTTCAAAAATATAATCAAAAAAAAGTTATAATATGTTATAAAAGTAACCTAGAGTAAAATCCATGAATTAAATTACAATATTTAATTCGTAACATAATGAATAATATTATAGAAAAAACAAAATAATATATTATATAATAAACATAAACATATTTAATAAATAAATAAATAAAATACCAAGTGTATTTTGTTATAAAAAAATGTCACATAATTTTTTTATTGGTAAAATACCATAGGAAATACCAAGATGATACTAAATGTGATCGAGTCAAACTATCCACCATAATATAATGCATTATTTATAAATGAAACCCCAAATTAATCTCAATTATCCCCACCATTTGAATCATCTCAAACACTGTGTAAAAAAATACCTAGTAGATTCTCATCAATGTGTAATCTCAACTAGCACGACACTCCACTATCGATTTCCCACCTAGCTACCCAAGATTTTCCAAGATGTTTCAAAAAGGAGTTGTTTTAATGATTATGATATTATAATATAACATCAATATAATTTAATAAGTAAACCCACATATCACACTGTGGATCCAATTAATGAAATATCTCTTTTCATAAATGATAATAAATGAAAAATAAATAATACAACATATGTTTCATATCAAAATAAACACAACTAACTGGGAGAACATTTCAAGGGTGTGTTTTCATAATTAAAACACATTAAAAATTTTACAAATAAAATTTTAGTTTTATAAAAGATATTTAAATCACAAAACCAACCTTGGAAGATCAAAAAAGAGTCATGTCTTACACCAAAACTCACTTATAAAAGATATGAACTGTAATAAAAATATCAAAAATTGAAAGTCATAATAAAAAAATAAGAAATCACTAATATATTTCTACAATTCACGCAATCCCTTATATCATTGAAATGAGTATAAAATTTATTAAATCCAAAACTATAAAAACCAGTGATGAAAAAAACATTTATTATTTACCTTTTTTGGAAGAAACCCTTCATGATTTTTTATCAAACACATAGGTTTCATAAAGGTATATTTGAGTGAAAATGAATTTTCATTTTTAAATTAAATCTTTATTCAAAAAAATAACAAATGTAAAACAAAAGATATAAATGAAAGATAAAATTAAATAAAATATATCACCCTTATTTTGGTTATAAAAAAACATTAAAATTTGAAGAATCCAATGTCTTCTCAAATAAAAAAAGGTATGTAAATACCCGCCTCAATTTAGTGTCGATGAAATGAATCTATTGAATACAAGAAAAATAAACCAAAATAGTGTTTCTGAACTAGGTAAAATCACAAACACATTATATTAAATAAACTATAATCATTAGGGTCAGTCACCATGTATATGTAATAAGAAAATAATGGGAATAGTGGAGAAAATAAGTTGAATGATGTACTTTATCTTAAATAAACCATTCTATTAATGACATTAAATCCATTAAAATGTAGGGGATGAGGGAATCAGTTGTGGAACACTCTATAGTCTCCTTGGATAAAAGGTAAAAGGAAGGTCCCCTAATAATAAAATATAATAGAAAAATGTATAATTTAAATAGGGGTAATATGCATAGTTTAAATTCATGTTTTACCAAACCATGAAACAATCATGTGATAGAAACTCAACCTACAAAAATTAACCTGTATAGTTTGTAATTATGGCACCCAAAACCAAGCATGAACCATGTATTTGGTTTTTTAATTAAATCATCCACCCTTTATGATCATTATTACTCTTTAGGGTGAACATGAACCCTTACCATGCAACATATATAAATTCCCAAAACATCAATTTCTTCCATAAGCTATCAAAATAAAAATTAAAAAAATTAAAAAAATATATCAATAAAATTTACAATGGGGTGTCCAAAATATATCCACCATTCCACTTTAAACCCTGATAATTTCATATCATAACCCATAAAATAAAAGAGGGACTAGGATTTTTTTTCAAAGTACTTACCATACTAATGTTTGGACCATAAATTTGGTATGTGGTTAGGTTATCTAATGAAATAAAAATTTTATCAAAATCCTAATTCACTATCTAACAACATGAAGTGGATCAGGATAGTATCTCACCAAATAAATTGATTATAATGGGAACTCAAGGAAACCCTTATAATGGAAATAAGAAACATACAAGATACCCTTTCCAAAACATTATGAAATTGGAAGTATTAGTATATCATAAATCAAATATAATCTATTTATGACCTATATATATTAGAGATAGTGATTTTATAATGTCATCATTACCATCTACACAAAATCTATTTTTTATAGATAAGATAATTCCCCACCACAATTATTGGAACCCTATTTAGTAATAATTAAAAAGAATCATCATATCCCAATCTAATTAATCAAATATAACTATTATCACCTGGGAATCAACACATGGTAATTTTATTTATAATGATTTTTTACGAAAAAAATTGTATATTTTAAGACATTTAGACTTTAGGTTACTGGTTCATGGGAACATTCTATAATAATTTGTCTCGAATAAGAAAAGGTTGAAACAATATGAAAAAATAAATAAATGTGATCTTTATTTATCCAAATGAGTCAATTGGTCATGTAATAAACCTTTAGGTTCATCTCATATTACAAATGAAAACACAAAATGGAGCATTACAAATTAAATTAATCCCAATGGTTATCCTTACTAAAGTAATGACTATATATGGTTTCATGTAATTAAACAATTGATACCTACTATAGGTCAAATTCCAGATACATATAGGACTACTTCCTTTTACAATAATTCAATTTAGAGTATTTTAGAATATGTCATATTTACCCTAATAATTGAAAAAAATTTGTATCTCTAGAATATTATGTCTTGTAAATTCCTTTTTATACATGAAAATATATGAAAAATCACCTCTATATTGAAGCCGAAGAAAAACATTATAAGGATTTCCCCAAACTATTATCAATTTTCAAATAGAGAACTTTTTTATTTCCATTTACAATGTTACAAATAACTCTTAACATAAATAAACGTCTTTGATACACTATATGTCATAGGTTGTTCTGCTAGAATTTCCGCCACTATCATGGACTTATTGACTACTTCAACAAAGAAATTTTTCCCAAGATAAAACAATACTATATTTAGGTATAGGTGTATACATATTTGAAATAATTTATCCTTCATTGACTCATTGGTGACAAGACAATGTGATAAAGGACCAAATTTTAAAAGTTCTAGGCACACATCATTATCATATGACCACCATGTTAGAGATCATTAAAAAAATTTGAATTATCTACCTTCATAATAATAATAAAATTAAATTAAATGAACATTGTCTAAAAATATTACTTATATGTGTAATCATGATTTTTATCTTTTCTGATTGATTCAAACCATTTATATCTTGGTACCTTGAATACCTATGCCGTTAGTTTCACCACGGAGGTTACAGTTGTTAATAAATAATCAAATTTATATTTTAGTTTCTTTTTGAAATACAATATATCTTGATGTCCTTGATCACCTTATAATTAAGAGTGTTTTTTCTTTAAAAATTATTTATATGGTCCATAGATCAATATTGACTCGATTTTACCACTATATGTAGAGTCTAGGAAGAGTTATTAACTGTAAGGACTTCTTATGGGTCTCTAAAGGACTACATTCCAATATATTACCTGGAATATTATTTCATTGATAAACCAACACTTTTCAGGAGGTGTACTCAAAAAGAACCCAATGTGAAAAACAAAATCAAAATATAATTTCAGACTCAAAATACAATGAATATATTTGGTATCAACTAAAAAATATAAATATATTATGGAAATCATTTTTAAACTATAGTAATATCCAATTACATACATCAAATCCAAAAAAAATTCTTGGTAGGTCAAATTCATATATTTTATAAGAATCCCATTTAATTATTAAAAAAGTAACAAGAATACCATATAGATTTATTTAAAAAATTTATGTATATACTCTTAAAATATCTTATAATTTTTTTAAATCCTAAAAATTTTATCCTAGAAAATTAATTATTCTTCAAAACCTTATATTTTTTCAATCTACACTCATTATAAAATACAAAATAATTTAATAAAACCCCTCTTTTAATACAAAAAAATCATCGTTTAATAAAGTTATATCAATTAAAGGAATATAAAGTATCAAAATTTACCCCAAAAAACATTAATACATAAAATACTCAATTTAATTTACTTCAACATCGTGGTGATAAATAATAGAATGAAAATATTTAGGATTCAAAATGTCTCAAGTTATTAAATTTTACCCAGTGGTAATGTTTGGCTAAATAGTTTCCCATGCTATATATAGGAAATGTAAAACCTCCCTAGAGTCAATTAGAATTTTATGAATAATTTGTGCATTATTTTTTGAATTATGTATACGAACCATATAGCCCATGGAATTTCTACACATTTATACTAAAACCATAGATTTTATTAAGATAACTTATAAAATTAATATATAAACCATTGCTTCAGTAATGTAAATCAAAATACCTAAAATTAATCGAATAAAAGTTAAAATTCAATGACATATATCCACCATAGATAATAAGTCAAGGCTTGGCATAAAAAGGATTAATACAAACACTCTCTTTCAATTACCAGTTGAGTTTTTAAGGTCATATTTTCTATATACCATTACACTCCTTATAAAAGTGTAATTTGATATCATTTTTTTATGATACTACTAGAATAAACCTACCACATCACCAAATCTAACTTATTGCTAGGTCGAAAGAGATTTCAAAATCACCATGGGAGGCTGACAAGAACCCTTTGTATCAAAAATATGTTTGGGGAACATTCTCACCATGGGAAAAACATAAATCAACAGAAAAGTATTTTCAATAATCATTTATGAAGTATCAATTTTTTTTATATCCATGCTAATAAAATAATTAATTTTCATTAAAAACCAAACCAAAAAGGTCATCAAAAAGTAAACAAGATGAAACTTTTTTCAAATTCATTACCAAAAAATATATAATAAACATGAACATTATTTACCATCAACAGTAAGGAACTCATAAGAGTAATTGAAGGAGAATAGGTATGGCACATAAAATTATCATATATAACTATCAAAACCATCTCCACATTACCTTAGTTCAACATCATGTTATGGAAAATCAAATAATTATTTACTGAAAAATTTCCTTTAAAATCCCTCTTTCTTTTAGAGAAAACAAAATATATTTTTTTATAAATTTTTCATGTGGAAATGTCTCATTTATTAAATAAAAATGGGTTACAAATATCTAAATTATGTCCTTTTGAAATAATATATTTCCATGAAATAGAAAATTTCATATAGCAAATCATTTTATCAGACTAGTTAACTAGCAGTAATCTATTTATTCTCAAGCCCATAACCAAAAATATAACTTCGTGATATGTATGAGTGGTGGTCTGTCTCATGGATGAGATACTTCCCTTGAATTTGATTTTTATAGATGTTTTCTTCATTGAGAAATGAAGAGTACCATTTTTTATATCATTGAAAATGGTGATAGAGTTGATTTTCAACAAAAAATTACAACAACCTTATTTGGTTTCCATTTCAAAAGCACTGACCATGATAAGAATTTCAGAATCATGAGATATGGTAGCCTCGCATAAACTATAGAGATATATCATAACATCACCATTATGATTTATGAGTACATATCTAAATCATGATGGTCTTTTATTTCTTTTTTATTATCCATCCATGTTTTATTTGATCCATACAGGGAATGTTTAAATTCACATTGTATCAAAAGTTCCCGAAGGAGCCCAAAAATTAACAACAATGCAAATAATATTAAGAACTCTAAGTTTGTGAATAGAGTTATTGTAGTGAAAATTTATATGTGACTGTAAATTTTTTGCTACACAGATAATCTGAACAAGTGTTTATTGAATATTGATGAAGTTATTCTCGTGACCCTATTTTTTAGATATTATATATAACATGAAACACTTCTAGAGATGTCAAAAGAAGAATATTTAATATCTTTTAAGGTAGAAGAATTTTGGGGCCTTCTATGAAATAATCCTAGTTATGGGTTTTCCAGGTAATTTACACTAAAAATAATTCTGATAAAACATACTAAAGTGTTGTAGTAGTTTCATTCCTCAAGAATAAATTGATAAGGACATCAATGTGAATATTGAAAAGAACACGTCTATAGAAGTGATAAATTCTTATAAACTGTAGGAAGGAATCATTTTGGAGCGTGGAGTGTGACAGCATCTATTTGAGTGTGAGTCTGGAGGGGTAGATCTAGTTTTTATTCAACCTTCTAGTCCTGGTGCTCATGTGACCATATGAAGCGTTGAGGTAGTGCAGTTTATATGTGATCATCCCATTGGATACAAGTTCCTAGATTTGAATATCATCACCATTTATTAATTTTTAATTGAATACTTCTTCTTTAATCTTAATATGAAGAACACCAAGGGAAGTCTCAATCCATTATTTAATCAAATAATTTGTATCCAACATTGTGTTGATAGGATTTAATAAATTCAAGAGAGGCATACCTATCTAGTTTTCTATCAAAAAATTGAGTGTGGAATTAAAATTAACTAACCAATGAAATTGTGATGAAATTTTGGATATAGATTCCTGGGGGGTATTCCATACTAAGGTGTTCCCATAATACAAATTTCTAGATTAAACCATACATAATAATCTATATCTCTAAAATACCAACATCATTTATTTTTCAATGATAAGAATCCCCATAAAATATGCCTATGGATATTGATTAAAATTTTAATAAATTTTAATTCCAATTCATCCACGTTCAAAGGGAAAACAACATTACATATATAGGAAAAAAATGAGCATTCAATGAATTATGATCCCACTCTGGAAAACAAATTTCATTGAAATATGGATACTCTTAATAAATAAATAAAAAAAATATCCCAGAATTAATATAAAATTTTATAAATAATTACTACTTTCACAAGACAAAACTACCGACCATTGATAAAGATATTCCTTTCTAAGAACATAACTAATATCTGACCAGACCCAGAATGGGAGTGAAAATACAAGAATTAAGTCCTCCACAAAAAAGGAACACTAAGATAATTGAAAAGAAACATATCTTATTTGATGCCTAGATAATTAATAATTAATAATATTCATTATGTAGTAATATTATTTATAAATTATAAGATGGATTTTTTCTAACTGATCTCTTTTCCCAAAATATAATCATTGTGAAAAAAAATCCTTAATTTTCTTGATGATTATCTTATCTCATTTAGGGAAATGAATGATTCTATAAACATATAATAAAGGGGTTTTATAAATGAAGCCTCTTCTAGCTCTAATTTGATTAATCTTGTGAAAAAAATTCAAATTCATTATATTTTAAAAAAGTTAATAAACATTAAAAAATGGATTTTAAGAATAAATGTTTATTACATAAGTATATAAAAATGTAAATATTTGACATTGGGATGTTAGGAAATGAAAATAATCTATTCCTAATTATATCTCTATTTATTAAACCATTACATCTAAGAAAAAATATATCCAAATAATAAAATGGAATTATATCTTATAAAATTAACACAAAGTAAAAAACCATGAATAAAATAAATATAAGTAATGAAAAACAGAAAAAATGATATAACAAAACCATATGAATCAATTAAAAATTAAATTTCAATATACTAAAGAAAAATTAATTATATATCAACAGTATAATGATATAAAAATTTCATATTACATGAATCGCAGGACAACACATTTGGAACTAAAGAGACAAGAGCATATGTGATCCGGTGGAACTATATGTAGGCCTACGATGCATTACAAATAGAATAAAAATTATTTTTCTATCAGCATCACTCATCATATGGGACTCCTAATATATTCCTTAAAATGAAAAATAGAGGATTCTATCCAATGTGTCATAAAAACATTCCTTTAACTCTTCTCTTTATTTTCCACATATCCTCCCAAGGATTCCTATAAAGTTAGAAAAAACAGGTAACATTACAATCAAGAGATCATAAAATAGCTTTAATATAATTCAACAAGTGAACCCTCATATCACATACAAGAACACTTCAATGAAATATCCCATTTCACCAATGCTAATCAATAATAAAAAATTATAAATAATAAGATCCACAACCAATGGGTCATCCACTTAAGGGTATTATTTACATATTGAAAACAATTTACAAATTTTTTCTATAGGATTCTTATTTTATAAAATATTTTTAAAAAAACAAATCCTACCATGTATTATTAAATCATTTTCAACTCATTAATGAAATTTTTGTAATGAATATAATAAAATCCTATAAACATGTCAACAATACAAATACCTAATAAAAAATCAAACAAAATAACTAATAAAATTTTATAATCCAACCACAACCTTATATTGATGAAAATATTCAACATATTATGAACTATATAACTTTAGAAAATAAATGTAGAGTAAAATATTATTTTATAAATAACTTATTTTTAAAGAGTCCCTTATTTTCATTTTTTGAACACGGTATATGAAAAAATATATCTTAATGAATATGTATTTGAGTTTTGAACGTTTCCATTTATGAAAAGTAAAAACCAAATGAAAAATTAATATATATTTTATAAATAAAACAAAGATGATGTATATCGCCCTTATAAATTTTAGAAAAATACTTCTTAATCCATATAAGTTTTAGATAGAGGGGTGTGGAAACACCAACTCTAATTCAATGTGTGTGACAAAAAACCCTAAAATACAAGAAGATGAAAATATTAGAAGAGTTTTGGACCACCATTAAATCACAAAACATTTGGTTTTAGATAATCACAAATAATTAGAGTTTCCACCAAATCCATTTTAAGAAAAAAAGATGAGAATAAGAGAGGAAATAAAAATAATATGGGTGTTTACTTTGAATAAACTCTTCGGTTAAAGAGAAGGGAGACATGAAAAAGGAAGGAGAAAGAGGTGGAAATCAACCATGTAACTCTTTAGATTCTCCAAAAACTAATAATAAAAATGAGCAAAAATAAAAAGTGTGTAAAAAGAAAATAAATAATTGAAAATAATGGAAATATGCATTTTTTGGATTCATATTTTACCAAATCATTCACTAACCATGAAACACAAAAAACCTATCATGTATGATGACACAACATGACATTCTAGATAGGGGGAAAATGAATCATTAAAATCTAGAATTGAATATTAGATCATGTATATTGACTATGAATATGTAGGTTAACCATGCACTCAAACCACGTAGGATGGAATAAATTCCTAAAACTGGTTTTCAACTTTACTCCTTTAAAATGTAAAAAATAAATTATTAAATATATATTTAGATATATTTTTTATTTGGGTATCACAAGCGATGGGGGAAGAATAAAAAATGAGAAATAAATATTATTATCCAGTGCAGACTTATCCCTGATAAATTAGTAAGAAATCAGTAAATGGGGATTGATTCTAGAACAACATAAGTAATGGGGAGCTCTTAGAAGTCAAAGAGAAAAAATGAGGCTTACGGCTTGTATTGGGTGAATAAATATAACACCCTAATATTTTAGTATATATATTCCTTTAAAAACTACTCTAATGAAAATATTTTATCACAATAAAAATAAAACTAAATTTAGATTTAATATATTTTTATAATATAATGTGAACATTTAAACAATTATAGGATACCATGTAAAACATCATTAAGAAAAATACAAGAAGAGTAAAACCTCAAGTTAATTTAAATATTGGTAAAATGATTTATTTTAATTCCTTAAATATTATTATTATTATTTTAAAGAATAACTCAATGTGTTTTAATACGAATTAATTAAAAAAAATTATGTTTAAAAGATAAATAATTAAATTTAATGTGATATCATTAAAGACGTTTATTTTTAAAAATGATATTATTCAAAGAACTGTTTTTAAGGGTTATTTTATTTTCATTAAATTATTCACTTTAAAAACAATATTAGGATAATATGATTCAATATATAGAAAAATAAATACTCATGTTATTAAAATTTTATATTAAATAATATTAATAACTTTTGGTGTTTAAAACATCATTTTTTAAATGAAATAAAATCATTAAATTTTAGGATTTTAATTAAAACAAAAATTCATAAATGTTATAATATTAAATTTATAAAATTAAATTTTATTTTTTATTAATAATATTGAAATTATCATAGGATTAGTTTTAGGATTTTTCTGAAAAGGATGATTTTCAGTGAATAGTAAAAAAATATAATTTTTAAAAATGCAGTAATTTTTATGACATAATAAGGAAACAATAACAACCTAAAAATTTTTGAAACCTATTTTTCTACCAAATATTTATTTGATGAGTAAATTAATTTGTTTATAAATAAGATTTTGAGTTTATAAACAAATTTTTGAAATTATTGAAATGATGTTATATTTCATCCTAATAAAATACGATTTTGGTCCTTTTCATTTAATTAAGCATTAAAAATATTCCATTAATTTATGGATTCCTTTTAATATAAAACATCCCTCAATTATTTAAATATCTAACAATAAATATATTAGTTCTATTCATAATAATTTTCCAAAACAGGTATTTTTTTCTTACAATTTTTTTTTAAGAAAATATTTTTTTAAAATTGATTTCACAATATTATGTGTGCTTAGATTGAATTTTTTTTAACACCTTTAGAAATTGAACTTATAAAAATCTTTTAATATATTGTAATAATTATAATAAAAATAATTAAATAATTTCAATTTTTAGGTGAAAAAAATAAGTTAGTAAGGTAAAAAATAATAACCACACTATAAGCTAAAATGTGGTAATATTATTAAATCAATAGGTAAAGTCACTAAATATCAAAAAAAACTCATATATGAATTGATATATTAAATATTTTATTACCTTAATATATCTTATAATTACTTATTATTGATTTTGGATCAAAATTCCATGAATATGATATTTTTTATTCTATTAAGAAATTTATATTCATAAATATGTCACTCGTCTCCCATAAAAAATGATCCTTCACCACCCAACTTATTCTCTCTCCTAATGATTTTTAGTTCACCCTACACCAACAAGAAACCTTTTCCAACACTCTTACACACTTATAAGTGGTTCTGGTCTCATCAAAATACTATACTTCAAATGCATAATCTAATTTGCGAAGGAATTGTCTCAAGGAGTAATGTAAGAACCCGTAATCACATTCTCTTTTATATTCCCTAATATTTATTCATCTAACACCCCCAAATATATTATAACCATACTAAAATAATTAAATTAGTATTATTATCATAAATTAATGTTATTATACTAATGGATTAATAATCATCTACCTTCCTACCATCCATTTAAAAAAATGAAAACGCCACTAAAAATATGTTCAGTTCACATTCTCCATGGTTGATGTATCACATTTTTAATCACAGCCATTTATGAATGGTAATAAAATGGAATAAATGAATAAAGTTTTCTTTTATTCCATAATTAAAATTATTTTATTATAAATTTACCAATATAATATTGATATTAATGTTAAAATTACATAGTGGTTTTTACCTACCAAAACGAGCATACCGAGGAATCGCTCATAATTTGAATCTCTATTGAAATATATTTTGATATGTTTAAATTTTTTCACAATATAATAATAGATAATATATAACTCTATAATTATTTTTCATATTAACACATGGACATGGAATGATAATAGAAACAGCTATACATAAACAGTAAAGGGACAGTAAAAACAATATCACAAATGATCAACATTAACTAAAATAATAATAAATATGTAATAAATGAAAATATTATATTAATGTATAAATTATTAAAGAATAATAATTTCTAAGATATATGATTAATTAATCTTATTTTATTATATTGGATGTTAGAGTGTGTTTGATTAACTGGAAGTCGAAGTTAAGGGTTCCTTGTCAGAATTCACTCTCCTTAAGACATATTTCAAATTATTTACTAGTTCGCATTCAAAATGATATAAGTAATATCCATTGAATTATTTTATCATAAATAAAATTTTATTTCAAAATTTTACAATTCAATTTATTGATATTGTTATATGTTCTTTTGATTCATATATTAAAAAATTTGTAATGTAATTCATAATTCAAATTCCTTTTATTGACTTATATCCTTCCTTTATATAATATGTAATGATAACATTATTTGAATTGAAAAATTTATTTTATTTATGTATTATTTATACTTTTTAATCATTATTTACATTTATTTCAGATAACATATTCATTTATATATTCTTACTTAACATGTTAAATTCTTGTTAAGGGTTTCCTTTCCTAGTTTCCACTCATTTTGAGTAATATCCTCAAATTTAATATTGAATCTCCTTTGAGTCAAATTAAAATTATTGGTTGATTAAATTATTTTAATAATCACATTTTTAGTTAATTTTTGTTATAATTTTCTTCCCTTTGAATTTATATTTCAAACATTGTATTTTTGTAAATATTTTCCTTATAATATCACTTGTAATTCCTGATTTTTTATCAGCTAGTTTCCATATGGAAATATTTAAGTATTATCTCTCATAAACCAAATCTAATTTCTTATCCTCTAGTTATTATTGGGGTTTTATTTATTCTCACCCTTTTCACTTACCTTTGGTTCAAAATTCAACAAAATTGGATCTTATAAGTGGATCCAACTTTACAACATCTTTTTTATTATGGAATATTTCTCCTTCATTTCCACATTCTTTATATTATTTCAATGCTATTATTTTTAATACATAAATTTCTCTTTGAGTTAATTTTACAATATTTAAAATGTTTTAAAAATGATTTTTTTAACATTTTCTATATGGGTCATTTTTTACTTTTTTTACTTAATTGTGAAAAGAATTAAATTTTAATAATTTACCACATGAATTATTTATACTGTATTTATAATATTTTTTCATAATGATTCATCCTCTTTATTTAGTGATATATTAATTTTTTGTTTATTTTTTCATTGAAAAATCATGCATCTCTAACCAACATAAACCTAAAAGAAGTGAATTGTTCTCAGGTACACAAGTTCCATGGTTACCGGATCTTTGTGTGAGTACAACTCAGTCATGAGCCACCAATTAAATTTAACATATAACAAATAAATGTACTTTATATATTTAATTTTTACAAAAAATGAATATATAACTAAATTAATGTAAATAAATGGCCATTGGTGATCCTTGGGTCTTTCTTAACAACCAAGAAAAACTTAAACATCTTTTATGTTAGAGTGTCTCTGGGAACATATGGAAATCATTCTAACACAACATTTAGGCCATGTAAAATTCCTTATAGCACATCCTGGGAATTCTAGAAGAATCAAATATAAAACAATTCCTTAGAATCCAGGAAAATATTATAGTATCAAGCTCTATAAACAATTCTCTATCATTCTAGGAAATTTGTTTTATGGGAATCGGGTTCAAAAATAAATTAATTAGTGTCTAGGGAAACCCTATATCTCATGTATCAAGGAAAATTACTAGGAATCCTTGGAAATAAATTGTACACGTATGTATAGCTCAATGATCAATTCCATTAAATCTCGGGAAATCAAAATAGACCTAAAAAGGATGGATACCACAATCCCAAGAATCTAATGTCATTTAGAAACTCAGTTGATTGGCATTTTGGGAAAACTAGTCACAAATCAGCTCATCTAGATCCAAGGACCATGTATAAGTCATCCCAAATTAACTCTTATTCAAATAAAAGTAGCATGTTTAAGCCATTACCATTCAGCTAGTCATGGGTTAAATCCAAGGAGTATGTATGATTTATTCTAAATAATTCACAGGAATTAAGTTTGGGTCCTAGGATAATGTTCTAGGCATCCCATCTATCACAATACATCTTGTTGGGAAAATTGTCTCATCCAAACACCTCTTTTGACATCATTGATTCAGGTTCAAAGATGATTCCCATAATCATCACTACACATTTTCCCTTACACACCCTCTCTCAGGTTATTGTATCACCGGAGATGTAAACACCTGGAAATCTCAAGAGATTTTTTTTTCTTAAATTCGTTGGATTTTTATGAGTCTGCAGTTTCTAATGGTGCCTAATTCCAAGGCTCGGTATGTCTGTAATCAATTTATAATGTTTTTTTGTGGTAAGTTCAATAAACATACGTGTGGGTTTTTCTATCTTTTGAACTGGTGCTCGGAATTGAAATCTGAGTACACCGATGAACTCACAATGCCAGTATTCGCTTAAGGGGACCTTTACCATAGTTGCGCTTTATATAGCATGGAAGTTATAAATTGGGGTTACTTTTTTTAAAATTAAAAAGCTAATAAAAATGTCTCTGCAACACATTTTTTTTTGAATGGTGGTTAAAGTCTCTAGGTGGAGGTTAGGTGTGGGGCCCACCACACCCTAATCTACCTTGGGAGGATATAACTAGTGGCAGGTCCCACATGATTCTAAACTCATCAACTCCCCTTGAAACCCCCCTTTAACTCCTAAGATCTCCACCTCTCCTATTTAAATTTAAAATCTACACAGTCCACCCCCCCCCCACATAAAGATGCCAACACGCTCTCAATTAATGAGCAATTAATTAATTGGATCCTCTAAATTTTTGAATTATTTTGAAATTTATGTCAAGGTTAAAATAATAGCCAAGATATTATTTTTGGTTGGCACACATTTTTTGGGGAGCCTTTGAGTATAGGGAAAGAATTCTTCCCACGACTAACATCTCCAACGTGGAACGACGTCCTCTTGATGAAGAACGATGCTTCCACCCAAGGATGATGACGCGTCTTCTTCCTTCCTCGACATCCTTCCATGTTAAAGGAGTAGACGCCACCCGCATGGAATGTCAACGAAACTCCATCCTCAAACGTTTTCTGACGTCAATGAAATCGACGTCCGCCCTCTTTTCCACTACTTCACCGAGCGAGCACCATTTACAAGATATTTGATGGATTTTAAGTATGATTATATTCCCCAGATCTTCATTTCAAGAACGCGGATGTCTTATTTTATGAAATGGGTTAGAGATTATGTTGGGGTTTGTTTCTAGTACAATTATATTCTAGATTTCTATTTCAGCCTCCAACCCTGAGGGCACTGGCTAATGAACAAGCCTGAACCCTCAACCAATTCGTTCTTGTTGTGCGGTTTTTTGGGAGACAGGTGAACGGAAGGGAAACCCAGATTTTAGGCCATCGCAGTGAACAGAAAGACCCAAGGGGGGCCATAGACGCAGATGGGAGGAAAAAAAACCAACGGAATGACTCTGGTGGCCCACAGAAAAGAGTGGCGGTGCGGATCGCGGGTGACCGGAGGCGACGGCTGGACCTGCCGGCCGACTGGGGGCAGCGGCACCCCTCGCGCGCTGCCGGCTGAAGGCCACCCCAGCATCGGCCGCGGTGGTGGAGCAGAACCCACATCTGTGGGTTCCGGGTGGGACGGGCGGCGCCATCTAGCATCGCCATTTCGAAATACAGGGGGGCCGTAGACCCCCCCCCCCCCCCCCCCCCGCACCGCTCCGCGCTCGGTCAGCTGGCTGAGCCACGGCCGACCACCGGACCGGGCCACTTGCTGCGCGGGCCAGGCCGCCTGCCGCGCGGGTCGGGACTTCTGTCGAGCGGGTCGGGCCACCCTCACACAGGTCGGGCCGCATCCGCCGGGCCAGGCCGCGCCCTACCGGGATGGACCTGGATCCGGGTCAGGTCGATGCAGTTCGTATCGACCCAGGGCGGGTTGGGTCTGGTCGCACCGGACCCAGACCCCCCTCTTCAGACCACTTTTGGTTTTTTTCCCATAATATGAGCTACAAACCTCTGATCAACGCACTATTAGTTGCGCAGGATTCCTTGGATTGAGGCAGTCGTTTTGGTATATTACACATAAGGTTTTGGTGATGTTTTTGTATGCCTGGGTTGGTTCGAACCCGAAACCAACCAGGCCCTCGGAGCGGAAACGCTTGTAACTTAAGGACCGGAAGTCCGATTGACGTTCTGTCAACAATGTTGGATTGATTTTTGATGAGACGGTTCTTTTGGAATACTCCACACAGGATTAAGATGAGGTTGGAGTATAGTCGGGTTGGAATGAACCCGAAATCCAACCGACCCCTTGGAACAGAAATGCCAATAACCCTTAGACCGGGCGTCTGATTGACGCAACGTCTATCGCGTTGGGTTTCTTATAGTTAGACGAGACTATGGTATACATAAAATCCGTACTTCATGATAGTGGATGTAATGAAACTAGGATCGATGATCGGACCCTCCTGGAATCGAGCGTGCTATGTGCGGGAACCCTAGGGCAGGCTGCGACTGAGATGACGAAATCCTCCGTGGGTTCGACAGTGACGACTTCTGTACCAGGATTCTTTGTGGGTTCGATAGTAGTGACTTCTGTACTAGGATACTACATGGGTTCGATAGTGATTTCTACTGTACTGGAACCCTACGTGGGTTCGACAGTGACAACTTTTGTACCAGGATCCTTCATGGGTTTGACATCAATGACTTTTGTACCGGGATACTACGTGGGTTCAACAGCGATGACTATTGTACCAAAATCCTACGTGGGTTCAATAGTGACAGCTTATGTACCAGGATTCTACATGGGTTCGAAAATAGTGACTTTTGTACCAGGATCCTATGTGGGATTGACAGTGATGACTGTGCCAGGATCCTACGTGGGTTTGACAGTGACGACTGTGCCAGGATCCTACGTGGGTTCGATACTGCTGATATTGTTCCAGGATCCTACATGGGTTCGATAGAGGAGATGATTCAGAGGCGACATCTAATCATCTCTACCCCTCTTCATGAGTTATATACATGTGTGAGGTGAGTCATGTCTTTCAAACATTATCAACGTGATGATTGACTTTACTTCCTTTTTGGAATGGTTTGTGCTTTGGCTCGGGCAATGGCGCCGGACTGTGATTGATAACTTAGTTATATGAATGGGAATATACCTAAGTAGGTTTGGTTGATACTTCATGTTTGTATCTTCCTATTGTGATTTATCCTTTGTGGATTTTGTGGGACCTTGAGGGTCTCGGGGTCACTACTAAGTATTCTTATACTCAACCCTACACGGGCTATACCCGCACTTCGTTGTGTTGGTTGTAGACGGCAGACAACACTGATTAATGTATATAGTTGTAGAGCTGGATGATACCTAGAGTTAAACCACTTGGAGAGATGTTCACCGAGTGAACGGATGGACCTGGGATGCTGAGGAGTCCATATATACCCACACTTCATGTGGGATTCCAAGAGGACAAATCAGTAGTTGTTGTTTTACCTTTATGTAGTTGAACTAGTTTTACAGTTGTTTGTACTTTACTGTTGGGCTTGTATTTCCGGCCCCTTTCATTTCAGCACTTTCTTTTGTATACAGTTTTACTTGGTATTTACTTCCAGTTACATACTCTATTGTTTTTTATTACTTATTAAAGTCAATTCCATCCCTTTTTATCAGGATTACGCCTTTGGTGCTAGTCTCCAGCCCATGTCCTGTGGAAGGTGGGCTTGCAGTAGTCACGGCACGATCCCCGAGGACAGGTCATGACAAGAGAACCCACCAAGCTCCCCTAGGTATCATTAAGAATGGTAATCCTTCATGGGTAACCTTTATCACCATATCATTTCTCAATTCATCGCACGGAATTCTGTTTTTATCATGTCTCTCGACATAGTCAAGGTCTTATTTAGGCCCCCTGGCCTTCTAGAGAAGTCTCAGAAGGGATGTGGCCTTAATATCATCCCCTTTTCAAGTCACTCTAGGTCAGTCTGAACACCCAACATATCTGAAACACATCTTTGCAGGGAAGACATCACAACTCATTTGCAACCCAACTATACCAAAGGCTATATATCATTTTATGGTTCTCAAATGAAAAATATCTAGGCTATCAATCTCAACTCATCACTCACCTCTACATAGAGTTCACAAGGTGATCTTATACAAGGGATGCTGAATTATTTTTATTCAGTTTATTTGGAACCTATCAGAATAGATACAACTCAAGGATTAAAATTTTCACCAATTCATGGGACACCAGTGGCTGAGGCAATCAAGCTCGTGCCCAAGGACCCGTGTGACGTTTTCACTTTCTTCAGTTCATTCATAAACATTTATTTATTTTAATTAACTAATAAATTTAATTAAAAATTTAAATCTACCTCAATGGAAAGACCATACATCACATTATAATAAAAATTTAATATATATAGACACCGTAAAGGTTTTTATAATAGACCACAAACCAAAATTCATAGATATTATCCCTTGAATGAAAGTTAGAAAGCTTTTCCCAGGCTTGTCTATGTCCAACAACCATAATCAATCCACAAAAGGCCATATCTCACATCACAATATCCAAATTTATTAATTATAATAAATTTATAAATTACTAATCAATTTAAACTATCAAAAAAATATAATTAATCTCAAAAATTAATTCAATTAAAAATATTTACCAAAATACTCACCAGTTGACCTTTTTACAGAAATACCATGACAAAAAGAATGTGGGGTGTCCACATCATATTTATGAAACCTACTCACAAAAAATACCTAACATGAAAAATCAATTCAATATCTAATTTAATTTAATTTTATCCATAAACCTTACAAAAACTCAAATGTTCATGAAACTTTTCTGAAATGTCTTTTTATGGCGTTTTGATACCATCTTGAGAAACCCTATATACAATACAAGAAAAATCCCCATCATAAAAAGTTTATTCTACCATGGTTTGATTTAACTAGAACAAAAACCCAAATAATGAGAAATGTAATGAAAAATAAACTGTTTAAAACCAATAAAAATGTTAATGAAGGAAAAAACATACCAAGAATACAGATAATTGAGACAAAAGTAATCCCAACTAAATGGGATTCAATGGTTGAAAGAGGGGGTTTGGTTGGATGTGTGTCAAAAGATATAAAGTATGATAAATTGGATCTCCCAATTAAAAATTTAGGAGGGAAAAATATTAATATTCCATATTCAAATTAGTTTCATGCTTTGGATTCATAGTAGGAAAATGTGTAGAAAATGTGTGTCTTTTATTTTCCATGGCCAACCATGTAATACGGTCAGTTGGCACAATATACCAAAGCACGCAATAATAATATGGATAACCTCTGTAACTCATCTATAAAATTTCATAAAAAAATTAAAACCATACCCCTACCATGTTCCATTCCCCAGTTCTAGGATAGCAAAATTATTTTCTCAAAAACCCTTACGGTTAACCCTTCACAGTGACCATGAAAAAAAATCATGCACTATAAAATTTGAACTGCAAAGTGCCTCTTGGTAAGGGTGCTCTGTATTTTAACATAAAATGTTCACACCATACCATGAACCAAATGAAGAAATCTATAAAGAAACCCAATAAATTTCCCAAACAACCAAAGACTCACCTGACACCCCAAGAACCTCTCAAGCCTCAAATTATATACAAAAAATCATATTAGAATTCTATGACTCTTTAATTTTAGATCTTAACCATGGTTCCAAAAAATCCCCCAAATAAATAAGATATTCAAATTCCTTCTAAATTTTCAAATCTTATTTGGAAACTGGGTATTACAATCTCTCAACCATAACACTTACCATTAAAAATAAGTTTCGTTGGCCTTTCAACCGTCAATACCAACCTACTCGAGTCTTCAATTTATCGCCAACTCAACATCATAAATATTTAAATTTCAAACAGGCTTATAAAAAATAAAAACATTAAGTGATCAATTATCCATAATCCAAGCTCTTAATCATAATCATCATTTAAAAAATAATATTATACTCTATCATTGTCAGGTGTCCAATGACAACACAACGTCATCGATTAATTTATTACTCATCTCATGGTGCCCCGCCCCCTATAAACTCTACTCGTATGAGATAATTTTAATCTATGATGCTTCACATCACTGAACGTTTCTAATGAAACACAGGTCCAGTGCCCCACCAACACACTTGGTGTGGATTTTATCAACCCACACCCAATTTTATACAAAAACACTCATCAAACCCTAATAAAACACCCTATCTAGATTACTAACTAGTTTAATAAATCCCCAACCATCTACTTATAAGAAATTAATATGTAGGTGTGTCACTAGAAAGACCAAAATAATTATTAAAAAAATCATCATACAAAACATGAAATTCTTTATATATTTTATAACCGACCACACCTAGTCTCATGTAAAAACACTAATCGATCATACTCTGGATGAACATTCCTAAAAACAACTGACTATTCCCACTAAATTTCAATCTCATTTCTTGATCCTAGTAACTAAAACAAAAAATAAATACCTAGATAATCCAAACACCTTCACCTATATTTAAACTAGAATTTTGGTTCAATTCTGTGTGTGTATCTTTAACTAACCAAAACCATCTCCATACTGTTACCTGAGCATCAGTGCATGTCTAATCAAAATCATATTCTGACCAAATGAAAACTATCCCAATACAAGATAAAATACATGAACTCCATAAAATATCAAATTTTAATCCCATGTATGGTATTCCACACAAAACTAGATAAATTATATTCATAACTCAACATCATTCAAATGTCCTCCCAACCAACCAATGAATGGTCTAAAAATGACCATGACCCGACTAACATGAGGTCATACATCCATGGAACATGTTATATATATAACAACACATGATGAATGGACATGTCATCACTCTCTCACTTGAGTACCAAAATGAAATTTCTATCATTACCTATTCCCAAATCCTAATAACATCTTCTGTTACCTTTGTCTTATTTCGATTCATAATGAGGGTGACATTCTCAATCAGCCAATGGTTCACTCCCCATAATATAGAATACCATGTACTAATCCCTGAGCACAACCCCAATATTTTTATTCATAGAAAATTCCTCACTCCTCCATATACATGCACATCTATCCCAGGAAACACCTATATTGGATGAAATGTTGGATCGACCATGAAACTGCAACCTGATCCATTACAATGATGAAAATAGACATAGGAGGACTATCTAAATTTTATCATAATACCCTAAGAACCCAAAACCAAAGGAATCATCCTAGTTCTATAGGTCCTTTTATCTCATTTTCCCTTTAGTGATCCACGATTCAATGAAAATGAACTTACATAGCACACACTACACAGCCTCATCCAAAAGAAATAGGTTTATGCTCCTACACCACCAATCTAAACAAATTAAATCAAACTATCATGATTTTTATCTCATTATAACTATTTTTAAATAAATATTTTATTTAACAATCTTATATTCATGTCAAACATCTATATCCCATATCACCCTTGTTGTTCCTCTTCAAAATCAATCACTTTACCCTTACCACAATCTTCCACAAGATCACTTCTGACCCAAATAACATTGTAGAAATATAATAGTCCGGGTATTTATAATATTAAATGAATATAATTACTAATTAATATTAATGAATTATATTTTAGATATTTAAATTCGATATAATAATGTTATGCAATGTTTCAATCAAAAGGTAAAAACACTATTTCTAACCAATTTGGGTTTTCATGTATTATTTGTTTTTATTTAGAAATATAATTTAAAAATTATGATTTTTTATTTTATAAAATTATATAATTTTTTAAATAATAAATTCAAAATTATCTTATGGTGAAATTTTCATATTTTCCAAAAAAAAATTAAAGTGAGGTAAAATACATTTTTTGTAAAAATTTCATTTCATTTTATTAAAAATTATCATTATGAATTTAAATTAATTATAAAGTGAGATAAATATTATTAATTTATATATAGTCTAACTAATTATATTTAAATAACTATCATACCATATTTTGTTATAAGTTCTTTTTTGTCATAAAACACCTTTTTTATAAAAACACTTTTTTGTTGTGTTTTAAATCTTTATCTTAACAAAAAAATTTAGATTATATAGATTGAATCTTGAAATATGGATTCCAAATTTATAATCATGAGGTTTAAATTTGGTATATAATTTCTTTTACTTTTTTTCCAATATGAATAGTAACTATGGAAAATAGTTATGCAGACATCAAAGGGTAAATTAAATAATTGTGTTTAAAAATAAGATAATAATGAGTGAAAATAACCATAAAATTTTCCTTGAAACTATTAGATGAATTTAGTTAAATAATAATAATCCAATACACTAATTAAAGAAAATTTTGTGCCAATTTTCTTTTAAAATTAATTATATTTTTTTTAAGTAATGAAAAATACAAAATGATGCCCTTTCTCTAGAAGAAATTTATTTTAGATAATTTATAGTTTCATAAGAATTTCATAGATATATATGAAAAAATTTATATGTTTTAAATGTTTATATTCTAATTATATTTTCACCTTGATCACTTCAAATTCAAACTAAATGAATTGTCCTAAAAATAAATTAATGATATTTTATAAAAAAATGTTTTTTTTAAATGATTATGAAATTTATAAAAATACTATATTTGGAAATGTAAATTTAATATTATTTAAAATATAAAACTTTTTTCATTTATTGGTCACTTTTCCTTTTATTTTAACTTTAATTACCCCAAAATAGGGAAAAACATCGATATTGCGATAATTATGACAACGGATAATGGGGGTCAAAATAAAGTGATAAAGATAAAAACATCACCTAACGTTGTATAAATTGTATTGAATGAAATTATTTAGATTAATCATAGTATTAGGTTAAAAATATTTTTTTTCACATTTCTATGAAAATAAATTTATATTACGATAAAACACTAAGTAATTATTATAAGTTCCCCTCCCCTCACGTATAAAAGGGATGATATTGTCCTCCCTTCATCACACCTTTTTAGAATTATAGTTCAACCCAACATACCCAAATACCTTCCAAGCTTCTTTCCACGCATTCTAGAGGAAGTTTTTGGTATAATTCAAACATTATATAGAATACGTTATAAAGAAAAGAAACTTTTCCAAAGAAGCGATATAGCTTTCAACCAAATATTTTTATTTTATTTATTACTATACCTTTATAAAAACTCTTATAACCATTATGATATTATACTATCAATATATACCATATACTAGGATGTTATTAGGTTTATTTAATAACATTAATCCAACTCCTCTTCCATAAAATGGGAAATAAGGCCATCATTTTTGTGTTTAGTGAACTACCCCCTCTTGAGCTGATATGATTCATTTTCCATCCCCACCTCTCATGAATCATTATAATGGTGGATTTAATGTATATGTATATATATATATATGGTATTCATGAAATAATTAGAATTCTCGAAAAATTAAGTGTCATTTATTTTTTAAATATATCATGCATTGAAAAATGATTACTCCATTTATGCGTACGTGTGGATTACCACCCCCACTATGTGATGTGATTCCTTTTCAATCAATGCATAAAATTATTAGTATATATAAGTGTAGAGATAAAATTATATTTATGATATAACTATTATTATATAAAGATAAAATAATATACACCTTCTTTCCATCATGTTATTTGAAAATAAAACATTACCCAAGCGTATGAATAAAAAAGTGTTGATGAGATGTATTTTTTAGGGATCTGATACTAATAATTTGTTATTAATTAATCATGTAATATAGTTCACACAAAGGATAGATCTATTGAGGAGTCAATTCATAGACACCAGTGCTCTATTATCACTATTTATAAGCAAACAAATATACTACTAATGATATACTAATACTATGAGTGGGAATTCCTAAAATATATATATTTTAAAACAAAAAAAAAGATAAATAGAATACAAAAATAAGTTCGTGAATAATCATCTTAGTTATTAAGATACCATGGAGATTCTATCATTTTCCTTTAAAATGTCAATGATCAATAATCTAATCAATTTATAGATCAAACCTTTCATTCAACACCCTCTCCATGAACTTTTTTAATCCCTCACCGACCATATGTATACAGGAAAATATTCCCTCACATCGACACCACTATTCTACATCACCTCATATATAGTATTTTGAGGATGAAGGATACGAATAAAAATGAACGATTAGAATATTAAAATAGTATTGAAAGTGGGATGAACCCTACAACAAAACTGTTACACTACTATTGAAATTATCAGAATAGAATAATGAAATATCATTTAATCACAACAAACTCAAGTAACAGTACTCCCTCCTCATAAAAACAATGGATATTTCTCCATTTTCATTAATATTAGAAGAACCATAGTTTAAGAAACAAAACAAATTGAAGAAAGAAAATAATAAATGAAATAAAAAATGATATAAAATAATATATATTGAAAATATAAAATGTTTATAACAACAATAAAATTCCACCTTATCCCACCAAAAAATGAAAATCCCTTATAATTGGAGAGGAGGTATATATTTATTAGTAAAAGCGTAGATATATTTCCCTATAAATTCATCCTAAAAAATTTCATCCACGATTTCCAAATTAAATTAATGATTTTTCTAAATAAGAATTCATGAAATATATTTACCTTATTATTTTACATGAAAACACCAAATTTGAGTTCAATTAATTATGTCTTTAAGTAGTCATAGAAGATTTAATTCTAAAAAAAATTATTTCATTCTAAAGGTTCATATTCCAATGATTTGTTTCCAATGCAATTATATCCTTTAATGATGCATAATCATATATGGTCATAGTAATGAAAATTGTTCCTTGTTATATATTATATATCTTTGGGAAATTTGTTATCATTTGTGTTTCCCATGTTGAGATATGGGGCCATCTTAAAATATCTCTAGATCTGGACATAGGTTTACAGCCAGATCAATGAGATTAATTTGAGCCTCAAATTGTTAGATTCAAATTTGAGTACAGTTTTATAAAATGAATAACATGAAGTTATAAATACTTAAAAATATGTACATAAAGATATTAAATATTTTATAATAACTCATGTGAAAAATACCAATTTAATAGAAAAAATATTTAAATTTTAAAATTAGGAAATTTTTACAATTATACTAAAATTATTAATGATGACTTAAATTTAATAAATAACACATAAAATATTAGTTTTGTGTTATTAAAACTTTTAATTATATAATAATATGCGTGAAATTACAAGATAGATCAATCGCCCACATTTAAACATTTCACTCGTAAGCAATAATCATAAATCTCAATCAAAATCCACACCAAAACCAAAAGTGATAAAATTTAAAAGATCTTTTCCAAAAATAGAATTAAATCATATATCATCTCTCAACAATAATTAAATTTCATTTTGAACTATCCCATTTAAATTCATTCAACCTCATAAATCAATCCATCGCTTAATAACACATACCACATATTGAGATTTATCTAACCCTTCACTCAAGAAAAATGAAATAAAGAGTTATTCTCATAGTTGAAAAATAAATGAGTCATCATAGGCTCAAAAATTCTCATTTTTCTACACTATGATACATATAAATGATTTTCAATCATGATGAAATTTTTAAGGTGAATAATGTTTCTAAGAGTTGGTGGGTAAAATAATTAAAATTTTAATTCTTTAATTGGAGGATTAAATCCTAAATACCAATGCAAGAATATTCAGGTGAAAAAATGGAAAGATGTGTCACTTAATTACCCTTAAATTTGAATCAAAACACCCATGTTTTTCAGAAATGTTCCTTGAGTCAAAAACTTAATAAAATGACTCATATCATACTAATTATCCTTTTTAATTTTTTTAAATTTTATTATAGAGTTTCAAATGTTAATAATAATAAAAATACAGTCTTTTCATTTATTTTTGAGGGGTTCATGAACAAGAAATATAAGAAAAATGAAAAAATCTATCTCACCTATATTGTTTCATTTTCAATTTTTTCTATGTTTCCCTATATATTTTATTTAGATAATAAGATGATAAAAATTAACCATAATGAATTAGGTTGCCTCATTCCCATTATTCATGTACCCATAATAATTAAACACACTTAAAAATAAAAAATGAGTTGCATCAAAATAACCCATAGAAAAATCTATTCCCCTACACTTAAACTTCAATTTTTCATGAATAACTATTTAGAGTGAAGATATTTAAGGTAAAATACACTTTAAAGGTTGAATAAACATATAAGGAAATTGAAGGATTCTATGGGGAAAATAAGATTAATTGTATAAGTGTGTTTTGAGTTTATATATTCCATGAAAAAAAATTCATCAATAAATTTAAAAACAATTTATGAACTTTAATTTCTTGATATAAAATAATGTTTATTTCTGTACTAAATGAAAAATCCATTTATATGTCAATAAAGTGTGTTAATTGGGATGAATATGTCAAAAGGGTTTAGAATATCTCATAAAAGTATAAAAATTATTTCGGTTGGTTTTTTTTATACGTATAAATAAAAAACAATCAGACTCATAAAATTTATTTAAGATAAAATTCAAGTAAAATTTTCCACATCAACAATCATTTAAAATATATTTTTAAAAAATCCTTTCAAATCACTCAAAATCAATACAAGTGAGAAAAACGAAAATGGTTATTTATTAAAGTTCAATGTACCTAAAAATTTAAAAGTAATAAAGTAAAATATAGAAAGACTCTTAATAATGTTTACACTTCCCCACACATTAAATTTAGATACAAATCAATTAACCTCATCAAAGGAAAAAATATAAGGGAAAAACCGAAATAGAATTAAATATAAAACATGAATATATTTTAAAGTTGGGGCCTTGAGTTAAGATCTTAGCTGCTCCCACATAAACCTGGAAAGAAATTAAAAAACAATATTAAAAAAATTATTAATAAAATAGAAAAATTAAAATAAAGGTTAAAATATCGTTTGATCCCCATGTGGTTGTAGGGAGTTTACCTCCAATAGTCAATAATTTTGATAAATTTATCCCCAATATGTATTTTATGGGGTTTCTTAATTTGAACACACCATATTCTATTCGTCCAAACAACTATAATTGGATTCCAAGAGTGGTAATACTAAATGAATTTAAAACAATCTCCAAATCAAATAATAAAAGAAATTGAAAATTTGAGGTGTTTAGGGGAAGCTAATAGAATATAGGGTTTATTCCTATCAAATATTAGGGTGTACCTATCCATGTTATGAAAATGTTGATATAAAGGGAATAATATCATCATCATAAACTCCTTCATTTTCTCTTCTTCAATATCATCAAATTCCAAGACCAGAATCTCCTTAGTGGTTTCCTCTTAATCATCATCATCGTAACTCACTTGGGAAAGCATTGGAACTAATTCTATAAAATAAAATGTAGGGTATTGAATTTAAGTTTATAACATTGTAAAATAAAAAAATAAGAGAATACAATGATAATTCTAGTACCTTCAATTAATCAAATTCATATATTGGAACATGTAGTAAGACCTCTCAGAGGATTTTATAATTTTGTGGTAATTACGGTTTTTTAGTTTAATTTCAGTATCTAGGATTTAAATTTCAATAGTTGGAAAAATAATCCCTCTTTACCACATTTTCCTCTTTATAGAACTTTGGGAAGTACAGTTATATCTCTTTTATGACCCTAGATATTTATTCTTTATTAATATTCTCATAATATTCATGAAGATCTTATATGAGATCATTTAATTCCTTTATATTAGACGTAAAAACACAAAAGACTTTTCTTGGAAAATTCCAACAATTTCACTAAAAGAAATGGATTTTTCATCATCAATGAATCCTAATTACTTTAATTTTTAATAGTTATTATTTTTTCGATTTTTTAATGAAAATAAAACTATCTATAAGAAATTATATTCCCTATAAATTGTTCCAATTTAATGAGAGGGATTTTTTAAGGATCCCTAACCAATAATTTCTTATTACTTAAGCCTAAATTATAGTGCAAACCCGGGTTCGATCTCTGCAGGAAGCCACTCACACACATCAATTCCTTATTGTCACTTTTTATAAAATAATTAATATACTAATAATTTTGTAACCATATAGTATAGGGGATTGATAATATATATAAATTTTGAAACCATACAAAATAAGAATATAATACACATTGAAGTTAGTGAAGAATCATTGTTTTTCTAAGGATATATTTGTGATGCTACCATTTTTCTAAAAATATTAATTCTCAAAATTCTACTCAATTTTGAGATCAACCCTATCACTCGACACTCACTCATTGAATTTTTATTATCTAAAACCTACCATAAACATGTGGGAAAATATTCCTTCACATAATAACCATAAATTTACTCCATCCTACATGAAACATTATGGTGATAAAGGAGAGGAATAAAAATTTATGGGAAGAAAAAAAAATAGTGAATTTGGGATGAACCCTAAAATAAATTTCATCAATATTTACATTATGAAAATAGAATCATAAAAAATAATTTATGTACAAAAAACACCCCCCCCCCCCCCCACACACACACTAATGTGGGTTAGTTCTCTATTTTCATTAATATTATATGGATCACGGTGGGGAAACAAAATAATAAAAAAACATGGATGAAATATTGAGATAAAATAATTTGTATTGACAATATAAATGGCTATTAATGAAAAAATATTCCACCTTATCCCCAAAAAAATTGTCTTCCCTTAGTATAAGAGAATATGTATATATTTATAAAGATAAGGTTGGATATATTTCCTGCTAAATTCCTCCAATGATATATTAACTATTCATGACACATTAAATTGATTATTTTGGTAAATAATTAGTTAGGTATGTTGTTATAATTTTTATTTCACATGAACCTACTAATTTGATCTCAAATTTTCATGTATTCAATTAATTCTGCTAGCATTACTTTAGGAAATAATTCTGTCTTGGTGAATATTTGAATTCAAATTATTGACTTTCCCAAGACATTATATCCTTGAAAGAGGAAAAATATCACCACGAAAAATATATGAAATATGTTACTTATGATGTTTTCTATCTTCAGGTGAATTTTTATCTCATTTAGTTTTCCCAATTTTGAGATATCGGCCCATATTAAAAAATCTACAGATATGGGCATAAAATATAAGGCCTGAGTTGTGAGCTCGATCTGAACCTCAAAATTTCTTATCCAGATTTGGATGAATTTGAATGAAATGTATCCCATCTGGTGTAGATTATATCCAAAAAAATTAATGATTTATATTATTTTTTAATAATTTATTTATAAAATACCATTCCGATATAAAAATATATAAGTTTTGAAATTAGGGAATTTCCATAATTAAGGTCAAATTATAAATATATACTAAAATTGTGACAATTACTTTTAAAATATGAAAATGGTGGGATTAAAACATTGAATTTAAGAATAATATTTCTGAAATTATGAGGTTCATTAGTATCCTCTATGATCTAACATAATTAATTTTCATAACAATCATTAATGGTAAGTTTTAAAATTAAATTAATGTATGAAAATTATAGTAATGTCATGTTTATTATTATAGAGTTGATTCATATTTTTATAAACTAGTTATTTATGTATCTAAGATTCCATGTAAGAGTTTTTCCTAATTATTCAAAAATAAAAACCCAAAATTTATTTGGGTATGTAAGTGATCTAGAATTTTAGTTTGACATTGTATGTTTTGGATGGATAAAATTGGAGCATGTTTATAAATATCAAAGCCAAAAATAAAAATTTTATGTTTTTTTACCTTAGAGTACAACTTTAGGCTATTATAAAACCCTCAAGTATCTAACCCTGCTATACAATTGTACTACTCATAAATAAAAAAAAATCAATAGGATTAAGTACCCAACTAGACCTAACCTCAAAACAAAACATTGATCTCCAAAATCACCAACATTCAAGGTGCTTGTCATGACAAAAGTGCATGGTATCTCGAATCCCATGTCATATAACTAATTGTACATCACGTGTACCAATCTCAACACAAAGCATCTACCCATGCTTCCCATATCATGGTCACTTACATGATCAAGATAAACCCTCACCATGGTAAACCATATATATGATAGCTCATCTATAAAACAAATCTCATAAATATCTTTAACCACATCATAAGGTTACGAGGATCACAAAACTAACCCCTAGTTCATATATCAAGGGGCACATTCCAACTATTGTCTCAACATCACACGGAAACTCATATGAAAAACTAACCGCTCTAGGGTATGACACACACACACAGACAAATATATATATATATATATATATATCTAGAATCACGTGTTGACTACTCCACCATGTAGGGAAATGATTCTCCTTGAGCATTTATTTATGAGATTATCCCCTCGAGAATATAAAATCTCAGGATGATTCTCGTAAGACCTTTGTGTATTATATTCACTCCCTTTAGGATCACATTATCATTGTAAAGACCCGTAAAATTCAAAAGAAATTTTTTCTTAATTTTCTTTGGGATTTTATAAGAACGCAGTTTCAGACAGCACCTGATTCCAAGGCCCAGTGTGGCCGGAATCATTTTTCGAAGTTGAGCTTGGGTACATTCAGTGAATGAACGAGCGGGTTTTCTTAACTTTTGAACCAGTTCGTGGAATCGAAATATGAGGGCACCCATGAAACCGCAGCTCCGGTAATTTCTTAGTAACACCTTTTCTGGAGTTGCGTTTTCCCGGGTGTGGTTATTAAATTTTTGGGTTAAATAAAGAATAAAATAAAATGGTGCAACCAATTTTATTTTTATTTATAGTAGTTTAACCTAAGCTAAGTGGTTGGAGTGGGACCCACTATAACCTACTCCACTAGGTAGGATATTTGTTTGGTGGGGCCCACATGAGCCCCACCCTTTCATATTCCTTAACTCCCATTTAATTTTTAACCCACCCGCACCCCCTTTAAATTAAAACTCAACTCATTAATTGATTAACATATTCAAAGTAATTAATTATTGAATTCAATTCGAATTTAAAATTTTAAGTTGGCTTTTGTGTTAATTAAATAGGACAAGGTCTTATTTCATTAAGTTATATTTTTCGTTGTGCGGGGAGAATTTGGGGAAGGAAAGCCCTAACTCTTGAAGAACGTTCTTCCTCCTTGAAGAACACGAAGAACGCACCGTCACCGATGAAGAACGCCGAATCCTCGGAGATTGACGACGTGACGCCGTGTACCGTGATGCCAATGATTTTCTTCTCTGTGACGCTGACGACACTTACAGAGTCTTCTTCCGCGACGTGCTTTTCCACGACAAACCTTCGTTCAATGACATCATTGAGGTAGGGGACTATTTGTTTTTTTGTTCGTAAATACTTTCATCGCCTTTCTTCATTTTCAATCGGGTCGCCTGTTATCTCAATAATGCGAGGAGGTCGGACCACATGAACACGGCCGACCCTCCTCCCCCCTTGATGCTTGATTTTGTTGCGGCGTGAGCAAGGAATCGTGGTGCCGTTGCACCGCGTGTAAATAATGAAGAATGGGAGGAGAAGCGCGGCGCCGTCACGCCGCGTCGTTGAATTCGACCAAATTCGTGGCGCCGCCGCGCCGTGCCAATCGGACAAGGTCGCGGCCTATGGCCGCATTTCATCAATCAGAGGGGCACCCCCCTGTTCCACTCAGCTCGGCCAGCCGATCAGGCCACGCGGGCCGCGCCAGCGCGGCAGGCCAACCGGCCACAGGGCAGGGCGGGGCCGCACAGGTCGGATCGGGCCGGGCAAGCTGGGTCGGGCCGCGCCCAAACAATCCGGACCCAGACCCGGTTCGGGTCGGCCCGGTTTGAGCCGACCCAGGGGGTCTCGGGCTGGGTCGGTCCGAGCCCAAAACCCCAATTTTCAGACCTTTTTCGGTCTTTTGCCGATACCTTGGGCTACGGACCTCCGATTGACGCACCGTTAATTGCGATGCGATCCTTGGATAGAGATGGCCGTTTTGGTATATTACACTCAAGGTTTCGGAGAGGTTTGCGTTTGGCCGGGTTGGTTCGAACATGAAACCGACCAGGGCCTCGAAGCGGAAATGCTTATAACTTGAGCTCCGGACGTCCGATTGATGCGCCGTCAATTTTTTTGGATTCCTCTTAGTGAGACGGACCTTTTGGATTACTCCGCTCGTGGTTTGGACGTAGTTGGAGTACGGTCGGGTTGGTTTTCACTTGAAAACCAACCGGACCCCTAGGACAAAAAGGCTAATAATTCTCAGACCAGGCGTCCAATTGATGCGCCGTCTGTGACGTTGAGTTCCTGTTGATGATACGGAACTTTTGGATACATCAAATCTGGACTTCGTGTCAATTGATGTATCAGCCCCTCGGCTCATGGAGCGGACCCACCCCGAGCGAGCTTGTTGTGTGCGGGAACCCTAGAGCTGGCTGCAACTGCGACGACGATGAAGACTGTACGGGAATCCTCTGTGGTTTCGACAGCGAGGACTACAGCACTCAGCGATTCTCTGTGGATTCGTGCTTACCAATCCTATGTGGATCAGATCCTATGTGGGTCAGCGCTCAGCGGTCCTATGTGGTCCAGCGCATACCGATCCTGTGTGGGTCAGATCCTGTGTGGGTCATTGCGGGGGTTAGTACCTATCGATCCTGTGTGGGTCATTATGGGGGTTAGTACCTATCGCTCTTGTGTGGGTCTGACGGCTTAGATGAATCAGTGGCTATTTCTAATCATCTCTATCATCTTACGAGGAAGTATACCTGTGTGAGCTGAGTCATGACATTCAATCTTATCTTCGATAAGATGGACTTGATATCCTCTGTGGAATTACGTTGTGTTTTCCTGTGTGGAAGGGTCTGTGAATTCCTATGTGGAAAGGGGTATTTTTTCCTGTGTGGACTGGGTTGTACTTGGGCTCGAATGTTGGAGCCAAACTAGAATTGATGACTTAGGTATATGTATGGGCATATACCTAAGTAGTGTCGGATGTTACTTTGTGATTGTATATTTTTTTGTAGATTATCCTTTGTGGATTCTGGAAGACCTTCGGGTGACTTGGGGTCCCTACTGAGTAGCTTATACTCACCCCTGCACGGGCTATGCCCGCACTACGTTGTGTTGGATGCAGACGACGGACAACGCTGATCGTTGTGGTGGCTTGTGGAGCATGTTGGTACCTGGAGGTGGACCACTGGGCGGGATGTACACAGAGTGGACGGCTGGACCCATGGAGCTGAGGAGGCTATCTGTACCCACCCTTCAGGTGGGACTTCCAGTGGACGGCTCGACGTTGTAGCTTTACTTTTCAGTTGATGTACTTTCTTTCCAGTTGTACTTTACTTTTAGTTTGGGTTTGTATTCTGGCCCACTTACTTTTCTGCACTCGCTATTGTACCCAGTTTTACTTAGTGTCTACTTCTTCTTGCTTACTCTGTGGTGTTTTTTTACTTTACAAAGACAATGCCTTCCCCTTTTTGTCGGGATTTTATACCTTGGTGCTAGTGTCCATCCCCTGGCCTATGGGAGGCGGGTTTGGGTTAGTCACGGCACGAGCCCCGAGGATGGGTCGTGACAAATTGGTATCATAGGAGTTCGGTTCTACCGCAGAACTCAGGACTCTGATATTTTTCTATGTGAAGCAATAGTGTTAAGAGTATTGAGTGCGGTTATCAGTCCGGGAAATCCAGTGTTGGTGCGGCGGCCGACGTATCCGTACACCAGGACCCTGACTTCTGATTTCTGAATTAGTGCATGAAAACATTGATTGCATGGGTGTTTTATGTTTTCTTTGTGATTACTTTGTGTCAGCTCACCACGTATACTATTTTGACCGTGGCGCACCGGTCTCTTTTCAGGATGGCCCCACGACCGCAACCAGCTAGGGTTCCAAGTTTTGTACGTGACGATATCCCACCGAGTGAAGAGGCCTCGGTGCAGGGCCCTTTTACCGCAGAGGCACCGGCGGTACCACTACCCACCGAGCCACCGATGCTACTAGCCCCAGCCGCTGAGAGTGAACGTCACCTTAGTGCACTGCATGAGTTCCAGCGTCAGAGACCGCCCAGGTTCCGGGGGGAGACGGACCCTCAGGCAGCTGAGAATTGGCTGGAGGCAGTTGTACGAGTTTTTCGATTGGTAGGGACATCAGCAGACCTCATGGTGATCCTTGCAGTGAGTCTTCTGCACGCGGCAGCAAGCAGATGGTGGAGCTTGATGCTCCAAGTACACGACGAGGCATCACTCATCTGGACGGACTTTGAGAGCCCCTTTCACTAAGAGTTCATCCCAACCACCCTCCATGCGGTGTGCATCCAGGAGCTTCTACATCTGTGGCAGGGCAGCATGATGGTCGCCCAGTACTCGGTGAGATTTACTGATCTCTCGCAAAATTCGACGGACATGGTATGGGACCCTTTCTTCCAGGCATGGACCATCGAGCAGGGATTGAGGAATGAGATCAGGGCATCGCTGATCTCCCTCAGCATTCCGACACAGGCAGGGGTACTGGAGAGAGCCCTTCTCATTGAGAGCTTTCTTGCTGAGCCTACACCAGCATCGAAACATACCGCAGGGCGGCACGTAGAAGAGTCTTCTACAACTGGAAGTCAACGGATGACACCTGGGACCAGGTGGACCAGACCCTCAAGAGTACGACCTCAGGACACTAGCTTAGAGGTGCGGGGCACACAACGTAGAGCCAGTCTTACGAGAGGCAGACAGTGCTACGCATGCGGCGGCCAGGGCCACATGGCTCGTGACCGCCCGACCCGTCGTGCCGAGGAGCAGCTGACGGTTGAGGGGCCACCCAGGCAGAGGTAGAGTGTTGACCGTGGTAGTCCGCAGGGAGCAGGAGGACGAGGCAGAGGAGTTGGCCGAGCAGTAGGTGGTGGGAGACGCTTTGAGGCTTTACCACCACCACCACTAGGAGGCCCACCCTGATCACAGGGAGCTGGACGGTAGAGTCAGGCACAGCTTCAGCCAGCGGAGGCCTACGACCACGGTGCACCCAAGATGATTTGAGGTACTATCGGTGTCTACTCCACCTTTGCTGTAGTTCTTATAGACATAGGAGCGAGTCATTCTTTCATTGTCGCTGCCCTTGTTCGGAGTTGGGAGATTCTGACGGAGTCGTTGACTCGATCCTTACGACTAGAGACTCCTACGGAAGCAGACTCGACGATTACGCACTGGTTCCGGCAGTGTGATCTTACTCTAGGAGGTCAGAGCTTCAGCTGGGATCTTCTTGTAGCGGCGTCGAGGCCTTACAACGTCATCTTGAGCATGGATTGGTTATCTATAGTCCATGATCAGATAGACTGCATTAGGCGCAAGGTATGATGTGTTCTCACCGATCGGAGCAGGTGCACCTTCACCGGCGACAAGGGAGCCTTTGCAGCGCAGGATAGACTCACGCAGAGGAGATGACAGCCCATTACTCATCAGTTGGCTAACCTCATCCTAGGAGCAGTTGACGTGCGGAGTCCGAGCTTACTTGCAGTGGTGGATCATTATGCGTACATTTTCCCTGACGACATTCCAAGACTACCTCCTCACATAGAGGTAGACTTTTATATTGACCTGTACCCCGAGACAGCCCCGATATCCACTCCAGCATATCGAATAACCCCCGATGAGCTTTGAGAGCTACATGTACAGCTGGAGGACTTGCAGGTCAAGGGATTCATCTGACCCAGTGTTTCACCCTAGGCCTCCCCGATTTTGTTCGCCAAGAAGGCAGATGGGAGCTTGCGACTGTGTGTCGATTACCGTCGCAAGAACCAGGTGACTGTGAGAAACAAGTATCCGCTACTGAGGATTGATGACCTCTTCGATCAGCTCAAGGGAGCACGGTGGTTCTCGAAGATATACCTGAGGTCAGGCAATCATCAGCTCAGAGTTCGAGATGAGGACGTGCAGAAGACAGCCTTCAGAAGTCAGTATGGCCACTATGAGTTCTCGGTTATGCCATTAGGCGTAACCAATGCTCCATCAGTGTTCTTGTGCCTCATGAACAGGATCTTCCAGCCTTACCTCGATCGATTTGCCGTAGTCTTCATCGAAGACATATTGATATACTCGACAACTGAGGAGGAGCACAACTACCACTTGCGGGTTGTACTGGAAAAACTCTTAGAGAACCAGCTTTATGGTAAGCTCTCAAAGTGTCAGTTCTAGATACGTGAGGTCCACTTCTTGGGACATGTAATCTCTGATGCGGTAGTTGCGGTGGATCCTGTGAAGGTCGAGGCAGTGCTATCTCGGGAGCCACCCAGGAGCGTGATGGAGGTGCATAGTTTCTTGGGACTAGCTGGGTACTACCGTAGATTCGGGTCGGACTTCTCCAGAGTTGCGTCACCACTTTCATCTTTGATGAAGAATTGGATATCCTTCATGTGGTCAGACAGATGTTAGTAGAGCTTCCAGGATATGAGACAGAGATTGACCAGCGCACCTATCTTGAGGCTACCAGAGGAGGGATTAGGGTACGTAGTTTACAGCGAAGCATCAGGGACCAGACTCAGATGTGTCCTGATGCAGGAGCGGGCAGTGATCGCCTATGTATCACGTCAGTTGAGGCAACATGACCAGAACTACGCTACCCATAACCTGGAGTTAGCAGTAGTGGTCCTCGCTCTAAAGATGTGGTGACACAATCTGATGGGAGAGCACTTTACAGTCTACTCTGACCACCAGAGTCTCAGGTACAACATCTCGTAAAAGGACCTGAACCTGAGACAGTGGCGACGGCTCGAGTTCCTCCAGGACTATGACTTTGATATAGTCTATACTCCTGGAAAGGGGAACATAGTAGCTGATGCTCTCAGCAGGAGGACGAGCATTCAGCTACTTGGGGAGGTGACAGGGCAGCTAGCCGCTTTGCGGATATCCTTCGTGGATAGTGATGGAGTATCCTTTCTATAGTCACTCACAGTTACTCCTCCACTTCTTCAGCGGGTCAGAGAGGCACAGCGTGGGGACATTGACTGTGAGATGTGGCGTGCACAGATATCCTCAGGACAGGCACCTGCTGGATTCTCTGTTGGAGGAGAGCACAACATCCTTTTCAAACGATGTACCATGGTACGAGTTGCTTTACAGGAGGAGGTACTGAGGGAGTTTTACACTTCCCCTTTAGAGGTACATCCAGGAGTGGAAAAGATATACCAGGACCTTAGACGAAAACACTGGTGGTTGGGTATGAAGAAGGCTGTAGCAGAGTTCGTTTCTCAAGGCCTCACCTGCCAGTAGGTGAAGGCTGAGCACCAGGTACTAGCAGGATTAGTGCAGCCCTTGGAGGTCCCAGAGTGGAAGAGGGAAAGGATATCTATGGACTTCGTGACTGGACATCCACGCACTTCCAGAGGTCACGACTCCATTTGGGTGATTGTCGACCGTCTCACCAAGTCGTCCCACTTCAGACCCATCAGAGAGCAGGGCTCAGTGGAGAGCTTGGGACGCCACTACATTCAGAATATCATACGGCTTCATGGTGTTCCATCATATATCATCTCCAATCGAGATGCACGCTTTACTTCCCGGCTTTGGAAGGGGTTGCAGGAGGCATTCGGGACGCAGCTACGTCTGAGCACCCCCTTTCACCCTCAGAAAGATGGTCAGACAGAGAGGACCATTCTGACTCTCGAGGACATGCTTCGTTCATGTGTCCTCGACTTTGGTTGCAGCTGGGAGGACCACCTACCCTTGGTGGAGTTCATGTACAACAACAGGTACCACTCCACCATCAGGATGGCACCGTATGAGGCATTGTACGTCCGACATTGCAGATCACCTCTGTGCTGGACAGACCCTGGGAAGTCAGCACTTGTGGGACCATAGATGGTCTAGGCCATGACAGAGAAGGTCCAGGTCATCCAGGAGCGGATGATGATAGCTCAGATCCGGCAGAAGTCTTATGCTGACAGGAGGCGGAGACCACTAGAGTTCGAGGTTGGCGACCACGTCTTCATACGGGTCTCACCTCGATGTGGATTACGGAGATTTGGCCGAGGTGGAAAGTTTTATCCGCACTTCATCGGACCATTCCAGGTCCTTAGCAGGATAGGTGAGGTGGCTTATCGCCTGGCTCTACCACCTCAGTTGCACCGGGTGTATGACATCTTTCACGTATCTCAGTTGAGGAGATACGTGCACGACCCGACCCATATCTTCAACCATGGGGAGATGGACATTGATGATGGGGAAACTTTTGAGGAGGTCCCAGTGGAGATCGAGGATCGACAGGAGAAGGTCCTACGTGGATGGTCGATTCCTCTAGTGCGCATCTGGTGGCAGCACGGGAACCTCCAGGATAGCACTTGGGAGCGGGAGGCTCAGATGCGTACACAGTACCAACATTTGTTTCCATAAGTTTATGATGTATTCTTATGGGGACGTAAAGCCCTGGGGTGGGAGTAATTTAAAGACTCGTAAAATTCAAGGGAAATTTTTATCTTAATTTTATTTGGGATTTTACAAGAACGCAGTTTTTGACGGCACCAGATTCCGAGGCCCGGTGTAGCCGGAATCATTTTTTGAAGTTTAGATTGGGTACGTTCAGTGAACGAACGAGCGAGTTTTCTTAACTTTTGAACCAGTGCTTGGAATCAAAATCCGAGGGCACTGATGAAACCGCAGTGCCGGTAATTTCTTAGTAACACCTTTTCCAGAGTTGCGTTTTCTCGGGTGTGGTTATTAAATTTTTCGGTTAAGTAAAGAATAAAATAAAATGGTGCAACCAATTTTATTTTTATTTAATGTAGTTTAACCTAAGATAAGTGGTTGGAGTGGGACCCACTATAACCTACTCCACTAGGTAGGATATTTGTGGGGTGGGGCCCACACGAGCCCCACCCATTCATATTCCTTAACTCCCATTTAATTTGTAACCCACCCGCACCCACTATAAATGAAAACTCAACTCATTAATTGATTAACTTATTCAAAGTAATTAATTCTTGAATTCAATTCAAATTTAAAATTTTAAGTTGGCTTGTGTGTTAATTAAATAAGACAAGGTCTTATTTCATTAAGTTGGAGTTTTTATTATGCGGGGAGAATTTGGGGATGGAAATCTCTAACTCTTGAAGAACTTTCTTCCTCCGTGAAGAACCCGAAGAACACACTGTCACCGACGAAGAATGCCGAATCCTCATAGATTGACGACGCGACTCTGTATACCGCGACGCCGATGATTCTCTTCTCCATGACGCCGACGATGCTTACGGAGTCTTCTTCTGTGACATGATTTTCCGCGACGAACCTTTGTTCAATGACTTCATCGAGGTAGGGGATTATTTGTTTTTTTTGTTCGTAAATACTTTCGTCGCCTTTCTTCGTTTTCAATCGGGCCGCCTATTATCTCAATAACGGGAGGAGGTCGGACTGCATGAACACGGTCGACCCTTCTCCCTCCTTGATTCTTGATTTTGTTGTCGCGCGAGCAAGGCAGCACGCTGATGTTTCACCGCGTGGAAATAATGAAGAATGGGCAGAGAAGCGCGGCGCCATCGCGCCGCACCATTGAAGTCGAACAAAGTCGGGGCGCCGTCGCACCGTGCCGGAGAACCTCGAAGAGGCCGCGGCCAGAGCGGGGCCGCGGAGGAGGGGAGCGGCGCCATTGCACCGCCCCAATCAGACAGGGCCATGTCCTATGGCCGCAGTGGTGTGGGGGAGCGGGGGCCGGCTTCCAGCCACCGGATCAAGGAGGTGGGACCCGCAGGCCATGCGGGGGGGGCGCATTTCATCAATATGGGCCCCCCCCCCCCATGTTCCACTCAGCTCGGCCAGCCGAGCAGGCCACGCGGGTCGCGCCGGCGCGGCAGGCCAACTGGCCGCCGGGCCGAGCCGCGCCCAAACGGGCCGGACCCGGACCCGGTTTGGGTCGACCCAGGGGGTCTCGGGCCGGGTCGGTCCGGGCCCAAAACCCCCATTTTCGGACCTTTTTCGGTCTTTTTCCCATAACTAGGGCTACGGACCTCCGATTGATGCACCATAAATTGTGATGCGATCCTTGGATCAAGTTGGTCATTTTGGTATATTACACTCATGGTTTCAGAGAACTTTGGGTTCGGCCGTTTTGGTTCGAACATGAAACCAACCGGGCCCTTAGAGTGGAAACTCTTATAACTTGAGCTCCGGACATCCGATTGGCGTGCCGTCAACTTTTTTGGATTCCTCTTAGTGATAAGAACCTTATGGCTTACTCCGCTCGAGGTTTGGACATAGTTGGAGTACGGTCGGGTTGGTTTTGACTTAAAAACCAACCAGACCCTGGGACGAAAAGGCCAATAACTCTCAGACCGGGCGTCCGATTAACGCACCGTCTCTGACGTTGGGTTCCTGTTGACTATACGGAACTTTTGGATACATAAACTCTAGAATTCGTGTCAGTTTATGTATCATCCCCTCGGCTCGTGGAGCGGACCCTCCCCGAGCGAGCTTGTTGTGTGCGGGAACCCTAGAGCTGGATGCGACTGCGACGATGATGAAGACTGTACGGGAATGCTCCGTGGGTTCGACAGTGACAACTACAACACTCAGTGATCCTCTATGGATCAGTGCTTACCGACTCTGTGTGGATCAGATCCCGTGTGGGTCAGCGCTTAGCGGTCCTGTGTGGGCCAGCGCATATCGATCCTATGTTGGTCTGATCCTATGTGGGTCATTGCGGGGGTTAGTACCTATCGATCATGTGTGGGTCATTGCAGGGGTTAGTACATATCGATCATGTGTGGGTCCGACGGCTTAGATGAATCAGTGTCTATATCAGATCATCTCTATCATCTTACGAAGAAGTATACCTGTGTGAGTTGAGTCTTGAATTTCAATCTTATCTTCGATAAGATTGACTTTATATCCTATGTGGAATTACGTTGTGTTTTCCTGTGTGGATTTGGTTGTGAATTCCTATGTCGAATGAGTTATTTTTCCCTGTGTGGACTGGGTTGTACTTGGGCTCGGATGTTGGAGCCGAACTGGAATTGATGACTTAGGTATATGTATGGGAATATACCTAAGTAGTGTCGGATGTTAATTCGTGATTATATCTTTCCTTTGTGGATTATCCTTTGTGGATTCTGGGAGACCTTCGGGGGTCTCGGGGTCCCTACTGAAAAGCTTATACTCACCCTTACACGGGCTATGCTCGTACTAAGTTGTGTTGGATGCAGACGACGAACAGCGCTGATCGTGGTGGTGGCTTGTGGAGCAAGTCGGTACCTGGAGGTGGACCACTGGGCATGATGTACACGGAGCGGACGGCTGGACCCGTAGAGCTGAGGAGGCTATCTGTACACACCCTTCAGGTGGGACTTCAAGTGGACGGCTCAACGTTGTGGCTTTACATTTCAGTTGATGTACTTTCTTTCCAGTTGTACTTTACTTTCAGTTTGGGTCTGTATTTTTTCCCACTTACTTTTCTGCACTCACTATTGTACCCGGTTTTACTTAGTGTTTACTTCATCTTGCTTACTCTGTGGTGTTTGTTTACTTTACAAAGGCAATGTCTTCCCCTTTTTGTCGGTATTTTACGCCTTGGTGCTAGTCGCCAGCCCCTGGCCTATGGGAGGCGGGCTTGTGGTAGTCACGGCACGAGCCCCGAGGATGGGTCGTGACAGTCATCCTCCAACCTATACATATATGAAAAAAAATATATTGTATGATATGTGTTAATTATCCCATAATCAAATAGTTCGGTTAAGTATAATGTCACCAAAGAGATGTATGTGAAAACCATATAGGTTTTTGCTAACACATCAAATAACCAAATCTATTTTTATCTCTTTAGTGAACCTGTATGAAAGCCTCCCAAAAGGGATATATCTCTGAGGAATATAATTCATGAATGTACCTACTAAGGTCACTATATATCCCTTTCATGAGGGATTTACTAGTCATCATCAAGGTGAATCTCACCACAGATCCACATGATCAATCATTAGAAGAAACTACATTGTGGTTAATATTTTTTGAATTCAAAAAAATTTATTTGGGAATACATCATATAATTTATTATTTAAACTTCAATAAATTTCACACTCATCATCAGGGATAACATCCACACACACACAATAAAAAATTGTGAATCCTATATTCCAAATATGAGGCCTAAACATGGAATCTCTCCAATGAGCCAGGAAAAAATAACACTACACCATAACTCCTAAAACTAAATTATATAATTCTAAGTAAAATTATATGATGATAACATCATTATATAATAACAAAAACACATGCCCCTAACAACCTAGTATTCCTATCTGGAAGGGTGTTCCTGACACACTGGTCTGGTATCCACTACAATCTCAGACCTAATCTATTTTCATATGTCTGATATCTCCCCAAATAGTAATATAAAACAAAACTATGATAAACATGTGATATTATCTACTTAAATATATGATCCCACTTTATAATATCCCCACACATGTACAATATGAACAATGACTAGGACACAGAGTAATGGGGACTTAGGTGTGCCTCTCCTTGTGTCGGACTGATGACTAGTAGAAAGGGACTAGGTTAGTACCTTAGGGAGACTATACACCCATATAAAAGTGAACAATGACAGTAAATATAAAAAATATATAATTAAATTTATAAACATCGATCATTTTATATGGAATCAATAAAATACTACCATCAATAATATAAATTTCATGCAAAAGAAAACAATCATACAAACTCATAATCATACATCAAGATAGATTTCCTGACAAGATAAAAACATAAATGAAGAAAACAATATAAAAAATATTGGATGCCCAACTACTCCACCAAATCTTCACCTAATCCTAGTCGCTAATATTGTCTAAGATATCCTTCACAATCATGTAATCACTTGACTTTGCCCAACTTGAACCAGTGAATACTGAAGTCTACTCACGTACCCATATTCCACGGACACTAGAGTAGGGTGTGATTTATACTCAGTAGCGCACAACCAACATACTGAATTACACTACCAGTATATTCATTTTATACATGTGGCAATATTATAAAAAAATACAATATTACATAAGTGTAAATGAATGTTCATTTTCAATCCTCATGACCTACATAACACTTGGGATCGTCTCAAACCCTCTTAGACAGATATAAATGTATCTCCAAGAACGTCGTGTAATTGTACTAACCCCATATTAGGACTATGGTCAATATCTAGGATAACATCAGAGGAAATGCAGCTATATCAGGTATAAACTAATTCCCATAAATACTTAACAATCTATTAGTATCAGTATGAATAGTTGATTTCCAAGGAACCTAGGAAACTATGCATTTGATTATAAGGCTCAACAACTAATTTACTAGATTCCATGCCGATCTAGTATCTCAGGTCTCATGGATGAGTCCTACATGTACTAATAAATCAATAGTACACATATGTCAGGCTTAAAATGTGATTCCATAGAATCCATGGCAATCAATATAGACTAAAAATAGTGGATCTTAGTTTCATAGGAATTTGATATCATCTAGAGACATAGGGAATTTAATTTTATTATAACAAGTCACATGGTAGCATATCCATAAAAAATTAATGGGTCCAAGGAATCCAAGACTGTGTATCATCCAAATCTATAGAGAATTTTCAAGGAATTACCATTTAGAAACCAGTAATCCAAACCCATGGAGTGGGTATAAGGCATTCTAAATAATTATCAATCCTGGAGGCCAGATCCTAAGAGTTTGTCCTTGTCATCTTGTTCTCAATAGTAAATATTTTTTGGAAAATATCACCACCAAGACACCTCATGGTTTATCATCCATTTGGGTTATGAGGCGACTCTTGTAATTATCACTACCCATTGTACCAAACACACCCTCTCTGGGTCATGTTATCATTGGGGGACACCCCAAGTTTACCTAGGTATCATCAATAACATAAAACATTAATTGTTTTTATCAGGTTATCATTTCTTGGTTCATTTCCTATCACATGGAGGGCATATTGGCCTCCTTTACAAGTCTCGTAGGGGATATTACCTCAAAAAATCACATTTCCAAGTCACTCTAGGTCAGTATAAACACCCAAACTATCCAAAAAATATCTGGATAAGTAAATACACTCACCCCATATCTATATCTACTTTCCAAATATATCTATATCATTTTATGGTTATCACTTATCCAATCTCTCGATCATCTATATCAACTCATCACTCACCTCTTCCTAGAGGTCGCTACGGGGTCCTACAATAGTGTCAAAATGTTATTTTCATTTAAATTATTTAGAACCTATTAATCCCATACTTCATAAGGAATATATTATTCATCGTTTATTAATCAATATATGGGGAAGTTCGTAAAGTCAGTTCCTAAGGTCAATTGTGCCCTTAGAACTATGTTTAATTCATTCATAATAATTTTTTTTACATAACCAATCCATTTAATTCAAATATTCAATTTACATGAATGATGATACCGCACTTCACCTGAAAATAATAAATAAATAAACAAAAATTCTATATGAACCACATACAAGGTACCACCAACCTCAATTCAGATTTATCTACCTTTGAATCACCAGCCAACAACTCTTCCAAGCCTTTTCCAAGTCCAACAATCATCATCAATCCACACGAGGCCCTAACATACATCACAAATACTGAATAAATTAATTTTAATCAATATAAAATTTTGTAGTCAATTTCATTAATTCTTAATAAATTTATAATTTATCTCATAATTTAATTCAATTAGGCATAATTTCATAAATACTCATGGTTCAACCTTATCACACGAACACCTTAACCAAAAGAATATAGGAGGTCCAAAACATACTCCCAGTACCAACCTAGTAAAAATACCTTACACACATCATTGATTCAATATTGGATTTAATTCAATGTGACAAAAACCCTTATAAAATATTAAATCTCGTTTACCTTTACCAATTTTACTAGAGATGACATGTGGATACTATCTAGATGCAACCTCTAAGAAAGGTCATAAAAATCACAATCATAAATGGAATATTCCACATTGATCTAGTTGAATTATTACTAAATCCACATATGAGAGAAATAAAATTAAAAGGAAAATAAGGAAATCTAAAAATGAAGGCTAATGGAGGTGAAAAAATAAAAAAAATGACAAATAATAGCACCAAAAATCATACCAAATTAATTGGATTCTATAGTGGAAGGAGGGGGTTCAGCTAGATGGGTTCCAAATACAAGGGAGGATAAATTGGGGATTCCACTTAAAATTTTGAGAGGAAAAATTGTATTTTTCAACATTCTAATGAGGCATATGGTTTGGACACCTAATTTGTAAATCCATGGACTAACTATGTAGAATTTAATATCCAAGGCCAACTATCTTTCACAGTAAATCCACATAGTCTACCAAACCACACACTAACCATGCGTATCACCTAGGTAACTCTTCTTCAACATTTTTCTTGTTTTTCAACAGTTGTCCACAACTATTCTCTATGACATGATCCAAAAAACCCCTCATGGTTTTCTACGAAACCCACATAGTAAACCTTAAAGAAAATGATAATACTTAAAATAAAATATATGTTATAAAAATTTAACAACCAAATTCCTCACACTCAATTTGTATCACATTTTCCCCAAAACATGTCACACTAAACCCTAAATAATGTGTATAATTGTTAAAAAAAATTATAAAATCTCTTATGTTTTTCTCGATTACATGAGAAAACTCTCATTCCTAAAACTATATCAAAAGAGATCATTTTTAGATGATGGAGGTATAGAATTCACTATCCAAACACCAATTCCCAAAACAAACCATCTTAAAATTTTAATAATTCAACTTCATTCAAAATTTTCGAAACGTATTTATAGATGGGGTATTACAACTATATTATTAAAAATTTCCTATTTTTTCATCAATGATAGAAATTTAATTTTTGTGGAAACAATTTCTTTAAGGGGAAAAACATTGATATTTTTGTATATATTTTCCTTTAAATAAATATTATATTTAATATCTTGTACAACACACAACATTGAACAAAAACATAATGTAATATATTTTTACAATTCCAGATGAACAATAATACACCATGAGACTAATATATGAAATATAATTAATGAAATTTCAAGAAGAGTAAGAAATATTGTAAATAAAAAAATAGTTTAAATAACTTATATCATTTCCTTATATTTTTTTATAATTTTAAATAATTAATTTATTTCACATAATCCCAATAAATTGAATAAATTTAAACATTAGAATATACATAAATAAATTTAATTGGATATGATTAAAACCATTTAATTTATAAAAATACATATTTCAAGGAAAATTTTTTATTTTTCTACCTTTATTAAACTGATTACCCTCAAAGGATTATTATAATATAATATTTAAATTTTAAAATAATGTAGTACTCATTTAATTAGTAATGTATATGAAATAAGATTAATAATTCTTAAAAATTCATTTCTAATAAAACAATTTTTTTTCATTATATTTTATGCTTTCATTTAAAATGTAAATACTAAAATTAAAATTTTCAATTTGATAAAATGAAATGTATTTTTGGATTCATTTTTCCAATATTATCTTCAGAACAATTTTTTGTTTTTTTTTAATAGGTTAATTCTATGGTCAATAGAACAGTATACGATTTTTAGAAATATTTTATTTTTCTATAATCAACATTATAAATGAATGTCCTAAGAATTTTAAAACATATTTCTTTTCCAATGTTGTATTTATAGATTAAAATAATTATTTTAAAAATAATTGTTGAACTTAACCACTTATGATTTATATTTGGGAACCTATGTTATAATTTATTAAAATGAAAAAGTATTTTTGGTCCTTTTCATTTAATTATGAATTCACAGTTTTCCATTTGGTTATGGATTTTTTGTAAAATAAAATAACAATACCTTCTTTTATTATAAACAAATAGATATCATAGGTACCAATATTATTTGTAATCATTTCCATATAAACTTATTTTATTTCTTAAATATGTTTAAAAAAATGTTTTTATTGTGTTATGTGTACATATAATAAAGTTAATTTTTACCACATTGAGAAATTGAATTTAAAAAAATGGATTTAATAATTTAATCCCAAATAATTACAATTTATTAATAAGTTCAATTTAATTTTAGGGAATAAAAATAAGTTATTAAAGTAAAAATTTACCACCACAATAGAGGCTAAAATGAAGATACATTATTAATCCAAGAAGTAAAGTTATAAAATGTCAAAAAACCGATATATAATTGGGTTTTTGAGATATTTAATTGAATAAAATTGTCTTGTCCTTTCTAATTGTCATTGTTTTTTCAAAATTCATTTAATATGACTTTCCTTGTTATATTACAAAATTACCACCCCTCACACTTATAAAAGGACCCTTCCCTTCCCCACTTATGATCACACACATAAAGATGATTAGTTAGACTAATATATTATAAATATCATCCCAATAAATGTTAGAAAAATCCTGTAGGTTGTTTCTCATTAAAGTACTGCCATTAAAATCATAATCCCATTCAAAATGGAGATATCCCAAGGAGTAAAATAAGAACTCCTAATAACTTTCTCATTTCTGTTGCTTTAATTTTTTTCTTCTAAAACCTACAAATATACAATAAGCATCCTAATATAATGAAATAATTATCATTAGTAAAATAAAATTTTATAATTTTAATGGAATAATCATTATCTACCACACTCACAACCATTAAAAATGAAAAAGTTTCTCGTATTATGGTTTGTTCAATGTATCCATGGATAATGTATCAGTATTTCATCACCACCTTATATGGATTGTTCTAAAAATTATTTTATAAATAAATATTATATTTATGGAATGATTAAAACTCTTGAAATATAAATTTTCCATTATATTAATTTTATTAATAAAATATGACATTGATTTTAACCTCTCAAAACGAGCATATTGAGACATATTTCATAATTTGAATTTATTTTGGTTAATATATTAAGATGAATATATTAAAATATTATAATGAAAAATACTCTATAGAAATATAATTATATATATTATAAACTCATGAACATAAAATGATAATCGAAACTGTTGGACTGAAACAGAAAATGAACTGATAAAACAACTAACAACTATATTGAATATTAACTAAAAAATAAATAATAGATATTTAATAAATGAATATAAAAGATTAATAAAAAATTAAATAATTTTTCAATAATTTTCTAAAATATAGGATTAATGAGTCTTAGTTTACTATACAGGTGGATAGAGAACGTCTGACTATATTAAAAACCCAGATAGATTTCCTTTTCTAAATTTCCAATCCTCATGAAATGTTTGAAATTATTTTCCAAATATTATTTCGAATGATATAATTACTATCCATTAAATTATTTTATCATAATATCCATTTGTTTTTTTGTTTTAAATATCTATTTTTTGATCTCTTTTTATGTAGTTTTGATTCATATATTACCAATCCCAAAATGGGATTCTTAACTCAAATTCTATTCATTGAGTTTTATTCTTCGTTCGTTGATTATGTTATATATGATTATGTGAATTATAACTTATGGTTGTTTATATCATATTTTCAAAAAAAATTCTAGATTCATATTTCATTCACTAAGACTATTCATAGAAGGAATTTAAGGTAATTGTAGTGTGGTATTTGTGACGGACTCTCATCGCATAACATAATTTTTTATGGGAATCCATCTAAAATACTCTATAGTGTATGGTGGCATCGCAATTTTTTTTTATTTTTAATGATCCACTAAAAATAATATTTATTTTTGACATAAAAATGGTCCTTCGTAAAAGACATCCATAAGGGTTTTTAAATAACCTTTTACAATGATCTGTCGCAAAAGATCCAAATAGTTATTTTTTATGGATGGCTTCATCCATGGAAAATAATAATTATTTAAAAAAACCAAATCAGAAATATAAAAAATAATAATTAAATATATTTTAAAAATATAAATTTAAATTAATAAAAAAAATTAAATATATATATCTATATATATAATAAAATGTAAATAATCAACAAAATAAAATTAATTTGCAAAATAAATGTACAAATAAAAAATTTAAATTATTAAAATTTTTAAAAATAATTTAAATATTAAATAAATAAAAAAATAATAAAAAATATATATCTATGAATAATAAAGAAGCATAAAATTAATTAAAATATTTTAAAAAAATAAAAAATTAATAAATTTAAAAATATTTAAAAAAATATTTAAAAAATTAAATAAATCAAAAAATACATAAAAGTTATACATTAGATATAAAATATCATTTCTAACGTATCAAATTACAAAAAAATCATAAAAACGTCACAAATCATCAACTAGGTGGGGGATCACTCGAAAGACTAGGGGAAATAATATATTAATGCCACACACAAGTCACCTCATATATTCCATTATCCACTCATCTCCCTGATGTTGCTACTGATTATCCTCCTCCCTCTCCTTCCGCATCTATTATAACATCTCAACATGAGCTCTCAACCTCTACTCAAACTATGTAGGGGATGATAACACAGCCCCACTCTCTATGAGCATCATTCGTGATCACCGATGTCATCGCAGAAGTACCATAATAACTCGTAGGTATCAGTCGAGAACCAATACGAATCACATAACCTTTATCGACACCATTTGAAGTCTCTTGTATCCTAGCCCCCCTATAGAAACCTGAATTAGTAGTGGAATATTTTCCATACATAACTTGAATCTCCTATGAAATCTAAGTCACATCCTCATATGTTTTCTTTAAATATAATAACAAATTAGAATAACAATAAAATAAATATTAATGACATTTATTAACAAAATAACTAACCAAAATATGGCATTTCCTTTCACCGAAAATTTCTCATATACGAGGATCAGTATACATATTGTTATAAACTTATATATCTATAATAGATGGGTGAGTAGAGGAATTGGTAATATAACAAACATGTTATAGTTAAAATATGTATATTAATAAATATTATCACTTACCATATTTCATCGATGTATGAAAAATGTATGACTCCCGGCTCTATGAGTGACCTCTTTCATCCCATGACTATGACGTCCAGCTGATGATTTCCACCAAAAATTTTCTCCTAGCTAGATTGAGCACAACCCATCCTATACCTGAGCTGATATATAGTAGGGATATAGGGAGATGAAATATTGATCGAAAACGGTAGCATATGCATTATCCATAGCTTTCTTTCTGATGTTTTCTTCGAAACTGATGAAAGCGCACATATATAAAACTATGTCATGCCACTCAGATAGGACCTCTGTGGCTATTAAAAATTAGAGAAAATATATTCAATAATACAATTAAAAAAACTACGTTAATAATTAATTAAATTTTAAATATATATATATATTAACTAATAACATAAAATCCAGTGGTCGGGAATCCGTTCATGCACTGTAATAGGAACTAGGTCCCATCAAACTGATGGCTCTGAATAATAATTTCTTAGAGTCACACGAGTCTGACCAACGGGTTAATGTGAAAAAATGTGTAAATTGAAACAAATATATAATCATAAAATTATTATAAAAAATTAATACATATAGGTAACATAAACTAAATACCATTAACAATTAAACATATCTCTATAAATGGGGATCAAAATCAATATATAAGAATATCATTGGAATAGGATCTGGAATCAATAATTGAGCAAGACTACGCCCCCTCCTCGGTGAACCAGCATGAGGATGGGGAGCTTAATCGGGCTCAAAAATTGGAAGTATGAAATCAGTGAGAGAATAAATAGATCATCGGGATTATATTCATCCATCTAAAACAAACAATCTCAATAGTAAGATATTTTTAATAGAGATTTGAAATATAAAAAACAAATAATTTTCAGAATAAAATAGTGTAACCTGCAAAAGATTGTCAATACCAACATGAAATTTTTAATAATTATAACGTTCATTATATAACAATTAATTTTAACTAAATTCATGAATATAATACATCAATATCCATCTTAATCACAATTTTCATTGACATCAATATATTCATCCTCATCTTCAGCATTTTCAACACCCACATGACTTTCATTTTCATCATCCCTTTTTTTCTTCATCAACATTATCTTTATCATTGTCTATTAAATGGGGGGTTTCATAATTTATATTTATATCCCATTGGGTAAGTGATATATTTTTTGATGTTTCTTGAACAAATTCAATATTCTTCACTCACACAGAACATATTTTATTTTCAATAAACTAATTTTCACATGATTTAATTTTTATCAAACTCCACCAGTCCTTAAAATCTCTCTAAAGATCATAATATTTTTCAATGTAAACATTATGATCTTGATGTTCTAACATAAATGGTTCATTTTAAGGATGAAGACTATTATATTTAATGTTAGTAACTCCATGTCATGGATGAACTCACAACCCTCGATCAATATCAAGCCAACGATATTTAATCATTGTAACATAAATTGGCCCCATATAACATAACTCAATTAGTTCATCTTGTATACCATAAAAGGAAACTTTTCATTCCATATGATGGTTTCCTTTAAAATGAACACCAGTTTTCATTTTTTTCTTTGAGTCACCATATATGTGTGTATGGAATCAAAATCCATTAATTGAATGTCAGGGCATCTGTAAATATACACAAGATCTAATTGGGCCTTTACATTATCTTTAGTCTGACAAGGTGTGTCCAACATGTTATAAAAAATTCAATCAAAAATATTCTTCTCAGTATGTATTACATCTAACATTCGATTGACTAACAAATCAGGCCAATATGGAAATTCCCAAGAAATAATCATCTTTATCCAATTATCACCTCCCCCAAAACAAATTACTTTTTTCTCATTTATGGTTGGTTAAAAAGTAATAATAGGTATTTCAGAGACATTGGATTTTACTTTATTACCTAAGATCCATGCTAGAGATGCATCTATTTCAATTCGACCTTTTGTAAAATTAGTATTCCTCCTTAGAAAAGGGTGATCCTTTAGAAAAAATATATGATAAAAGTCAAAATAAATAAACTTTCTCACATTACCAAGAATAAATTATTTTCTCGCAGCCATGCATTATAGACATGATTTTATACCATGTGTTCTCCATCTAGATAACATACCATATGTCAGAAATTCATTGATCATATATATTAATGAAACCATAAATATAAATTTATAACATATAGTTATATCAAATGTAATCACACTACTGTTCCATAATGAAATTAACTCATAAATTAGTGGATTTAGGTAAACATCAATATTCCTCTTTAGATTTCTTGTAATTTAAAGTGTCAAATGTATATATATGGTTCCTTCATCATGATCCAAGGAGGAAATTTTAAAGGAGTAACAAAAATTGGCCCAAAAAATATTGACTACCATTACCACTAAATAAAAAAACCATCAATTGAAAGGCCCAACCGTAGGTTATGAGGTTCTTAAAAAATGAGGATGTGTCTGATCAACATATTTCCATGAATCACAATCACATGGATGATTAATGCTTTTTTGTAATTGAAATATTTGATTTATTCCATTTCATTAATATAGTTGTGTTGCAAGACATAAAAGAATGTTGTAAATGAGGTGAAAATGGAAAATGTCTCAACTATTCCATGGGAACTTTGATATTTCCTTATTGTGCCTCTTTATACCTCAATTCTACACATGTAGGAAAATTATCCAAATATACATAATCGCCATATTATATGATGATGTCACTTGAACATGCATTAATTGATGGACCAGTTGCCTCATTTATTAAATTCTGAAATGATGGATCTAAAACACACTACTAAAGTATTTTCACCATGTTGATACCGTAAAATATAATATTTCAGAGAACCAAAATAAAAAAGTTGAAGTCCAACATAATCAAATGTTTTAAATCTCCTATGATCACATTTGGGACAAAGACATTTAATTGTTCCTTCAAAAATAAAATCTAATTCTGATGATGAAAATGATATAAATTTTTCAACACATTCAATGTTGATAGGATTTAAACCATACCCATTCAGAATTTTGTGATTTTTTATCCAATCATGATCAAGTAATAGTTAACAGTTTCTACATATCGAGTCCATAGTTATCTAAAAATTACTAGAATAAGAAAAATATTACTGATCATTTTGACAAATTGAAAATTATTATTATATTTTATCATCTTGATATTCTCTATGGATTATGTGAAGAGTGAGGCACTGGGTTAGCACTAGCTAACGGGACCTATAGAGGCACAACATAGACAAAATAAAAATATTAAATATATTATACAAGAGACATGCTATTTTTTGAAAATAATTGAATATCTCTCCAAAGTTGTCACATATAATAAATCAGATATCACCATTGGGTTCAGGGTTTAGGTTATACCCTAGATGCAACATTTTATTTGTGTGTGTTGGGTGTTTAGTAACATTACAGATGAGGGTAATAAATTTAATATTTTTATGATAATATATTATAAAAAATTTTGTATCAATTACATTGTGTCTCGAATGATAAATAGAAGATCACCCTTGGGTCCGGGATATGGGGTTGACCCTAGAAACAACATAACATTCGAATTTATAATAAATATTACTAATATTTAATAATTAATCATATATTTTTTTTAAAAATTTTGATAAATTTTCTTAATTTTTGGATATTTTCAAATTACTAATAATATTTTTTTATTTACAATTATATTTACTATTTATTAATAATATTGATAAATTAAATATTTATTATTATTAATTATTTAATTATTATTATTAATTCAATTTTTTATTAATTTATTAAAAAATTTACTTTTATATTTATTTTTATATTTTTTAGAAATTATTATTATGAATTTATAATTGTCAATAATGTTAACAATTTATTAATCATAATGACACAGTAATTATTAAATATTACAAATTATATAAATTATTTCTATATTTTTTATAATTAATTTTTTTTATGAATTATTAATAAGTCTTGTAATTCTTTTATTTTTTTATAAAGTATTAAAAATATTATCCGAACTATTATTAACTCAATTTTCAATAAATATTACATATTTTAAATATTTATTATTTTTTCATAAGACCATTTTTTACATTTTTAGTATAAAATTATCTTATAAATAATGTTTAGTTAAAATGTTTTCTTTAAATTATATTCCTCATCATTCTTAGAAAGATTCATTTCTATTTATTTCATAAATTATATATATATAACACATAATTAATCAAAAATATTTACCTCAAATTATATTTTACATGTTTTTTAAACAAATTAACATATCAGATATATATACATTGATGTAAACATACATACATATTAACTATTTATTAATAATATAGACTAAATAATTAGTAATTATAATAAATTATGTGATGATTAGTATTAATTATATAAATTATTAATAAATTTTTAATAATTATTATAACATTGTATATCATGATATCATAATTAATATAAATACAAAAAACGTGTACTAACTCTTTTTAAAAAAAAAATATACATATCAAATATATATATTTATAATAAATCTAAAAGGTTTTTTTAAAATATTTATATGTATATATATTCAGATGTGAATAATATATATATATATATATATCAAAAACATTACAAGTTTTTCTCAACCTAATATATATACATATATATAAATACAAATGTTTATATATATATTTTTTAAACACTTAAACGTTTTTTAAATGTTTCCATTTGCATATTCATAAGATATTATTTATATATATTATAAATTATTTCTTAATTAATATAAATATATCAAATATATTCTGAAAATTTTTTAAACCAATATACATATCTAATTTATATATAAATAATTTCATATTTTCATATATTTAATAAATTATATATATATATATATATACAAAAATTGTCCATATTTATATATAAACACACAGAGAGATAACTATATAATCACACATGTTAATAAAATATCATATTTTTATATAAACATATGTATACATAAATATATATAAAATCGCACAAGTTCTTAGATTTTTAAACAAATTAGAAAAATAACTACAAATCAATTAAAAAATTATAAAATTAACTATAAATCCATTAAAATTTAGAAAATTGACTGAAAATCAAAGGGTCATGTAGGTCAGGCATGAAAAAAAAGATAAACATCAAAACACTAAACAAAATTAACTTGCAATTATTAAACCTAGGGTTTTATAATATACAAATCAAAGGGTTACATAGGTTAGGCTTCATAAATAGATAAACATTAAAATATTTAACTATATTAACATGAAATTATTAAATAAAAAAATATATCACTCCAAAATATCAGATCATTTATGATAAAAAGATAAACTATTAAACCTAGAGTTTTCCAAAAATGAAAAAAAACTAATAAATAGTATAAAACTCATAAATAAAGAAAGTGAATAGAAGGGAAACTCATGATGAAGAGTCAAACCTAGATCCATAAATAAATGGTTGAAATGGATTCTAATGATGTAGAATAGAGGTATTGGTTCGGGGAGCGGTTCGGTGGTGCCACAATGTTGTGGTGTGCTGGTGTGGTAGTGTAGTATCACAGGGTGCTGAGGTGCATTGGCCAGGTGGTGCAGTGGCATAGTGGGGCAGCCCAGGTGGCATCGTAGTGTGGAGAATGAAGGATCTAGCATCATGCGATAGGGGAGGGACAAGAAGGAAGGAGGAGGAAGAATAATGGGTGGTCGTGTAGGGTTAAATCATTTTATGTGGAAAATTATTTGTGACATCATTAATTCCATCGCAAATACTCTAAATGTGAAAAATATTTGTGATGGAAAATTAATTCCATCACAAATAGTTTTGAGTTGAGGGGAATTTGCAATAGAATGAGTAGTTTATCGTAAATACCCATTCTAGTTGATGTTGGCACAGGGTGGTGGGAACACCCACCAAAACTATTTGTGATTGAATGCTTTTTTACCATCACAAATAGAGACTATTTGTAACGGACGAAGTCATTCGTTCCAAATAGTCTGAGTCTGATGACTATTTTCAATGGTTCAATTGTCCATCACAAATTACCCATCATAAATAATCAATTTTTTTATAGTGCAACATTGATATATTCTTAAATCACATGTTATCTTCTTGGAAAGTGTTTCCCTTCCAAGTTTCCACCCTACTATACAATTGTACTACTCATAAGTAAAAAAAATCAATATGATTAATTACCCAACTAGACCTAACCTCAAAACAAAACATTGATCTCCAAAATCACCAACACTCAAGGTGCTTTTCATGACAAAAGTGCATGGTATCTCGAATCCCATGTCATATAACTAATTGTACATCATGTGTACCAATCTCAACCTAAAGCATCTACCCACCTTTCCCATATCATGGTCACTCACATGCTCAAGATAAAACCTCGCTAAGTTAAACCTTATATATGATAGCTCATCTATAAAACAAATCTCATAAATATCTTTAGCCACATCATAAGGTTACGAGGATCACAAAACTAACCCATAGTTCATATATCAAGGGGCACATTCCAACTATTGTCTCAACATCACACGGAAACTCATATGAAAAACTAACCACTCTAGGGTTTGACACACACACACACACAAATATATATATATATATATATCTAGATTCACATGCTGACTACTCCACCATGTAGGGCACTGATTGTCACTGAGCATTTAATTATGATATTATCCCATCGAGAATCGAAAATCTTAGGCTGATTCTCATAAGACCTTTGTGTATTATATTCACTCCCATTAGGATCACATTCTCATCCTCCAACCTATACATATATGAAAAAAATATCTTGTATTATATGTTTTAATTATCCCATAATCAAATATTTCGGTGAATTATAATGTCACCAAAGAGATGTATGTGAAAACCATATAGGTTTTTGTTAACACATCAAATAACCAAATTTATTTTTATCTTCTTAGTGAACCTGTATGAAAGCCTATCACAAGGGATATATCTCAAAGGAATCTAATTCATGAATGTACCTACTAAGGTCACTATATATCCCTTTTATGATGGATTTACTAGTCATCATCAAGGTGAATCTCACCACAGATCCACATGATCAATCATGAGAAGAAACTATATTTTGGTTAAGATTTTTTGAATTCAAAAAAATTTATTTGGGAATACATAATATAAGTTATTTTTTAAACTTTAATAAATTTCACACTCATCATCAGGGATAACATCCACACACACAATAAAAATTTGTGAATCCTATATTCCAAATATGAGGCCTAAACATGGAATCTCTCCAATAAGCTAGGAAAAAATAACAGTACACCATAACTCCTAAAAATAAATTCTATAATGCTAAGTAAAATTATATGATGATAAAATCATTATATAATAACAAAAACACATTCCCCTAAGAACCTATTATTTCTATCCAGAAGGGTGTTCGTGACACACCGGCCTGGTATCCACTACAATCTCAGACATAATCTATTACCACATGTCTGACATCTCCCCAAATAGTAATATAAAACAAAATTATGATAAACCTATGATATTATCTACTTAAATATATGATCCCAATTTATAATATCCCAACACATGTCCAATATGAACAATGATCAGGACATAGAGTAATAGTGACTTTGGTGTGCATCTCCTTATGTCAGACTGATGAATAGTAGACAGGGACTAGGTTAGTAACTTAGGGAGACTATACACCCATATAAAAGTGAACAATGAGAGTAAATATGAAAAAAATATAATTAAAAAATTATAAACATCGATTAGTTTCTATGGAACCAATAAAATACTACCATCAATAATATAAATTTCATGCAAAAGAAAGTAGTCATACAAACTCATAATCATACATCAAGATAGATTTCCTGAAAAGATAAAAACACAAATGAAGAAAACAATATAAAAAATATTGGAGGCCCAACTACTTCACCATATCTTCACCTAATCCTCGTCGCTAATATTGTCTAAGATATACATCACAATCATGTAATCGCTTGACTTTGCCCAACCTGAACCAGTGAATAGTGAAGTCTACTCACGTACTCATATTCCATGGACACTAGAGAAGGGTGTGAGTTATACTAATTAGTGAAAAACCAAAATAGTATATTACACTACCAGTATATTCATTTTATACATGTGGAAAGATTATAAAAAAAATACAATATTACATAAGTGTAAATGAATGTTCATTTTCAATCCTCATGACCTACATAACACTTGGGATCGTCTCAAACCTTCTTCTACAGATGTAAATGTATCTCTAAGAATGTCATGTAATTGTACAAACCCAATATTAGGACCATGGTAAATATCTAGGATAACATCATAGGAAATGCAGTAGTATCAGGTATAAACTAATTCCCATAAATCCTTAACAATCTAATAGTATCAGTATGAATAGTTGATTTCCACGGAACCTAGGAAACCATGCATGAGATTATAAGGCTCAAAAACTAATTTACTAGATTCCATTCCGATCTAGTATCTCAGGTCTCATGGATGAGTCCTATGTGTACTAAAAAATCAATAGTACACATATGTCAGGCTCAAAATGTGATTCCCTAGAATCCAGGGCAATCAATATAGACTAAAAATAGTGGATCTTAGTTTCATAGGAATTTGATATCATCTAGAGACACACGGACTTCAATTTTTTTTATAAAAATTCACATAGTAGCATATCCCTATAAAATTAATGGGTCCAAGGAATCCAAGACTGTGTATCATCCAAATCCATAGAGAATTCTCAAGGAATTACCATTTAGAAACCCGTAATCCAAACCCATGGAGTGTGTATAAGGCATTCTAAATAATTATCAATCATGGAGGCCAGATCCTAAGAGTTTGTCCTAGTCATAATGTTCTCAATAGTATGTATTTTTTGGAAAATATTCCCACCAAGACACCTCATGGTTTATCATCCATTTGAGTTATGAGGTGACTCTTGCAATTATCACTACCCATTATACCAAACACACCCTCTCTGGGTCATGTTATCATTGGGGGACACCCCAAGTTTACCTAGGTATCATAAATGACATGAACCATTAATTTTTTTTATCATGTTGTCATTTCATGGTTCATTTACTATCACATGGAGGGAATCTTTGCCTCCTTTACATGTCTCGTAAGGGATATTGCCTCAAAAAATCTCATTTCCAAGTCACTCTAGGTCAGTCTGAACACCCAAACTATTCAAAACATATCTTCATAAGTAAATACACTCACCCCACATATATATCTACTTTCCAAATATATCAATATCATTTTATGGTTATCACTTATCCAATCACTCAATAATCTATCTCAACTCATCACTCGCCTCTGCCTAGAGGTCGCTAGGGGGTCCTACAATAGTGTCCAAATATTACTTTCATTTAAATTATTTAGAACCCATTTATCCCATACATAATAAGGTATATATTATTCATCATTTCTTAATCTATATATGGGGAAGTTCGTAAAGTCAGTTCCTAAGGTCAATTGTGCCCTTAGAACTAAGTTTAATTCATTCATAATAATTTTTTTACATAACTAATCCATTTAATTGAAATATTCAATTTACATGAATGATGATACCACACTTCACATAAAAAGAATAAATAAATAAACAAAAATTCTATATGAACCGCATACAAGGTATCACCAACCTCAATTCAGATTTATCTACCATTTTATCACCAACCAACATCTATTCCTAGGCTTTTCCAAGTCCAACATTCATCATTAGCCCACACGAGACCCTAACATACCTCACAATTACTGAATTAATTAATTTTAATTAATTTAAAAAAAAAATTAGTCAATTTCATTAATTCTTAATAAATTTATAATTTATCTCAAAATTTAATTCAATTAGGCAGAATATCAAAAATACTCATGGTTCAACCTTATCACATGGACACCTTACCCAAAAGAATATAGGAGGTCCAAAATATACTCCCAGTACCAACCTAGTAAAAATACCTAACACACATCATTAATTCAATATCCGATTTAATTCAATGTAACAAAAACCCTTATAAAAAATAAAATCTCATTTACCTCTATCAAATTTACTAGAGATGACATGTGGATACTATATAGATGCACCCTCTAAGAAAGGTCATAATAATCACCATCATAAATGGAATATTCCACCTTGATCTATTTGAACTATAAATAAATCCATATATGGGAGAAATAAAATTAAAAGGAAACTAAGGAAATCTAAAAATGATGGTTAATGGAGGTGAAAAAATAAAAAAATGACAAATAATATCACCAAAAATCATCCCAAATTAATTGGATTCTATAGTGGAAGGAGGGGGTTCATCTAGATGGGTTCCAAATACAAGGGAGGATAAATTGGGAATTCCACTTAAAATTTTGAGATGAAAAATTCTATGTTTCAACATTCTAATGAGGCATATGGTTTGGACACCTAATCGGTAAATCCATGGACCAACTATGTAGAATTTAATATCCAAGGCCAACTATCTTTCATAGTAAATCCACATAGTCTACCAAACCACACACCAACCATGCGTATCACCTAGGCAACTCTTCTTCAAAATTTTTCTTTTTTTCAACAGTTTTCCACAACTATTCTCCATGACATGATCCTAAAAACCCCACATGGTTTTCTATGAAACCCATATAGTAAACCTTAAAGAAAATGATAATACTTAAAATCCAATATATGTTATATAAATTTAACAATAAACTTCCTCACACTCAAGGTGTATCACATTTTCCACAAAACTTGTCACACTAATCCCTAAATAATGTGTATAATTGTTAAAAAAAATATAAAATCTCTTATGTTTTTCTCGATTACATGAGAAAACTCTCATTCCTCAAACTATATCAAAAGAGATCATTTTTAGATGATGGAGGTATAGAATTCACTATCCAAACATCAATTCCCAAAACAAACCATCTTAAAATTTTAATAATTCAAATTCAATCAAAATTTTCAAAACATTTTTAGAGATGGGGTATTACAACTATATTATTAAAACTCTCCAATTTTTTCATCGATGATAGAAATTTAAATTTTGTGGAAACAATTTCTTTAAGAGGTAAAAAACATGATATTTTTGTATATATTTTCCTTTAAATAAATATTATATTTAATAACTTGTACAACACACAACATTGAACAAAAAACATAATGTAATATATATATACAATTCTAGATGAACAATAACACACACTGAGACTATAATATGAAATATAATTAATGAAATTTCAAGAAGAGTAAGAAATATTGTAAATAAAAATATAGTTTAAATAACTTATTTGATTTCCTTGTATTTTTTTATAGTTTTAAATAATTAATTTATTTCATATAATCACAATGAATTGAATAAATTTAAACATTAAAAGATACATAAATAAATTTAATTGGATATGACTAAAACCATTTAATTTATAAAAATACATTTTTCAAGGAACTATTTTTATTTTTCTACCTTTATTAAACTGATTACCCTTAAAGGATTATTATAATAAAATATTTCAATTTTAAAATAATGTAGTACTCATTTAATTAGTAATGTATATGAAATAAGATTAAGAATGCTTAAAAATTCATTTATAATAAAACAATATTTTTTCATTATATTTTATGCTTTCATTTAAAATGTAAATTCCGAAATTAAAATTTTCAATTTGATAAAATGAAATGTATTTTTGGATTCATCTTTCCAATATTATCTTCAGAACAATTTTTTGTATTTTTTTAATAGGTTAATTTATGGTGAATAGAATAGTATATGATTTCTTGAAATATTGTATTTTTCTTCAATCAATATGATAAATGAATGTTCGAAAAAAAATTGAAACATATTTCTTTTTCAATGTTGTATTTATAGAGTGAAATAATTATTTTAAAAATAATTGTTAAATTTAACCACTTATGATTTATATTTGGGAACATATGTTATATTTTATTAAAATGAAAAAGTATTTTTGGTCCTTTTCATTTAATTATGTATTCAGATTTTTCCATTTGGTTATGGATTATTTTAAAAATAAAGTAACAATACCTTCTTTTATTATAAACTAATAGATATCATAGGTGTCAATATTATTTTTAATCATTTCCTTATAAATGTAATTTATTTCTTAAATATGTTTAAAAAAATGTTTTTATTGTGTTATGTGTACATACAATAAAGTTAATTTTTACCATATTGAGAAATTGAATTCAAAAAAATGGATTTAGTAATTTAATCCCAAATAATTAAAATTTATTAATAAGTTCAATTTAATTTTAGGGAATAAAAATAAGTTGTTTAGGTGAAAATTAACCACCACAATAGAGGCTAAAATTAAGATAAATTATTAAACCAATATGTAAAGTCATAAAATGTAAAAAAACTGATATATAAATGGGTTTTTGAGATATTTAATTAAATAAAATTGTCTTGTCCTTTCTAATTGTCATTGTTTTTTCAAAATTCATTTAATATGAATTTCCTTGTTATATTACAAAATTAAAATATACAAAATTAACACCACTCACACTTATAAAAGGACCCTTCCCTGCCCCACTTACGAGTACACCCATAAAGATGATTAGTTAGACTAATATATTATAAATATCAACCAAATAAATGTTACAAACATCCTTTAGGTTGTTTCTCATTAAAGTACCGCAATTAAAATCATAATCCCATTCAAAATGGAGATATCCCAAGGAGTTAAATAAGAACTCCTAATCACTTTCTCATTTATGTTCCTTTAATTTTATTCTTCTCAAACCTACAAATATACAATAAGCGTCCTAATATAATGAAATAATTATCATTTGTAAAATAAAATTTTATAATTTTAATGGAATAATCATTATCTACCACACTCACATCCATTAAAAATGAAAAAGTTTCTCGTATTATGATTTGTTAAACGTATCCATGGATGATGTATTAGTACTCCATCACCACCTTATATGGATTGTTCTAAAATTGATTTTATAAATAAATATTATATTTATGGAATGATTAAATCTATTGAAATATAAATTATCCATTATATTAATTTTATTAGTAAAATATCACATTGATTTTTACCTCTCAAAACGAGCATATTGAGACATATTTCATAATTCGAATATATTTTGGTTAATATATTTTGGTTAATATATTAAGATGAATATATTAAAATATTATAATGAAAAATACTCTATAGAAATATAATTAAATATATTATAAACTCATGAACATAAAATGATAATCAAAACTGTTGCACTGAAACAGAAAATGAACTGATAAAACAACTAACAACTATATTGAATATTAACTAAAAAAATAAATAATAGATATTTAATAAATGAATATAAAAGATTAGTAAAAAATTAAATAATTTTTAAATAATTTTCTAAAATATAGGATTAATGAGTCTTAGTTTACTATACAGGTGGTTAGAGAACGTCTAACTATATTAAAAACCAAGATAATATATCTTTTTCTAAATTTCCAATCCTCATGAAATGTTTCAAATTATTTTCCTAATATTATTTCTAATGATAGAATTATTATCCATTAAATTATTTTATCATAATATCCATTTGTTTGTGTGTTTAAATATCTATTTGTTGATCTCTTTTTATGTAGTTTTGATTCATATATTACCAATCCCATAATGGTATTCTTAACTCAACTTCTATTCATTGAGTTATATTCTTCCTTCACTGATTATGTTATATATGATTATGTGAATTATAACTTATGGTTATTTATATTGTATTTTCAAAAAAAATTCTAGATTCATATTTTATTCACTTAGACTATTCACAGAAGGAATTTAAGGTAATTGTAGTGCGGTATTTGGGACGGACTCTCATCGCATTACATAATGTCTTATGGGAATCCATCTAAAATACACCATAGTGTATGGTGGCATCGTAAATTTTTTTATTTGTAATGATCCACTAAAAATAATATTTATTTTTGACATAAAAATGGTCCATCGTAAAAGGCATCCATAGGGGTTTTTAAATAACCTTTTCCAATGATCTGTCGCAAAAGATCCAAATGGTTATTTTTTATGGATGGCTTCATCCATGGAAAATAATAATTTTTTCAAAAAAAATTCAGAAATATAAAAAATAATAATTAAAACTATTTTAAAAAATATAAATTTAAATTAATAAAAAAATTAAATATTTATATTTATATTTATAATAAAATTTAAATAATCAATAAAATAAAATTAATTTACAAAATAAATGTACAAATAATAAATTTAAATTATTTAAAATATTTTAAAAAACATAAAATTAATTAAAATATTTTAAAAACATAAAAAATTAATAAATTTAAATAAACTAAAAAAATATTTAAAAAATTAAATAAATCAAAAAATACATAAAAGTTATACATTAGATATAAAATATCATTTTTAATATATCAAATTACAAAAAAATCATAAAAACATCACAAATCATCAACAAGGTGGGGGATCACTCGAAAGGCTAGGGGGAAACTCCATATTAATGCCACAAACAAGTCACCTCATATATTCCATTATCCACTCATCTCCCTGATGTTGATACTGATTCTCCTCCTACCTCTCCTTCCACATCTATTATAACATCTCAACATGAGCTCTCAACCTCTACTCAAACTATGTAGTGGATGATAACCCAACCCCACTCTCTACGAGCAATGTTGGTGATCACCGATGTCATTGTAGAAGTACCATAACAACTCATAGGTATCAGTCGAGAACCAATACGAATCACATGAACTTTCTCAACACCATTTGAAGTCTCTTGTATCATATCCCCCTTATTAAAACCTGAATTAGTAGTGGAATATTTTCCATACATAGCTTGACTCTCCTATGAAATCGAAGTCACATACTCATATGTTTTCTTTAAATATAATAACAAATTATAATAACAATAAAATAAATATTCGTGACATTTATTAACAAAATAACTATCCAAAATATGGCATTTCCTTTCACCGAAAATTTCTCATATACGAGGATCAATATACATATTATTATAAACTTAAATATCTAAAATAGATGGGTGAGTAGCGGAATTTATAATATAACAAACATGTTATAGTTAAAATATTTATATTAATAAATATTATCACTTACCATATTTCATCGATGTATAAAAAATGTATGACTCCCGGCTCTATGAGTGACCTCTTTTCTCCCATGGCTATGACTCCTAGCTGATGATTTCCACCAAAAAGTTTCTCCTAGCTAGATTGAGCACAACCCATCCCATACCTGAGATGATATATAGTAGGGATGGAGGGAGATGAAATACAGATAAAAACGGTAGCATATGCTTTATCCATAGATTTCTTTCGAATATTTTCATGGAAACTGATGAAAGCACACATATATAAAACTATTTCATGTCACTCGGATAGGACCTCTCTGGCTATTAAAAATCAGAGAAAATATATTCAATAATACAATTAAAAAAACAATGTCAATAATTAAATAAATTTTAAATATATATATATATATATATATATTAACTAATAACATAAAATACAGGTGTTGGACATTTGGTCATGCACTGCAATGGGTACAAGGTCCCATCAAACTGATGGCTCTGAATAATAATTTCTTAGAGTCGCACCAGTCTGACCAATGGGTGAATGTGGAAAAATGTTTAAATTGAAAAAAATATATAATCATATAATTATTTTAAAAAATTAATACACATTTGGTAACATAAACTAAATATCATAAACAATTAAACATATCTCTCTAAATGAGGATCAAAATCAATATGTAAGAATCTCTTTGGAATAGGATCTGGAATCAATAATTGAGAAAGACTACGCCCCCTCCTAAGTGAACCAGCATGAGGATGAGGAGCTTAATCAGGCTCATAAATTTGAAGTATGAAATCAGTGAGAGAATAAATAGATCATCGAGATTATATTCATCCATCTAAAACAAATATTCTCAATAGTAAGAGATTTTTAATACAGATTTGAAATATAAAAAACAAATAAATTTCATAATAAAATAGTGTAACCTGCAAAAGATTTTCAATACCAATATGAAATTTTTAATACTTATAAATATAATTATATAATAATTACTTTTAACTAAAGTCGTGAATATAATACATCAATCTCCATCTTAATCACCATTTTCATTGACATCATTATATTCATCCTTATCTTCAGCATTTTCAACACCCATATGACTTTCATTTTCATCATCCCTTTTTTTCTTTGTCAACATTATCTATATCATTGTCCATTAAATGGGGGGTTTCATAATTTATATTTATATCCCATTGGGAAAGTGATATATTTTTTTATGTTTCATGAAAAAATTGAATATTTTTCACTCACACAGAACAAATTTTATTTTCAATAAACTTATTTTCACATGATTTAATTTTTATCACACTCCACTAGTCCTTAAAATCTCTCTAAACATCATAATATTTTTCAACGTAAACTTTATGATCTTGATGTGCTAACATAAATGTTTCATTTTATGGAATAAGACTATTATATTTAATGTTAGCAAATCCATGTCATGGATGAGCTCACAACAATTGATCAGTATCAAACCAATGATATTTAAACATTGTAACATAATTTGGCCCCATATAACATAACTCAATTATTTCAGCTATTATACCATAAAAGTCAACTTTTCATTATATATGATGGTTTCCTTTAAAATGAACACTAGTTTTCATTTATTTCTTTGAGTCACCATATATGTGTGTGTGGAATCAAAATCCATTAACCACATACCCATTATAATATTTTATCAATTTCAATTGATGGTTTTTTGGCACAAATTATCAACTATAAATTTTATTTTCATGTTGTATTACCTAAAAACAATAAAAATTATTAATAATAGATAAAATTGATAATTTTAATGAATATTCCACCAAAATAAAATTATCATTTCTATCACTGAAACCCATATAAAAGATTTTGTTGACGACGTTCTTCAAGACAAATAGAACAATAAACAGTTTTCTTTAGTAGGTGACTTTGCTTATATTGGCTTCATTAATCTGTGTGTTCTTGAATCTAAAAATAATTGAATGTCAGGGCATCTGTAAATATGCACAAGATCTAATTGGGCCTTTACATTATCTTTGGTCTGACCAAGTGTGTCCAAAATGGTATAAAAAACTCTATCAAAACTATTCTTCTCAGTATGCATTACATCTAACATTCAATTGACTAAAAAATCAGACCAATATGGAAAGTCACAAGAAATAATCATCTATATCCAATTATAACCTCCCCAAAAAAAATTATCTTTTTTCTCATTTATGGTTGGTTTAAAGTAACAACAGGTATTATAGAGACAATGGATTTTACTTGATTTCCAAAGATCCATGCTAGAGATGCATCTGTTTCAATTCGACCTTTTGTAAAATTAGTATTCCTCATTAGAAATGGGTGATCCTCTAGAAAAAATATAAGATAAAAGTGAAAATAAATAAACTTTATCACATTACCAAGAATAAATTATTTTCTCTCATCCATGAATTATAGACATGATTTTATACCATGTGTTCTCCATCCAAATGACATACCATATGCCAGAAAGTCGCTGATCATCTATATTAATGAAACCATCAATATAAATTTATAATATATAGTTACATCAAATGTAATCACACTATTTTTCCGTAATGAAATTAAATCATAAATTTGTGGATTCGGATAAACATCAATATTCAACTTTGGATTTCCTGTAATTTAAAGTGTCTAATGTATATATAGGGTTCCATCATCATGATCCAAGGAGGAAAGTTTAAAGGAGTAACAAAAACTGGGCAAAAAAATATTGACTACCATTAGCACTAAATAAACAAAAACCATCAATTGAAAGGCCCAACTGTAGGTTATGAGGTTCTTAAAAAATTAGGATGTGTCTGATCAATATATTTCCATGAATCACAATCACATGGATCAGTAATGCTTTTTGTAATTGAAATATTTGATTTATTCCATTTCATTAAACTAGTTGTGTTGCAAGACATAAAAGAATGTTGTAAATGAGGTGTAAATGGAAAATGTCTCAACCATTCCATGGGAACTTTGATATTTCCTTATTGTGCCTCTTTATAACTCGATTCTCCACATGTAGGAAAATTATCCAAATATACATAATCACCATATAATATGATGATGTCACTTTAACATGCATTAATTTTCTAAAAACGTAGACCGAAATTATGAACCAACCTTTTACTTTCATAGAAACTTGCATGTAATGTATTTCCTCCCGGAAACAACAAATTAACCAATGAAAATATCTTATCAAAATAACAACTATACATTCAAAAATATGATTTAAAAAGCTGTAAATTTTTTAATAGCTTCAGGATTTCTCATCTGGTTCCCAAACACATGTCCACCTCTAAAAATTTGAACAAATTTTAAAAATGAGAAGGTTCTAATTCCCGAATTGGAATATCATTCTGAGTTGTTGTTTCAGAAATTGACAGACCAGTTGCCTCATGTATTAAATTATGAGATGATGGATCTAAAACACACTACTAAATTATTTTCACCATGTTGATACTGTAAAATATAATGTTTCTGAAAACCAAAATGAAAAAGATGAAGTCCAACATAATCAAATGTTTTAAATCTCCTAAGATCACATTTGGGACATAGACATTTAAATGTTCCTCCAAAAATAAAATCTAAATCTGATGATGAAAAGGATATAAATTTTTCAACACATTCAATTTTGATAGGATTTAGACCAGATCCATTTAGATTTTTGTTATTTTTTACTCAAAAAAGGTCAAGTAATTGTTAAGAGTTTCTACATCTCGAGTCCATAATTATCTAAAAAATACACGAATAAGAAAAATATTACTGATCATTTTGACAAATTGAAAAATTATTATTATATTTTATCATCTTGATATTCTCTATGGATTATGTACAGAATGACGCCTTGGGTTAGCACTAGCTAATGGGACCTATAGAGGTACAACATAGACAAAATAAAAATATTAAATATATTATACAAGAAAAATGCTATTTTTTGAAAATAATTGAATATCTCTCCAAATGTGTCTCATATGATAAATTAGATATCACCATCGGGTCCAGGATTTGGGGTTTACCCTAGATGCAACATTATATTTGTGTGTGTTGGGTGTTTAGTAACATTATAGATGAGGGTAATAAATTTAATGTTTTTATGATAATATATTATAAAAAGTTATGTATCATTCGAACTGTGTCTCGAATGATAAATAGAAGATCACCCTTAGGTCCGGGATATGGGGTTGACCCTAGAAGCAACATAAAATTCGAATTTATAATAAATATTACTAATATATAATAATTGATCATATATTTTCTTTTAAAAATTTTGATAAATTTTCTTAATTTCCTCATATTTTCAAATTACTAATAATATTTTGTAATTAACAATTACATTTACTATTTTTTAATAATATTGATAAATTAATTATTTAATATTATTAATTATTTAATTATTATTATTAATTTAATTTTTTATTAATTTATTAAAAATTTTATTTTTATATTTATTTTTATATTTTTTAAAAATTATTATTATGAATTTATAATTTTTGGTAATGTTAAAAATTTATTAATAATAATGACACAGTAATTACTAAATATTACTAATTATTTAAATTATTACTACACTTTTTATAATTAATTTTTTTATGAATTTTTAATAAGTCTTTTAAATCTTTTACCTTTTTAGAAAGTGTTAAAAATATTATCCTAACTATTATTAACTTAGTTTTCAATAAATATTACATATTTTAAATATTTATTATTTTTTCCTAACACCATTTTTTACATTTATAGTATAAAATTATCTTATAAATAATGTTTAGTTAAAATTTTTTCTTTAAATTATATTCCTCATCATTCTTAAAAAGATTCATTTCTATTTATTTCATATATTATATATATATAACACATAATTAATCAAATATATTTACATCAAATTAAATTTTACATGTTTTTTAAACAAATTAGCATATCAGATATATATACATTGATATAAACATACATACATATGAACTATTTATTAACAATATAGTCTAAATAATTAGTAATTATAATAAATTATGTGAGGATTAGTATTAATTATTGATATTATTACTATATTTTTAATAATTATTATAACTTTGTATATCACGATATCATAATTAATATAAATACAAAAAACATGTACTAACTCTTTTTAAAAAAAATATATATATCAAATATATATATATATAATAAATCTAAAAGGTTTTTTTAAAATGTATATATATATATATATATTCAGATGTGAGTATTATATATATATATATCAAAAACATTACAAGTTTTTCTCAACCTAATATATATACATATATATAAATACAAATGTTTATATATATTTTTTTTTAAACACTTAAACGTTTTTTAAATGTTTCCATTTGCATATTCATGAGATATTATTAATATATATATTAAATTATTTCTTAATTAATATAAATATATCAAATATGTTATGAACATTTTTTAAACCAATATACATATCTAATTTATATAAAAATAATTTCATATTTTCATATATTTAATAAATTATATATATATATATATACAAAAATTGTACATATTTATATATAAACACATAGAGAGATAACAATATAATCACACATGTTAATAAAATATCATATTTTTATATAAACATATGTATACATAGACATATATAAAATCACACAAGTTCATAGATTTTTAAACAAATTAGAAAAATAACTACAAATCAATTAAAAAATTAGAAAATTAACTATAAATTCATTAAAAATTAGGAAAATGACTGAAAATCAAATGGTCATGTAGGTCTGGCATGAAAAATAGATAAACATCAAAACACTGAACTAGATTAACATTCAATTATTGAACCTAGGGTTTTATAATATACAAATCAAAGGGTTACATTGGTTAGGCATCATAGATAGATAAACATGAAAATATTTAACTAGATAAACATGAAATTATTGAATAAAAAAATATATCACTCCTAAGTATAAGATCATTTATGATAAAAATATAAACTATTAACCCTAGAGTTTTCCAAAAACGAAAAAAACTAATAAAATGTATAAAACTCACAAATAAAGAAAGTGAATAGAAGAGAAACTCATGATGAAGAGTCAAACCTAGATCCATAAACAAATGGTTGAAATGGAGTCTAATGATGTAGAATAAAGGTAGTGGTTCGGGGAGCAGTTCGGCGGTGCAACAATGCTTTGGTGCGGCGGTGTGGTAGTGCAGTATCACAGGGTGCTTAGGTGTATTGGCCTATTGGTGCAGTGGCATAACGAGGTAGCCCGGGTGGCAGCGTAGTATGAAGAATGAAGGATCTAGCACCGTGTGATAGGGGAGGAACAAGAAGGAAGGAGGAGGAAGACGAATGGGGTCATGTACGGTTAAATCATTTTATGTGGAAAATTAGTTGTGACATCATTAATTCCATGGCAAATACTCTAAATGTGAAAAATATTTGTGATGGAAAATTAATTCCATCACAAATATTTTTGATTTGAGGGGAATTTGCAATAGAATGAGTAGTTTATCGTAAATACCCATTTCAATTGATGTTGGCATAGGGTGGTGGGAACACCCACCAAATCTATTTGCGATTGAATGCTTTTTACTGTCACAAATAGATACTATTTGTAATGGACCAAGTCATTCGTTCCAAATAGTCTGAGTCCGGGGACTATTTGCAACGGTTCAATTGTCCATCACAAATGACCCATCACAAATAATCAATTTTCTTATAGTGAAACATTGATATATTCTAGCATCACATGTTATGTTATTGGAAAGGGGTTCCCTTCCAATTTTCCACTCATTTTAGGTATTATCCTCCAATTATTTATTTCAACATATATGAATGAAATTAATGTTCTTGAATGTTTAAATTATTATTTCAATATAATTTATAAGGAATTTATTATCTCCTTGTTTTCCCTATGGATCAATAGTTCATACCCTACTTTTTCCTTAATGGTTTAAATTCTAATCTCACATTGAATTTGAAATTATATTTTACATAGTTTCCATTTGAATAAATTATAGGATATTTTATCAAAACCCCCATATATTTTGTTTTTTGTTGGTTTTTATTTATTTTTACATTTCTTCTTATACATTTTATTTCCCTTTGATTAATAAACCATGTAAAAGGTTTCTTATAAGTGGAGTTAACATTATCTCATTTTTAACTTTTACCATATGAAAGCCTTTTTCTCAATTTTATAACATTTTTCATAATAAATATTCTTACTCAAATTTTGATGTTTTCCCGAAGTTATTTTTATTCATGTTGTATTTTAAAAATTCTATTATAGAAATAGTTTTTTCTATTTTTTGAGGATTAAATAATGGGATTTTATTACACTTAGTCATATTTTAATCTTCAACTTCAAATTTCTCATATTTTAATTCATTTCATTTTTGGGTTTCAATATATATAATTATTTTAAATTTAAGGTTTATAGTTTCCTCTTTTATCCCCCTTAAAATATTGTTTTTATGTTATCGATAAGTTTTTTACAATCATGTTAAAAAATCATTACACACAGTCTATTTTAAAATCTCACTTCCATTTTCCTCCCAAACAAGAAAACATATATATCCTTTGGAGATATGTTTCGTATATTACTCTATAAAAACTCAAAGGATGTTTTAGTTTTGGGAGATTAATCTTTTTATATCATTTGATTCAATTGTTGATCTATTGTTATTTTTAACCTTTCGAAGGTATTAAGTTACTCATCTACAAATAAAAACAATTCCTACTATCTCAACATCATATATTCATTATTATAATTTTCTTCAGATATTCTCTAATTATACAATAAATATCCTTTATTTATAAGTAATATTATCATGTTTATAGTATTAATTTATGTAACCTATAGCTTTTTTAGGAGTTAAATATGCTATAATGAATTTTATATATTTTTTCTTATGTGCAACACATTTTCAAAAAAATTATGATTTGATGGTTGTACATAAGATTATATTTCCCCCTTAGCCATTTAGTAATGTATTATATCTCATGAGATGATATGTGATTATGGAGTAAACATAATCAATTATGGGATTATATCCACAATGTTATGTTATATTTGAAATTAGCCTTTAATTATACATAGGATTTCATATTTTATGTTTCTTCCATGTTATTATGATTCCTAGATATCTATTTATGTATTCCAAAACCCATATTTTTTATCCATTAACTATGGTCTATGTATTATCTAGTATGATTTCCTTCTAATGTGTGTTTATTCAGTTATCATACACACATGTTTTTTATCACTTATGATCTTCAATTCTTAATAATTATATTTAATCTTACTGAGTATCTAAGCTCACTGTTATTATGTTTCATTTCATCTGTTTATAAAAAATAGTATTATGTATGACATATCTAGAAGGGTCTCATGTGTTAATAGTTATTTGGGAGTTGTTTAAAACTTATTTTTAATTAAGGAATCCTAGTCTTAGGGGGGAAATACCAATTTATTGGGAAAGATTGTGTTTTTTAGTTAAATATTTTTATAAGTTTTCTGAAACTCCAAACCTAAAATTACTTTGGAATTTATGCGAAATAATATTTTCTATTGGTGCTTTAATTATGTATGGTCATGTTTTGGTTAGTTTTATATGTATCAAACGATTTGGAAAAATATATTTTTTTTAGCACCAAACCCGAGAATGTAGTTTTGGGTCATCCCAATAAAATTGATGAGGAGGGACAAAAATATATTTTGGAGGGAAAATACAAAAAAATATCCAAATAAATTACATGAAAGTAGACCACTGAGTATCCATCTTGTTTGTACTGGTCACTCGATACCCTACCGACCACAAGGAACAGCTCCATTAACATGGTAGTATAAATCCAGTGATAACTATCCTTAGATATATCATTAGTTAACCACTTTAACTACTCACAGTACATGTTTGATTATGTTTCATCATTTTAGTAGTAGGCCCCTGACCATCCACCTCCAATCCACCATCAACTCCAAACAGCACCCAAACACATCAATAATCTACACGAAGTATTTGACTAATTTTATAAATGAAAGATGAATTGTTCCTAAATTTTTTTAGATTTTTATAGAATATGATCATGATAGACCATAAAGATGGGGACACAACCCTCAGAGCACCCCAAGGGGAGTGATACACTCCTGTCATAGGGCATGTAAAAACAATTATTTCCCAAGTTAAAATGTAGTAATGTGGTTGACCTAGGATGTCTCCCGAAGAGGAGTGCACACAAAACAGGTTGTCACTTTAAAACGCGGGTAAAAATGTTGTGTTTTTTAAATGAAATTTGAAATTAAAAAGATTGAAAAACTATGATATTAAAAATAGTGATTAGGTCAGGGTCAGTTTCATAATTTTAATGCTATCCTTGTTCAATTTAATTCAAACATCTTCTTCTTTGTTGATTAAAGTGAGTTTCCACAATCATTTCCTCTCACTTCCTTGGTGAAATAATGATGGTGAGAGAAAACCTTACCAAGATATCGGTTTGGTCAACTCTTCTTCCATGTGTAAAATAATTTTATTGAATATACTTAATTGAAATGGGAAATACCCGAAAAGGTTTTTTTATCCCAAAAAATCAAGAACATTCAGTACACCTTTTACACGTACTGACGATCATCGAGTACTTCACCACAAATCCCCGATCTATTCCATTGTATATAAGCCAGAAATCAGTGTAGGGAGATTATGATTATTCTACCAAGGAAAAAATAAATAACGGAATTAATATTCAAGAATGATCACACATGATAATAAAATACTCTCTAAGAAATTGAAAACAACTTTGAAGAAGAAATAAATTTATTAAATTGCATCCAAGAAATCAAGCATTACAATGTAGAAATTCAACCATTCCCCAATCACTCCAAATGTTTACCCCTCCATGTTAAGGGTAATTGAAATGAATGGGGAATAAGAAAGCATTACAAAATAATTAAAATGAAAATAAAGCAATGATAAAGAAGAAAAACTCTCCTTCTTGGTGTCCCAAAAGGAATGGGATGGAGAATGGGATGCTTTGAGAGGGTAGAGCTCTCCACCTTTTATAGCCAGAATTTTTCCCCTTCATATTGACATGTATTAGGACCATTAAATGACATCTGCACACGTTGATCCTTTATTAAATGTTGTTCGTAATTCCCTTGGTTGTGTCTCGTCAAAATCTCAGCAGATTTGGACATTTATTCCGAGCGTTATGGCCATTTTACTCTGAACATTTATTCTATCCAGTCAGACTCTCCAAAACACAATCCTCTGGATCAGGGTGATTTAATGGCCCCTTAAACGGAGAATTAACGTGACCCTTCTTTCATTAAAGATTCTTCAAAACTCTTTGCGTTTCCTCCCACTAAATTTCATAACATTTGGGCCCACCATGAATGAGTTATAGAGCCCACACCAAAACTAGGCAGAACTGAAAACAGTTTTCTTGCTCCCACTTGTGAGCCTCTTTTGAGCTTCCATATGGCCGAATCAGCTTTTATTCCAAAAAAGTAAATGAATCCATGGATGTGTATAATCTATAAAAGAAAGAATTTTTCAATTTGGATTAGTGTAGATAATTTTTTGGCCAAACTACATGTGTTTCTCATGAGGACTTTTCAGGGTTGTTATGTGGCTTTCGGTTGGTAGGATTTAGATGTTAAAAATTCTGAGGCCGAAAAAGGAGGGTGTGGCTCTTTTTAAATAAAAATTGAAGGATTATAATTTTCACTCAAGTATGGTCTCCTTATCTTCCCATTTGTAGAAACTCAGCTCCATCATCATTCAATCATAACAGGATTTCATCAGAAAAAATTTCAATCTTTTCAAACATGATTTTTCTTGAAGCTATAGATAGGCACAACTTTCTTTTTTTACATCAGAAGCTCAAGAAAGGAACAACCTCTCTTCTCATGAAAGCTCCAGAAAGGAACATATTTTAAGAAAAATGAAATATTCATTAGGAACATCAACTCTTCAACATTTTATATTCCGCCAAAAGTATCACCAAATGAGGTAGTAAACCGCAAGACATCTTCTCCCACACTTAAGTTCAACTAGATCATGCAATTTCACTTCAAGAGCATGTAGGATATGGAAAATTAGCTTGTATTGTGGCTAAGCTAATAGGAAATTCATGGATACTAGGGGATGCAATGAAGGATAAATGTAAAGGTGGGCCATAAAATGAAAAGGACTATTTTGAAAAGGGGGATTCAAACCAAATAAATGCCTCAATCATTTAAAACACACGTACCCAAAACCCTCAACTTTTGAAAGAAATAAATCAAATTCCGGTTAAATAAAGCATGGTATGATCTCTCAAGAAATGAGGTGAATGAAAATAATATGAAAAAAATGATTCTTAAGCCTCACAAGAAAGTGATTTCAAAGATATAGACAGTGAAATAAGGCATGAGTTTCAAAAATCAGTGTACTTTTCCTGAAATTCCAAAATATTTGAACATGAAACCAAAGTAATTTTAGCATTCATTTAAGCTCGGTTTCATGAAATAGACTGGTTCACTCATTGTAATGGGTTTCAAAAATGGTATTGATAATCATTTCAGCTCAAAAGTTTCAGAAACACACCAAAAATTAAAAAATAAACACCCAAAAATTTAAAAACACACAATTTTTTTATTATTTTTGTGAAAAAAAACATAAAATGAAAATCCTATACTACAAAGGTTCCCTACCCCACAATTAAGTTTTCTAGTTTCCTCAATGCATTCAATTTTATTTAACATGTAATAAAATTTTAAAATGAATCATAACATCAAGAAAGTGTGAAGGATAGGTACAACCTGACTTATTGGAAATGCAACGTTGAGTTTGGCTCCTACGTTTTTCTCTTTGAAAAACTAACAAAAGAAAAACATAACATAAGAAATTTATTAATAGAAATGAATATAGAAATTGAATAAGTAAAAAAGGATAAATCTTGGTCAAATCCCCCAAGTGGGCCCTGGGTTTTGACTTCCTCCAAAGGGGCAGTTCTAATCAGTTATCCCCAATCTGATGGTGGGTGAGGTTTCTTGCCCATGAACAAACAATAATTCTTCTTTCCATCATGTACTTGTTCCATTATGAGGATAATTCTATGTATAGAGTACACCAGATCCACCACCTTCACAATTATATACCTCTTGCATGGAAGGGGTAGGATGAATTATGGAACCTCCTCCTCTTCAGTTTCTACTTGTGCAATATCTTCTTCAAAATATAGTGGTTTCTCCAGATGTGCTGCATGAAAATAATAATCAAACGGAGATTCAAAATTTAAATTTGAAATATTAATTTCAAAATCGTCCCTTTTAAGGTAGGAAACGTTTAGATTTGGTTCTTCAGGCATAGCCACCTGTATCTCTTCATGGTCTTTCTCAAGTAGATGATCAATATCTTCAGGGAGCACCCGGTGTTCCTCAACAGGTGCATATTCTTTTTCATCTTCTTCTAAGGCAATGTAAGGATTGACGAAATATAAAAATTCAAAATTATAAGGATTGATTATCAAATCGGATTGAATAAAATTAGAAAATTTAGAGTTCATTGAATGATCATCTCAATGAGTTGGTTCTGGTTCAATCACTTCTTCAGTTGAATGTGCCTCTTGGAGTTGATTATCACTGGTTGGAGAGAGGTAGTCGGGATCCTCTATCTTAACTTCAAATTCCACCAATTGGGTGGTGTCTTCCTTCCACGGTGTTGTCTCTTCTTGTTTTCAAGGATTGGGGAGATCAAGAAGTTCCTCACATTCATTCCAAAATTCATCAAGTTCTTTTTGATCTCCCACATGTAGCTGAGTAGGGAAGTCATCTTCTTTTTCATATATCTCGGGTAGAATTGGTTGAGTGAGATGAATATGTCTTCAAGTACCTCAACATTTACCTCTTCTAGTTCTTCAATGATGAGTGGTGAATTTTCTTCCACCACTATCTCTGGTTCTTGCTTCGGCTCAGGGTAGGTTTGCTCCATCATTTCACAAACATAGTCCAATGCCCATTCCATTTTTCAACCCAAATCATCCAAATTATTACAAATCCTTTCAACCCGGTCATTGAGCAAAAGATAATCAATTTCTTGTTCTTGATATTTCACCTGCAAGTAATCTTCCCATGCATAAAAATTTTAATTTGAATACATCATGGAAAAAATAATTTTTTGATTTTTTTTTTTAAATTTGAAAAAGTCAAATATTTACAAATAAGTTGTGGCACTTCCTCCCTGTAAATGGCGCCAAGTTTGACGCACGCCTGTCATAGGGCATGGAAAAACATTTATTTCCTAACTTAAAATGTAGTAATGTGGTTGACCTAGGATGTCTCCCGAATAGGAGTGCACACAAAATAGGTTGTCACTTTAAAATGAGGGTAAAATTGTTGTGTTTTTGAAATGAAATTTAAAATTAAAATGATTGAAAAACTATGATATTAAAAAGGGTGATTAGGTCGGGGTCGGTTTACTAATTGTAATGCTATCCTTGTTCAATTTAATTCAAACATATTCTTCCTTGTTGATTAAAGTGAGTTTCCACAATCCTTTCCGCTCACTTCCATGGTGAAATTATGATGGTGAGAGAAAACCCTACCAAGATCTTGGTTTTGTCAACTCTTCTTCCATGTGTAAAATAGTTGTATTGAATATAATTAATTGAAATGGGAAATACCCAATCGGGTTTTGTTTATCCCAAACAATCAATAACATTCACTACACCTTTTACACATACTGATGATTGTCGAGTACTTCACCACTAATCCCTGGTCAATTCCATCGTATATAAACCAGAAATAAGTGGAGGAAGATTATGATTATTTTACCAAGGAAAAAGTAAATAAAGGAATTAATATTCAAGAATGATCACACTTGATAATAAAATACACTATACGAAATTGAAAACAACTTTGAAGAAGAATGAAATTTATTCAATTGCGTCTAAGAACTCAAGCATTACAATGTAGAAAACCAACCCTTCACCAATCACTCCAAATGCATACCCCACAATGGTAAGGGTAATCATGATGAATGGGGAAGAAGAAGCCATTAAAAAACAATTAAAAAGAAAATAAATAAATAAGAGATCCAAAAAGTTCTTCTTCTTGGTGTCCTAGAAGGAATGGGATGGAGAATCGGAAGCTTTGAGAGGGTGGAGCTCTCCTCCTTTTATAGCCATAATTTTTCCCCGGATGTTGATGCATGTTAGGCCCATTAAATGACATCTTCACACGTTGATCCCTTCTTAAATGTTGTTCATAATTCTCTTGGACGTGTCCCCTCAGAATATAAGAGGATTTGGACATGTATTCTGATAGTTATGACCATCTTACTCTAAACATTTATTCTGTCTAGTCAGACTCTCCAAACCGCAATCTTACAGATTAGGGTGATTTAATGACCCCTTAAACGGCCAATTAACGTGTCCCTTCCTTCATTAAAGATGTTCCGAAACTCCTCGCGCGTCCACTCACTGAATATCAAAACATTTTGGCCCACCATTAATGAGTTATGGAGCCCACACCAAAACTATGCAGAACTGCAAACAGTTTTCTTGCTCCCACTTTTGTGCTTCTTTTGAGCTTCCATATGGCCGATTCAGCTTTTAGTCCAAAACTAGTAAATGCATACCTGGATGTGTATAATCTAGAAAAAAAATTCAATTTGGATTACTGTAGATAATTTTATGGCCAATCTACAGAAATTATTTCAAATTGTTAAAAATCCAAAATGACCCATTTTTACTATTCATCTAAAAATAACACCAATATCATAAAAATGAAATAATTAATCTTAAATAAACACTTTTTTGGGTTTAAAAAAATGATATTAAATATAAATTAATTGAAAGTATTTTCTCTATCTGGGTGTATTGTTAGCAGTTGTGTCCCTTCAACTTAAAAAATACTAGAGGAAACAACCAACAAGTGATGTACCATATTTTGAAGCTCCTTTTTCAAAAAATGGTGGAATTTTATGTACATTACCCAATAGTTCAATTATTCAATAATTGTGAAAAAATTTAATACTTTGAGGTTTCTTTCACAAGTAAAATAATAAAAAAACCTAATAAAATCCCACTAAATATGAATTCAAGTTCACTTCAAGGGAATTTTTTAAATTAATGCTCTGACATCATGTCATCGGTGTAAACTATGAAACAATATCAATATTATTTGACAATATCCTCCAAAAAACCTTCAATATTTGACAAGAAATTATGTTTTTCTCTCTAATATCAGTCACCTCATCAAAAATCATGTTGGTAAATGTTTACCACCAAAAAACAGATAAATAATGGAGTTATATACCAATGAGAAAAATATTCATATGGTGCATTTGAAATAATAAATCAAAATCTATCTCACCCTCCTATTTTTATGTCATTAAAAGTAATAAAATCAACTATCATCTATGTCAAATCTGTGGAGTACTTCCCTGATGCTCTTATTTCTTACCAAAAAATCAAAATAGAGAAAAAAATATATATTACCTCAGTTAGATAATTTTTAAATATGAGAGTTAGTACACTATGTGTTTTCCCCCTTATTTTAATGATCATAAAATCATATTTTTTATAATATTAATGAGTTTTTTGTTTAATGGTTCCATTTTATAATCTAAGAAAGATTGGAGATATTTTGATAAGTATGAATCTCTGATGAATATTAGTAATCTCAAATGATTAATCATTGTTGGGGTCATTGCCTTAATGAAAAATTGGAAATGTTTTGAAAACACTTGACACTATACAAAATCACCTGCAGAATTTAAAAATGACAAAGTTAGGGAAACACTAGCCTATAGAATTGAATCACCATTAACGACGAGAAATTTGGATAAGTGTTAAAAACACCTACAATCATAGATGGACCATATAAAGTTAACGAAATATAGAAAACACCTTCCATCAACAATTAACCACTACCTGGATGAAAAATTGGCTAAGTGTTGAAATGAAATACCTCTATAAGATGAATCACCATCATGTCTTGGTACCCCCAAAATTGGATAAGTATTGAGTTGACCTACCATTAGAGTGTGATTTTGGAAAAGTACTAGAGTGACCTACCATCAAGATGAGTCACTGTTGAGTATGACCTACCTTTATCCTAACTTACCATTGGCATGTTCAACTGCCACATAAGTCACTGTTAGGATGAATCAATTCTATATATTGTCTCATAATTAAAATACTTCACAACCATAATTTTTTATTTTAAATTCACTGTTTTTTATAGTTATGTTATCATATTTAATTTCAGGACATATTTTAATAGTTGTTCTTAACTATTTTGAAGAGATGACTAAAAGTGTGTGTCGGTCATCCAGTATGAGGGGAAAAATATTTGGATGATTCTTCATACATGCTGTTATTAAAATAAGTAGAATAATCACTTTTTCATATAATGTAAATGGACTCTGAAACCAAATATATATAGATACAGGGAGCTAGAAAAGAACATTTCGAAATCTAAAGAAGTTTGATGTGAAGCGTTCCTTACAAAAAGAGTCTTTACTAGTGATAAAATGTACAAGTGTTAAAGCCCATTGAACACCCAAAATAATTCCTAAGAAATAAAATGACAGAGTTTTTGGAGCTTTATTGTACTTATAATTTCATAAACATGAATCAATATTTTCCGTGATACACATAACGAGTTACTTATTTTAGAGCTTATAAAACATTGCAAAACCATCATTTCCACACACTTATTTTATATTACTATTTTTTTATTAACATTATAAGTAGTTTATTTTTTACTATATATTTAAAACATAAAACCAAGATCATAAAATAAAACTAGAACATATTAGATATCTTCTAAAACTATCATTACACCTATTTTCCCATGTGTTGTGGAAGATATCCTTGTGAGACTTGTGATTATTTTATTTCAATGGTTTTTATGGAAGTGGTCCATGTGTGGCCTAGAAAATAACATTGTTGTATACTAGATCCATATTGTGGAACATTGATTATTTTTATATAATCCTCTTGGTTGTAGGTGATTTCTATGTATAGAGGACTAGGTCTCATCTTGAGAATGGACCTCTTGTTTTTATTCCCCTATGTGTTTTGTTTTTATTTTTTAATATTATTTAAAATAAAATTGTTTTAAACTATAAAAAACAATACATTTATATTTAGTCTTAATTAGTGTTTATATATGGTTATGATTATGTAAATTTATTTAAAAAACTAAATTATATTTCATAATTATTTTATCTGAGACCTAATCAATTTTTAAGAAATCTCTCAAAAGTTAAAATCTCATATCGATATTCTATTTTGATAAACTAGGATTTTTTTAAATATTTTTTCAATAGAAATTTTTATTGGGTACTCAATTCACCCCCCCCCCAATTTATATAGTCACTTTGGATAACATTTTTTATCAAGGGTTTAAAAAATATTTTAAACTATGGTTTTTATTTGTGTTTTAAAGATCATAAATTCGTGATAATTCTAAATAAAAATTTTTAAATAGATAATAGACTATATTGTTCTTCGTATAACTGACCTCCTTTATTTAATGGTAATATTTATGATCAGTCTTAAATAAAGATGAAAATGCATATAGAAATCATCAGTTTCAAAAAAAATTGCTATGGAGGATAAGTATATGTATCTTAATAATGCTTGAAATATTTGGGATGATGCAAAAAAATGATTATAAAAATAATTTCTATTCTATGAATGATCTTTAATATACATCAGGGGATGAATATTTTAACTTGATATCTTCTAGTAAAATAACTGATAAAATTTGGGATACATTATCTTTTTCACAAAAAGGAAATACTAATGTTGAGGAAATTATTTTGAACAATTATATAACAAAATATCATAATTTAAAGATGAAAAATGATAGGTTTATTTATTATATATATCTCATGTAAAATGGGATAATGAACATAATGAGGTCCTTGTGAAATCAATTATCTGACATAGATGAAATTTTCAGACTACAAAGATTTTTTCCAGATAGATGGAGTGGAAAATATGTTTCTTTAATGTAATATGGTGCCATAAGAAAACAACATGTGAAGTAATTTATTGGAAAGTTGATGATGTATAAAGAAGATATTAAATTAAAATTAGAATAGAATGTTAAACCCAAGAAAAGTTCAGTATATTTCATGTCTATCGCACTTTAACAAAAGAAAAAAAATAGAAGGTACAAGTTGAAAGATCCAGTAATGAGGAATCACAAGCAGATAGTGATGAGGAAATGACATATTTTTCTATAATATCTAAGAAATTCTATAAGAAGAATAAATTCTTCAGCAAAAAAAACTAAAAAAGAAATTTTGATAATATATAAACTTGTAAAAAGGACTGGAAAAGAGATGAAAACTCAAATGATATAACCTGTAATAAAATTAATAAAAAAGACATGTTAAGGAAAAAATTTCTAAGTTGAATAATAATAATTATTATTAGGATAAGGATATAATGTACCATAAATCCATGAAATCAACAAGGAGTGACATTGAGGATAAATCCAGTGACTCTAATTCATCTAATTGATAGAATCCTAACAAATCTTGCATCTGCTTCAAGAAAAATGTTTATGAAGTACCTACTATATCATCTATACTTGAATCTGATCACTCTGAAAATGAAAATGATGATGATATTTTAAGTGAAGAAATTTTTGAGTATTGAATAATTATTGAAGATACTTTAAATCATCTAAAAGGTAAATATAATGTTATAAATAAGAAGCATGTATTATCTTCATCTACTAAACCTAATACCACTAAAGAGAAAGTGAAAAATGATAAATTCTTAAAGGAAAATACTGGACTAAATTTTTCAAATGAGACTCTAAATAAGTTCTTAGACATATTTACATATGGGAGATAAAATATAACTCAAATTCGAGGATAAAAAATTGATCCTAATTATATTTATGGTATATTTTATCACCCTAGAAAGAGAATAGTAGTTAAGATCACACAGGTTCCTAATTCCATTTCTCGAAATTATACTTCTAGTTATTTTTCAAATATACCAAATATGTTTTTATTTCAAAAAAGTTTTCAATCTAGTTATAGGAAACCTAATTTGAAAATATGGGTTATAAAAGCCCAAATTACTAACATATATATACACAGGAAAATATTAGTACCAAAATCTTTTTTGTTATAAAATGTATTTTTTTGGAAAGATGTTTGAATAGCTCCTGTAGGAATCGGTGTTACTTGGATATTATCTATACCAGAAATATGACAAGAGACTACTTGAGATACAAGAATCTAATAGAGAGTGATGGTATTCATTTCACCTTTGGTGACAATGCTAATGGAATGATAATCATACTTGGCCAAGTTGGTAGCACAAATTCTATTTTAATTTGAGATGTAATAATTTTTTATGGTTTAAAATAAAATATTATTATCATATCACAATTATTTGAGGTTGGATTTCATGTAATGTTTTAAAAATGTCTTGTAATGTTTTTAATTCCAAAAATGATTTAGTATTTACTCCTTTGATAAATGATAATGTCTATTCTATTAATCTTGATATTTTTTTTCTCAAAATTTTTCCTACATAAATTATTTTCATAGATAATATTTTATTTGGAATAGGAAATTAGGTCATTGTATCATTGACTCGCTCCAAAATCTTATTAGGAAATGGTTAGTCAGGTACCTACCCAAAAATGAATTCCCAAATGACAAAGTCTATAACCATTATCAGAAAGAGAAGAAATATATAATTATTTTAAAATAAATAAATAAGATCCATATTCACAACCTTTTGAGTTGGTTCAAATGGATTTTTTTATACTATATAGATTTTATATTTTAAATGGGAAGAACTATGTCTATATACTTTTTAATGAATTTTCGAGGTATAATTGTGTATTATTTTTATCTAAGAAGAGTGAATTTATTTCTTATATTACTAGGTATTATAAATCTATTGAAAAACTAAGTGGGATTATAATTAGTAACATAGGATGTGACCCTGGTCATGAGTTCAAAAATAAATACTTTAAATCCTTTTTCTCACAAAATGGATAAAGTCATAACAACCTTATTCCTATGACCTTCAGTAAAATGGAGTTGTAGAAATAAGAAATAGAACACTTCAAGAGATACCCTAGACTATGCTAAATTAATATGACTTACCTATATTATTTTTTGTTGAATGGTGTTGGCGGTGTTCTGGGAGGTCTGGGTGACTTATCCCCAACACTTTGCCAAATTTTCAGTTCTGTGAACAGTGTTTCCAGTTTTATAAACAGTATCGGTAGGTGAACAGTGTTTCTATCGGTGAGGTTCAGTGAACAATGTTTCTATCGGTGTGGTTCTATCGGTGGACTTCTAACAGTAGAATTGAACAGTGTTTCCAGAATGGTAACCTTCTAACGGTGACCTTCTAATGGTAGATATGAATAGTGTTTCCAGAATGGTAACTTTCTAATGGTGACCTTCTAACGGTGGACTTGAACAGCGTTTCCAGCTTCTTACTGTTTTTCCTCTTTGATGTTTCCTTTGACGTAAAATACATTTAAAGCCATATTTTAAGGATTCTTAAGGCCGATTCAAATGCCATAAATCCTATATTAATTATTCCTATGGCTCGGGATGTTTTACTTGGTCAAACAGCGTGGGTTAATGTGATCTGTTTTTAATGGAGAATTAACCGGATCTTGAACCGTCGCTGCGTTAAATCTTCAAAAAGGAACCAGATATCATTCTCCCTTGTTATTTCCCTTTGTTCTCAACTATGAGATGCTAGAACCTTTAAATCCTACATGTAGGACTTGCATAATCAAAATTTACTCCTAGGATTGGTTCTGCTCTGGGTTGATGCAACCGAGCTGTGTCAACCAATCTTCCATATAAGGTATGTTGTATCATCATTTTTTGGGGTTGATCTTCTCCTGTTCTCCTTTCCTTATTATAACATGTAATGTCCATGCTTATAATGGGTTTTGTTGGGGTTTGGTTGGTGTTGCCTTACTGTGGCATCTTTGGGTGGATGCAATTGTCGAGAGAGGAGGATTGTGACCGTTGCGTGGATAAATAACGCCATGAACTCTTCGAGGTAGGGGATTCATGGCTTCTCTAATTGTATATGTGAAATCGTAGAATTATCATGATTTATCCCTTTTGATCACAATGGAATTGACCTAATTAAATACTTGAATCGGATTAAAAGAATTAGTTGATCGCATGTTGTTGCTTTGTACCATGATAATGATTTGCCTCGTGTTTTTCTAGATAGAATGATATATATGGTTTCTTGATTTGTTTTTCATTCTTGATGGAAATTGATAATGAACATAAAGTCAGAATTAATTTTTAATTAATTGGATAAAGATAAAGATTCATGTAAATGAATCTGGTTGTTTCCGTTGTTGTATTTGTTCTAATTTGAGGTTAATCAAATTACGACAGTAAGCATGGTTATTTAATTGTGATAGATTACTAATTAGGTCTCCCATAATTGGAACCTATGAATAACAAATCTGCTAATTCAGTATGGATTAAAGAACATATTGTGTGAGAATTTCTTAAAGGGTTCTGAGTTACCCTCTTGATTGTTAAAGGGTTAAGAGCCCATTGATGTGATGGTGTGTTTTCTTGATGCTTGTGCTGTGAGCCTGGATGGCTATTGTGATATGTGGAGGCAGGGATTTCATGTGGTTGTGGCAGAAGATGACACCTATAGTGGCAAGATGCATCGGTTTATGCATATGGGTGTTAGGGAGGACACCAGGGATGATGGAATGGGATAGATGTGGTTGTTGGATGTTTGGTGGTTTGATTGGTTGTTTATCTACTTTACTTTTCCCCACAACTCAAGGCAGCTGGTTTTGCTTACCCTTCTTCTGAAAGAGGCGAAGACATGCGGGGTATGCCACGTGCTTTCCGTGTTTAGCCTCTCAAGGTAGAATGGGTCTACTCTCTTTCTATAGGCGGCAAAGACTCGATGGGTAGTATAACTACTCACCGTGTTGAGCCCCCTTGTGTTTAGTAGCATAGGTTGTTTTTCTATAATGCCTGGGAATGTGGGAAGGTAACTCTGTAATGAATAATTGAATAAATGATGTTAACTCATGGGGTTGGAGTTGCTGAAAAATAATGAAAAGGTTGTAATTTGGAAGGTACAGTGGATATTGGGTGTGATTCTAATGAAGTTTAATGTTAAATTATTCATGGTTAATTATTGTTTAAAGAATTAATTAACATACAGCGGAATTGATAAAAAGGGAATGAAGTTATCTAATAAACCTCTTCAAATGTTTGTGTGTTATAGGATACCTTATCTTAGAAGTAGCAGCCCAGAGTCTGAGAGACGTTAGCTGCAGTTGTATCTAAGACTAGGTAATACCAATAGTGTGGATGTGAGTTATATATATATTCTGTACTTTTTGTGTTTCTATACACTACTCCACCCTGTCGGTAAGGGAAACTGACACCCCGGGTATTCTGAGCCCTAGGGGGGGTGTTTTCCCCAACATTGCGATGGGAGGTCGAATGGCTGACTACCCCCTTTGGCCCCGCTCTCTTCTCTTGGTAGATACATGTGCCAACAGGCACAATGGTTAGTTTCCCCATATATGTGTGTAGAGGGCTGTAATGGATTGTGGTTATTTCACATGCATATATTCTGGATATAGTATCCTATGGACTACTATTAGTTTAACATGTATAGGTTGTGATGGCTTGAGGATCCCTACTCAGTGTATGGGCTATAATGGCTTAAGGTGTAATACACAATGTATGATACACGTTATGCGGGTTGTGGTGGCTCCCAGAACATACCTAGTTACTTTTTGTTGTGAGGATGGTGTGGTGCTTCGCCCAGGTGTATACGGGCTAGCCATTGTGGTGCACGAGGTGCAAATTGTGGAGCTTAGCCCAGGTGTCTGTGGGAAAGCCTTTGGAGAGAGATGCACGCTTGTCATTGGGGAAAAGAGGCAAACCAGTTGGGAAGTAGTAGCGGGGTACCCTTGATATTTTTCATTATATTCTATATTCTTTTATGCGTTACTTAGAGAGAGTGGCTTTGGTGATGTTGGGAACTTAGTATACCTGTTTAGGTGACGAGTTAGTTTCACTTTTTTTTCACTGGGCTTTAGCATGATTTCTTTACTTTTGCATGAGATGCTTGTGGAGGATCCTACTGAGTATACTGTTATACTCACCCTATCTATATATAAACTGTTTTCAGATCACTCGGAGCAGGGTGGAGATCAATCTGGTTACTACTAGCTTGTGGTTGGAGGAGGAGTTGTTCGAGCATGTGGTTGTTGTCTTTTTACTTTCTTTTGGGTACTTTTAGTTTCCCCTTTCAGTTGTAGTAAATTTTCATGACATTTCATATATGTACTTGGGTTTCTTTTATATTTCAGTTTTGAGTTGGAGTTTATTGTTGTCTATCTTACCTCTCTCTTCCGCATGTGTTCTCTTAGAGGGTAATGCCTCCCATTTGTGTGTTTACTATACCCTTGGTGCTAGTCGCCAACCTGGGGCCTACTAGAGGCGGGACTCAGGGGTCATTATCTCTCTTCTCACATTTCCGGCCAAGGAGGGGTACACTTTGTGGGGAGGTAGTCATGACAATACCATTTTTTTCGTTTACCTTTTGATGCTATAGTTTATAATATTCCATGATTTTTAATCCTCAAAAAGAGATAGATTGTAGGCACCATTATTTAAATGATCGATAACTCATGTTTATTATGATATTACTGATTTTTATGTTTTATGGTAGAATTTTACAATATAAGGTATATTAGAGTAATTTGGATAAGTATGAATCACTTTTTAAGATGAGTCATTGCCATGGATTACTCACCATTGAGGTCACTCAGAGAATAAAAATTGACAGTTTTTTGGAAAAACTCACCCCCAAACAGAATCACCAATGGAAAAAAAGTTTGAAAAAGTGTTGGAAACTCTCACTGCTAGATGTGACTCCCCACTAGGTATGGGAATTTTGGATAAGTGTTGAAACAATTACCATTGGAGTTGACCCATGGAAATTTACATGTGGAAAAAACCTACTATCACTAACGAATCACAGCTAGGATGAAAAATTGGTTAGATGTTAGAAAGAGATACCACTAGAGGATAGATCAAGAAAAGATAATTTCTCCTCCAAAATTGGATAAGTATTGATTTTACATACTATAACATTATTATTTTGTTAAAGTAATGGAATGACTTACTTCTGAGATGAGTCATCATTGAGCATGAGATACTGTCGTCCAAACTTGCCATTGTTATAACTCATTGCTACTTAAGTCTTCATTAGGATGAATCGCCACCAAATATTATTTCAATGTTCAAAAGAGTCATTGTCACTATATTTTTATTTTTAATTAACTATTAAAAACAATTATATCATTGAACATAATGTTGTGAATTATTTTAATTGTAGTTATTAATTGTTTTTCATAGATGAATAAAAGTGTGTTTCATTCATCCAGTATGAGGAAGATAAGATCTTGATTATTCTTTGTTCATATTTTTGTTAGAACAAGTAGAAGATTCTCCCATGAATATATTGAAAAAGTATAATGAACTGAAATAAATGCAGAAATAGAGATCAAGAGATGAACTTTAAAAATTCAAAATAATTTTTCTGACGTGTGCCTTACATGAATAATCTTTACTAGTGATTAACAATATAATATTTAAAGAACAAGTAATATTCATACTAATTATTACAGACTCACAATAATGAGTTTAAAACTATCAATTCTATTTAAAATTATAGAAACACAACTCGAGCTTCATTTCAGGATTCACTCAATGAGTTACTTGCTTCATATATTATCGTACAAAGAAACACCATCCAATCTAAACACTTATTTTCCCCTTTTTGTTTATTTTATGTAAATTATGATTACTGTGTGTTTTAATCTGAATTTAAAACATGAACACTATCCCTTGTGCTACAACTGGATGATACTAAATATCTTCCCAAACTCCCTTTACACCTATCTTACAGTTTGTTTTTCAAAAGAGTCGTGTAAGGAATCTATTTATTTTATTCCCAAGGGTTCTATGGAAGAGAACCCCGTGTGTCCATAAAATTCTTGTTATTGTATACCTAATCTAGGTTTTGGATCACAAATTATTTTTTTATAATCATCTTTGGATCAAGTTAATTCCAAGTGGAGAGGACTAGGTCTCACCTTGAGATGATACAACTTATTTTTATTCCGATGTGTGTGTAGTTTTGTTTTGTTTTTATACATTAAACTACGTTTTTTTTAAATTGTAAACAATACAACTACTTTGATTGTTGTATTAATTAATTTTTAACTAATGTTTTTATTGAGTAAATTGAAATCAAAAGAAAAAAATATTTTTCAAAATTTTTTTAATTAAGACCTAATAAATCTTTGAGAAATCTCTTAAAATATTAGAACTTATACCAATCGATTATTTTGATTAACTGGGATATTTTTAATTCAATAGAGAGATTTCATTTAAACATGTTTTTAAAATAAATTTTATAGGTAACTCAATCCACCCCCCTAAGATACTCACTTCGTCCAACACCACTTTTGAGAATAATTTTCTCACTTTGACCTTTGATGTCCAAAATCTATGTTACTATTTATATAACCATAAGGTCCACATGGATTCTCTTTTCGATCTGTTAAAGTACATCCTCAACCGATCAATGTTGATGTGATGTTTAAAAATATGGATAGTCAAAATTTATTAATTATATATCCAATATATCTTATATAATGAAACAATGGTAAAAACACTTGAAACTTTCCTAGTGTCGCACTTAACTCCAGAAGAATTTCTCTAGTGCACATAACTTCCCAATAAAGAATTCATTTCGATTATTGAAAACCCTAAAAAAGAAATTTATTTGGATAAAATATTACAAATATAAATCCTTTCTTAGTTTGGCCAAATTGTTTCAATACATTTTTTTGATGTAGAAATGTTAGTCAGCAATTGACTATTTAATGGATAATTTCACTAGTGACCTAATTTGTAACAAACCTGGAAATGAGTCAAATTCATGTTTTTTTGTGACAATTTACAACGTGTCTTGGGATGTGTATTGATATAGTTCATGTGGTAATATCTTATAGTTATAGTAATTTTCAACCTCATCAATGAAATTATAAAACCCATTATTTTAAATTGGGATTTTTTTTATGTTGTGACTACATTACCTATTTCGAGAATAATTTTTTTATTTCACTAACCAAAATAGATCATTATATATCATCTCATAGAGAGGTTTTAATCTTATTAAATTTAAATGGTTAATGTTTTTTTAGGATTATTATTTCAATATCCTATATAATTTTGGAAAATATAATGTGTTAGTGGATGAAATAAGAAGGCGGACAAGTAGTGATGTTGTTATAGAAGAAAGTGATGAGTATAAAATTATGTAATTACTTATCTGCTTGAATTTATATTTAAATGAAAACTATGAATTTATTGGATAGTTAATGAGGATTATCAAGATATTTGGGTGGAGGATAAATAACATATGTTGTTTTTAAGGGATGTTATATGTTTCTTATAGAATACACAAGTTAGATTTTCATGAGTTTCACATCTCACCTTTAGTGGTACACCTACTTGTTTGGAATATATATCAGACATCAAAGAATAAATTATAGTTTCCATGAATGAAAATTTCAATGGAATTATTTTTATACTAATTTCTTATATGAAAATCTATAATGGATAAAAATTGTGTTCTAATAGGGTTATCACAACACTTGAATGTTATATAGGGGAATTAGTCAATTGTTTTGTGTATTTTCTTACTATTATACCCCATTAATTTAAATGGTGTGTAATATTAGGGTTAGGGTTTATAGATTAAAAATATTATATATTTTCATACCAATTAGAGAATCTTGAATGGTAGATTCCTTAGTATGTATTTTTACATAGGAGGTATCAAAATATTAAAGAATTTTTATAATAATTATTTTACTCCATATTCCTCAGTTTACAAAATGAATTTAGTGGGGATCATAGTATACATTTAGTACACTATTTCTCCTTTTCACTATAATCCTCCCACATGTGGATTTTCAAAATGAGAAAATTATTTAGACAATACATATAATTTTTGAGTGTGTGTGTTCTTAAATTTGGTTGATCATAGAAGGATAATTTGCAACTAGTATAGTTTTCTCATAATAATTGTTTCCATTCCTATATTAGATATTATAAAAATAAGGAATTATTTATTTTACTTTATAAATTTCCATTGAGTTTTGTTGACTTTCTAAATCAATTATTGTTGGTCTAGACCTTGTGTAAGATACAATTAGGAGGAAACAAATGATTTGAGAGAAGATGATAAGTGGACAAGATTTTCCTAATCTAATGTTGATTGAAGTAGTATATTGTATTTGTTTTATATCGGTGGCTATGTGTAATAAAAATTTCCACCCGATCATTAAAAAAAAATATTTGGTTGACAGGATAATATTTCTCCAGGGTTTGTAAATTCCTTTCAAGGTATTGGATTGTGTGGGTCAATCAGCATATTTTTTGACACTTCCCCCAAGATGAGAGTGATTTCATGATTTCTTTCATAAATCCTTACTTTGGAAGTATATCCATAAAAAATCACTTGTGATTAGTTATGTAAGCTTGTTATCAATGATGGTACATCATTTTTTTGAGTGACCGATATATATCTCAAATAGTAAGGATAAGGTGTTTAGAGGGTGATTCATTCCCTTAGTGAGAATAATAGTGGCATGAATGTTTGGAGGAAATCACATGGTAGTAGGATTAAAAATTGTGAGTTCAATATCTAGAGTTGGTATAAATTTTTTTCTTTATAATATATATCATAAATATGAATTTTAATTTAATGTAATTATTTTTGGATTATCCCTGGTTTCAATTTCATGATTGATCAAATTTTTTGGTGTAGGGATGGTGAGGTGGTTTTGTCTTTATATGGCCTATATTGTTAACACTATGTAGTTATTGTGTTTTCCTACTATCTTCAATGAAATTTTGAGTTATGGAGAGTTTAAATTGGTTTATAATATGTATTTTTGAGAAAAAAATCGATTAAGATATATCTAATTTTGAACTCAAAATATTTGTATCCCTAATATATTTTTAGAAGTCTTATAAGGAAGTTGAAAATGAAGAGTTGAATATATTATGAGATTTAACATAACATGAAAATTATTTTGAGTTAAATAGGAACACATAGTGGTTAGTTATAGTAGTTATAGGTCTTAATTAGGTGATTGAGGAAAATAATAGGTGAATATTAATTAATTTATTGGTCGACATGAAATATGAATATTGTTGTAGTGTTATGGATTGTTCCATGGTAATATCATGAATGTTGTAGTTTATAGGCATGATTTATAAGATAACTATGGAACCTATTGGTCATTGAAATATCAAAAACCATAGCATGGTTATATAAAATATAGCATAGTGGGTTCTAAATTGAATTTAGGTGTTTTTGGTGGTTGATATGTGGAAGTATATTATTCTATAGTTTTAAGTTGTTTTTTTATAAGAGTTCATAAAAATTAGTGTGGTTTTATAAGCCACTCCATAGTGTATATTAAATGCAAATGAATTCAGATGGATGGTATTTTTTATTTTACTGTATAAGGTGGATTACAGACTAAATTTTAGATCTAATCATTGATTAAAGGAAACAAGATGACATATAAGAGGATACACAATATTTTTTTAAAAAAAAAATTAAAATACTAAAAACAACTAGAACTATATTATTTTAAAATAAACCTCCCTAATAACCCAAATATGAACCATATAGAACTTTTTTGGATATTTTTTATTTCATTTAAAATCTATTTATAGATTTATTTATTGGAGAGACCGAATCAAATCTTAGATTGTTGGAATGTGATAATCATGATATTTTTTCTTCTGGTATCTTAAAAGACTATTTATTCCTTCCATTTCTATATGACGATTAAATATGGGGTATCTATATTGGATAAGTATTTATAGATTTAGATGAAATTATTAATTAAATGTTTTAAAAAGGATTTTTATTTCATGTTTTAGGGAATTAAAACCATATTTATTATGTGTGTAAAATGGATTTTTCTCATTTAGTTTATGTGAAAATTGGTAGTTATTATGAATCACATGTAATTTTTTTACAAATAAAAATAATAACTGGGGTATGAGTGTATGTTCAAGTCAAATTGGAAAGAAATAATGAATTATTGGAAAGATAATAATTAAATTAGTTGGAGTGGGGATGAATTGATATTCATTGAAAATGTTTATCTTGAAGTGAAATGGGGTAATAAAATAGAAAATTAGTTATAACTAACTTCATTTTGGGTCACCATTTGAGTTATGTAATATTATTTATAATATTTTTATGATTATTTTGGACCGTGAAGTTTTTTTGTATTTGATAATATATGTGGTATATTGGATATTTCATGGTTATCAGGTCTCATTATACAAGTTCGTGTTAGTTCTAGGTGCATTAGAATAGTGCAGTGGTGGGTGATATATTAAATTTTATTTTAATTATAATTTCCTAAAACCAGGAGAGAGTATCTTTCATTCCATATTTATAATTTATTTATTTAATATCAGAAAAAACAAATACCTGGTCTTGGGAACATCATTCATTGATGAATGTTGATCATCAAAAAAGATACATTAGGATTTCCATCATTAAGTTGAGAGGATCCAAGGATAGAATCTCTCTAGCGGCGATCCACATGTACACCTATGATATCATAGTAATTCCAATTGATCTTTGGGTACTAGAATAGTGAATCAAATGTATTTTGTTTTTCATTCCTAATAATTCATTATTAAGTCTTGTAATGTCCCTGATTTTCTCTATATTATTTATAAATATTATATGGATTGATTTCGAGACTAGGAGCTGAGACGACATGTAATTATGTGGCCCGGTGTGTCCAAATTTTTTTTGGAAAAATGTTAAAACATTAAATAACATGCATGCTTAATTTTATTATCAAAGTGGAATATATTCTAAACAGGTGCTAGGATCATAAATTCCAGGACATCATTCCGTTCAGAATAGTGGTTTTACCCTAGGGGGAACCTAACATTGGTCGGTGCTCATCGATTGTGGAAAGTCATTGAAGCCAATTAAATTGAATAAAATAAATTGATAAAAAATTAGTTATTTATTCTAATTCATTGACCCAATGACACAGTAATAATTTTATTATAAATAACCCTTTGGTAGAGATCTTGGGTTATGACCATAACCCTGGAATCCTCTGGAGGCCAAAGAGAGAGAGATCTGGAGAAGTCCTCTTGGAAAGAGATAATAGAACTTCGGATCAAAGATCTACAAATTCCCTTCTTGGTGTATCTCTCCAATGGTGCGGACATGGGGATTGGTCTTCATTTGTAAGTGATCCAAAATACATAAAAGATGTGTTATTTTGATTCTTCATTCTTGTTCTTCATTATTATGATGAACGCGGACTAAAGAATGAAAATATTAGCATGTGGATCAATCATACTTGCAGGATGGGATAATATTAGCACGTTTTATCAATATTTGATTTTATAAAATTGTTTTGATTAGGTTATCGTTTTAATGGTGATAAACCATGATCGACACAAACATCGATCAAGGTTCTCCCTTCTCGATTTTTATAATTTTCTCACATTATTTCTTGTGTTCTTAGTGTGTGTTCTTCATTTTTACCCCGACATTGAAAAATTGATTGCTTCCCATTTGATTCTTGGAACAATGATATGAAATTATAGATCCGACATTAGGAGAACTTGGAAGAGGTGTAGTAGTGGGCGCGGTGGCGAATTGAATAATGGTGGGTTCCGAATATTCAGTAATTGAAAATGATGAATAACACATAAATTCATGTTTTATGAGCTATTTGAAGGACCTAATACTGTCAATTAGGTGTCATAGTTACTTGAGGACCTTCGATCTAGTGTTTCGAGGCGAACCAAGCACCAAAGCAATATCTGGGAGATAGATCTGCACGAGCGAGGGAAGAACACTTGTTTCTAGAAAACTCGATACACACGGCCTATAGTCCAGGCAATAAGAGGATTATTCATCATTGAAAGACACAGTATGTACATAGGAAATACATGAACATGGGGTGGATTACACAGGTTGACTATACAGAATCTAATCTCCCACATGTCAAGGCCTGAACTAGTTACACAAACTACCTCAAGTACTGGTACATTATCGTGCATAGAAGGGTTGACATCGTGTACTGGGACACAACTAGAGTACATGATCAGACCCCATATGTAAAAAATGGCATGTGGCTCTATCTACACTCCATGTACCTCCTTTTTTACAATACATGTTCTAAGGACACGGTCCATTGTACACAGGCAGCACTAAGGGTCAAGGGACTTGGTGTGTGACCCTATTACATGTCATGAACCCCTTCTTACATAGCTTGAGCCACTTTTTTTTTTGTATCAGGTATATGTTTCATTAGTGTTTTTTCATTTGATCGTTTCCTTGAAGGAAGGTGGGAATCATTTCCTACTCATAGGACTATGATCCCTTCAGCAGGACTTCCTAGATAGAGTATTTGGAATACCCCAAGAGGCCAAGAGTAGGATCCACATTTCATTATTCATGCCCTAGGTGGAGTACTTTGTATCTATGTGACCAACACTATACTTGCATCGATCCTCTACTTCACAGAATAATCTATATTGAGTTATCAATATCACCCCATGGCCCTGCCTATGACCCTAATCTATTGTATCATATCACTTTTTAGATTTATCAGTGTATCTTTCTCATGGTGAGACCTGATGACCAGTACCTCTCAGACGAACATCATCTGTGCTATCAAACTCAAGATTGTGTTCTTCTGGATGAGTGACTCAAGTAATCCTTGAGCTTAATTCCTTAGGTTGGAATGATGCGGTTGTTACTTAACACTAGAGGATGTTTATTAGATAAGTATATCCCGATATTCGTTTTATATGTGTTGTAGACATATACATGTGTAGAGATAACTGTATATTTCTTTTCATGTATTGGTTTCTGGTTTTGGTTGTCCTACTAAGTGTTATTCTACTCACCCATATATGGTCTTTGCATGCACATTTCGTGTCTGGTGCAGATGATCGGCCTATTAAACGAGTCCTAGGCGGGCCAGTATCAGATGGTTCGTTGAGGGATCAAGAAAGCTAAGGTGTTCCTACTACTATAGATAGCAATCCCAGTACCATTGTTTACAGTTTGGACTTAGATTTACAAACTCTTTTTGATGGACTGGTATTCTATCCCTTTTTACTTTACTTTACCTTCTGTCATACTCTAGTTGTGGGATATAGTGATATGCATGCATTGTTTGTTTATTTTTTTTACATTTCATAACCTTCTGGTCTTGTAGATGGGTGCATTCCATTAAATACATTGGTAGTTCCTCCTATGTTAGTTATATTCCTACTCAATACCAGTCAACATCCCATGCCCTATTGGAGGAGGTTTTGTGGAGTCATGGCATGGGCCCCATTGGGAAGAGTTGTATCATAGCGGTTTCAAAGGTTGTCAATTCTTCCTTAGGACTGATTTTCCATGATATTAGTTTGTGTAAATAGTGTTAAGTTTTTGAGTTTGGATTTATATATACGTACTCCACTGTTGGTGTTAACACAGACATATCCATGCATCATGACTCTGATAACCTATGTTCCAAATATGTATTTGAAAAAATTGGCTGCCAGAAAAATAATCGTACATGAATCATATAGGAATGGGTTATGGTTTCCATGTCCTTTTGGATTCAAAACTCAAGATATAATTATTTATTGTGGTACATATTTTTTTATTATTGGATTTCTCTGTGATGCAAAGAAATTAGGATTCAGAAGCTTGGTCATGAGGATGACCCCCTTAGTAATGAGACTTCAATTGGGGACTACTTCCCCAGATTTCACCTCTTGGTGGTAGGGAGGCTTCAACCCAGCTCAGTAGGGATATGGTTGAGTTTTAATGTCTTGACTCATGTCGAGGTGACTATTTTTTTGTAAATTTCTTGACCTCGTCATCAGAGAGGAGTTCTCAACAATTATACTCATATATGTTCATATTTAGGAACTTCTTCAGCTATAGTAGGGTAGAATGACAGTGGATAATTATTCATCATGGTTGATAAACCATTATAGGTACTCGATGTATATGGTTAGTTATTAGTAATTACGGTATCGGACCTTCGAGTGAGGAATTTTTAGAGACATATGAGACAATGTTATCCCTCAATGCATTCTAAAAAATGATGGAGTGCTTGACCGGTCTTTGGTGGTTGAAAGCTTCTTGGATGAGTAGATATAGTCAGTGATAGTTAGCAGCGGATGAGAATAAGTAGATACATCATCATTAGGGAGATGATATTAGTCACAGGGACCTGGACAAGGGAGAAATTTCAAGGGGAGGACACAAGATAGAGGATCTACAGTTTGGGTTTCACAGGGTGGGTCTAGTCGTCCAAGAGAGAGGAAGTTCTATTTCTATGATTACATAGTTGTCTGACACACCGTAATGCTAATATGGATACTGTGAACGGATCAATGAGTAATAGAAAACATCAGGAGTAGGAATATATATAGGATAGTGGATATATAAGAGGAGCGTGGATAGTATCATGAGGTGGTCAACATTTCGACTTTCTACCACCACCACCATTAGGTGGTCAATTCTAGGCTCATGAATGTTGAGGATAGTGGAGGGTAAAACTGCATGCGGTCAATGCATATGGCACAAGGGATAGAGGAATGATTTATGGTATGATATAATTCTTGACTAATTTAGCTTCCGTAGTAATAGACTCATGTTTTAGTAATTCCATTCTTGTAAAATATCCTGTATCATTCCTTGAGATTCTAGTTGATCCCTTGACTCAAACTTTAAGCTTAGAGACATCTATGGGAGGACACTAAATGATCACACACCAATGCTGGTGGTGTGACCTGACCCTTGGAGGTGAGATTTTTTTTTGGAACCTCTTGGTGGTATTATTGAGGCATTATGACATCATTCTTGGTATGGATTGGTTATTTACAGTTCATACATAGATTAACTATTTTATGATAAGGGTGTGGTGTGTCCATTTTGATGCAACATGGTTATACATTTTATATGAAAAGAAAACCTAGGCATCACAGGATGGAATCATTCATAGGACGGTGCAACTGATTACTCATCTGGTGGCTAGCCTGGCCCTCGGTGAAGCAATTGTTATGAGCTACCAATTTTCTATAGTGGTGGAAGAGTATGAGGATGTCTTTCCGAAATATGTTCTATAATTATCTCCCAATCAGAATATATAATTATGAATTGATTTACATGCCATTATAGAACCTATATCTACACTAAAATATTGGATGGCTCTTGCAGAACTTCGTGAGATGAGGGTGCAGTTGGAGGACTTTTATAGAAGGGATTTGTAAGACCTAATGTTTCACCTTAGGCAGCCCAATATTTATTTTCTAAAAAAGAATATGGGAGCCTGAACTTGTGTTTGGACTACTAGTTCTTGAACCAAATGATAACGAAGAACAATTATCTGCTACTGATAATCGATGACCTCTTTGATTAGTTAAATGGGGAACAGGGTTTCTTGATGGTTTAACTCAGATCTGTAAATCACCAGCTATGATTGTGGGATGTGGATATACCAAAGATGGCCTTCATATTTCGTTACATTCATTATGAGTACTTGGTGATTACCTTTGGCATGATGAGTTCCCTAGTAGTTTTCATGGGACCCACAAACCAAATCTTTCATCATGACTTAGAACAATTCACATTAGTCTTCATTGAAGATATCGTTGTATACTGAGAAACCGAGGGGGAACACATGAGATACATAAGGATACTTTTGGATGTACTCTAAGATCACAAAATCTATGGGAAAAACTTGAAGTTCGATTTATAGATTTAGGAAGCCCACTTTCTGGGATACGTTATCTCAGTAGATGGAGTGTAAGTGGAACTAGCCAAGGTTGAGGCAATGTGAGTATGGGAGCCACATAAGAATGTGATAGAGGTTCAAAGCTTCCTCTGGCTAGCTGGATATTATCAAAGATTCATACCTGATTTCTCAAGTATATCATCACCTATGAAATATTTTAATTGAAAGAGGAATCATTTCTTGTGTATAGAGAAGTAAAAATTGTTTTTCAGTAGTTGAGGTAGTGGTTGAAGAGTGCTCTAATCATTATAATTCTAGAGGAGGGTGGCGAGTACGTAGTGTTCTGTAATTCATCAGGAACCGATCATGGTAGTGTCTTGATCTAGAGGAAATAAACGATTTCCTATGATTCATGCCAGTTGAGACCACATGAGAATAAATTCATGTCCTATGATCTTTTGTTAGTAGTGGTAGTATTCGTATTGAAAATGTGTTGACACCACCTAATGTGTGAGTGGTTTATCATCTACTATGATCACAAGAGTCTGAATTATATCTTCTCTTAGAAGGATCTAAACTTGAGACAAATTATATGGATAGATTTCCTCTCGTACTATGACTTTGATATTGTATATACTCATGGGAAGGGGAACGTGGTGGCAGATGGACACAGTAGGAGATCTAGTTTGTAGTTTTTGAATGATGCATGAGATCAGTTGGCCTTGTTATATTTATCCCTTGTGGTTGGAGATGGAATAACTTACCTCCAGTAGATGGTTGTTACCCCTCTACTCTTGTAACGAGTTAGGGAGACGCAGCTTGTAGATATCGACTACGAGACCCTATGTGGTCAAATGTCCACAAGGAATGCTCCTGATGGATATTAAATATGTGGGTAGCACGTCATTGTTTTCATAGGATGTAAATTAGTACTATTGATGTTGTGGGAGGAGGTTCTGAGGGAGTTTCCACTACTACAAAAACGGGCAATGGGAGCGGTACCATTTTATCAGCGCTAAAAAAAGCGCTGATAAAGGGGGCCTTTATCGGTGCTAAAAAATGTTCTAATAAAGGGGGCCTTTAACAACGCTAAAAAAAGAGTTGTTAAAAATGACACCTTATCAATGCTTTTTTAGAACTGATAAAGGCCACCCCTTATCAGCGCTTTTGTTAGTGCAGATAAAGGGGAACCATTTATCTGGGCTTTTTTTAGTAGCGCTGATAATGAGGGGATTTATCAGCGCTAGGAAAAAGCGCTGATAAATTTTATATTTCAAAAAAAATAATTATTCATGAAAAATAATATATTATTATATATGTATATTTATATTGATATAAATATAATATATATTTTTTAAATATGTTTTAGATAAGTATAAATTGACTATTACATTTTAATATATAAGAAATTCAGTGAAAATAACTTTAAAAAATTTTAAAAAATATAATTAATTAATAATTCTCTAATTATCATCAATTAAAAATCATTTAATAACAATTTTAAGACACAAAAAATCATAAAAATAATAAAAGATCTAAAATAAGTTGAAAATTTAACTCAAACTTCAAACGGCCATAACTTTTGATCCGAGTGTCCGTTTGAGCTCTACATCATATCAAATCGAAGCCTACGATGAAATATACACGCTTGCAGTCCAATAAAATAATCAGTCACATTTTTTAATCCCAAAAAAGGCCTATAAGTTCTCTAAAACTGAGGTTTTAGTCGGGATACCCCGATTTTTTAATATTCAAACTAGTATAACTTCTGATCCGGATGTCCGTTAGGCCTGTAACACATATCATGTCGAATATTGTTTCATTTTCATAGATTTTAATGGTTGTGGAGTTGAATTGGGAGTCTGGATTAGAAGTTAAGGTAGTTTTAACATTCTATGTATTTTCAAATACACATATATAGATGTATTTATTTGTAAATATTTATGTGGGTGTGTGTGTGTCTATGTCTATGTGTGTCTTTGTGTGTGTTGTATATATGTATGTATTTATGTATATATATATTTATTTATAATCACATATTAAAAACATATTTTATAAATGTATTTAAAACTAATATTATAAATGTATATTATTATACAAATAAATATATGTATAAAAATTATAACAAAAAATATATATATAAATAAATAAAAATATAAATTAATATACGAATATATATATATATAATAAATGAATAAATAGATATTTATTAATATAACTAAATATATTTATATTAATATGAATCTATATTATTATACGAATAAATATAACTATATATATATAAATAAATATATTTTAATATTAATTTATGAATAAATATATATGTATTAATATAACTAAATATATTTATATAAACAAGAATATATAAAAATATATGAATAAATATAACAATATATATATAAATAAATAGATATATCATTAAATAGAAAAAAACAAAATGGCTTAGTGGTAAAGGTGCAGGTGCGCAAGGGGGAGGTCGTGGGTTAGAGTTCTGGTGCAAGTAAGGAGGTGCGCGTGGGGGGCATGTGATGGATGCGCCGGCAAGGGCAGCGCACTCGAGTGGTCCACCTAGCGCTGATAAAGGAGATCAAGATCTAATAAAAGCTCCCCGGCAAATTATATATTCTTTTATATTATTATTTTTTTGACTTTTATCATTGCTTTTCTGAGCGCTGATAAAATGGACCCCCTTTTTCTTCACCTCGATTAACAGTGATTTATTTAGCACTGTTAATGCCCTTTTCTAGCACTAATAAAAGTCATATTTGTTGTAGTGTTCATACGTACCCTTTGATGGTACATCCAAGTGTTTATAAAATGTACCATGACCTCCAACGTCAGTTTTGGTGGCAAGCGGGGTTACCTAAACCCATTGAGGTGCAAGAGTGGAAGTGGGATGACATATAGATTGTCACGACCCGCCCTCGGGGTCCGTGCCGTGACTACCCCAAGCCCGCCTTCCATAGGCCAGGGGCTGGCGACTAGCACCAAGGCGTAAATCCCGGTAAAAAGGGAAGGCATTGCCTTTGTAAAGTAAACAAACACCACAGAGTAAGCAAGCGGAAAGTAACACTAAGCAAAAACAGAGTACAACTAAAACTGCGGAAAGTAAAAAGGGGCCGGAAATACAAGCCCAACTGTAAAGTACAACTCGAAAGGAAAAACAGCAACTGAAAAGTAAAGCTGCTACGCCGAGCTGACCACTGGAAATCCCACCTGAAGGGTGGGTACAGATAGCTCCTCTGCTCCTCGGGTCCCGCCGTCTGCTCCGAGTATGTCCCGCCCAGTGGTCTGCCTCTGGGTACCGCCTCGTCGTATAGTCCACCTCCCGGTACCGTCCAGTCCTCGAACACTCGGCCTCTGTCAGTACTGGCCGTCGTCTGCAACCAACACAACGAGGTGAGGGCATAGCCCGTGCAGGGGTGAGTATAACGATACTCAGTAGGGACCCCGAGACCCTCAAGGTCTCACTAAAACCAACAAGGATAACCACAAGAAGATCTCAACAGATAAACTCTACTTAGGTATATGCCCATACATATACCTAATTTATCAAGTAACCCATCTCAAGCATGAGGAAACACAAGGATTGTGAAAACGACGGATAACCACTACCCGGGTATATGCCCATACATATACCAAAGTTAGCAGGTGACCCATCTCAATCAAGAGGTAAACACAAGGTCAAAAGTCTCAGCTCAAACCAGGATTTTCATTATCGAAACCGTAACTGCTGAAGAGCTCCGTCTCTAGAGTGTACAGTGGTCCTGTCACGACTCCGAGGTACTGCTCACTAACCTAAGACTGCTGAAGTACTCCTCCTGTCGAGTACTGCGGGCCAGCCACCCAAACACAGTAGTGCTTCCCGCCGAGGTATGTCACCCAAACACCGTAGTGCACACCCCCTAGTAGCCTGCTGAGGTACTCTCCGGACGAGCACCGCGGGTCTGCACTGTCACACAGGTAGTGCTCCGTCCGCCATGGGTCTGCACCTCAGAAAGTAGTGCTCCGTCCACTGGGCTAGTCGACTCACTCCAAGTCGAGTCGGTCAAGCAGTCGTCAGGTCTCAGCCAGCTACACGGTCTCCGTACTTCGCACGCTCGTCACTGGGAGGGTCCGCTCCACGAGCTACAGGTCGATACTCCAAGTATCTCAAAGTCCCACGAAGAAGTTTCTCAAAGGTCCGTCTCGTCACAGAGGTCTCAACGCAACAGACGACGCGTCGATCGGACGCCCGGTTTGTGAGTTATTAGCCTTTTCGTCCCAGGGGCCCGGTTGGTTTCGAGTGCGAACCAAACCCGGCCGTATCTCAACTGTACCCCGAACTCCCATAGGGTATACTCATAGGGACCGTTACTAAACGAAAACACCAACGCCGCTGACGGTTCGTCAAACGGACGTCCGGTCTGAAAGATATCAGCTTTCCCGTTCCAGGGGCCCGGTTGGATTTCAGGTACAATCCAACCCGGCCATACTCCGACTGCATCCAAAACTCGGGCGGAGTATTCCAAAAGTTCCGTATCGTAAACAGGAACTCAACGCAACAGACGGTGCGTCGATCGGACGCCCGGTCTGAGAGTTATTGGCATTTTCGTCTCCGGGGCCCGGTTGGTTTTTATGGCAAAACCAACCCGACCGTACTCCACCTGCGTCCAAACCTCGGGCGGAGTATGCCAAAATATCCGTTTCACTAAAAGGAACACAACGCGACTGACGGAGCGTCAATCGGACGTTCGTAGCTCAAGATATGAGCGTTTCCGCTCCGAAGGCCCAGTTGGTTTCGTGAACGAACCAACCCGGCCGAACTCAAAGTAATCCGAAACCTTGAGTGCGATACACCGAAACGACCGTCTCGATCCAAGGATCGCGTTGCCGCAGACGGTTCGTCATTCGGAGGTCCGAGGCTCAAGTTATGAGCCAAAAACCAAAACTGGTTCGAAACGGGGGGGTCCAGGTCCGGGCCGACCCGGCCCGACCCCCCCCCCTGGGGCGGCGCGGCGGCGGACCGCGGCGGCTGGCGCTGGCGCCGCACGAGGCTGCGCACGCGGGGGATAAGCCCCGCGGTTTTTGAGGGGCGGCGCGGCACAAAGGGCCGCGCCCTTTCTTTTTTTTTAAAGAAGCCCCCCCCCCCCCACGTGGGGGGGGGGGCCTGCTGGCGCTAACCAAGGGGGCCGGCTGCCCCCTTCCCTCAAGAACTGCCCCCCTCATTAAGAGGGGGGTTTTGCTGAACGGTCCGGGGGATTTATTCCCCCGGTTTTCAGTCATCCGGCCGGCCAGCTGGCCGGCCGGTTTTTACCAACGGGACCGGAAATTCCGGTCCCGCCTTTGACTTCCGACGCCGGCGGCCCGGCCGCCGGCCTTCTCTTCCGCCGCGGCCCAGAACCGGTCGCGGTCTCCTCGTCCCGCCGCGGCCCGGAACCGGCCGCGGCGTTCGTCGTCCGGCGCGGTGCGACGGCACCGCGCCCCTCCGCCGCACTTTAAGTTCTTTCAACGCGGCGCGACGGCGTCGCGTTCTTGATGTTTCTTCCATGGTGTGCGCGCGACGGTGTTGCGTAAATATTTGTACTATCATCCGCGTGGTGCGACGGCACCACGCCACTTGCTTCCACCCGCAAGAATAAACAAACGATGGAGGGGGTTCGGCCGTGTTCATGCGGTCCCCCCCCCTCACGTTAAAATAATAACACAACTTTTAAGAAACAACATTCTCACGTTAGTCATACAAACCACGAGCAAGAATGAAATAAATAAACCAAAAAAATGAAAACAACAACCCCTACCTCGGGTTTAAGATTCGAAGAATCATCTACGTTCCGCGGAAGACAGCGTCGCGGAAGTCGGGTGTCGCGGTCGTCGTTCGTCAAATCCGTTGACGAAGAGATAAGCCCGAAGAGATACGTCGTTGGCGAAACTTGTACGCCGACGAAGGTTGTCCGAAGAAGAGGTGGCGTCCCCTTCGTTGACACGGAGGACGAAGAAGAGAGACGTCGTTCTTCGTCGGAGAAAGAGCGTTCCTCGTCAAGTCTTGAGGAAAGCCAAATAATAAAGAAAACAACGAACTCAAGAACCTCTACCTCGATAGTCGCACGTTGACGTAGTCGTGAAATATCGGTGTCGCGGAGGAAGAGTCGTTGTCGAATCTTCGTATGCCGACGAAGAAGGTCCGAAGAGGAAGCGGCGTTCCCTCTTGTTGACACCGAGGACGAAGAAGAGAGGCGTCGTTCTTCGTCGGAGTTTGAGCGTTCTTCGTTCTTCGTCAGAGCTTGAAGATGAAGAGGAAGCTCTCAAAAAGCTCTCAAGGGGACAAACAAACAACTCATAATAAAATAAGATAACATCTTATTTTATTATTACAAAACATAAAAGAATTTCAAAAGTTTGAAATTCAAAAGAGTTTAACCCCCAAAATTAATTAAGTAACTTAAGTCAATTATGAGGGGGTTAAGGGAATTTGAAAAGTCTAGGGGTTCGTGTGGGCCCCACCACACTTAATCCTCCCAAGGGAGTTTAAGTGGGTGTGGGTCCCACTTCCAACCTCCTTTGGTAGGTTTTTAATAAGTTAAAATAAAATTTGTCTTACACAAATTTTATTTAACTCAACTGAAAACCCCAAAACTAACTTTCAACTCGCAACAAACGCAACTCCCGAAAAGGTCTCTTTAAGCGAATATCGGCGCTGCGAGTTCATCGGTGCCCTCGGATTTCAATTCCGAGCACCGGATCAAAAGTTAGGAATTCCCGCTCGTTCGTTCACTGAACGTACCCGAGCCAAACTTCGGAAATTAATTCCGGGCACTCCGGGCCTCGGAATCAGGTGCTGTCTGAAACCGCGCTCTTGTAAAATTCTAAAGAAAATTAAGAAAAAAATTTCCTTGAATTTTACGGGTCTTTACATAGATGGAATTCATGATAGTTATACCACATACATCTAGGGGACATGATACAATCTAAGTGATCATTGACTGACTCACCACGTTGACCCACTTCCTAGCTATCCAAGAACTGAATCTAGTAGAGAACATGGGAAGCCTCTAAATGAAAGAGATAGTTTAACTCTATGTAGTTACATCCATGTTTGTTTTAGATCATGATGGTTTTTTATATCCTGGTTGTGAAAAGGATTACAAGAGGCGTTTTGGACCCAGAAACACTTCAGCATAACATTTCACACACAAATGGATAGCCTATGGGGTGAACTATTTAGGTTCTAGAGTACATGTTGCGGGCTTGCATGTTAGATTTTGGCTATAGTTGGGGGGATCACCTACCACTGGTGTAGTTTTCATACCATACCATCTACCATTCCACCATTGGTATGGAACCATTTTAGGCTTTCTAAGGATCACCTTGAAGGTCACCACTTTGTTGGACTGATCCTGGGGAGTCATCACTCTTGCCCCCATAAGTGGCGTGAGTTATTACCGAGAAGGTGTAAATCATCTAGGAGCAGATGAGGAGTGAAAAGATTCATCATAATTCTTATGATGATAGAAGGTGGAGGCCTTTGAAGTTATAGGAAGGATACCATGGGTTCCTATGGGTTTCACATTCACATGGATTATAGAAATTTGTCTAAGGTGGCAAACTATATCCAAGAATCCTCATCCCATTTTAGATATAACATAGATTTGGAATGGTGGATAACTTCTTAGATCTACCTCCGCAATTATATCAGGTACCCAAAATCTTTCACATGTTGAAGATGATGAGGTACGATAATGACCCATTGCATGTAATCGACTAGGATAAGTTGTACACTGAGGATGTAGTAACTTTTGATGAGTAAAAAACTGAGATCAAGGATCAATATGATATGGTCCTTCAGGGGAAATTGACTCCTTTACAGTGTGTCTATGCTGGAACTAGAATCTCTAGGAGAGAGCTTTGGAGTGGGAGGCTCAGATTCATGCTCAGTACCCACCTCTTTTTGAGTAGGATTTGTTTTGGTTTTTCAGGGATGAATATCTGCAAGGTGCAGAGAATATAATGTCCTGGATTTTATTTGTATTATTTTTTAATATTATAAGGATTGATTTAGAGACCGAGAATTGATATGGGATGCGATTCTAGGGCATTGTGTACCTAGAAAAATTGTTTGAAAAATAATAAAATATTAAATAGAACATGTTCACAGTTTTCATGAAAAAAGTGTAAGAAATATTAAATGGGTTCTCGGATAAGAAATATAACGACCCCACTACATTCAAAATATAAAATTTAGCATATGTGTGACCTAAAATTAGTCGGTGTGGGTTGATTTTGGAAATTTGTAATGGGACGTTTAAATTTATAAAATCTATTTATGAAAATTTATTTTATTTTTTTATTTATTGAATGTAGTGATGATTTTTATTATAAATAAACCCTTTGGAAGAGATCCTAGGTTATGAACATAACTGTGGAATCCTCTGAAGGCCCTGGAAAGAGATATCTAGAGAAACCCTTTTTGAAGGAAATGACGGAACTTCAGATCAAAGATCGACGAACACAGTTCTTATTAGATATCACCAACGATGATGACATGGCGACTGATCTTCATTAGTGAGTTATCCAAAATCTAGGTCGGATGCATTATTTCAATTCAAATTTCTCATTATTGACTCTTATAATAAACGCAGAGTAATCCACCAATAGATTAACCCACACATCAGTCATATATGTGGTATGGGATGGTATTTGTAGGTTTTATTTGGATTTAATTAGAGATAATTGTTTTGATTCGTTTACTATTCTGGTGGTGATGAACTGAGATTGAAACGAACATTGATCAAGGTTTTTCCTTCTCGATTGTTTTGGTTTTCTAACCTAATTTTATGTGTTCTGGATGGGAATTATTCATTAATCCCCTGGCATTTAAAAATTGATCATTTCACCTTCTATTCTTGGTGCAATGATCTGAAACTGGGGATTTGGCATCAAGACAACTCGGTGGAGGTTCGACCGTGGGTGCGACAGTGGATCAAAAAATGGTGGGTGTTGAATCTGAGTTCTTTGTAAATGATGAATAATGCCTAAAATATTGTTTTCCAATCCATTTGATAGACCAAGTCTAAACGATTCAGTGTTAGAGTGACCCGATGACCTTCAATACAGAGTTTTAAGAAAAACTAAGCACTAGAGCATCATCCAGGAGGTGGATCAAAGTGAGTGATGGAAGAAAATATTTTTTTAAAATTCCCAATACATACATCATGTAGTCCCTACTACATGGCATGTGTTTATTGTTGGAGGAATTAGCATGTACATGGAAAGTACACGAACATGGGGTAGAGTACACAGGTTTCCTACATGACCTTTACTCCCCAACACGGCACGGCCTGAACCAATAACATGGACTACCCCATACACTGGAAAATAGGTAGGAATACAGAGGATGACGTCTTATACTGGCACAAGGCCAGAGTACATGGGTGGACCCTAGATGGATGAACATCATGTGTGAATCCTTATAAATGACATGTACCTACTTTTCTACATGACATATACTAAAGACACATGTCATTGTATATGGGAAATACTCAAGGTCAAGGGAAACAATGTTTTACCCAACTACATGACATGTACCCCTACTACATGACTTGAGATTCTTCTCCTCTATATCTCATACATGATTCGTTATGTTATGTTCCCTTTATCATTTCCTTGAAGGTATGAATGAATCATTTAATACTCATATGACAATTATCCCTTCAGCATGACATCTTGGATATAGTTGTTGGAATCCCCTAATATCCCAATGTCGGATCCCTTATACATTATTCATGCCCTAGGTGGATTACTTAGTATCGATGTGACTAACACTATGAGGGCGCAAATCCGCCACTTAGCGGGTTAATGCATGTTGTGTTGTTAGTATCAACCTATGGACCTGGATGTGATCCTCATATATTTTATCACCTCTAACTTCATATCTATCAGCAAAAATTTCTCATAGTGAGACCCATTTAGTAGTACCACTCTGACAGACGTCCTCAGTTTTATCAGACTTGGGAGTTTCTTATCCCAAATGAGTGCTCTGTGGAATATTCGAGTTGAATTCCTTGGGTAGGTACGCAATGGTTGTGACTAACTTCTAGACTATGTTCCTTAGTTGATTATATCTAGATATTATTTTTATATGTTCTTTAGACATAAACCTACATATATTTTACTATATCATTCATTTTTTGTATTCATGTGGGGTTTTGGGGTGTCCTACTGAGTATTGTTATACTTACCCTTGCATGGGATTTTCCAGCACGTGTCACGTCTAGGGTAGATGATAGAAATTTTGATGGAGTCCTAGGTAGACTAGTACCATATGGTTCTTTGTGAGATCAGGCAGTCTGAGGTGTTCTTATGGCTATAGACAGCAATCCCAGTACCTTTTCTTATAGGATGGACTTATGTTTACAAACTTTTTTTAATCTTGTATTCTGGCCCTGTTTACTTTACATTTCCTTCCTTCACACTCTGGTTGTGGGATATAGTGATATGCAATCAATTTTTACATTTTTTTACATTTTATCATTTTGTGGGCTTGGATATGTGTTCGTTCATACAGTCAAATAGGGAATGCCTCCCATTTAGTTATATTCCTCCTTAGTGTTAGTCACCAGCCCCTAACCTATTCGAGGTGGTCTTAGGGAGTTGTGGAACAAAGCCCACTGGGACAGGTCATGACATGTCTTAAGGAAATATCTCTAGTTTTTTTCATTCCTGAGATAGGGAGAGTTTGAGTTCATATAGAATTCATTTTGAAAAATAATTCTCAATTTTGATTGCACTGATTGATATTTTTGGATACCCTACATAGTAGACAAAAATTTCTCTTTATAAAGATATGGTTTATTTTAAAGTAATTTTTTAATTTCTTGTTGGCCGTAAAATAATATAATAACCTTTAATAAAACCCATGAAACATTATGAAATATTATTATTATTATTTTGTGGAGCATTACATCTTACATAATAACAAGTATTAATTAACCTAATAGTTAATTAATATTTTCACTAGACTTAGTCATAGTTCATTCAACTCCACTATCATTTATGTAATACCCAAATAAAATACTGTGTTTTCTTAAATAAAGAAAATATTCAGGAACTAATAAATAAATATTTATTAAATATTTAATAAAATAAATAAATCTATTTAAATCATAATCTAGTGAATAAATATTTATTCAATTCAAATAATCTGTTAAACTTGTATAAAATTATACCTTGGTCTTGAGAAAAATATTTATTCAATTAATTAAATTAAAAAAATAATCGAGATCAATGGAAACACTTAGTGTTTCAACCTCTTGGACTCTTTCTCATTTGTATTCAGAAGACTTGCTTAAAGTCCCAGATTACTGTCTACTAATGGGTCGAGTTACCCAAGGGAAAGTACTTAATATCGAAATGATGATGATCTCAAACAAATGATCACAATGTAATATAATCCCTTTGTCACAATATCTCATCAAGAAAGTTCAACATCTATGTCACAAACCTATATTCTTGATACATCACTCTATAAATATCTAAAATAAATTTCATTACCCCATTGACAAAGAATTTAATGCTATTTTTTTATTCCAATAAATTGATTGGGATATCAACTACTATAAATATGGAAGAGAAATCTAAGTGTGTGTGTGTGTGTCAAAACAAGAATCAATGGTAATATTAATGTCTAAGGACCATTACACATGCTTGGTAAAAGGACTATCCAATGATATCAAAACATGCAGAATTACTACTAGTAGGTCTTTTATCATAATCTCGCATCTTGGAGATTACCCTATACAAACTTCATGAGATGAAGCCTCATCTGCTTATGAGCACTCACACCTGAAGTTATATATACAATTTTCCCTTTCATAGTATGTCATCAAACTGTATAACTATATTTCTGAATATCTTCCAATCCTTTCAATGTTCTCATCATAGTGGGGAACATCTATGGCCTTATCAATTTGAAAGATTCTCTGGGACATTATCAAATTAATTTTATTTAAAATAAAAATCAATATGTTAAAATATATTTATATAAATATTAACTTCCAAGAATACAAAAGTAATCTAAAGTATATAGTAATTGGTTCTAGGTAACCAACTCTAACAAACTCCCACTTTCACTAGATCCAATATCTAATTGGTGAGTTACTCATCACATGTTGAACATTCTTCTAAAAAGTATGTCTACAGTTTCTAGACCTACCATGTTTCCATGGCTAGCGTTGATTAAGAAACATGTCAATGTAGAAACTTCTTTGTTGTAATATAAATATTTTGAGAAAATATATCATGTAGTTATTTAATTGAGTATCCACTTCTTCTTCCTATGTCTAGATTCTGACATTTTGAAAAATTCTGATGTCAAGATTTATAATAAAATGGTAGACCTATTTTTTGGTATTATCCAAAATTGAAACAGGACTTTTCTAAATCATTTTTAATCTCTATTAGATGCCGCAACTTCCTAAAATATTGTAGTTATGTAAACTATTGTCTATAATATTTTTTCATAAAAATTAATATAGCCTTTCTAATGACACTATATCAACTAAAAAACTAAACATAAGTTCTCAATTCCCTTGATCACTACTATTCTCACTTTTCTAGGCACCAAGAACTCATCTAGTTTTACTTTTCAAAGTATTATTAGATAGTTATAACTATAATTATAGGAAATTATGATATATTTATTTTATATTCACATATTATTGATTATAAAATAGAAATATGAAACTTTAGTATATATCATGGAATGTTAAATGAATTCCTACAACTTAAGTATGTGAAAATATTTTAGTCTCTATAATCACTTATATATCCCATGTACGTTCTAATATAACAATTATATGCCAATAAAAATTCAGTATTTATTTATTTCAACATTTATTTTTCAATAATTTATAAATATTTTTACTATTAATTGATTAAGAAAACATATAGATCATTTTATAAAGATTTTTTTCCCTATAACATGGTTTATACTTTATGTCAAACTAGGATAAATTTCATTCCTTTTTCTACAAAAACATGTAATACATAACAAGTATTTTCTTATTACATTAATGTATTTATTTATGAAATTTATAGTGCTCCCAATAACCAGTGTAAGATACATGTCACTCATCTGTGTCCAAAAAAATATTCTATCATTACGATGTCTGATTTATTCATAAACAAATTTATGTAACTTGTATATATTATAAAATTTTATTGATGTCACTAACCATTTATTTATTCTTAATATAAATATATCATATTTTCTCTTTTTTTCATTTCATATAGTCATATTTCATAAGTATTCCTCTAAATAAGGGGGTCTTGGCAATCAATATCCCAATATGATGACCATAGAATAATGCTTTGACAGGTATAATTTAAAAAAAGAATTTTTGTAATTCTGGGAGGTGAAAAGTTTTGTCATAGGCTATTCTTTTGATAATAAATCATGTTTTATTTCTACCATCATGTACCACACATACCTAGTTCTTCCTGAATTCCGAATAATGGTATTAAGTCTCAGAAGCCTTCCAAATATGAAACCCCAAATCTTGATACATGGATTCAATTAATTGAATTTATATTTAATGGTAAATATTATGAAATTATCATTTAGTCCTTATCTATAGAAATAATTATTATAAAAGAATTGTAAATTTATCACACAATAGGGTGAACATAAATAACCTCTTTGGTTAGGAATTCTTATTCAGTATGTTTACTTCGAACTACTTAACCCACTAAGCTTAGTGGACTCCAATATTCCTATGAAAAACTTACGTGAATCCAAAGTCTTAACCGGTATAAGTTAATTCTTCTCCCACTATCATCTATGATATAATAATACTTTGTGAAAATATATTTGACCTTGACTATATTTTAATATCCTTAATGGATACATGATCATTAAATTCTACACAAATTTTTTATTAATGTTTTTTCTAAGATTAGATTTTAACAAATAATTTTCACAAACAGTTATGGTATTTTCTTAAAAGTTTCTTATCTTATCATAATTGATATGAAATCCATTAGAAAATATAGTTTTCATATAGTTAGTTGGGGCACTTATATTTTCAAAATATATTTTGGATGGTATAATAGAAGACATTAATATATATAATACCCATTATTAATCTTATTTTTACCATCATCAAATCATTAATGTATATAATCAAATATTACATTCAGATAACATTTAATCCACATGTATGATTGATGATTACCTGAATAAGTTTTTCTCTAAAAAGCCATCTCGAGGATTCCTTTATCTTTCCAAGTGCACTGATTTTCTTCACAAATAATTAATAAAATTTATTAATGGAATTTATGAAGTATAAAAAGTTACCTTCATCTTTAAAATTGATCACATGGAGATGTTGAAACAAAATTACAATCTTTTTTATTTATGTTTATGCTTAAAGTTTTCTTTATCTAAAACATGATTCGTAGTTTTTTTGTATATCAAGTACATTGAAACAATTGATACTAAAAAACATCGAGGATAATAAAAAAGTAACTTATATTCAGCTTTATTTGAACAATAATTAGCATTCCACAATTAGGCATAAACCCTATATTTTATATTCACCAATAATTACTATGGATATAAGTGAATAAAGAGTTACTAAACTTCTATTTTTTATTTAAAGTACCTTAACAACTTTTACTCAAAATTTAAAATAATATCCCCCTGTGTCTAGATTGACACATAGATAATTTTTTGGTAACACTTATTTCAAATTTGAATCAATCCTTTTTGAAATCTCAAGTAGTGAGATCCCCTTGAATAACATATGAATCACCCTTTCTCAACGCCTTTTGAGTTTCATTTATTAACCTTCTATTATATCTCATTTAATATATTTAAATAAATTTATTTTTTATGAATATTTATTTTAATAAAAATTGATTAATTGATACTTTAAGAATATACCCAAAGTGGATGAAACTATATTCTTATTCAATTCATTAGAATTTATTTTCCAATGTCCAATATTTCAGTATGAGAAGAAATTATCCTCCTCTTCATTATTCGAAAATATAATCCTCTGTATCAATGAAATATTTTGTGAAGGATATTTTGAATTTAAACTCACCATATGATATTCAGCCTTATATTTCAAACAATTCAATAAGGGGTTGTGAAATTGGTTTCAACCAATCCTTATCTTCATGGTGAAAATTTGATAAAAGTTTCTTGGGTGACTTATCCATTATTTTTATCCCATCGTGGAAAAATAACAAAAATATATATGTAAGGATAACAAAATAATATTAGTGTACAATTTATTATCCATGTGGAAGTCCAATTTTTTTTAATTGATCAACATACCTCAAAAATTGAAATCGTGATAAGTATTCAGATGGACATCTTCTAGTTTACACTAATATAGTGCATTGACAATCATAATTATTTCAATAATTTCATTCACCTTCCCTAGAGAATATAGATGTGTTATTATAGTGTCAGAATACATATATTTATGTTGTATCATGAACTCTCACATCATATTTGATAATATAAAAAACAGACATAAGAAGAATCCCCAAAATATCTCTCGTAGGACTCCATTTCACTTTTAATCACCTACTGGAGTTCCATAAGAGGAATAAAGGATTCAAACAAATAAGAAAAATTTTCTAATAATATTTCATCACATAAAATATTGTACCACATGTAGAAAAATTGTAATTTTAATGACATACCCTTAGTTAAGGAATGACTTCACTGCTTTCATGGTCTAACATGATATTTTTCTAAAACAATTAAAACTAATAATTATGAATTAACTTGATTAAAAAGTATGTGAGAAATAATAATAATTTAATTTTATTAATTCTCCCACTATTCTATGAAGACTCAAAATCCAAAACCATTGAAATTAGAATGTATAGTTTCTTGGAAATTCAAGTAAAAATGGACCATATTCCCCTTGTTATAACCCCAAAAGGGTTTTTTCAAGATACTATTACATATTTATTTTTGAATTTCTTTACCAAATATGGGATTCCAACACCATAATTCATTGACTGGACTCCCCTGTCCAAAAATCCTGACATCGATTTCCTCTGCACTTGCCTTTAAATTACACCAAGTCTATAAAGAGCTTATCCTATTGATGTAAAATGGATAATTCAACCCAAATCCTTCATAATAACACCTATTATAAATGTAAGTGTCCCAAAAAAGGTTTTCCAAACACTTTTTTCTCTTGATTTTCATACCTAATCATGAAATGGAAGGCTACAAATGAATTAATTATTAATTAGGGGGTTTTAATTTATTATGAATAAATTTTATCTTTTTTATCCCTTAAATTTTATGTTAATATTAACTGGGTGTTACTTAATTAATTCACCATGTTTTATAAAACCTTTATGCATAATTCATTTACCTAATTATCTTAATTTTACTTTAATTCACTTATTTGTGTGATCATGATGTTACATCCATAAAATAAATAATTTCATTGATGGAAATAATTAATTAATTAAATGAAACACACATTAGCTTTATCCAATGATTGATTTAATGAGAATATATTAAATAAACTTTTTACCACAGCGAAATAACTCATATTATTGGTTTTGGAATGAGTTATGACATTCCACATGGCCATCTTTGTATCACTCAATTTGGAATCATAATGGTTCTATCTTGAACCCCCTAAACATGCCTTGTGATAATATATTAATTACATATATTTATGACTCACATTAAAGTGAGGGGAACTAAATTATTAGTTAAAAGGTGATTATATCAAAATCATGGGTCATGTTAGACTAGTATAATAACAGATAGAGGAATGAATCACAGACCATCATTTTTAGTTTGTTAATAAATAATTTCAAAACCATGCAATAAATTAATTAAAAATATATAACACATAAATAGGTATTGGAAAAAAAATTGAACATTCATTCAAGTAATGAATATCCAAAAGTAACGGGATATAATTCATTTATTTATTTGTTATTTATTATTAAGTTGAATTTTATTTTCTTAATTAATTAATTATTTAATTAATTAACTCACTTACATTAATATTAATTACCATCTAAAATTTTCTAGAGATACATATCATTTAAAGAATTTGTGGAAAATAAATGGCAGAACCAATAATGACATACATTTTTTACAATAAATAATTCAACATTTAAATTTTTTAAATCCATTATTAAATTATAAAATAAAAAACGGTGTTTCAATCAATAAAAAAACGTTTTATGGATATTTTTTTCAATATAATATAATTTTTAATTATTTCCATTAATGGGAGACTACACAATGTTAAAATATAACTACATGTCATCTATCTCTATTTCAATGAATCCAAGGTGCATGCCTGGGTCTGTGGTGTGTACCTCAGTCGAAAAACATGATGTGTAGAGACCAGATACATGTTGTGGGATCTCATATCCATGGGTTTGGGATGCATGAATTGGACTTTATCAACTATCCCAGTAGGCAACATGGTGTGTACAGGTCATCCATAGGCCCTATATCTCCTTGATCTATGTGTCTGTTTTCTCACAAAGTTGACTTGCGTGTCTTTAGATTCATGATTTGATAAACTACACACCATGTACACAACATGAATGTCATGTATATCATAAATTCTCTTTGTTTTCTATCTCACATGGTTCTGACCTTGTATAATTACAACACATATTGAACTATTTAAACCACTAACCCATGTAGACTACATGGTGTGAAAACCGATACATATCGTGTAGTCCAAAATTTTGTGTTACGGTGGCTAGTCAAGAAACATCATACACCATGTTTAATTAATTCATGGAATGAAATATATCCCTTTTTTATGTATTTTCATGACATTAGGGTACATGGTGTGTAATTCTGAGTATACTCTAAGTAACCTTGTCTTATCGTCAAAAAAAATTACAATATTTTATTGGCATCTATAGTCATTCATCATTTTTTATAAAACCAATAAGAAAATAAAGCACCGAACGAATCATGATTAATATGTACAAGAAAGTAAATTTAAATAAAATTAAATAAAAAATAACATTAAATGAAAATCAAAAAATAACTGTTTATAAATAAATAATCCAATAAATAATTATAAATTTAAATGTGACCACTCAGATACAACCTGTTGGTTATGGGTGTATCAGAAGCATGCGATGGTGGGTGATATATTAAAATTCCATTTAATTATCATTTATCAAAACCATGAGTGAGGACCTTTCATGTAAAATTTATAACTACTTTATTTAATATATAAAGAAATGAATGTCTAGGGTTAGTAACATTTTTCATGGATGAATTTTTATCACCCGAACCAAACCTATCAAATTTCAGTTGTTTCACTGTGTGGACCAATGATAGAATAGCACTATCATTGATCCACACAAGATCCTACGAGAAACACTACTCGGTATCCAACTGCTAGCACAAAAAATAAAATTCCTTGTTTTGTTATTTTTTTATCACTCATTCTTCGGTCTTGAAGAAATATCTCTTGTTTTTCTCTTTTTAGGGAGTGAGAGAGATGGAGTAGAGATAAATTTTTTTGTGTGAAAAAATTATTTATTTTGATTACATGGATCAATAATTTGGACACCCTACACAATAGAAATAATCATTTATTAATAGATTAATAGTTTATGTTAAAATCATTATTTAATTACATTTCGACTATTAAATAATAATATAAACTTTAATCAACCCCTCAGTACAAAAAAAATAAGGGAAAAATTATTTTTTGGTGTAAGCCAACTTGTGCAAAAACAAGTATTATTAATATGACTTGTTAATTAATATTTGTCATTAGACTCAACCTCAGTCTATTTGAACTCCCTGTCATTTATTTATTACCTGAAAAAAATATTTTATTCTCTTAAATAAATATTTTATTCACAAACCTGTAAATGAATATTTATTAAATATTCAAAAACTTATATTTTTTATTTATAATATAATGAATAAATATTTAATTAATTTATTTGATTAATAAAACCTGGAAAAACATATTTTTTGGTATTTAGAATAGTATTTATTTCATTAATAAGATTATAATATAATTTAATCGAGATCAACTGAATCACTTAGTGTGTGACCCTTTAGGATTCATTCTTATTGTAATTAGCTAGTCTTACCTAGAGTCCAATATTACTGTCTAGAAACATTCCAAGCTATCGAAGAGAAAAAAACTAATGTCACAATGTGGAAAACCACATATGAACACTAACTATGTAATATAATTCCTTTGTCTCAATATCTTGTCAAGTAGTTTACACATCTGTTCCACCAACCTATATAGTTAATACTACATTCTTTACCTATCTAAAGTAAAATTCATTATAGCATGGCTATAGAATTTATTGAAATAGTTTTATTCCAATCAAATGGATGATATATAAACTTCCATAAAGATTGAAGGGACAAATACTTTAATGAATTATTCATTAATGACATGTCAATCATGATGCACCCAATGTACCTTACCTCCTGCCAACAGATTTCATGGAAATTTTGGTATAAAAATATGTGTTTATGATTTATTAAATCCATCAATGATATTAATAAAGTATAATGACATTTACACATGTTTATTGATATGAATATCTGATAACACCAAAACATATAGATTTCATATTAGAAAGTATGTTCTCATATTATTCTACCTTTGAAATTACTAATTGAAAACATCATGAGAAGAAGCCTCATCTTCATTTGAGTGCTCTACAAGATGTTCTACATACTATATTCCCTATCGTAGTATGTTAATCGAGAATAGAATAATATTTATAAATATCATCATAGAACGTCAAGTTCCCATAATATAAGGGAATTTTTATTACCATATTAATGAAATAGATACCCTAAGTCAATATCATATTAATTATATTCCAAAGAAAATTCAATATGTGATAATAAATTTAAATTAATATTCACTTATTTCAACATAAAAGTAATCTAATGTACTTATTAGTTGGTTCTAGGAAACCCACTCAAATTGTATGGGTGTGTGGTTTAGCTATGGTTAGAAAAAATAAGTAATTAGTTTCACTCCCTTTTATAATGAATGGATATCAAAATTGAGTGGGAAAATTTATAGTGAAAATACGGATAAATAGAACCCAATACCCTTTAAACAACTTTATTCCCTATTCCATAGTCTACTTTCATAAAGGGGCTTTAACATTACTGGATTCCATTCTCAGCCTCCCATGCCTGTATCACTCATTCATTCAACATTTTTTTCTTTCTAAAATGGTGTATCATACTTGGATTCCATGATTAGACACCTATGTTTTTTCCTCCTCTACACCCAACATCTTGGGTATGAATTATCTCAACAATAATCTATGAATCATGTGGATTTTTATTCTCCCAAATACCTTTTTTGTTTTACTAATGAAATTACAATTAGTGGTTTTAAATAATTTTAACATATGATAAGTTTACCTTATTTTAAAGTCATTTACAACTTTAATGTTTTGTCTAATGTATTCTTGATATGTTTTAAAGTAGTATGGAAACATTTTTTATACCCTATGTTTATAAGTAGAATGTATTGATTTGAAACCTTATGTTTTAAGTTAATGTATGGATCAAATACCCTACAGTGTTCTAAATGTATGGATCATGAACTATACATTTGAGAGTAACCCTATAGTTGAGAAACTAACATAAGGATCAATAACCCAATGTTTTGAAGTTAACCATACATTATCAACTATTCATTCTAAGTTAACCCCTTGTCTTACTTATTCAACTACGAATTTAAAATTCAAGATATTTTCAAATATTTATATAATGACATAAATATTATTATTTAATATATTTTAATTGTTATAAATAAAAATTAAAAGTCTTGTGTTCAACAGATTAAATCATTCATATTTCAAAGGGAAGTTACAAAATTATTTGAATTTTTCAAATTTAAATACTCTATAATTGTTAGATGAAATTTTTGAATTTGTGTTACCAAAATAAAATAGAGTTTATCTTGATAAATACCAAGATTACTATCAATAATAGGTGAAGTAACATTAGTAAAAAGAATGAATGTATATTCTATTCTAAAGAGATGCAATTTGGGGAAATACATGTTTTGATCTTATTTTATTTGACTTCAATTCTATTATTCATGCCACCATTTTTCTGTTTGTTATATTTCTTAAATATCATTTTCAATTGGGGTATCTTTAAATTTATTATTTCTTTAAGACTTTTATCTATGAATAATAATATAAATTATCTATAAATTATAACTGTAACTATGAGATGTGTATTTTTCTCATAAAATTATTTATTATTTATTTCCAAACTCTCAAAATCCAATAATCAATCATGGTGAACTATAAACCTACCACGCTAAGTTAATAATTAATTGGTTTTCTATAGAATACTGTTTTTATTTAAATTTTTTACTTTCTACACTCTATTGTGGAGGGATTTTAGATAGAGGACCTATTTAGTGAAGATCACAAAGCTCGTTGAGAGAGTGTTGGTGGAATAGAATAGGGGATATTTTTTCCCATAACCACTATAAAAATGTATGTTCCTCTTCTTTGTATTTCTGCAATACAACATTATTAAATAAAATAATTATTCATATACTTATAATACATGAAGAGGAATAAATTTTTAATGTTTCAATATTTTCAAAAGGATAAATTTCACCCGTACGTATCTTCATATTATTCCAACAAAAAAATTGTATGATAAGAGTGATTTCTTTATAAGATCTATCAAGATTGAGTAAAATTTATATATAAATATAGATATTGATGGTAGAACTGAAAGAAGGAGTATTTATGTTTCTTGATCCTAATTTTAATAGTAATAATTAAGGATTATGCAAACCTCAAATGATTCACTATTTGATTAATCTTGGATTAAAAGTATACATTATGAATTTCAAACCATATGAAAACCCAGTAGAACTAGAAAACTGGGATGCCACTAAGAAAGATGAGTTTGATTTCAATTTAAGATCCATGAATGTTGTTATTTGTGGACTTGGTCCATATGAATTTAATCATGAATAAAATTGTACAACTATCTATTATATGTGGAAAACTATTATTGTTGCTTATGAGGTGAAATAATTACTCATATAAATGGAATATTGACTAAAATAAAAATGGTATTATTGACTTGGGAGAGAAAATTAAACAACCAGATCAAGACTTAAATGACCTCAGAGTCATACCCTCTAAATGGAATGGCATATCTGCTACAATCCAAGAATCCACTCTTATCTTAGAACTAATAATGAAGGAGTTGATTGGAACTATAATTATGAATGAATCATAAATGAAAATTGATGTTAAAAATCATAGGATGATAAAAAGGGACAATACCACTAATAATGCTACTCTTTTGAAATATGAAATGAAATAAAAAGTGGAAAATGTATTATCAAAGTATTTAGAATGCTCATATTTTGGGAATGGAACTGTATCATCTATCCATAATATTTATAATGTTTAATAAGAGGTAGAAAGGTTTCAAAAAGACATTCAATGGTATCATGAAATATGGTCAAGGACCTAAAGAAGTAAGTATGTATATATAAAATCAAATGAGACATATCCAACATAATTTACCACAACTAAAAGAATAGAAAAGTCAAATGGAAATGAATGTAAGGAAGTATCATATGAGAACAGATTATGATCCCAAATGTAAAAAAGAATCGAAGATGAATTAGAGTGTCCTTATAGACTCTATAATTACTTATTAATATGATACATAAAAAAGATACAATCTATGTGAAATAAAATATGAATTTTGTGGATAAATAAGAAGAATAGTTATAATATTATTATTCTTCTACTTCTGATTCTGAAATTTCTTCTAATAAAAAATTAGATGTCTAATTCTCAATGTGTGAAGAAAAGTATGAATCTTTAATAAAAAATTATAAATAACTTAAAAAATATTCATAGTGTTATTTTAAATAAAAAATATTCCATGATGAAATACCATATAAAATTATAATAAAAATTTACCAAATCTACCTCGAACTATGCTACTCACGAAAGCATAAATAAAGTGTTCTTGGATGAGGTTGAGTAATTCAATAGTGTTTTCAGTATATTATCTGAGGTAGAGGAATATCAAAATCAGATTATTAGTAAAGATGTTTTTATAGGATAAATATGGAATAAGGATAAATGGGTAAAATTCAGAATTATATTGAAATTATTTTGTACTCAGTTCCCAAAATAATAACAAATCAAGAGTCACATGTCGTTATTATGGAATTAAAGTCCATTATTCTAATAACCGTTGTTTGAAAAATAACTAAATCAATAGAAATAAAAAGGATCCTATTTTTATAAATATTATGGAATACAGTCCTATGTATTTTGGGAAAATTATAGAAATATGGTTACTATGATGTGGAATTTCATGAACAGTTGTACCCAAGATCATTAAGGTACCAAACGAAGATTTTATTTAAATATATTTGTAGGTAAAAGTTCACAGGGACAAATTTTTTGTATGGTATATGGACCATAGATACTCAAGACACATAATATGAGGCTCTTACAATTTTCATACATTAAGAAAATTATATACTGGACTAGTTAGCTAAAATAAAAATGCAAGATTAAAAATCGTTGGAGTTTCATGACTTGGAAATACAAAATCAATTTTGATCAAAAAAGTACTATATATTCAAGGGTTAAATCACAATCTGATAATAATATCTCAATTCTTTGGTGATGGTTTTTATTATGATTTCTCAAATAATACATACTATATTTTTTAAGATAAACTTCTTACTTTTAGATAACCCATAATTTAAAATGTTTATACATTGGATCTAAACTCCTTATGTCAACAAAATGTGAATTTTGTTAACTACTGATAAAACTGAATCCTCGATTTTGAATAGGATACTTGAACACGTTGATGTAATTACATTGACTTAATTGTATAAGAAACACTTAGTTTCTTATTTTAAAAGTATTAATTGTGATAAAAATAGATTTTGTGATGCATATAAAATAGGAAAGAAATAAATGTAATCATTTAAATCTATTAATAAGGTTATTGTATACAAAATTCTCTAAATTATCCCCAATGATTTTTTCAAACTATCAAGAGTAGAAATATTTGATGGAATGTCCTATTTGTTTTTGTCTTTTTTTTATATTTACCCAGGTTTATTTCATCAAAATTAAAAGTGTTGTTTTCTCGATTTTGGTAATCTTTTTAAAAATTGTTCAAAATGAACAAGATTATGGAATAATTTCATTAAGAATATATTACAGTGTACAGTTTGAGAATTAATTATTTAATTATTTTTACTCATACCATGGTATTAAACATGTCCAATACACTCCAAGAACACCATAAAATGGAATTCTATAAAGAAGAAATAGGCTTATAAAATATATATCAAGAACTATTTTAAAGGAATATATAATTCCTACCAATTTTTGTGTAGTAGCTATCAAAAAAAATTATCATATCATGATTAATGTTTTAATAAAACCATTTTTTAAAAATTTAACCAATGAATTACGAAACAATTGAAAACCTAAACTTAGATACTATAATTTTTTAGAGGTAAGGTGTATATCTTGAATACTAAGAAAAATCTTGGTAAATTTGATCCAAAAGATAATGGAGGAATCTTTATGGGATATTCTATTAATTTTAAATATAATATAGTGTATAATAAAATGTCAATGCTTTTTAAATAATCTATTCATTTTATGCTAAATGAAATTAAACCCTGTTGATTATAGGAAATATCCAACAGTTGAAGTTACTAATTCTTTAGAAAATGTGAGACTTGATTCTCTAAAAGATGATTAGGAAAATAAACTAGAATATTATAGAGTTAATTTACCTCTAGAAAAACATGAAACTGGTGAACCTAAAAGTGTTTTACCTAGACAAAATAGAAACATTAAAGGATAATCTATTTCTAACTTTACTAGGTAATCTAGTCTAAAAATTTAGGACTATAAAATGGGTAGGAAACCATGAAAAATTATCTACCTTCATATCTCAATTAGAACCTAAAACTATTGGGTTATAATTAGAATATGAAAGTTAGCTAATATATATTGAAGAATAATACAAATTTTTTAATAGAAGCAGTTTTTTGGAATTGGTTAACGAACTATTAAAATCATCTACTAATAAGAACCAAATATGATTTTAGAAATAATAGAGATAAATAAGTGATAATTTCTAGAAATAAAACTATATTAATAGATAAAGAAGATATCCATAAATAGGTAATCAATTGTGTAGACACCTTCGTACTTGTTTCTATATTAATAGTTCTAAAAATCCTTTTATATAATTCATTATATATAAATTTTATTATTACATATTTATGTAGTTGATGTTATCTTATTGTTAAACTAATAGAAATCTGTGTGATGATTTTTCAAAACATATTAAAAAAACTGAAATGACTATGATAGGGGGATTGAATTTCTTTATTAGTTTTCTAATATATAAAAAATATTATAGGACTCTTTTAAGTCAATGTAAATATTTTATTGATTTATTGAAATAATTTAGACTAAAAATTAAATATAAAAATAAAAATATCATTTTAACCAATATAAATCATGATTTGGATGAAACTATAAAACCATTGGACAATAAGTTATATAGAGTAATGATATACAATTTTCTGTATCTTACTTCTAGTAGACCATACATTATGTTTTTCTCTTATCTTTGTACTAGATTTAAAAAAACCTAAAAGAATAACAAATTATTGTTGATAAATAATTTTTAGATGTTTTAATTAAACTATTGTTAAAATATTAAATTTTTAAAAAAACTTATGAATTTAATTTTATATCACATCCAGATGCTTATTTTTAAGGTTTTATTTTAGATAGAAAGAGTACAATATGAACTTGTTAGTTTTTATGGAAGCCCCTTGTTTTATAGTTATATAAGAAAAAGATTGTAATTTATTTGTTAACAACTAAGGTAGAATATATCTCCCCAAGGAGTTATTGTGCATATTTTTTGTGGATGAAACACACACTACTTGACTTTGTACTCAGTTTCAATAATGTTTCTTTTTTATGTCACAATACAAGTTCAGTTAATATTTCAAAAAAATACTCTAATTCATTCAAAGAATACACATATTGATAAAAGGTATCATTTTCTAACAGATCATATGCTATATATATATAATTTTTTATTACTGGATATAAACATAATGATATTTTCACTAAACCACTTCCTACTGCTAGATTTGAATTTATTAATGCTAATTTAGGCATATTTAATTTTAAATACAACTTTGATTACCTATAACTAATTATTATTTTTATTTTAGTATTTTTATTTTTTTTCACTTTGTCTTAAGATGTTATTTATTTACAAGTTATTTAAATAATTATGAATTATTACTCTTTTTAAAAATGTGCCTTTTCAAAATTAAAATCCATAATGATTGTTCTAATAATTTTTTCTCGAAAAACTGAAAGGACGCCAACAAAAACAATCAGGAATTTTATATCTCTTTATTACAATCAATCTCAAACTATTTTGACCATCCAATCTCTAAATTTCACTTCAAATCCCTAAAATGGAAACCTAAAACATTTATATTTACTATAATGGTGAGTAAAATAAGGATATTACAAGGTGGAGAGAGTGAATATAATAAACAGTGCACTTCTGAAGTTAATAGACTAGTCCTTCAAGATAAGTTTGTCAACTTTGGGTTGATTTTTTAGACAAAGCTACTATTAAAGTATCCTTTAGACTTTAAATATTTATAATTTAATTTCAATGTTGAAAATACTAAAAAAATCATATAGTGAAGGAAATAAATTTTTTGAAAACACATAATTTAGATTAGGCAACAAGAAGGATATATTTTTCCAAAAGTTAAATAATGTGGACTTTTCAATATCCATAATTGAAAAAGACAAGGTTTTCCAGTGTCCCCATTATGGGGTGTTTCACTTTAATCTTTCATCTATTGGATATGAAGATCATAAATCTAATAAATAAAGTCTATTATTTTTTGGATCAACCCTGGTAAGAAAGATTCTTGTAAAATATCTTGAATCTGACCAAAAGTTACTGGTCAAAACTATTAAATATTCAATAGTGCAAAGGATTCTTTAGTTGGAGAAAATTCTATTTCACAACATGTATATCATGTTTTTAATTTAAAGTGAAATTAACTGGAATTTCAATAAATATATGATGAGATATATCCATTAGTGCAGTAAAAAGAGGTCAAGAATTTATTTTTACTTTTATGGGAGGCATATTTCACTGGTTTTGTATAAAAAATACGATAGTCAATATTTATATGGTCATTATATTTCATCAAAATAATATTCATTCATATGGAACCTTAAAAAATTTTGGTCTTATTTAGAGAATCTCAAATAGACGTCATATTCATTTTGGGGATAATGATCAATAAGAATATGGTGTTCTTGCTCAGAGGTAGAAAGGAAATAAGAAAACCTCTATATTAGCATTGCTTTGTGATAAAGAAATTGGTAGATTAATAATAAAGGATGTTATTGAGGAAACAGTCATTAGACTCAGGGTTATTTTATATGACCCAACTATCAAAAGAAATATAGATCATTATCTTAATGAACCCCTTGGAAAAGTCAATAGAGAGGCTTCTGTAATAAGTCCAAGAATAATATAATATATTTTATATTATGAATAAAGGAATATTTTTTTTTTAATTTTAAAATGCAATGTTTATGGGTGTAGAAAATTCTTCTATGGAAAGTCTATCTGAAAATAGAGATGAACTAAAGGGTCATGAAAAAGAACAGGTTGAAAACAATGCTCAGGATGGGGTAACGGTGCACACATAAGTTTTTTAAACTACTGAACTAATTTAAAATTATAAATTTTATAGTTATAAAAAATACTTAAATAATGTTTTTAGTTTATATAGTGAGAAAAAATAATCTCCTGAAACTTTTTCATTATCATCCAATGAGAAAATTGAAGGTTAGATCCTTGATATAGTTTATGTATGAAAACCCTTATGAAATCACAGAAATTAATCTTATGATTTTATCAGTTCAAATTGAATATTAGGTTTTCAGGTTTAATTAGATGAAATAAGTGAAAAAAAACATGAAAAGAGAGTTTTAAGTTTCTAGAAAATCATTTAAAGACATTAAAATTTTAACTATTCCATACGCAGAATTTGAATCAGTTCAAGATCAGGTGGGAAAACTAAAAGAAATTTTTATTTCAAAAATAGTTTTTGAAACATTTCATATAGAAAATTATTAAAAAAATTAGTAAAAAAAGAAGAATTAGTTTCAATGTTATTTTTTGGAAAATTAAGAAAATACACAGGGAGTCAATTTGAATCAATAAGACCTCGGTCAAGTCCAGCAAGTAAATCTACTTCTATTCATCCATCATCACTAAAATATATAATAATGATTGAATATAATATTTTAGAATATCTATGATAAATGATAGCATTCATGATTTTCATTGTAATAGTATTCCACTGCACATTAAATTGAAAATAAAAAAATCTTGTTTAGAAACTAACATCTGATGAGTTGGGTATTAGAAGCCTAATTTATTAGTTAAATGAGAAGTGATAGAAGTTTGTATAGTCTACAATTACTATCCATGGGTTTTTTAAGGTAAATTTGGTTGAAAATTTGATAATGGGATAAGGGTCAAATCTTTTGATGAAATAGTGGTATGAGATGATTAATCACAATTTTCAAGCAATTGTGGAAGAGCTCAAGGATGTTTATTAGGCTTTTCGATATTTTTTTTCATCCACAACTTCATATAAGCTATAACAATTACCCTTATCTAATCCTAATACCTAAAATTTTCAGCCAAATATTTCATGCAATAATTTTTTTTTAAATTCATTTCATAATTTTAATTATATTTATGTGTTTATTGTTTATCTATCCAATTCTATTAGCTATATAGAAATAATTTTCCTCCTAAATTAACAAGACATTCACTTCAAGTTTTCTAACACATTAACTGTGTATTATACAATTTTTCGATAGTTTCTTTTTGATATCATAAAATATGGAATAAATTGGGTAAACACAACATTATTATGACTATAATATATTAAAATAGATAATAAGGGAAATTTTCATATTTAAAGTAATTATCTTTACTTTCCTCAACATAACTTTTTATAATAATATTTGACTATCTAATGTTTAAAAAACCTTAAATGAGAACTAAAATTTCTATTATATTTACTTTAGAATAATTTTGTTTTTTACATTTTCTATATTTTATATAGGTTTTTATTTATGGTTTGTTGATCATCTAAAAAGGATAGATTTTTGGACATGTATTGTCTCAACAATAATTAATTAATCTTTTTCATTTTGATGCTCACAAATACCCTTATTTTTTTAATAATGAAATTACATTATGTTTTTTTATTAACATATTCCTAGGAAAATTTATCAAATTCAAAAGTCATTTATGAGTTAATTTTTTTTTTAATTATTCTAGATATGTTTTAAAGTCATCTAGAAACATGTTTATACACTATGTTTGTAAGTTGAATATATTTTATTAAACCTTATGTTTGGATTCAATATATATATCAGATACCCTTCACTGTTATAAAACTATAGAACAATAACCATTATTTTTATAGAAACCCTATGTTGAGAAACTAACGTTTAGATCAATAATACAATATTTTTATGTTAATATTACATTGCCAATTTTACTTTCATAGCTAACACTATGATTTCCTTCTTCAATTAGAGAGTTTAAATTCAATATATTTTATGTTATTTCTCTAGTAGTGTCGCTAAAATAATTTAATCTATTTTTAGTATTCTTAAATAGCAGTTCAAATACACATGTTAAAAAGATTAAATTGTTCAAATTCTTAAAAGAGGTTATTAATTTTTTTGAACATTTTAAAATAAAGTACTTATGATTTTTCAAGAGAGGTTTTTTGGATCTATTAAATGAAAGTAAATTGAGTTTCTATTATTAACTACCAAGAGTAATATCATTCATAGTTGAAGTAAATTTTGTAAAATGGAAGAATATATTTTCTATTCTGAAGAGATACACTTTGGAGACATAAATATTTTGATCTTGTGTTATTTTACTATCATTGTATTTTGTTGTCTCTATTATTTGGTTGTAGAATTTCATGAAGATCATTTTCAAGCAGGATTTCTTTGAAGAATTTATTTCTTGAATACCCTTATCTATGAAGAATAGGGTCCATTATTTGTAAATTTTTAATTCAACTGTTGTCTAAATATTTTTCTTATAAAAAATTTAATCTTGATTTATTATAGTATTAGTTTCTCATAACAGTCATGTGGGAGTGTAAACATCTTAAACTAAGCTATGGATTAACTATCTTTCTATAGAATAACATTTTTATTGTAAGTTTTCAACAACCTACACTCAATTGTGGAGGTATTATGATAAGAGGAAATATTTTTCTAAAATCATCAAGCTCGCTAAGAGAGTGTTAGTAGAGTGTCCTTGTGGATCTTTGTTCCCTAAACCATTACACAAACTATTGTGGTTTTTTTTATTTCTTCTGCACAAGATTCTTAAGGAAGTCAAATCTAAATACCTTTATATTATAAAAAGAGGGAGAAAATTTGAATCTATCGAGATTATTAAAATGACACAATTCACATCACTCTTGTGTATCTTTATATTATTTCAACCAAACAGAGTATCCAAAACCTACACATATTCAACCTAAATCCCTTCCATTTTTGTAACTCTAGAATATGATGTCATTTTGGGTCTATTCTCTACATCCAATCATCCCTTATGCGAGTAAACTATCTTAGTTGGGATTGATAGATTATCATCCCCTCAGATCCATTACCTAGTCACTTTTTTCCTATAAATAGACCTCATGTAAAACTAAGGTATTCTAGAATATATTTCCCATCAAATAAATTTATATTCCTTGATAGCAAATGTTTCACACAACAACGAGTTTAAAAGAACTGCGATATACTACAAAAATATTATTATTTAAACATGTAAATTATAAACTCACTGTTAAAATTAGTAGTTTGAATAGGAATAAAACAATTATGATAAATTTATATAATTGTTTTATATATTGGAAATTCATTGTAAAATTCTTTTTGAAATCATTTTATTCTTCAAAAATATATTTTCTTCAAAAAATGGTTTATTTACTATTGTTGGAAAATATAATTAATATCTTCCACTTCTAAAAAATTTATTTTAAAAAATGAATACTATTTTTTAAAATTATCATATCAAAAAAAATTAGAGTAATTTTTTTCTTTTCAAAAAATGTCGATTTTTTAGCGAATAGTGAAACAATTCAGATTTTTGTAAAACAAAAAACCCCCTAGTATTTTGGATTTGATCATAAATTTTTATAATTCTCTTTTATCTATAAAAATATTTTTAATTACATATTAATAAACAATATGTGTGATCTTGGTATAAAAATACTATTAGAAATTAAAAGGATTTTTTTTTCAGAAAATTATATTTCCTCACCCATTATGTTATACTTTTAAAATAAATTTCTCTCACTTATATAGAATAAATTTTTTAAAATAGATTCCATATTTATAATTTTAGTATTACTATTATATAATTTGGTCAAATAAATTTTTCTTCATAAATAATAATAAAAAGGTAAAAATTCAGCACCACAGTGAAAGGGTAAATTAGGTTTACTTTGGTAAAACTAAAGTGATAAGGCCACCATTTTTCATCTTCAATAATATGGGATGAAATTATTTTGACCATTATAACATTATTATTGATATTTATTATTTATGGGACACTTTTCCATCAAAGTGACCTATAAAATATTTTAAGTGAAGAAAAAGACATAATGTCACTCTCTTAATTAGAAAAAAAATTATGTGTTCACAACGACAAAAAATAAATTTTCTAGTGGATTTTAGTTGTTTATTATTAATTTTTAGAAATTGTATTATTACATTAAATTCAAACACAACACTGACTCAATATTTAATCCATTAATACCTTACCAAAATGGCCCGAACGACTTCATTTTTTATTCATTTTTGATAATCCCCCTTTTAAGGGTTTCTGGGGAACCCTTAAATTATATTTATTTTAGACTTCATGACAATACAGGACCTAAAGGTCTTAATGAAATACATCCCAGACTATGACTACTTAAAGCTGCCCCTCCCAAGTATCTTCATCATGATCAGCTCCCCACCTTTCCATGGATATTCTGCTATCCATCCAATTCAATTATAAACAAGACTTTTCCTAATGGAAAATTTCATACCCTATAATTCTTCCAAATATAATAGCTCTACTCTAGTGAATGTGCCTTTCTTTGAATGCTCATCTCGAGCATGTTACTTATATAATTTTTCGGGTTTGTGTCTGCACATTAGGTGACCCGAAGGCCTTAATATGATAATATTATATTACAAATATAGATATATTAATATATTAATAAAATAATCTATACCCACCTATTCTTTAATCAAATAAGAAATGAAATTATCAATCGTGTGTACGGCGGACAACCACCTCGCAAAAAGATGTAATTGTTTTTTGCATCACTACATCTAATAGATGGATATAATAATGGATTTAATGTATATATACTACATTTATAAAATAATTATACTTATATAATTATAATATTTCATCAACCTTTTTACATTTAAATCTGGTGGTAAATGATAATGTCGCTCGTTCGTACATGTGGACTACCGCCTCAACAAAGCGATGTGATTCATTTTTCATTTATTCTTTACATAGATGTAAATAAGGATATATTTAATTAATATATAAAAAATAAATCATATAACATTTATTCTTAAAATGTGTATTGGTATTTACCTTCCTTTTATTTCTTCCATCCAAAAGTGAAAATAATGTTTATGCATATATTTGAGGTAGGTTCTTTTTGTCTAACTTTTATTTATGTGAGGCACATTCCATATTCACCACTTTTTTGTTCTATATCATGGATATACTTCCCATTAATTTATTTTATGATTAATATTATCATAAAAATTATGTATATTTACACATCTATATAATTTTTCTTCTTCCATAGGACTTATTATTTAAAAGTTACCATTGTGGTAAAGTTTTATCATCTCAAATTATCTTATTTAAGAAATATGTTATTTTATGTAATTTTCAAATTTATAATGAGTATTTAAAACTCCTTTGAAATTTTATATCATGAATACCCTTGTCATTAAGAAATTGAATGTTTCATTTAAAGCTATTCTTTTATGGGTCTTATAATTCAAAAGTTACCAAAGTGGTTTGAGATTTATGCTAGAATCTCATTTTTTATCATGATTTCTTTATTATTATTCGGATAATGAAATTTATTGATTTAACATGCACAACCTAAACATAATTTTTTATCATCATGACCAGACATTTATAAAAATATTACTTTATAAATTTCAAATATTTTTTTTAAATAATTTTCACAAATTTTGTGAATTTTTGGTTTATAAAAATGTAACTTATAAAGTGGTGATGTTTTTTCCTCAATAATTTTTTAATGCTCTTTTAATGGTATTTATATCCATCAATAATAAAAACCCTTGAATTTAATTACGATCAACTTGTGATAATATCCAAGTATACCATCCGTATTCTTTCTATATATATTTTATGATTATAAGTATGATATTTTTATAAAATTAACTTATTTTCCATGGGTTATACTATGATTGATTGATGAGTTGTTTTATAAACCCAATTTCTATGCATATATTATGATATGATGATATAATTAATGATCATATAGAACACATATGTATGTTTTTCATTATTTTATGGGTGGTCCTGGAATTATATAACCCTCTAATTCATTAGGCAAAGTGTTATATCTCATAAGATAACTATGGGAACAATTCAAGATGCTTGATCCCCTATGGGAAGTATGTTGTGATTACTTATCTGTTATGACAAATGAATTATGTTTTAATTCCTAGTCCACTATGGTTTTATGGTATCAATATCAAAACATTACATATGAAAAGTTTTATATACTTACGATTCTATCACACGTTTATGAAAAAAACTTATAGTTTGTGATTGATTTGAGATGATTTTTCACTCTTATAATTCATGTCTTTTGAAATGATAAATCTTTATTCCATGAATCATTTTTAGGATATTAAATTGATTGGGGTCTAACTTTTTAAGTTATTTTCATGAATTATACTAGTATTCTTATCTTATGATATCATATTACTATCGATTAATGTCTGACATGTTTACCCTTACTGAGAATCTGATATCACTGTTTCTCATGTTTCATGTCCCTAGGTTATGAAGTATGTATTTAGGTAGGGTATATCCATGAATAGTAATAAATGGGAATATATTTTTGGGAAATTATAATGATATTTTTTTAAAATAATAATAAATTTTATCTACTATCCAAAGACACTAAACCTTTATAGTTCTTGGGTGTGTATTTTTGAAATGTTTGGAATATTTTTCTAAAATGATGTAATACTTATGTATGAAAAGAATAGGTCACTATAATTGGAATTGAATAATTTTTTATCGACCATTATAAAATAGAATGATAAACGTTTTGTGATAACTCTTAGTATAATTATAATTATAAGATAACATTCTAAGTAATGGTAATGAAATGAGTGCGGTTTCCCTAAAAAACACCCATTTTTGATATTACAAATTGTTGTGGTTTTTACATAGATTCATTCGGGGATTAAAACCCTAAAAAGTGTTAGTCAATTATATAACATCCATAATTTTGATTCATAGTGATTTTTCCCTTACTACGTACTTGGTTTGAAACTCTCGAGGGTTATTCTAAGGTTAATTCAAAATTTATGTATGAACCACCATGAATTATTTAAATAGATAACGATCATGAATAACCTATGAAATAAATAAGGTTTCAAATATTTAAAATAATGTTTCTTGATTTAAATAACCTATAAATTATTTTTCATTATTTTGATTATTTTTTCTCACACCGTGACTTTTGGTTCTAGCCAATGGTCGAAGCCATGAGGAAAGATTTTAATACTAAATGTGATGGAAAATATAGTGATTATAAGAAACAATATCATATTATCAAATAAGTGAAATATATTTTCATTATTCATAATTAGTTATCATTTCATAGAGAAGTTAATAGCTTATAAAAAGTGAGGAGGTAAATAGAGAGGAATAAATTTCATCCCATATATCCATTTTTAGTTCATTTACTTAAATATAGGGAACATGGCATCATCAAAGTAAATTCCCTATTTTAATTCTTAACACCTATACTGAGGAAGGACCTATGGAAGGGTTGAATTATTTATGTATTAGGATTTCATAATTAATGAATTTATACAAATTGATTTTTGGTATGAGGCATTAAGAGTGAATGATGTTATTTAGAGATAAATATTAAATTTATGTTGGATTAATTTGTTATAAAATCATTATAATATTTGGTTTTCAATATTAATATGGATTTATTTTGGAAAATTTAGGTTAGTTACTTAATGAATGGTCTAATTTTACATTTTGGAGTTATTGTTGAGGATTTATTGGTCAATGTTGTATTTATTTTTTTGATGATTTATTTATTTTGATAATTATCATGTACTAAATATTTTGGTTTTGGATAATGTATAAGGATTGGATGAAAATATTATAATGTTTTTTTAAATATTTTATCGCTTAGGTGTTTACATTTGTGTTTTATGAATGAAAAAATCATCGAAAATTGTCATTTTTCAAATAAGAGATGATATTTTGGTTAAAATTGATTAAAGGATGAAATTCTACATATCAAGCTTGTATATTTACTAATATTCCTCATAAATATGGTAAAATAATTATTAATCTATAAAAAAAGGATATGGAAACAAAAATAATATCATATTTCCTTTATTTCTGATGAATTAGTTTTCTTCTTCCCACCTCATCAATTTATGTTTTCATTGTCATTAACGTTCTCTTTATAATTTATTTTCTTATGATCAATGATATCTATCACTCTTCATAATTATTTGGAAATAATTTTTTCTATATGTATATATTTTAACTTCTCGCTAATGTTCACCTATTTGGATACCAAGTTATATGACCATAACATTTCCCTTCCAGACTTTTAGGAAGAAGTTTTATTAACCATTTTTATGATCTGTTTTTTAAACAAAGGTATTTTCAAATATTAAATATTTTATTACATAGACATAATCATGAAGGAATAATTTATTTAATGTGGTATAATTTGACATCCTAATATTTGATAAAATATTTCTCTTTATATAAATTTAATTTCATTGATAGCTTACATTTCACTCAACATTCAGTTTAAATGGAGTAGAATATATCATTAAAATATTATTATTTTAAAGTTATCAATATAAAATGGCTATAATAATTCATGATATGATTAGGAATGACTAAATTATGAGTAATATTTATAACGTAATTACATATTTTAAATTTAATGGTAATTATTTAATCAATTTTCAGTGAAATCATTTTATGCTTCAATAATACATTCTCCTTAGTAAATAGTTTTTTTTTTGAGAAAAAAATATAATTATTTTTTTCCACATTTTGAAATTTTATTTTTAAAAAATGAACACTTTTTTTGAAAACATTACTTTAAAATTAATTTATAGTGAAATTATTATATTTTTCAAAAAATATTGACTTTTCAAAGAATAGTGAAAAATAACAATTTTTATAAAAATGTCATATATTTTCATTAAAAAAATCACATAATTTTTTTAAATTAATAATTATTTAATATAATAATAATTTATAGAGAAATAATATCTTTAATTAAATATTAATAAGTGTTATATGTGATCTTGTATAAAAATAATTTTATAATTAAAATGTATTTTTTTAGAAAATCATTTTTCTTCGCGCTTTGCAGGATACATATAAAATAAATTTCTCTCACTTAAAGGGAATTAGTTTAATAAAATGGATTCAAAATTTTCTAAGGAACAATTAATATTATTTAATACGGTAAATATAAATTTTTGTTATAATGAATAGTCAAAACAGTAAAAAAAATCAACATGATAAAATGGTAAATCCAGTTAACATAAGTTAAAACTAAGTTATAATGCCCGAATTTTTCATATTCAATCATATTGGATGAATATATTTATACCATAATCACCTTATACTCAACACTTGTTTATGGGACACTTTTCCACGAAATTGGAACGTATAATATTTTAATTAAAGAAGACAACAAAATGTCACTCCCTTAATTTTGAAAATATCTTATGTGTTCACATAAGAAAAAAAATAATTTTCTAATGAATGGTAATGGTTAATTTGATCAAAATTAAATTCTTTTCAAGATTTTAATTTATTTAAATTTTTATTTTTCACGCCCCCCCCCCCCCCACACACACACACAAGGTGTACCCCTCCTGGGACAATAATGTGAGAAGGGAGATAGTCACCCCCCGAGTCCCTCCTCCAGTAGGCCCCGGGTTGGAGACTAGCACTGAGGGTATACTAAACACACAAAATGGGAGGCATTACCCTCTAAGAGAACACATTAAAAAGAGAGAAATAATATAGACTCCAAACATCTCCAACTTATACTCACATACAAAATAAAACCTAAGAACACATATGTAATGTCATGCATGAAATACTACAATTAAAAAGGGAAACTACATGTACCAAGAGAAGGTAAAAATTGCAGTTCCCATGAAGCATGAACAGAACTGACAACCCCAAGTATATAGTATCCATAATAATCTCAAACCTCCTACAAGTGACCTAAAAAATAGTTGATATATACATAGAGTGATTATAATAGTATACTCACTAAGATCCTCCCCAAATCCTCTCATGAAAAAGTAATGAAATCATAATAAAGTACATTGAACAACAAGTGAAACTAACTCATCACCTAAACAGGTATACTGTGTTCCAATACTCACTATGGCTACTCTTATAAAGTATCGTATACATGAATATATAATATAATAATGAATATCAAGGGTACCTCGCTAACACTTCCCTACTTGTTTACTGCTTTGCGCCAACATTGCACTTCCTAAACATCCCTCTCCAAAAAAGCCATGCCTGAAAACTCCTGGGTGAAGGACCACAACATGAAACTTGTGTAACGTAAATTCTTTCCTATAGAAACCTAGGGAAAGCAACACACGAACCACACAATTAGATATAACTAGGTAGTTCCTAGGATCCACCATAGCATGCATAACTTGTATCTTACATCAAGTATTTTGCCTCAATCCATTACAGCCCATGCGCTATGTAAGGATCATCAATCCATCATAACCTATAAACATTATACCTATTGTATACCATATGAACTAAATCTAGAATATATCTTTGTGAATAAATAAAATCCATTATAGTCCTCTACACACATATATGGAGAAAACTAATCGTTGTGCATATCGTCACAAATAACTACCAAGAGAAGAGAGTAGGGCCCAAGGGTGAATTCATCCATCTATCCTCCCACCAGAATGTTAAGGAAAAGACCCCCCCCCCCATATGCTCAGAATCCATGGGGTGTTAATTTCCATAACTTACAGGGTTGGGTAGCATATAAAAACACAAAAATTACATGATATAATATAGCTCACAACCAAACTAGGTGAAAAATCTAGTCTTAGAAACTAATGCTGCTAACATCTCTCAGACTCTCAGCTTCCCCTGTTAAGATTCGATATCCTATAAGCACACAATCATTTAAAGAGATTTTTTTAAATAATATTACCCATTTTTAATCAGTTTCACTTTACATTTATTAATTCTTTAACCATTAATTAAACATTACCAAAGTTCTACATTTCATTTCATTACCATCACAACAATGTTCCTTGCCCTCCTGGAATAACCAAACCAAGTCAATTGTTCCATGGAAACCTAACCTCGGTATTATTTCCCCTCATGCTCCAACCCTATAGTTTAGCATCATTTATTCATCATTTATTAACATCATTATTATTTTCTTATGTTACCTAACATTCGAGAAAAACATTCTAAGATACTAAACATAAGGGGCTCAACATGGTGAGTATGTGAACTACCCATCAAATCTTTTTCACCTATAGAGAGAGTGTATACCCATCCTCCCTCGAGAGGCTAAACACGTAAATCATTTAGCATACCTCATGAATCTTCACCCCTTTGGGAAGGAGGGAAAGACCAAATAACTATCTTGAGCAGAGGATAAAGTAAAGAAGATTAACAACAACCAAGATTCGGAAAGCACCCAAACATTCGCATAAAACCAATTTCTTCATCTCTGGTGTCCTCCCCAACACCCACATGCATAAACTGATGCATCTAGACACTCTATGTGTCAAATTCTACCACAACCAATGGTCCTCCCAACCCCCAAATCTCACAATAGCCATCCAGGCTCACATCGCATCACAAGCAACAAGAAACAATAGGGCACTAGGCTCTTGGACCTAAACAAGGCATTCTTCATTCGCAAGAAATTTGCACTCACAACTCTAAGAATAATGCTCTTTGGCCTTTATAAGTAAGAGGGTAATTCAAAACCCAATCAGGCATTATATTTTATCAACAACTAGTTATTTAATCCATTTTGAATTATTCAATACATTATTAGTAGGTTACTACTATGGGAAACCTAAACAGTAAGCTATTATAGCTACCACAGATTAATTTGACAATTAATTTGACATGCCTTTAAACTGCAAGAACCAACATGATTCAAGTGTAACAACCAACTGGATTAAATATGAAAATTTATGTCAATTTAACTGATATCAACTTACATCAACAATCACAACCGGATTCATTACATTCCTCTTTAACTTTATCCATTTAATTTCCAATTAATTCTGACTTCACGTTCTTTACCAATTTCATCAAGAACATATTCTAACAAGCAGAGCATAGAAACCACACTATAGAAAAAATCAAGCAGAAAATAGTTATCACGGTGCGTAGAAACAACATGCGATCAACCAATTCTTTTAATCCAGTTCAATTATTTAATTAGGTTAATTCCATTGTGAATCAAAGGGTAAAAACATGGTAAATATATAGTTGTGCATAAAAGAATAGAGAAGCAATGAATCCCCTACCTCAAAATGTTTCGTACGTTCTTTTCCTATGAATGGATCAAATAAATGTATCATGATTTCCTTCCCCACAAAGCATAATCCACCCAAGGATGTCGTGCTACAACAGCAGCAATAACAATAAAAAGAAACTCCATTAGAACCATGGAGATCAAACACTATAGCATGGAATGAAGAAACAAAGAATACGGATCAAATAAAGCCAAATAATGAAGGTAGATCTAACATAGGATTTAATATGGATCAAATAAGGTATATTGAGACCAATTCTTATCGAAGGAATCTACAAAATGCTCAGGAGGGTTTGGTTGGGTCTCTTGGAATAAGCGGAAAAGAATCCTCAACTGTAGGGTTTGAAAGACCTCAGCAGTTGATATGTTTTTAAAAAATTCATTAGTGGGTCAATACACGATGTGTAATACCCCATCACATTGTTTACTACCTTAAGTTTGACTTTCACTAAAAAACCAATCACCTTGGTGCTTATTTTATTTCTTTGAAACCCAAACGGGTCACGTCGTGTACCCCATGGTCACGTCATGTACCCCCTATTTAAAGCTTCTCATGACCAAACTCCTCCAAAAATTCTCTGAGTCGTCTCTGAGTACCCCGGTCTTTAAAACTATGCAAAGGGTTAATCCACATGAATCTAAACCCATACATTATTAATTATATAATTACCACAAATTCTGACACAACACAGGCACAATATTTCATCAATAAATAAAAAAATAAAAGACATGGTTTTAAAAATATCAACAGTAATATAATTTGAGTGACTTATAGATATATATGAATTTATTAGATATATATTACATATTATTTATATTTGAAAATATTACATTGAAATTTTATCCTTTTATTGGTGTCCTTAATGTCAAATTTAATTAATATCTCCAAAATTAACATTAAAGATATTTTTAATAATTAATATTTTATTAAATGATTTAAAATTAATAATAATATTATGTTAAACCAGGTGAATTTAATATTTTTTAAAATATAAAACATGGTCCACTTATGAGTTATTTTCCCATTTATTTTAAAATTCTTAATAGTTAATATTGAAATATTTTTTACTGTGGTTATGGATAAAAGAGGTCAACTAATGTGTTAAACCAAAAGATAAGGTTTAAACCCCACATAATCCTTTATAAAATATTTTGGTTGATGGGATTGCCACTAAATATTAATTAATCCTCAAATTATCTCAATTTGGAATCATTTTTCTTGAAAATTTCTCTTTTGTATATTAATGTTTTAAGAAATTCCAAAAAGTGCCCCTACACTCACTTATAAAGGGGAACCTGCTATTCTATTTACGTAACACTTAAAAGTCCTTTTAGTTTATAAAATAACTACATAATATTCCTTAATTACTTCCATTATCCTATCCAAGATTCCTTTTATTTTTTATAAAACCCTCTTATAAATAATTTTGGTGAAAAACTAAAGAGGTTATCCTAAGAAAATGTATCATTTGTAACAGAGAATTTTTATTTTATTCCTTATTATATGTCCCTCATATGAGAGGATATAAAATAAAACCACTAGCTTACATATAATAATATGTTATTAAATTAATTTAATAACCTATATCCATCTCTTCTTCCATCTATTGGGAAACAAAACTATAGACCATGTTTACAGTGGATTGCCTCCTTATGAACCAATGTATTTCATTATCCATATCCACCTCTCACTGATAGATATAACGATATATTTACATATATGATATTCATAAAATAGTTAAACCTTTTGAATTATAATATCATACCTAAATTCTTACCTATCAATCTAATCAAAAATTATAATTTCACTAGTGATTATATGTGAACTACCACCTCAATGAAGTGATACGAGTCATTTTTTCTTTCTAATTTATGTAGATTTTAATAAGGATAAATTTAATGAATATATATGATATATATGATATAATAATTATTCTATAAATTTTAATTAATATTTACCTTTATTTTATTTCAACTGTTGAAAAGTGAAAATGGTGTTCAAGTGTATGTACGGCTTACCATCTTCATGAATAGTGTAATTCATTTTTCTATCATTACAATTATTAGATTAATATAAAAATATATACAATGGATATATATGATATTTATATAATTATTAAATTTATTTATAATATGGAACCATGATAAAAGTTCATGGATTGAAACTACAAAATCGAAACTCTCATGATAAATGGAAGAGTTAACACCCAAAAATGTTGATTTTAATAAGGAATTGTTATTAAACGGATGTTAAAATTTTATAATGGGTTATTTATGATATTATAACTACGTAAATTATTATTTAATATAATTATAATTTATTTAAATTAATTATAAATGGATTTATATTACTTTTGATGAAAGAGGAACTCATGTTAATGTATTTTCGTATCACTTTTATTTTTGTGAGACCCATTCGATATTAACTGCTTGATTATTATAAGTGGTGTATATACTAACCATAAAGGTATATTATGAATATTATTATGAAAATTATGTGGATTTACATATCTATATAATGATATTATTTCATGAGGCTTATGATTCCAATGTTACCAAAGTCGTAAGGGTTCATCCTCTCCAATTGAATTCTTTGAAACATACATTACATTGTGCACCTATTAACTATTTTTTAGTGTATATAAAAACACGTTGAAATGTTAAATCATTAATATACATGTGTTCATGATATTTAAATTTTTATTTTTAGTTATTCTTTCATTGGTTTTATGATTAAAAATTTAACAAAGTGATAAGTTATTTATGCCACAATCTCATTGTTTATCGGGATTATTTTTTATTATGCTTGTGATAATGAAATTTATTGATCTACCACTCAAAAATTTCATGAAATTTCTTCCCATGTTTTTATTTTTATATAATAAATATTTTCCTTTAATTTTTCTCTCTCTAAGAATGAAAGATAGAAAAATAATATTTTTATGAGAAATCAACATGATTTCTCTCTTTGGTCGAAAATCCATTCTCTTAAATGTCAATGTTTTCTAAAAAATGATTTCAATAATATTTTCACTACTCTGAAATGTGTATTTCAATTCATTTTTACCAATTTTTTCGTTTTTAAAAAGTGGTTTAAATTGGATATTCTTATCATCTTCTAAACAACATACATTGTACTTTTTACGAAAAATGTGAAAGAAATATTTATTTTAATGTACATGAAAAGAATAGAATTTCTCACCATCCTAAACACTCATTAGTTTTAAAATTACTTTAAATATTTCCATGTTTATTTTCAATGAAAAATAATTTTAATAATTTTTTTTTATTTTTTTATGTGATTTTCAAAATGGAAAGTAATTTTCCTCAAGAATGGTTTAATGATATTTTAGAGGAATTTTTATTTATCATGGATAAAAACTATTGAATTTACATATGATATACTATGTTATGGTCCAAAGATACCATACTTATTCTTTATCTATATGGTTTATGATTATTATTATGGTATTTTTTATGGAACCCATTTATTTTCTATGGGTTATGTTATGATGGACTGATGAAATTTTATTAAAACCCATTTTATTTGATGGGTTATGATATGATAAAAAGATAAATGATATTACGGAACACATGTGTATGGTTTTCAGTATGTGATAGGTGGGACTCTATTATATATCCTTCCTATTCATTGGGAAAAGATGTATAACTCTAGATATGCCTATATGAAACAAGTCGATGTGTTTGATCCACTATGGAAAATAATCTGACTTTCCTGACCCATTGTGGGATGCAGGTGGTGATACCTGATCCATTATAGTATTGGGAATATAAATTAATTCTTGATCTACTATGGTAAGTATCAATAATTAATAATGAAATGTGAAAATGTTTCAATACTTATGATGGTACCACACATTTATGACTTGAAAAAATAGTTCATGATTGATTTACAAGGATTTATCACTCGTATTTTTCAGGTATTTTAAGATGATAGAGATTTATTCCATGAATCTTGTTTGTGATCTTTGAAAATTTTGGTATGAAATTTTTAACTCATTGTAATAATATCATACCATTATGATTTTATTATGCATCTATATAATCGTTGATTTATATATATCATGCTTACCCGGACTGAGCGATCGAGCTCACCCTATATTATATTTCCTTTCCCTATATTATGAATAAAAGTTTTAATTAGGGTATTTCTATGAAGAGTAATAAATGGTAAGATCCTTGTAAGATATGTTGATGATATTTAATGAAATAAGAATATTTTGCATCTAGTGTCCAAAAACATTATACCCTCATGTTCTTCGGTCATGTATTTGTGAAATATATTGAATATTAATCTAAAAATGTAATTTTTATAAATGAAACCCATGATTTGATATACCACATTACACCATTTGAATAAAAAATATATAGGGGACCCAAGTATAGAATTATAAAAGTTAATCAATTATTTTTCATGTCCTAATCTCTCACCACTCTTTCTGGATATTCCATAATTCAACCCATAAGGAACATAATGATAATTTTTGCATTGTATTTAACCCAAATATTTAAATACAATACCATTATAAAATACAACTTCTATAATTATCCTTCAAGAATATGTCCAATAAAATATCAAATAAGATCCATTATTTGGTGTCACGCACCCAATTCATTCCATAAGAGCAGTACTAGGGTGACCCTTCACCCTGAACTTCATACTAGGTATACCCTTCTCCTGAGACTACATACTAAGGATACTCTTCTCCTAAGACTCCATATATGGGTTTCCCTTTTACTATGACTCCATACTGGGTGAGCTTTCACATATTATTTTATGATAGGGTGACACTTCACCCATTCCTTCAGTAACACCCTATATCTAGTCACCTAGATTTCGTGGTTATAATATAACATTTAAACAAGATAAAAGATATCAAATCTAAAAGGACTGAATAGTTTATCATTATTGTGAGAATAAATACATACATAATTCTCACATTATACTTGAAAACATTAAAAGACAACATAAATTTATTGGGAAAATTTTATAATTTATTTTAGTATATCCCAGTACCTATACATAAATCCCATATTGGAATCCTTGGGAAAGAAAAATGTAAAAAAGGGTGAGATAAAATGTTTACAAAAGAAAAACATTAGATAATATCTTTTATATAATATATAAATCACGAATAATGTGATAAAGATAAATAATAATCAAATACCCATATAACTAATGTCATAAAAGGGGAATATATCCATTGATGACATAAAAACATAAATAATAATATAGATTACAATAACTATATTAATAATGATATAATTAATAATGTTGTACATCGAAAATATTATCATCAAGTATTTACACTAAGACATCATACCAACATAGGTTATTTTTATGCCAAATACCCAAACTAGTTTTTCTCATGAAACCTAAATATTCATCGAGAAGCTATAATAAGACACTATAATCACTTTATAGGTCCAATTCATTTATTATATGAAATAAATATATAACAATGTTCAACATAATCATCTTAAACATTTTATTGAAAACTAGCATAGAAAATGAAAATATTTTCCCCATTCAACTACTATTGAAAGATGGTCATAATCCTTAAAAAGAAATATATTGGATGGTATCATTTGACTATAAATCATAAGATTAAAAAATTTTGGACATAAATGAAAGTATGCTTAAAATATCATTTGAACTATTCTTAAAAAATGAGATACTAATATCATTTTATTCTAATAAAATTATAAAAATATATATAATATTAATATAATGAGTTTTTTTTTAAATAAAAATGTATACATATAAAGTAAAATTTATTCAAAATGATAGTTGTGATGGTGTGAAAAAATTTTCATGTGGTAACAATCAAAACAAATATTTCATTCACTCATTTGGTAATAAGTACCTCATTCTAAAAATGATAAGAAGATTCATTTTAAACAACTTTGTAAAAAGTAAAATAAGGGTGAAAATGTACTTAATAAGTTATTTTAAAATAGTAAAAAAATTCTTTAATTTTTTAATTAAAATATAGACATGTAATAAAAATATCCCTGATCAAATATAAAAACATATACAGTTATACATAAGACTGTTCCTTTCAAATTTGAGGCACTTTGAGAGAGAAAAATGAATGATAAATTATAATTTAAACAAATAATGAGAGTATTAGAAAATATAAAGCATTTAATATTAAAATACAATATAATTACTCTAATGGAAACATAAACATGAAAAATCCTAATTAGGTATTTTATTTTGAAAAAAAATCCTTACATAAAGTTAGACTTGTCTTGTAAATTCTTTTAACCTCCTTTATAATCAATATAAATTTATTATATTTATATTATATAATCATATTAATACTTTTAATGTCATTTATTATCCACTAATAATATCTTCTCACCCATTTATTAATAATTAATAATTTAAATCCTTATTTATTAATATAATTAGTCCATCTTTCATGCATGTTTCAGTTTTGTAGTTTCAGTTATTACACTTTGATAATTATTCCACTATCTTGAGAATGTTAACTTTTTTATATATATTATTATCACATAATATCATAATTATTAAACATTCCTTGATCATTCATTTTATAAACATTATAACAAAACTCAAGTAGGTGGTACAATCGGCCAAAATAAGGGCAAGTTACAAATACTGGATGAGTAAGAACACGTTAAGTTATAATTGTAATATGACATTTATAGAATATTATTCATGTAATAATTATTATATATATTAATTATAAAAAATATTAGAAGCATATATAAAATTTTTAAATTTAAAATGAAATATATTTTTAACTAGGATAGTAGTCCATATGTACTCTGTAATGAAACTTCCATTTTATAAAGATAAAAAGGAAAAGAAAGTAAAATATATTTTATAATTAAATAATTATTATTTCTTTTTAGTTGGTGTTGTAAAATGAATCACATCGCTTCGTGGATGTGGTAGTATACACGTACACACGAGAAATAATTTTATTTATCATTTGATCAAAAATCGGTGGAAAATAGTTATCCCATTATCATAATAGCTTATAAATTAATATATGAAACTAGACTCATTATTTTTTTGATATATATTATTGATTCAAATAAATTTGAAGAATAAATAAACTTTTAAATAGTGGATAAATATGATTACATCTTCTTTGAGAGACATCATTTAGCTTACAAAATAAACCTTATTATAATGGTCATAGAAGAATAAAATAATCTTAAGAAAAAAGGAATGGAAAATAGGAATTTTTTGGGTTGGGCTAGGATGATCTATAATGATCAAATTTTTTGAATAATGGAGAAGATGTAGTTACCTTTTATAAGTTAGGGTAGGGACAGTCATGAAATTACTTATAATATTTAAATAATATATATCATTTTTTATGTGAAATTAGAAAAAAATGGATTAGAAATTTAATTTAATATAATATAAGGTCGAAATATCTTAAATAAATAATATGTAAACATGTTTAAGTGGAATTTTAACCCTTATCTCTTTGTTAAACCTCTTGGTAGATTAGTTTAAACTCTAACCATGGTAAAAAGTTTTTATTTTTTATCATTATGGATGAAAATTATGTATAACATACTAAATAATGTTAATTATTTTGATTCCAAATATTTAATGAATTTTATAATATTCAATTTCAAAACATTCATGTTGGGAATTTTAATATATTTGCACCAAGTGAAATAAAGCCTATTTTTAGAAACAATTTTATTTAAAGCCTAAAAATGATTTTACCAAAAAAGTAAATATAATGTTGATTATAATGGGATTAATTAGATTATGTTAAATAAAAGAAAAATTATTTTTTATTTAAAACTTAATGAAAACCCAAATGAACATTGTGAACACTTTATTAAGTTATAAAAACCAGAAACAATTTTTATTTTAATAAAAATATTAATTATATATCCAAAATGTTAAGCATAGATTTATAAATGATAAATATTATTTTTAAATACATTATACTTTATATATAACATAAATTATATATAGTAAAAATATATTAGAATATTTCAATTTATTCTTATATCTTGGTAATGTTATTAAAGTTATGTCATTTTGAAAATTGATATTTTTGATTATTCACTCAAAATTTAAACACTTTAGAAAAACCAAAAAATTTCAAATTATACTAATTTTAAATAAAATTTAATTAAGGTAATTTTGACAAATAAAATTTATAAAATGGAATAAATTAATATTAATTGTTCATACATAATACACCTAAAACCCATTTTTATGATGAATGTTTTCTTATTGGAAAAAATAAATTTATTTTTATACATTTCTTAATAACAAAAATTTTATGAATGTAAACTTATTTGATTAAATTAAGTATTTTTGTTAAAGAAATAATTTCTATATATATTTCATAATTTTATTATTCCTTTTTATACGAACCAACCTAATAACTAGGTTATTATTTTCATATGTGAATAATATTATTTCATAGTTATTTAAGATTGAGGTTGTGTGCAGTGCAATATATCAAACATTGTATTCATAAAATGAAAACTAAAGTATTAGGGTGTTACACTCTCCCATATTTATAGAAATATAAAACTCACAATTTGAATTCATTTTGATCATATCATGAAATTTTTATATATTTTTTCATGTTTTTTTTAATTTCTAGGTTAATAATTGCGAAATTATTATTTCTTAAATAAAATGTATTCAAACATTTATATGAATTAAACTAGTGGATGTGTTTCGAGAATATAACCTTAATAATTAATTTATAATTTCAATACAAAACATGATAAATTTATCTATTGTTTATTGATTTTTAGTAATTCTAAGAAAATTTACTTACATGATTTCTTTACACTTTCATAGTAAAGTATCCCATCCTTGGATTTTCTATTTTTATCAATTTAAACATTTGATTCTAACAATGAAGGACTAAGTGACATGTTTCTTTCTTGAATCATAAAAATCAATATTTAATGGATCCTACGACAAGTTATTACACGTGTCTAAAAAATTATTAAAAAATTTTAATCTAATAATCAGTGTGAATATGCCTTCTTATGACGAAGTAATACATTAATTCCTAAATCATCAAAAATAAATCCCATATAAATTCTACAATACTTTAACTAGTTCAATATATATTATTTTATGCTTAACCTACTAATTAATATATCATCAAAACTAATTAAACCCCAAATATTAGGACTATTTAATATCCAAAATTTGGTACAAGAGTCACATTTTTCAAAAATGATAATTGTACATGTTAATAAAAACCACTTTATATATTTTCATTATAACAAGATTCTGATTAATATATTAATTGAAAATTACTTCCTTAAGGTGTTAAGATATGAATCAACATCCATGTAAAAAATAAGAATGAGTTATTTGATATTGGGTAAAATAAAGCATGATTTTATGATCAAATTACCTTCTATAATAACTTGATGTATTTCAATGTAATTTATAATGATTGCATAAGATTGACCATTATCCCTTAAAATTTTCTAAGTGAAATTCCCTTGATTCTTGGGGTATTCATTTTAACATCTTTTTAAAGTTGAAACACATGAAATTGGTGAATTCTTTGATTCTTTTTCATCTATATACCTAATGGCCTTTCTCTCCAAACATGAAGAAAACTCCCATTACTTTCTAGAAAGATCCATGGTGTTTCTTTCCACAATTATCATATGTCGTATCTTCCATCCATCTCTCGTTTTCCTTCACTTAAAGTTTTTTCTCTGTTTTTATTCTTCACATCCTTATTTTGAGATTATGTATATATTCCATAACATTCCTTTCTAATATTATTAATTTTTCCTCATACTTATAAAAAATTTCTATTTCCTTCTATCTTAGATTGAGGAATTGGATTTCTATATTTTCTCTTTAATCGTAAGGAAAGTATTTTTCAAATAATATCTATTTAAAAGTGTCTCATTATATTTCATCTATGTACTTATACTACTTTATATTTTGAATAAATTACCACCATTTATCAACATCTTCCTTTAAATAATAAAATTCCATAATAACCTTATCAATTTTATTACTTCTCAAATATAGAAATATATTTTCAATAGACATGATACACTATTCGGTTGTTTGTGGATTAGTATATCAATTAAAGGATTGAGGTTTCTACCACATAAATTGTTAAAACGTCAATTAATCATGCTCTTAAGAAATAATTTAATTTATATTGTTCAATTTATTGATTATAAATAGAGAAAAATATTCTAATATAGTGATAATTTTCCCATCTCTAACACTAAATTTGTTGGCTTTCTCAAGAGGGAAACTCATACATTAATTTTGGGTGTTGAATTTTTTTTAATTCCCACCATTAGGTTATATTTATAAATAATCCCATAGAATATATTATGTCATATCATTATGAATCATAGTGTATAGTTACAAATATAATGCAATACCTAACATAAATTGAAATTTTATACATAGATAATCTCAGAATAAATATTTTAGTACCTTTGGGATTATATTCAATAAATTTTAATATTTTCAAATCTTTATTAATTGTTCAAAAAGAGTGTGTCAATAATCAAAATAATATACCTTGGTAGTGTCGATCGAGGTGTGTAGTCTTAGACCCACTCATAGTATATTGATTAAATATTGTTACGATAATCAACTAAACTTTTGACGCTTTTTACCCCAACATGCATCTATGTCGTAGCCACATCCACTTTCCAGTATCTAGATAGTGATTTAATTTCTAAGATACAATAAACTATCTAATTTTCTAAAAATTCATGATATTATCATATAATTAGCCTTATCCCAAGAATTTATCATAGTGTTATGTTATATAATATATTTTTTTCCTAAATCTGGATCCTAATGATACTACTTAACTTTTTTTATACCAATTATAACACCCCAACTCTAGTAACCTAGAGATATTGGGTATATTATGACATTTTCACAAGATATAAGAGATCACATCCCAAAGGATCAAATAGTTAAGCAGTCTTGGGAGAATAAATACAAAATTGACTCTAGAATAACACTTAAAACATTAAAATAAAACTTAATGTTCAAGTGAAAACATTATTTTGTCTTCTATTATATCTCTAAAATCATTCACAAATCCCTTTTTGGTATCCTAGGGAAATTAAAACATAATAATGTTTTATCTTTGATGCATAGTATGGGAAATCATACAATATAAGATATCATAGTAAAAATAAAACATAAATAATATGATAGAGATAATCAAAAATCTAATATGTCATATAATTTATATCGTAAAAGGGGAATATATCCATGGATAACATAAGCACAAAAACAGTCACATTTATAACAATAAGAATTTTAATAATGATATAATGATAAATATTAGACATCATAATATTTACATTAAGGCCTTATGTCAAGACATTATACATAAACAGGTAATGCATATGCCACATGCTCAAACTAGTTGCTATCATAAGAACTAATTACGCATTCAGGGGCTATAATAGATCCCATAAATCACTTATTAAATCCAATTCATTCACAAAGTTAATGAAATGAGCAAAAATTCAATACATAATCAACATAAACATTTTCGTGGAAAAACATGCCTGTAAAATGTTAATATTTTTTCCAATAAATCACTATAGAAACATGATCATAATTTTTATCTATTAATATGGAGTTTTGATTCATTATATTATAAAGTATAATATTAATCAGATGATTTTTTCATGGATGAAATTTATTTTTAAATAATATTCAAACCTTTCCTTGAAAATGATAGAAAAATATAGTTTTCTTTTGACTAAATTTTAAAAAAATGTACATAATATTAGGAGAACTATTTTCTTTGAAAATAACCATATAAAAATATAAATTTATATTCAATTAAAAACAGTAGTTATGGTATTAAAATTTATTCTTGCAATAAATATTAAAATGAATATTTTGTTCACACATTTGGTAAAAATTAGCTCATTTGAAAAATGAAAAGATGATTCCTTTTAAAAAAATTTAAAGAAAGTTAAAATGGGTAAAAATGACTTTAATATTTTATTTTAAATATTAAAATCATAACCAAAAACATTTTATAAAAAATATGAACAAGAAAGAAAAAATATTCTCCGCCAAATAGAAAAACAATGTTCATTTCCCTTAAAAACTATTTCTTAATTTTGAGTACTTAGAGGAAAATGAAAAGGAAAATATGTAAATTTCATAATTAATTAGAGGATTAATAAATATATAGGTATTAATAGATAAATTGCACATATTTCTCTGAATTTGAACTTAAAAAAAACAACACTAAATTAGGATGAGATTAGGAAATAAACCCTTACCTCAAATCTAACTTTTCTCCTAAGTGATTTTAACCATCTGTATAATAAATTTAAATTTATTATAATTATATTAAAGACAAGTATTATTAGTTATAATATCATATATGATCCACTTATAACATATTATCACCGGTTTATTAATATTTATTTATTAAAATCACTGTTCTGAGTGTTAATTGTTTTATTTTTTCATGCATCTTTTGGTTCGGAAGTTTCAATACTTATGATTTGATCATGGTTCCATAATATAAATTATTATAATCATTAAATATATATCATATTATTAAATAATATCACCATTATTCAACATTTGTTAATCACTCGTGTCATAAACATTATAACATCACTCATGTATGTGGTAAAACCATCCAAAACAAGAGAGTGTTATAATGACGGGATGTGTACGGACCTGAAAATGTATAATATTAAGAAAAAATTTAAAAAATATCATATATTTAAAAAGTAATACATATATATATATATATAATACAATTTTATTACCATATATAAATTTTATACATTGAAATGAAATATATCTCTCAAGGAGACGGTAGTATGTATGTATGAATGAATGATATATCCATTTTATAATAAGAATAATGAAAAGAAAGTAGAAAAAAATTTATAATTTCAAAAAAATTATTTAATATTTAATACCATATATATATATTAAATCCATGATTATAACTATTCATGATAGGATATGTTGTAAACAAAATCAGATTACTACAGGGATGTCGTAGTACGCACATAGGCACAAGCAATACTTTTATTTCCCATTTGATGGAAATGAGGAAGAAAATGGTTTCCCCATAATCGTAACAACATATCATAATATTTATGATACTATTTTTATTATTTTTGAATGGATAAAATTTATTTATATTATCTATAATAAGAATTAAAAATTGAAAGAGTTGGCAATGATGATTACATCTTCTTTAAAAGTCCTAATTTGGGATATGACTAGAGTCTCATTAGGATGGTCTTCAATGAATGCCACAAACTCAAGAAAAAAAACAAAATAATTTTGGAAGGTTTTGTATATGTACTAATCAAGATAGAGTTCTTAAAGTTGGTAAATAGTAAAGGAAAATAGTTTCTCATTTTTAAGTGAGGGGATTGACACATATGGAATTGCTTAAAATGTTTAAATAATACAAAGTCATTATCTTTTGACATTCGAATAAAATTGAGAATAATTAAATTTAAATATAATATAATTTATAAATATATTCCAAAAATAAAATTTTTATATGTTTAAGTGGCATTTAGCCCCTATCTCTTAGTTTTCCCCCACCCCCAACCCTACCCCGAAAACCTGTTCTAACCCTAACAATGGTAAAAAAATGTTTACAATTTTTACTGATAATTATGACAAAAACCAGGTTCAACTTATTTCCTAATATTAATTTTTCTGATTAAAAATATTTAATCCTATTTAAAAGAATCAATATCCATAAGTGGTAGAAATTAATTTTAATATAAGTGTAGAAAAGGCCATAAATACTATTTTTAGAAAAATGTTTATTTTACTCATGAAAATGATTTTACAAAAAAAATAAAATTTATTGTTTGATTACAATGTAATTAATTATATTATATTTAATAAAATGGGATTAATTGGTCACAAATACTAATCCAAAACCTAATGGAACCTGGTGAATACTTTACTCTGAGAGAAGAATCAAAAATATATTTTATTTGAATAATTCAATTCTTAGATTTACAAATTTTAAGTATAGATTTATAATTTCAAAAAATTTAAAATAAATTAAAAATTTTGTTAAAAAATAAATTTTATATTGTAAAAATAATTCATAATATTTAAAAAAAAAATCATATCATAATAATGTTTTACAGGTGTGAGTATTTTCAAAATTGGAATTTTTGTCTAACCATTTCAGAAAAATTAATGAATTTTATCCTAAGATAATTCTAAATTATTAATTATAAAAATTAATTTAATTTAGTCAAAAAAAATTAAAAATGTTATAAATTAATTATAATAATTTAAAAATAAAAAAAAAATAAAAAACTAGTTTTATAAATAATTTATTATTCGAGAAAAAATTGAATTCATTATTATACTTTTCCAAGTAAGAACAATTATATGAATGAAAACTTTTTAATTTTGTTAATTATTTAATTCAAATAAATAATTTCTCTATATATTTCATAATTATATTATTATTTTTCATAACCACCAACCTAATGGCTTTCTAATAATATTAATATTTATATATAATTACTTCATGTTTCGTTTAGATTTAGGGTTACATGTGGAGCACAATATTAAATATAGTATTGATTTGAAGGAAAATAAATTATTTACGTGTTGAACCTCCATGCTAGGAGTAACCTTTTCTTAGGCCTGTATATTATGACTACCCTTAACCCAAGGCTCAATACTATTTAGAACCCTCTACAAAGACTCTATATCTGGGAACCACTTGACCCATTTTATATACTAGGGTGACCCTTTATCCGTGCCTCCAAAATATATAGACACTTTTCCCAATCCCCATAATGGGGAGTCACATTGACTAGATCCCATAGTAGGGAGTATTTTTACTAGTTAAAAATATTTAAATAGTCTGATGTCCACATGGTAACCACATTCATTCATATCACTTAATTAGGATAAAATAATTTATTAAAAGATATTTTGAACACTCATTACCTTGGATTAGATCATTACTAAGTGGAATCCCTTCATGCATCCTCAAAAACATTGAGAATTAATGAATTTGTTGTGTACACTAGATTTATCCCAATTTATCATGTATTCATTTAAAAAGAGGGATGGGTCCTCCCATGTGAGAACATTCTTGGTTTTTTCTCTGAAACTGATAAACGCCCAGGGTTAAAAATATCTAGTATTACCTTCACAATAAGGGTCTATATCATTTGGAGATTGGAAAAAACTCCATTATATTAGTATTACCATCCTTGATATCTAAGTATATTCATCAAATATAGTTAAAAATCCATATATATAGGGATATTTATGTGGGTCCCCATCAGGTATAATCCGCAACCCATCCTCAATGGTCCATATTCCCTTTGAGTCCATTATATCTTCCTTGTATAGTTGCGAATAAGAAATAGGATTAAGTTCATATGTCCCCACCCCCTACTAAGAGTAAACTACAACCATATCCTCATTTAGGTATTTATCCTTGGTCTACTAAATGATCCATATACCTCCAAATGATCCTTTTATTTGGTTTATGTCTGGAAACTAATTTATTGCTCTATATTTCATGTGAGTATATTATAACTTATTTTTCAAAGTTATCCACATGAAGGAATTGAAAATACATAAAAGGTACTTATACTATGCGTAAACCAAACTATACACTCTATTGTTAGGTTACGAATAAAAAAAGATGAAGAAGAAAGGTATTCGCATAACTAAGTCCCACAGCAACAATTGTTAGGAACCCTTCACTCAATAGTATAATTTTCATGGTTTTAAACTTCACAACATATATTATATTAATCATGATGTTAAACTAATTAGTATAGGTCCTATTTATATAACTTTAAAGTGAAATACATCATAGTCATGGGCGTATAACCATAAAATGTACTTCAATGGGTCATAGACACGGTTCCTTAAAATGATTTTCATTTGGTTAGGTACTTATGATATTAAAAGTAATTATAGTAATAATTTTTATATAACATTAAAATTTATGATTTCTATCATTAATTGGAACTGAACTACATTGGTTTTGATTACCATCATTGAGAAATGTAGTATTACCTTTTCATGGGCCCAATCCTAACTTAAAAAAACCTTCCTCCTCCATTTATAGTGATTAATATTACAGTGACTAGCTATACAGAAATAAACCATAGTAGTTGAAGATACATCCAGAACCTCTAATACATATAGATGTTCACATTGATAATTGTTATAAATTGATTGCTCACACATGCATAATCCAAGTTGTTTTTAAGAAAGATTTCATGAATACATCTTAAATATATATAAACTATTAAAATACAAAATAATACCCATGAAGGGAAGAGTCGGTCTCCCAATTTCGTAAAAAAAAGTATTATATTTTTTCATTAGTATATAAGAATGACTACCAACCTTTAGAAATCATTTATTCACCGACTTAGATATTTCATGTAAAAATATGAAAAGGAACATAAATTGTTGACTCAACATGAAATGCATTTTCTATGAAATAGATCAATTAACCAAGCATTTTTTTTATGTTGCATTAGTGGGTTCTTTATTAAAGGTTATTATCCTTTAATATTCCCAAAATATCCAAGTGGAACTGTAAAATACATCATCCCATATCATGTATATGGATAGCCTCGTGGAAACAACCAAGAATTTTAATTTTATATACATCACCAAACCAATCCCCCAAAAATATTCATGAGATTCCATGATGGTTGTATCCTTAGCACGAAGATATAAAATTTTACCAACCCGGTTCCTATAATATTATTTGTTTAATTTCATGTTATGAGAGTATCATTATAATTATGGGTTATATAGGATAATGAGGTGTCTATCACCACATCTAACAACTTGAGGATCTGATCCATGAATTGAAACAATGCTTACCTCCCTTAACATAGGGATATACAGAAGTATATTGATGGAATACTTTATTTGGTTCAAGAAATACCTATGAGGGATCCAATCAAACATCCTCATCAAAAGTTTCATCAATACCCATCCACTTATGAATATACTGAGCAGATCAACCTAGAAGTTTTGGCCCCAGTTTTCTAAACTAGGAAACTAAATATGAGGAATTGTCAGGGGAAGCCTATTTTAGATATTTAGTATAATTCATATATCCATACTCATACTAACACTCAAGAGAATCATCAACATATTCTAACATCATATGAGGATTGATTTTATATTCATGTTCCCATGAACATCGATCTGATATGATGAATTGTTCGGGGAAACTTCCCTCCACCTCATGGAACCTCGCGAGGTAACCCGGGTAACTTTGGCTTTGGGGCGGTTTTCCGGGATCATGCAGGGTGTGTTGTTGGTTGTCTTTATGGCTCGTGTGGCTTCATCACTGCTCTTGAAGTAGAGATGACAGCTGTTATTGAAGCGGTTGAGCAAGCTGGGAGAAGGGGATGGGACAAACTATGGGTTGAATGTGACTCCACACAAGTGGTGATTGCTATTAGGACATGTGCTCTTCATCTTTCTTGGAAGCTGACCAATAAATGGTCAAGATGCTTGGATCTTCTCTACTCTAAGTAGCATATTGTTACACATGTCTATAGAGAAGCAAATGCGGTGGCTGATGGTATTGCGAACAATGGTGTGAATAGCTCTGGTTTTCATTGGGAGGATCAAGCTCCGGGTGATCTCCTTTCCTTTCTAAGGAAGGATCCATGTAAGGAACCTACTTTTAGAATGGTGTAAGTTCTTTTTTCTGATCAATAAAGGGATCATTCTTTTATGGGAAAGATCTCAGTCTTTCAAAAAAACCTATAAATAACTCCAACATATTCCAAGGGAAATAGATAATTATTAGAGGTATATTTTGATGGAATATATGTTTTATTGATAATGTATCCTACCCATGAATACCATTATATTATTTTTATAAAAAAGTTTGGTTTCAAAGAGGGGTCTTACTCATGAATTTATTTTCCCACATTGCATGGCCCCAATTATAATCATGATTATGACACTGGTCTCCCGATTAATAACATCTTGATGAGGTCTCCCTAATTGAGATCATTAACCCTAGTGTTGGATCACATTTCTATTCCCATAAATATTTAGGGGGATCATTGGTGTATTTTTATGGAATCATAGAATAAGGATCATATCCATATTCCCATCAATATCCTTGAGGTTTATCAGCATATTCCTATAGTAGCATGAGGATTCACCAACTATTTATCATTACAATATGGTGAATATATACTATGTGAAATTTCCTCTAAAGAATCATGTCAAATAACTCTATAGATCCTCCCAATATCACCAACCACAATGGTTTTCCTATTAGAATCAAAAAGATAATTCACAAAGTTCCTCCTCTGATTCTAGTTATGGAGGTCCTCTCTGTAATATAAAGATAAACCAAAAAGTATTTCTTACCTTTTCCAACACTTTAGAGACATGTGCCCATGAAGTACCTCTGTATTGAAGCTATTATAAAAACTCTAAAGGTCCTTCCAAAAGCATGTATTACAAATTTTCATTCTATGATAAAGAAAATTGTGGGCGTGAAGGGCATCCCCATGAATACAACCAATACATAGGTAACCATAATTTTCATCCCTATCGAATCAAAGAAACTAAATCTAGGTCCCTCCCTAGGGTTTATTTCCTAGGGGTGCTCGATATGATAGAGATTTTATCCTGAATAGAGGTCCTCCCCCTGATGATTAAACTATAATTAGCACTAGATTTCATACCCATGGTTATTTTTATGATGGCCCTATCACAAAGACATTATAAAGTTTCCCAAATACCATGAGGCACTTGAAAGGCTTAGATTAGCTACATCAAGTTCCACTTCATCAGTCAATGATTTATCATCTTTATCGAAATGTATCCCAAGGCGATGCTTATCATTTTGGACTCCCTTAGAACATATACCATTTTATAAAATTGGAGAGATTATAAATGGGACCAATCTTATTGATAAAGAACAATATAAATGACCATGGTGGTTTGATCAAGTAAAAGAACCCTTCACATAGGATGAAGATAATTACATCAACATGTGGTTGGATTTTTCTAAGGATAAATCACTAGTCTTGTTCTAGCCTATAGAAACTCATCAGTATTTCTTTACAAAAGAAATTAAATTGGAATCAATTCCTAGCTTTTTTTGTAATTTGGGTTTAAATATCAATCATCTCGATACATGATACATTCTTATGGCGAGTTTGTGGATCATCTCAATAAATTGGATGATTATTACTAAGAATTTGAACTACATTCATTTTTATTAGATCAAAAAACTATGTCAAGGAAGGAACATGAGTTTCTAAAAAATGCATCCCTAAGTATTATAGAGGTTCTCTATCATATAGTTATCGATACAAAAACTAACATATATATCAGAGGATTGGATGAATATAGATCTCTTAATTTTACCCCCACTCAATAGATATCAGGGTACAAAGTGGAAGTTGGATTTTATTTTTATTACTTTATGAATATTCATAATACCTAGGTATATATATTATTTCTAGATTATTTAAAGAAGTCAGATAATTCATAAATCCTACATATAATATAATTTTTGGGAGGAACCCATTGATAAAATTCAACATCAATCTACCTAAATGGTAAAACATGCCTCTCATATTAGGAAATAAAATCCTATAACCACAAAGAAACCATCAATGGTGATAATTTTTTACATTGACAATGAACTAAAATAATCTCATGTCAATATAGAATCTTGAAAGGGTAGGAATATCATAATAGCAAAATCCTCATAATCATTATAGAAACAAACCCTGCCCATAGGGATGAATGTATTTTTACAATCACTTCCACCCCAAGAATCATCAATTACACATTAGGTAATGGTTGTAATTTCCATAGATAAACATCAACCCTTGACCATATAGATGAGGGAATTGTTATCTCTCTCTATCTATATTGTAAATTTAGTCATTTCTATGTTGGGAGAAACTTCATGATAAGTTCCTTCATCGTTTTTTCAAATTCCAAATTAATCCCATTAATTATGACTATGAGAAACAAAAATCATCAGAGAAAAGGGAAAAACAGAAAACCACTTTCTTGGGAACATCTAAGAGAATGGGTAAACCCTTACGTAGTCCATAAGTTGAGACAGTGCACCAAGAAGACATATATCAAGTAGGGCTTTCATTTTTTCTGTGATAAATATTCAATAGATGAAAAATTCCACTAAAAATATGATGAAAATTCGAGTAATACTTATGTGTTTTAATTAATAAATATTATTGAATTTTTTCCCATGGATAACATAGATTGGTACACCAATATAGAAAAAAAAGTAAGGAGGTATCCATCTGAAATGTAGTTCACACGGAAATACATGGATAAGGAGTGTATTCTCAAATACAAAGCAAGGATCATGACTTGGTAGATCCTTAAATTATCTAGTTACCACCTTCTCAATGATCATTGATGAAGGATAAATTAAAATGCGTGGCAACCTCCAAATCCCACACACCACCTAAAGAAGAAGATACTTTCATTTATGAGGATAAAATTTCTCATTCTAATGATGAGTTAGAGAAATTAAGTTGTCTCAATGCCGAATTACTGAGAGGAAATAAATATACTAAGTGAAACTCCTAGGACTAGGATGATACACCTCCCTCAGTGAACCCACTAAAAAACAACGGTATCACACCATTATAAACAAAGGATTTCAAAAATATATTCACCTCAATGCCATAAAATATTTTTTTCTCTAACCTAAATGACTATAGACTAACAAGATTTCCCTTCCATGGTTCAGAAACTAATAATATTCTATCAAAGTAAACATTTTCTAACTTAACCTAGAAATAAATATAAAGTTCATGAAATCTACACATTTCAGGATCTTCCCACTACTAACACTTGATCATCATTTCAGAAGACAATCCCACTAGAATTACATGAATAGATTGAGTCTCTTTCCACTTGGATCAAATTCATAGAGGGGTGATGCACACCAGTGCAATCAGAGAGGATATGATATCTAGAATAGGTGTTCTTGACTCCTCCACCAAAATTTGAAAATCTCATCTTCCTGATATATCATATTATGGGATATCATAATTAATATCTCATTTAATTTATGTCTTTTGTGGCCTTATGAGGAGAACTCCAAATTAGAGAGAAGATAAAAAAAATATGCTTCATAAAAAATATATAAGGTTTGCTAATTTTTTAATAAATAATATATTAATTATGTTTTTCTCTAATTGGAAATATATTTTCTAACAATTAAAATATTAATTTAGCTCTAAAATGAGAAATAAAACTATCTTTGACCTCTAAAATTGTAAGGATAATGAAAATAATAGGGTTTTAAACTTCATCTCCTAGTGTAAAGTCGTAACCCATACCTAAAATATGTTTATTTTTCAAGATAATTTATATTATATGTTTAAAAAAAATATGTGAGATATGTTAAAGGAATCATTTATTCCCTTATATTACCATTCTGGTAGTTGTGAGTATGTAATAGTTTAATTATGACTGCAAGATGTTGTTGGGTGATCTAATTCCAAATCTCATACACCACTATCAACACTTTGAATGAAGCCTAGTAAAGCGGAGATTGTGACCATAACATGAAATCCATCAATGATACCATATCTAATTACTATTTCTAAAATAATTATGTAGTGCCTAATTCTAATCAAAAATGGTTACAATAAATCCCACATCATGATGGCAAGAAGGGGAATGGTTTTCTGATATTCAAATACAATAAAAATGAGGCATGTTTCTTTTCTAAATAATGTCTCTAGGTTCTACATAGAATCCTTTGAAAAGGTCATAGTCAAATTTCAATAGATCATAAAGCCAAATGAGGTTATCTGAATGATCACCTGATCTTCTTCCACTCCACCAGATGTAGAAAGAGAGTTTTTAGATATTTTAGATAGATATTCATAAAAAATTTATGACTATATAACTAAGAAATATATTGGACAGGTACATGATCAACCTAAGAAAAAACTAAAAAATACAGTGGCGAACCCAATTGCTTCTAAAAAAATGATGATAGCTTCATTGTCACAAAATTCTAGGAATCAATAATGTCCTTAAAAGTGAAATAGGACATAATAAGAGGACCCTCTATAGGTTCCCAGGCTAGTCCATACTCTCTTAGACTACTTAACATTTTCATTGGTAAGATGTTTTCCACCCCACCAAACGATACCTTCTTCATATTAGTAACACAATATGGATCTATCAATATTATAAACTTTAATAACTACTTCCACAATGAGGAGGGATCATATGAACCCAATTATCCCATCCATAAAAAGGGAATTTCTTATAGGGGCCAGGAAAATAAAATTCCTAGTGGACATTGATGGTTAGGAATCATTTTAATTATGTTTGTATATATAGCTAGAACCTATAGAAAATAACTATAAAAGGCTCAATTGAAACAAAAATATATTTTTAAATCATACAAGGCTCATTTAGATTGATTCATACTAGAAGACCCATTACCAGGCATGCATATCTCCCTATGTACCCATATTCACCATTTATGAACTCAAACATGTGAATATGGGTACATAGGAAGACATGTGACCTATATTGATCAATCCCAATATGATCCTAGGAGAACAAGAGTTATATAATTATTTCTTAAATGAAATTTGAGACGTATTCTTATGGAGTTAAACAATGATTCCTAGGTTAGATCCCTAAGTAGTTTACCACCATTTGGATCTACCAGATGACCATTGTGGTTATAAGCAGACAAGATAAAAAATCCACTTAACCTATACTATCAAAGTGAAATCCAAATTTGATAATATTATAAAATACAAATTTATCTAAGAATTTCAACACATGAAATGGATTTCCAAAATCATTTCCATCAAGAAAAATATTCCAAAATATATATTCCATATTGATTTTAAAGATCTCAAATGGTACTATTTGAAAAATGATATCCCAGTCCCGATCACAGTTATACAAATTGATACAATGATTGAATTCCATGACTTTACTGTATGGATGTGTATTCTAGCTATAACCTAATCTAAATGGACCCCTATAAAGAGGATTAAAATTACATCTGGGTACTCTAAGGGGCTTTTCACTATCAAGTAATTCTATATGGATTAAAAAATTCTATCACTACTTACAAATGTCCCTAGTGTTGTACCATTAAGTCCTTTATAAAGAAAAACATGGAGTTTTATTTTGATGATTTGGTGGTAAAATATAAATAATATTGGGGTTATATTTTTGATATTTTGTAATATTTCAATAAACTATTTAAATAAATCATGAATATGAATACAATGAAATTCATTTTGGGGTAACATTAGGGAAATTATTCAGCATTATGGTTTTCCATCACAGAATCTATGTCAACCCGAAGAAGACAAAGTTGATACCTGATATTCCTCCTCATGAACACTTAAAATATATGAGAGTACTATAGGGATTTTTAAAATTTATAATAAAATTCATATAAAATAATTCTCATGATTTCTTTCCATTCATAAAGTTAATGAATAATGGTTTCACATATCACTAGGTTAAATATTATTAATAATAATTTGAGGATATTAAACAATACCTTCTACACCCACTAGTTTAAATGTCACTTATATAAGATAAGAATCACATATGCTATGTAGAAATCATCAAGTCATCATTTGGAAGCCTCCTATCCAGGAATAATAATACAGGTATGGAAAAATACTCTATTTTATTAGAATGACTATATTGGATGGTGAGTGGTCATATAATGATATAAAGAAGAACTACATTACAAAGATTTTCAAAATTAAAAATTTGAGAAAAAAATCTGTAGCACCATGAGATTAACTTGGTATCTCACATAAATATTCTCAAATATATCACTAGACTTTCAATAATAACTAGGAATATAGTGTAGTGGGTGGTTATTATATAGATTTTTCATTTCCAATTCATGTCCTATAAGAAAATAAAAGTGAAAACATCTATGGATTTCTTTATTGAATAACATATTACAGACAAGTATCTACTAAAAATTGAACTCCTCATAAAAAAGTGTTCTTAATCCATGAAACCTCATAATAATGGGAAGTGTACATTTATTGCACCTCTAAGATCCTAACATGTCAATGGATGGAAAACCTGTATCTCAACAAGGTTGTAGGAGGCCTTCAAAATACCAATGGTTTGATTAAATATTAATCAATATTCATGTTTATTGATCAAGAAAATCAATGGTGAACATAACATAAAACGGAATAATTGGTTCCCATTCTTAATTATGTGGGAGGATTGATGGCTGGATTTCCTTTCAATCCCACATTGTGTCACATACCTTATTCATAGAACATAGAAGTAGATGCTTCGGTCAATATATCTATGTCCTTAGAAGATCCACATCAAGATCAAACATACATTAGCATCAAACATTGTATGGTATTGTTTTGAATAATCATCAATGATATAGAAGAAATCAATGAAATCAATTCCCCATCAGATCATTGAAATCCTCTACCCAAACCAATTGACACTGAATTTTCAAGAACATGTCCGGTAAAATTATAGCTCAAAAATTGAATTATCCAACTAGATCGATAAAATATGGAATAGACCTATCATTTAGCAGTAAATTTCCTCCTCTATGTTACCTTGAACTCCCCAAAGGACCTATATAAGTGAGGTATTGATGGGGTCTGTAACACCTCTAGATTTTATGAAAAATATTCTTTTAATTTCATTAATGTATTGTGTTGTATGCTACACCATGATTACCTTGCGCTATACGCAACACCGTATTATCTTGCAGTATATGCAACACTATTCTTGGATCGTGTTACACACAATTTTGATAATAGTTATTCTATGAAACATTGAGTATATATATATATATTCAATGTATAAATTAAATATGGTTGGATTATGTTAAATGAAAGAACGAAGGATTCTTGCACAACACTCAACCCTGACTTGGCTTGCATTACACGCAATCATGACCTTCCTCGATAGCGTGTGTTGTACGCAATACCGGGTTTTACTAAACAACGATATATTATTTTAATATTATTATGAACTAGACATTATGAATATTATTAACTAAATTTTGAATTTTATAACATTATTGTTCATATTACACATTTTCTAGAACATGGTATAAGAACAAAATAAATTTTTCGGGTAAAATAAGTATTTTTCAAAAAATGCAGTTTTGCCGCCTTTTGATGGCGCACCCACTTTAAATCTAGTTTTTGAAATGTTTATAAGTTCAATATGACAAAATAAAATTCTTCTTTGTAATAAATAAGTAAAAATTTACTTTGGATAAATTTTTCATATTATTCTAGTAACTTTCATATTTTGATGAATAGTAAAAACATGCTATATTTTAATTAAAAAAACTTTTTTCATCACAATAATTTATATGGTTAAATTATAATATTTAATGGTTTTAAAGTATAAATAGAATATATTTTTACCATTTAATATAATGTATGTCATTAGCATTGATTTTACATTAAATTCGTAGGTTAAATCAATTCAATCTTTTGCAATGTTTTAAAGAAAAACCTGTTTTCTTTCGACAACGGGATTAATTTTGATTTAATTTCTGAAAAATTTGTGTTTTGAATTTTGAAAAATGGATTCCATATTCAGAATAAGTGGGTCCAAATTATGTTAATAGACTACTTTTTATTTTTGGACATTATGAATAGTAACTACGGTAAATTTTATTTACCATAGTTAAAGGTAAATCGGGTAATTAGGGGTAAATATAAGATTATAAAATTACACTAACACCTGCCAAAATCCTATTGGATGACTAAAAGTAGACCCATATCACCTAAGGGTCTGATTTGATTCATTTAATGGACTTTTTTCCATGAAAATAATTTAATTATTATTAAAACCAAAGAATGTGACAACATGTCACTTTCTTAAATCTTATAAGTATAATATTTTTAATTTGCTGATAAACTTAATGAAACTTCGAAAATGAATAGTCTCCAGAAAGCTAATACAGTTATCTACATCATAGGAATTTATTTAGAATTTTTAGGGATTAAATAATTATCATTAAGTATGACACAATAGTGATGTTGAAATTATTTTATTAATTAAAATATCAAATAAATTGTTTTAAAAATATTAAAATAAATATTATATGACCTATTTAATGTGCTAGACTAATTTTCTAGATACATATGCCTTTTTATGAATCTATTAAAGCTTTTAGTTCGAACATATCTTCTGTATATATTTTATTTAAATTCAAATAAATTAATAGTGTCAAAATTGACACTATTGTTATTTTATAAACATAACAGATTACAAAATTGTTTAAAAATCAAAAAAATATTTAAAATTTATAAATTAAAATTTATATGGTAGACAATGTCATAAAGTGTCAGATTATGGAAAATTAACAACACATATGTAATTATTTATAATAATTTAAAATTTAGAATATTATTACCACAAATAAAATTAAATTGATAAATCAGGATAAATCAGGTTAATAATGTTTAAAATAAATTCCTAACATGTCTAAATTTTATTGGTTTATGAGATTACAACCATATCTCATCTAATCTTCGGATATGAGTCATTTTTGAAGTTTTTAAGTGGGTTTGGGATTTAATATAAACTAATATTTCTTATATTTCCAAAGGTGCCCCTCTCCTCCCTTATAAAAGGGCACCTCCTCCCTCTCTTACACACACAACATTGAGCCTTCAATCTCGGCCAAACCCTGAACAGTTATTTTCTCCACTTCCCTAGAAACATCCTAGAGGTCCTGGTATTCTTCAAAGACCAATTTTAGTGCCCTAAGAGGAGGTCTCAAAGAGGCACTTCAAAGAAGAGGTAATTTCTGTTACCGATTCTTTCTCCTTTATTTCTTCTTCCACTTCTTCTTCTTAGGTTGTTTCATTATGAAGTAATAACATCAGTATCACTCATATACTGATATGTTATTATAAGTATGAAACAAACCTATTTCACCATCTATCCATCCTATGGAAAACGAAATCACCGCGCGTGCGTACATACGGAATACCGTCTCTACACCGTGGTGTAATCCTTTTTCCACCACCACCTTACTTGGATGGGTATAATGCTGTAAATAATAACTATATATGATTATTGTAAAGTGATATTGATTCTGTAATATTATACATACACTCCAATAAAATTCCACGATCATGGGAACGATATCATTGCTCGTGCGTACGTACGGAATACCATCTCCAGGACGCGATGAGATTCATTCTCAATGATTAACCACTAATAAATGATTATAAAGTATATATAATACGTAATCATGAAATATTTGACATAATAATGATACTGGATTTATTTATATATATATATATGTATGTCATCCAATTAATTCCATTCAATTCAATGAGGAAACGAAAACAACGTTCATGCGTACATACGGCCTACCGTCTCCATGAACGGTGTATTTCTTTCCATTTATCAATCGATTATATAAATGTATATTCTGAATATATATTATATATAAATCAAGTTTTATAGTCTGGATGTAAGTAATCATGATCTAAGTAATCATATGAATAATTACAAGTCAAAACACAGACGACAAATGAAACGATTTTACCCAAAAGGCTCTTTAACATGGAATTTACAAAAGAACGGGTAATATAAAGTCATAAGTGAACCATATATGATATCATAACAATTAATATGATTCTGTAATAAGTCAATAACATTATTTAAATCATTATACAGGAGGTTCGGATACGTATGAAGCATATCGGACCTAAGGTAAGGGATAATTGTGCAAATTTCATTTTTTATCCGAGATTGCTTATTCGTAAGTATTTACTGGGGTTATTTCTATCAACCATGTCCATGTTTTATAAAAGTGTTTTCATGTATTTTTAAAGTCCTTTTTACCCATTTTTGACTTTTACTAAATGGTATGTAAGGAATCTTTCTTTTGTTTGCGTTACGAGGTACTTTTTTGACTTTTCCGACAAAAGTACGAGGAGAATGCTATTTTTAACTTATACGGCGTGAATGGATTTTTACGGTTTCATAAAGCCTCATTTTCATGAAGCTTACTCTACATGATTTTATGACTATTTTCAACAAAATACATTTATTTTAAAAGTTCATGGCATTTCTTGAAAAGAAAATGATTTTGACGAAGAAATGATATTTTCCTAAAGAATTCATTTCAAATGTTTTATCAAAACCATTTTCTATCTAAGATGACATTATTTGATATGTGTATGTTTCAAGTTTAATGTATCTATGATTTACATGGTTCAATTTTCTTATGATGAAATTTCCATTTGTTTTATATGGATTATGAAATGATGGGATCATGTTTATGAAACCCATTTTATTCGTTGGGTTATGATGAATGTTTTAAGTTTATTTTTTGGCACAAGTAAGATTGATTTCATTATGAGATGGGTGGTACCTATATCTCCCTCCAATGCATTGGGTAAAGATTTATATCTCATGAGATAGATATGGCCGGAATGGTAAGTTAATTTGGTTCAGTATTACAGGACTGGAACGAGGAGTGAACTCGATTCAGAAAGGAACTTTGTCCACTAGGATGGTCTTGGCAGCAATGCCTTGGCTACTATGGAAATCATTACATGTGCTTAATGGATTCCACAATTACATGTTTTATTCACATGCTATTTTATCATGATTTATGTTCCATTATGATCTATGCCTTATGTACTTCCATGTTTTATGTCGTTGCTCAAGATTTTTAATGTTCATGTTTTTTTAAGTTCAAATGTATATGGTATGTTTTATATTATCCATGCTTACCATTAATGAGCATTTGAGCTCACCCTTTTTATGTTTTCTTTTCCCCAAGGATTAAAAGAAATATTTTAGGTAAGGAAACAAAAATGGGAAGATCTTTATGGGAGATGTTGAAGATCTTTCTCCATGATTAGAAGATTACGCTCCAAGTTTCTAAAGACACTAAACTATTACGGTCCTTGTGTGTCTATTTTTGTTATGTATTAAGTATTTCGCAAAAGTAATGTAATGGCTATGTACATCAAGCTTCGGGTCTCTATAGTTGGTATCAGAGGAAAGGATTAGTCAACCTTTGGAAACTAGGATGCGAAAACGTTAGTGTGATCCGTAGAGATATTTCTAAGGTATGTCTAGGGATGTACCTAAGGATAAGTATAGGTATAGGATATAGTCCTAGAACTATGGTAACGATATTAGAATTTAACCTAAGATGTTCGATATTTTGGGTGCTCCCCCTTTACTATGTTGTTTTCTCTAGCATGATTTTTTCCTCTCACACTATTCTTTTTGGGTTTTAGAAAATGGCTGGAAACTGGAAGATTCATGATAATGGAGGATATGACGGACAAAGGAATGATATTCTTCATGAGAAACCAAATGAAATGGGATTTGGAAGTCCAAACATCCTTATTATGCCTAATCAGAAATCTCATAACATGATCAATAATATCAACTTTGGTAAGTTTCCTGACTCAGATAATAAGAGAAATATGGAGTTTCATGATGATCATAGAGGAAAGAAATTTCAATTTCCCTCATGTAAATCATGTGGGAAGAGGCATCAGGGAGATTGTTTCAAAGGAACTGGAAGATGCTTTGGGTGTGGAAAAGAAGGACACAAAGCCAGTAAGTGTAAAGGAAAAGGTTCAGTTAACACCATGGACAAGTATAATGGTATTGCTACGACATCAACAATTATTAGATGTTTTAAATGTGGAATGTACGGGCATTATGCAAAAAAATACCCTAAGGGAAAGTCTCATGAAGAGAATCAGTATGGTCGTATGGGAAGTATTTATGTTGATGATGATGAAGAGACTACAAATTATATGTGAGATGAAATAATTGTTGAAGCTCGGTCAATGGTTTAAGAAGGTAGTGGAATGATTACATGTTTATAAAGTGTAATGTTGTATAAGTAATCTCATGGTACTATGGAATAAAGATACATCTAAGTATTGTTACACTATTTTCTTTCCTATGTTTTGAAAGTGTATGATTAATGGTACTAGTAACCATAAAATATTATTCAGATATTTTTGGAAAGTAGATGATATGCGCATAATGAAGGGATAAGAATAAAATTAAATGTTTGATAGTATTCACGAGCTCATGACTAATATAAGGAGAAGGTTATATCATGGTTTCAGTATATAGAATTTTTGGATTTTGGTATGTGGAAAGAGTTAACTTTTGACAGCATTCATGTTTTCACTAAGATTCATTGGGTATTCATTTTTCAAGAGAATACATGATTAAGGCCTTCGAATGTTTGGAATGTGACCAACAAGACATATCTTATGATATATGGGGATCAATGGTGGAATTAACATGCTTGTTAAATGAATTCTTTGGTAATCATTTTCACTATAATATGATAGTAGACTACAGTATTATGGATAAGCCTAAAGATTGGAATGGATTATATTGGACATAAGTTAGTATTGTTTAAGGATAGAAGTTTTTTTTCGATATTATTTATGGGATGTAATAGTAATGTAGTTTTAGAAAAAGACAACCTGCAGGACGGGCGATAGCCCATTGCGTCAGACAAGGCTATGGGAATCGAACCCACAACCGAAGTGCGACTGGCCTTTATTGCCTACCACTAGCCTACAGAAGTCCCTGGTTAGTAGAAACTAGTTTTATTTTATTAAGAGGTATGATATATGAAGTATAAGTTCATTTTTGGAACCATACATGATTAATCTAACCATAATATAGACTTATAACTTTTTCTAACCTTTTTTTTTTGAAATAGATGGAATGACCCATCATTCTATCACATAATCTGCTAACACATCACGAATAACAAATTCAACTTCATTTCTTTAAGGGATGAAGTGGAAATTGTTCAATTCACGAACAACTGTGAGATTGTACCAAAATCATGTAAGTATTTATTTTAATTCATCAACTTGAGGGAAATGATCTTAAAAACCAAAAATGTTGTCCTAGTTCCCTTATATCCGATGAATCAGATGGTACCTGAGAATATCACAAATTTATGGATTTGTGATTGTTGTCTTTTTCATAGCCATGTCCTCTACCACTCTCCATCAGAACATTATGGTTAGATTTTTCTTCCATATACATATTTTCACCTATGTTCAACTACGTGGAAACCCAGTGATGAGTGAATTTGGGTAACCGTTAAATTTCATAATTTAGTTTTTAAAGCCATGTTTTGGTATTCCTTTTTACGATGTGGGTTTCTATTAAACAAACTTTCGAGTAGTAAACCATTTATAACCCCGACGAATTTCGAGGGTGAAATTAATTTTGAGGGGGGTAGAATGTAACACCCCGAGATTTTATGAAAAATATTATTTTAATTTCATTAATGTGTTGTGTTTTATGTTACACCAAGATTACCTTGTGCTATACGCAACACTGTATTAGCTTGCAGTATATGCAGCACTATTCTTGGATCGTGTTACACACAATTTTGATAATAGTTATTCTACGCAACATTGTGTATATATATATATATTCAACGTATAAATGAAATATGGTTGTATTATGTTAAATGAAACAACGAAGGATTCTTGCACAACACGCAACCCTGACTTGGCTTGCATTACACGCAATCACGACCTTCCTCGATAGCGTGTGTTGTACGAAATACCGGGTTTTACTAAACAACGATATATTATTATAATTTTATTATGAACTAGCCGTTATGAATAGTATTAACTAAATTTTGAATTTAATAACATTATTGTTCATCTTACACATTTTCTAGAACATGGTATAAGAACAAAATAAATTTTTCGGGTAAAATAAGTATTTTTCAAAAAAATGCAGTTTTGCCGCCTTTTGATGGCACACCCACATTAATTCTAGTTTTTGACATTTTTATAAGTTCAATATGAAAAAATAAAGTTATTATTTGGAATAAAGAAATAAAAATTTACTTTGGATAAATTTTTCATATTATTCTAGTAACTTTCATATTTTGATGAATAGTAAAAACACGCTATATTTTAATTAAAAAAAACTTTTTTCATCACAATAATTTATATGGTTAAATTATAATATTGAATGGTTTTAAAGTATAAATAGAATATTGTTTTACCATTTAATATAATTTATGTCATTAGCATTGATTTTACATTAAATTCGTAGGTTAAATCAATTCAATCTTTTGCAATGTTTTAAAGAAAAACCAGTTTTCTTTCGACAACGGGATTAATTTTGATTTAATTTCTGCAACTTTTACGTTTTGAATTTTGAAAAATGGATTCCATATTCAGAATCAGTGGGTCCAAATTATGTTAATAGACTACTTTTTATTTTTTGTCATTATGAATTGTAACTATAGTAAATTTTATTTACCATAGTTAAAGGTAAATCGGGTAATTAGGGCTAAATATAAGATTATAAAATTACCCTAACACCTGACAAAATCCTATTGGATGACTAAACGTCGACCCATATCACCTAAGGGTCGGATTATATTCATTTAATGGACTTTTTTCCATGAAAATAATTTAATTATTATTAAAACCAAAGAATGTGACAACATGTCACTTTCTTAAATCTTATAAGTATAATAATTTTAATTTAGTGATAAACTTAATGAAACTTTGAACATGAATAGTCTCCAGAAAGCTAATACAATTATATACATTATAGGGATTTATTTAGTATTTTTAGGGATTAAATAAGTATCATTAATTAAGACACAATAGTTATGTTGAAATTATTTTATTAATTAAAATATCAAATAAATTGTTTTAAAAATATTAAAATAAATATTATATGAACTATTTAATGTGATACACTAATTTTCTAGATACATATGAAATTTTATTAATCTATTAAATCTTTTAGTTCGAACATATCATCTGTATATATTTTATTTAAATTCAAATAAATGAATAGTGTCAAAATTGACACTATTGTTATTTTATAAACATAACATATTATAAAATTGTTTAAAAATCACAATAATATTTAAAAATTATAAATTAAAATTTATATGGTCTAAAATGTCATAAAGTGTCAAATTATGGGAAATTCACAACACATATGTCATTATTTATAATAATTTAAAATTTAGAATATTATTACCACAAATAAAATTAAATTGATAAATAAGGATAAATTAGGTTGATAATGATTAAAATAAATTCCTAACATGTCTAAATTTTTTTGTTTGATGATATTACAACCCTATATCGTATAATATTTGGATATGAGTCATTTTCGAAGTTTTTAAGTGGGGTTGAGATTTAATATAAACTAATATTTCTAATATTTCCAAAGGTGCCCCTCTCCTCCCTTATAAAAGGGCACCTCCTCCCTCTCTTCCACACACAACTTTGAGCCTTAAAGCTCGGCCAAACCCTGGCCAATTCTCTTCTCCAGTTCCATAGAAACATCATAGATGTCCTGGTATTCTTCAAAGACCAATTTTAGTGCCCTAAGAGGAGGTCTCAAAGAGGCGCTTCAAAGAAGAGGTAATTTCCGTTACCGATTCTTTCACCTTTATTTCTTATTCCACTTATTTTTATTAGGTTGTTTCATTATGAAGTAATAACATCAGTATCACTAATATACTGATATGTTATTATAAGTATGAAACAACCCTATTTCACCATCTATCCATCCTATGGAAAAAGAAATCACCGCGCGTGCGTACGTACGTAATACCGTCTCCACGCCGTGGTGTAATCTATTTTCCACCACCACCTTACTTGGATGGGTATAATGGTGTAAATAATAAATATATATGATTATTGTAAAGTGATATTGATTCTGTAATAGTATACATACACTCCAATAAAATTCCACAATCATGGGAACGATATCATCGCTCGTGCGTACGTACGGAATACCATCTCCAGGATGCGATGAGATTCATTCTCAATGATTAACCATTCATAAATGATTATAAAGTATATATAATAAGTAATAATGAAATATATGACATAATAATGATACTGGATTTATATATATATATATATATGTCATCCAATTAATTCCATTCAATTCAATTAGGAAACGAAAACAACGTTCATGCGTACGTACGACCTACCGTCTCCATGAACGGTGTATTTCATTCCATTTATCGATCTATTATATAAATGTATATTCTGAATATATATTATATATAAATCATGTTTTAAATTATGGATGTAAGTAATCATGATCTATGTAACCATATGAATAATTACAAGTCAAAACACAGATGACAAATGAAACGATTTTACCCAAAAGGCTCTTTAACATGGAATTTACAAAAGAACGGGTAATATAAAGTCATAAGTGAACCACATATGGTATCATAACAATTAATATGATTCTGTAATAAGTCAATAACATTATTTAAATCATTATATAGGATGTTGGGATACGTACGAAGCATATCGGACCTAAGGTAAGAGATAATTGTGCAAATCTCATTTTTTATCCGAGATTGCTTATTCGTAAGTATTTACTGGGGTTATTTATATCATCCATGTCCATGTTTTATAAAAGTGTTTTCATGTATTTTTAAAGTCCTTTTTACCCATTTTTGACTTTTACTAAATGGTATGTAAGGAATCTTTCTTTTGTTTACGTAACGAGGTACTTTTTTGACTTTTCCGAAAAAAGTATGAGGAGAATGCTATTTTTAACTTGTACAGCGTTAACGGATTTTTACGGTTTCATAACGCCTCATTTTCATGAAACTTACTCTACATGATTTTATGACTATTTTCAACAAAATACTTTTATTTTAAAAGTTCATGGCATTTTTTGAAAAGAAAATTATTTTGACGAAGAAAGGATATTTTCCTCAAGAATTCATTTCAAATGTTTTATCAAAACCATTTTCCATCTAAGATGACATTATTTGATATGTGTATGTTTCAAGTTTAATGTATCTATGATTTACATGGTTCACTTTTCTTATGATGAAATTTCCATTTGTTTTATATGGATTATGAAATGATGGGATGATGTTTATGAAACCCATTTTATTCTTTGGGTCATTATGAGTGTTTTAAGTTTATTTTGTGGCACAAGTAAGAATGATTTCATTATGAGATGGGTGGGACCTATATCTCCCTCCAATGCATTGGGTAAAGATTTATATCTCATGAGATAGATATGGCTGGAACGGTAAGTTAATATGGTTCAGTATTACAAGACTGGAACGAGGAGTGAACTCGATTCAGAAAGAGACTTTGTCCACTAGGATGGTCTTGGCAGCAATGCCTTGGCTACTATGGAAATCATTACATGTGCTTAATGGATTCGACAATTACATGTTTTATTCCCATGCTATTTTATCATGATTTATGTTCCATTATGATCTATTCCTTATGTACTTCCATGTTTTATGTCGTTGCTCAAGATTTTTAATGTTCATGTTTTTTTAAGTTCAATTGTATATGGTATGTTTTATTTTATCCATGCTTACCCTTACTGAGAATTTGAGCTCACCCTTTTTATGTTTTCTTTTCCCCCAGGATTAAAAGAAATATTTTAGGTAAGGAATCAAAAATGGGAAGATCTTTTTGGGAGATGTTGAAGATCTTTCACCACGATTAGAAGATTACGTTCTAAGTTTCCAAAGACACTAAACTATTACGGTCCTTGTGTGTTTGTTTTGGTTCTGTATTAAGTATTCCGCAAAAGTAATGTAATGGCTATGTACGTCAAGCTTCGGGTCTCTACAGGGTCCTCCTAAATTGCATTGAACAAGGAGAGACATTCACTATTTTGTATAATTTCTATGCTATAATATGTGGCACATACTTGTTAAGAATGAATCTATCCTATAAATTTAGAAGAATTGGGAAAAATTTGGACATCGATGAAGTAGAACGACATGGATTTCTCCATGAAATTTAATACCTATAAAATAAATTCCATATTTAATCATCAACCCATAGAGTTATTTCCAACTTCTAAATTCACCTAGCTAATTTTTCTGGGAATATATGTCAAGTATTTATACCCTCTAGCAACTGTTAGGTAGTTCATGTTCATCCTTAATTTCACTAACTTATTCTCCAGAATGGTTTAAAGTGGTTCCCCTAAAAGAATTCAGAAATAAATATATCATTAATTTCATTAATTTCAATATAATTACCATATTTCATGTCTCTCAAATAATATTGATGACCAAGAACTCTAAAATTTATGCATTCATGTTGAAGTATCATAAGTATAATATCCAGTTCAACTATTCATCCTATAATCATATAAAAACCAATGGATAGACATATTACTACAGTAAAACTCTATCTAATATACTTCAAAATATTGTGTATAAAGACTAGATGTATTGGCTAGATAAACTATTTCATGATTTTTTGTATTATCTTCCCAAAACCAATACATCCATACATGCCACCCTATTTTCCCTTTTATATGGGACTAAGGTGGTTTTTTATATTTCGATTAACTTCCCCACCTCACACATTTTTGTATGCAATCAATTGACTAAATATGAGTAGTCTTGAATTCAATTGGATGAGTTGAAGTGTCTCAATTTGAGAATATTTTCCATACTAAAAAACCCGTAGAATAACTATAATATTTTCAGTAATATATCCAAGGATAGTTATTGATAGCTCTGAGAACCCTCATAATACACTAAAATAAACCTATAAAGATGGAACAAAAATACGAAGGACCTTACAAAAATACAAAAGGTATACTACAATGGGGCTTACTCCTTGATTAAAAAAGAAGGATATTGTATCATTCCTCCTACCAATGTAAGGTTTTTTAAGAAATACATGTCATTGTTTTATAAAATAATCCTTTATAGCTAGAAAATGACCCTGTGACCAATCATCTATAACCATGATTTAGAAAATTTTAGTTGTAGGTATCCAATGTCTGTGGTTTCTATAAACATTGCCTATAAAGAAACATTTAGTAATAAAATATGAAACTGTGGTGGTAGTTCATGTGGTAACACCCAAAAAACATGGGAAATAAGTGGGAACAGGAAACTCCCATGGTTTAGTAAATCCTTTGCACAGCTACCTCATGTCCCGATTCTAAATATTGTCCATAGCCACCTAATGACATAATTTCACACCATGGCCATATCCATCTAAGGAAATGGTTTCAAATCACTGATATTGAAACCTAATCCCATGTTTTTTTATTTTTAAAATTATTAATAATTATAATTATATATAAATATATATTTATTTGTAGATATATATATATATATATATATATATATTAGAGTTTGACATGGTGGTAAAGTGTAGGAATTATTATAGAAGAGGTCAGAGGATCAAACCTCACTAGCTATATTTATTTGTTCTAATACTACATCCATGGTTTAGTAAGCTATGTAAATTGAAAATTAAGGACATAGTTTCAAGCTTTTTCCATAGCCAACAAATACCATGGATTAAAACCATGTATATAGGCACCTAAGGACATGATTTCAAATAATGTTCATAGGCACCTGAGGATATGGTTTCGAACCAGTGTTATTTTATGGACCATATTATAATGGAAATATGGTGCAAAATTCAAGTAAACCATGGAATTAGGATATGAAAAATGTTTTTTTCCAATTACCATTGTTTTAAACCATAGAAATAAGATGATTTTTCAGTTTTACTTTTTTCACTGGATTCAGGATATTTGACTGCATGCAATATAGTTTATTCCAAATGATGTAAAACTACTTAGAACTATTCAATGTCACATGAAATTTAATAGTGAGATAGGATGGTTTGTCCTGTAGAATAATGAACTGCCCAAATTTATATATTTTATATAATCTGATTTCCTTAGAAACAAACTATGTATGTGTATGGGTTCCCATTATAAGGTTTATAAAGTCATGTTATATTTTCAAAAATATGCCTATACTATGATTAAACAATTATATTTTCACATATAAATCATCCTAATAATCACATTTAAACTCTTCTAATAACAACATGTGGACTGATATCTATTATCCTAAGAAATGTAGTGGAATCTGGATTACTAATCTCGGACCCATCAAAAAAATATAACTTTCTTATAAATTCACCCATTGCACAATCTCCTTATTCATGTAGGGTTTTCTACATTATTCATAAACTAATATTGAATCTTTTAAGAACTATATTTACCTTGATTAATATTATTTTAGGATACATAGTGATTCCAAAAAGTCTTGACTTGATGAAATCCATAAATCCCACCCATACTGATCCTATTTATCAAGATCTTACTTAGTTATACTAGCTTTGTCATGAAAACCTATAACTATAATAAACCAACCACACATTCCCCTACACAGGATCAAAATCTATGAACAGACACCCTTTCCCTGAACTATTTTTTGGATTTATTCCTACTATTTTAGGATATATAGTCTTATCTAAATTGTCTATCTTCGGCCCAGTCACAAGTATCACACACATAAAACTCCAACCCCATATTTGTGTATGAGACTTCATTGGCTAACATAAGGTCCCCCCCAAACATATAATTAAATAGAATCTATTTCATTTTTTCCATGAGAAAAATTTTCAAAGAAACATTTACATTAAGGCCCTCATCATATAACCTTAAACAGAATAACATATAAGTATTCATGAAATATAGTCCACATCGCATGACACTTAAACTAGTTAGAGTGGCCTTTTTATAAGAATTTATTTACATAGGATATACATCCATGTAAGAATCCAAGGTATAAGATTTATTATTCTTTAACCTACACTAGGGTAAAATGACCACTATTTTCAAGAACTATTCCCTAGATCTAGGGATTTTTTTGATAATTTGTGTCAGTATATCTCTTTTAATAGCATAGAAATATAACAAGATCTTTATACTACCCCTACACATAAGTTAGATCATCAAAGCTATTTTTAAACAAGAACTATGTATGGCATGATTCATATCCTTTTAGGATATGCAGGGACATCCAGAACATCTCTAACCCAGCTGCAAAATTCACAATCATCTAAGATCTCTATGTGTGTGTGTTTGTGAATTCCTCAATCACATTAGTTTATCTAGACTAACTATACATTGATACTCTATATAATGAGACCCAAACATCTTATCTTGGGTATCATTATAGGTTTCACCTCTAGTTTTGACCTTGTTAAATATTAAAAATTTCCCTCTCAAGAACCTCATTTGTCTTTATTCCTATGACGATAGGGTATTTGGTGATCATTGGATCTCTCATCTCAGGTCAAGTAACAAATTTCAATAAATTTATACTGCATTTATAAGAATGTATTCATCTAAATTCACCTAGGGTATTTATATACTAGGATTCCATATCTTTTCTTGAAACATTGTATGGATTTACTTTAATTAACACATGATATTATGTAGGCTCCAACTATAATATATTGTTCCCACAACATACAAGTGAAGGGATTATCCTTAATAAACTATGTGTCATCTAAGTTCCTTACAATAAGATGAAACCGTCATATTTTCATCTATGAAAGAGTCTAATCTACATAGAGAAACTATATAATAATATTATGTGTATTTACTCTTATTAACATATTACACATAGTATTCTTCTCTTTGATGTCTCTTTCACATTAATGGGTTATATCATTCATATTGGATAATATCTTCCCCTTTATAAAGGTTTCATGTTTGGCATTGGAGTACTGATTCACATTGGTCCAATTTCTACCATTTAACAAGATATGTGACCTCATATTAAGTTTAAGTTATACAATAATACACTTCATACAGTGATGGGAAAACTTGTATAACATTAATATTCATCCCTCCATTGTCCAAATTGAATAAGCATAAAATAAAAATGAAAGATACACAAAGGCCTTTTATGTTTTCAACGCATAAATGGTATCTTGAAAAAAATTAATGACTTTTCTTTATAAATCATTGACTTTAATGTATTATGAAAAATATATATCACAAAATAATAAATTCCTAATGATTTTTGGGACTAAAAATTGGAAATATAAAATGTAAATATTGGCTCCATTGAACCACTTGCAACACCTCAATATTTTAAAAGCGGATAATCACATTCAAAAAAATATTTGACACAAAACACCAAGATAAGAAGAAAATTTAACTCCATGATAACTTAATATATATTTCTTATAAAATAAATTCATACTCTTTAATTACTTGTGGAACATGAAAACCTAAATCTAAATTAACTATGACATCATGGCCATTAAATTGGTCGGTATGAATAAGAACAAATAAATTATAAAAATCAATTATTTTACACATTTATAAAATAAAAATAATAATTATATTTATATTTTAAATAATAGGAATCATTTAAAAGAAAAATAAATGTTGTCTACCAAATCGTATTTTTCTAAAAGGCGATTTAGTCGCGCTTTTTTCAAATAATTGAAAATTAATTTTTTCCAATTTAAAAAAAATGAAATCATTTTTTGAAATCATCATATCAAAATAATCTGAGGGTATACTTTTGGAATTTTTCTAAAATGCTTTATTTTTATATGAATAGTGAAAAAATATTATTTTTATGAAAAAATGCATTTTCATTTAAATCATTTACAATACCCATTTTTATTTTATTTTGTTTTAGAAGTAAAACTAGTTAAATAATATATATTTAATGGTCCAGATTATTTTATTGGAATAAATTTTAAATTTAATTTTGTATAATAACATTTTAAAGTTTTAAAATGTTTTCTTTTGAAAAACTTTTTTTACATGGCTACAGGTTTAATTTTAAATTAAATTCCTCCAATTATATGGTGTTTATGTGGAAAAATATATTCAATATTTTTAATTATCATGATTTATATTATATAATAATATAATATTTATTTTTTACCTCAATTAATAGTAAAAATAGTTAAAAAAAAATTAACATCATTAAGGTAAGAACTGGTTTACCGAGGAGGTAAAGTTAAAAGGTAAGGGTAAAAAATGACCCAAAAATCTTTAATTCCTATTTTATGATACCATTTCGAGATAATATATTATATGGTTCTAATATTTTCCATTATTTAGCCTTTTGGAATGAGAAATATGTTCGTGTAATTCTTTCTCTTCAAAAATACTAAGTGTGCCCACTCCCGCACATATAAATGGCAACCCACTCTTATCCCATTTACACACATTGAAAACTCATTGGTTTGGGCAATAACTACCCAAATAAATTCCCTAATTCACCTCAGTAATCCTATAATCCTTTTTTCCCATAAATATAACATCGATGTATTTTTTTACCAACTAAAAGAAATTTTCTAAAGCCGATGTAACGTTCTTAACCGAGCGTTTTATTTTATTTTTTTCTCCACATCCATCTAATCATATTAAAACATTATGATATAAAAATATAAATATATTACATATATTTATATTTCTTAATGTTAATATAATGATTTAAAACTATCTTCTTCTCTCTCGAATGGGAAACAAAACTATTGATCATTTGTATTGCTGACTACTGCCTCGCCAACCAACGTAATTTTTTTCCATAATATCTTATCGAGTAAATATATAATGAAGTATATAATTTATATATATTATATTTATTAAATACGTATACTTTTATAAGTAATTAAATGATATATACCTTCTTAATTTCCATTACATATATAATACAACAACGTCGCTCATGTTTATGGTGGACTACTTCCTAACGAAGAGATTTGATTTGATTTCCACTTAAGATTTACATGAAAGTTAATAAGGATTGATTTTATTTTTATATATGATAAAAATGAAATAATAATTACTTTTTAAATTATACATTTCATATAATTTCTTACCTTACCATTCATTGAATAAATCGTCACATCGTTCATGTGTACGGAGGACAACCGCCTCAGAGGAAAACCCATATTCACATGTTTGAGATCATCAATGGTGAATATTGGTACATAGGAAGATAAGTGACTTATGTTGATCAATTACACTATAATATTAGGATAACAAGAGGAATATATTTATTACTTAAATCAACTCTGAGATGTATTCACATGGAGTTAAAGAATGATTCCTAGGTTGGATCCCAAAATGGTTACCCACCATTTGGATCTACCAGATAACCATTGTGGTTATAAACAGACGAAATAGAGATTCCACTTAACCCATACTATCAATGTTAAATCCAAATATAATAATTTTATTAAATCCAAATTTATATAAGAATTTCAATAGATGAAATGGATTGAAAAAAACATTCCCATCAAGAAAATAATTGGAAAATTAGATTCTATATTTATTTTATGTATCTCAATTGGTACTGTGTGAAATATGATTTACCAACCCTGATTGTAGTTTTACATATTGATGCAATGATTGAATTCCAGGAATTTACTTTATGGATGGGTATTCTATCTATAAAAAAATCTAAATGGCCCCCCATAATGAGGATTAAAATACCTTCTGGGTACCTAAGGGGTATGACACTATCTATTAATTCCCTTTGGATTGAAAAATTATAGCACTACTTACCAAGGTTCCATGTACCATACCATTAATTCCTTTATAAATAAAAACATTGATTTTTATTATGATGATTTGGTGGAAAAATATCAATAATATTGGGGTCATAATTTTGATATTGTGTAATATTTCAATGAACTATGTAAATAAATATTGAATATAAGTACCAGGAAATGTGTTTTGGGGTAACATATGGTAAACTCCTCATAATTATGGTTTTCAATCACAACATCTAAGTCAACCCTAGGAAGACCAAGTTGATACCTGATATTCCTCCTCCTAAAGACCTAAAATTATTTAGAGTACTCTAGGTATTTCTAAAATATATCATACAATTAATATACAACCCTTCACATGATTTCTTTCCATTTATAAAGTTAATGAATAATGGTTTCACATATCACTAGGATAAACATTATTAATAATGCATTGAGGATCTTAAAAAACACCTTCTACACCCACTAGTTTAAAAATCACATATATAAGAGAAGCGTCAAATACTCTATGTGGAAGCCTTAGAGTGATCGTTTGGAAGCATCCATTCTTAAAAGAATAATACAGGTATGGAAAACATCTCATATTGTCTTAGAACAACTATATTGGATGGTGAATGTTTATATTATGATATCAAGAAGAACTACATTATATTTATTTTCAAAATTAAAAATTTGAGGAACAATCTGTAGAACCATGAGATTAACTTGGTATATCATATTGATATTCTCAAATATTTCCCAAGAATTTCAATAAAAACTAGGAATCTAGTGCAGTGGGTGGTTATTATATTGAATTATCATATCCAATTAATGCTCTATAAGAAAATTAAAGTGAAAACATCAGTGAACATCCTTATTGAATAACATATTCTAGATAATTATCAACTATAAATTGAACTCCTCATAAAAAAAGTGTTCTTCAGCCATGAAACCTCTTAATAATGGGAAATGTACATTGATTACACCGATAAGATCCAAGCATATCAATGGATGGAAAACCAGAATCTCCACAAGGTTGGAGGAGGACTTCAAAATAAAAATGGTTTGATTAAATATTAATCAATATTCAAATTTATTGATCATGAAAATAATTGGTGAATATTCCATCAAAAAGTAATAGTTTTTTCCCTTTATTGATTATGTGGGAGGATTGATGGATGAATTTCAGTGGAATCCAACATTGTTTTGCATCCCTTGTTCATAGAACACAGAGTTAGATGCTCTGATAAATATAGTTGTATCCTTGGAAGATCCACATCAAGATTAAAGACACATTAGCATCAAGCATAGTATAGTGGTCTTTAGATTAATCATCAATGATATGGAGGAAATCAATGAAATCAATGCCCCATCAGGTCATTGAAATCCTCCACCCAAACCAATTGACACTGAATTTCTATGAATGTGTCCTATAAAATTATGTCTCAAAAATTGAAATATCCCAACATATTGAGACAAGATGGAATGGACCTATAATTTAGTCATAAATTTCCTCCTCTATGTTCCCTTTAACTCCTTGACGGACCTCTATAAGTGAGATGTTTATGTGGTCCTCCTAAATTTCCTTGAAGAAGGAGAGACATTCACTATTTCATAGAAGGTCTATGCAGTAACATCTGGCACAAACTGGTTAAGAATCAATCTCTCCCATAAAATTAGAATAATTAGGATAATTTTGGACATCAATGACATAGAACCACATGGAGTTCTCTATGAAATTTCATACCTATAAAATAAATTCCATATTTACTCATCAACCCCTAGAGTTGTTGCATACATCCAAATTCACCTAGCCATTTTTATGGGAATATATGAAAAGGATTTATGACCTCTAGCTATAGTTGGGTAGTACATTTTCATACTTAATTTCAGTAACTTATTCTTAAAATTGGTAAATTGGTACCCCTCAAAGAATTCAGAATGATAGATGTCATAAATTCCATTAAGTTCAATATAATTACCAAACTTCATGTCTCTCAAATAATATTGATGAACAAGAACCCTAAAATTTATGCTTTCATGTTGAAGAAGCTATATCATAAGTATAATATCCAGTTCAACTATTCATCCAACAATCATATAGAAACCAACGGATAGATAGATTAGTTTAATAAAACTCTATCTAATATCCTTCAAAAGACGGTGTACAAAGACAAGATATATTGGATAGATTTACTATTTCATGATTTTTGGTATTATCTTCCCACAACCAATACTTCTATACTTGCCATCCTATTTTCACTTTTATATTTGACTGAGGCGGTTTTTTATATTTAGGTTTAACATTTCTCAATTTACACATTGTTGTATGTATTCAATTGACTAAAGATGAGTAGTCTAGAATTCAATTGGATGATTTGAAGTGTCTTAATGAGAAAATATTGTCCATACTACAAAACCATTACAATAATTATAATTTTTTTAGTCATATATCCTAGGACAGTTATTGATGGCTCGGATAACCTTCATAATACACTATAAGAAAAATATAAAGTTTGAACTGAAATAGGAATGACCTTACACCAAACAAAAGGTATACTACAATGTGGCTTACTCCTTAATTAAAATAGATGGAGATTATGTCATGCCTCCTACCAATGTAAGGTTTTTCAAGAAATACATATCATATTTTTATAAAATAAACCATCATATATAGAAAAGAACCATGTAACCAAACTTCTATAACCATGATTTGGGAAATTGTAGATATAGGTAGCCTATGTCCATGGTTTCTATAAACATTGTCTATAAGGCAGTATTTTACCATAATATATGAAACTATGGTGGTAGGTTATATCGTAACCCCCAAAAAATATAGGAAATTAGTGGGAAAGGATAACATCCATGGTTTAGTAAATCCGGTCCATAGCTACCACAGGCCATGATTTTAAACCGTGTCCACAGCCCCCTAAGGCGACATTTTCAAACCATGGCCATATCCATCTAAGAAAATGGTTTCAAATCGTTGATATAGAAACCTAAGACCATGGTTTTTTATTTTTAAAATTTTTAATAATTAAAATTATATATAAATATATATACATTTATATATATATATATATATTAGAGTTCGACATGGTGGTAAAGTGTTGGAAGGATTATAAAATAGGTCAGAGGATCAAACCTCACCAACTATATTTATTTTTTCTAATACTACATACATGGTTTAGAAAACTATGGAAATTGAAAATTAAAGCTAGAGTTTCAAACTTTGGCCATATCCAACAAATACCATGGTTTTAAACCATTTAAATAGGAACCTTAGGATATGATTTAAAATAGTGTTCACAGACACCTGAGTCCATGGTTTCGAACTAGGGTTAGAGTCTATACCATATTACAATGGAAATAGGTTCTAAAATTCAATTATGCTGTGAAATTTGGATATAGACAAGGATTTTTAGCCAATTTCCATGGTTTTAAACCATTTAAATAAGAAGATTTTTCAGTTTTACTTTTTTCCTAGATTCATGATGTCAGACTTCATGTAATAGAGTTTATTCCACATGATGTAAAACTAATTAGAACTTTTCATAGTAACATGATGTTAAATAGTGAGGCATGATGGTTTATCCTATAGAACAATGAACTCCTCAAATTTATATATTTTATAGAAACCAATTCCCTTAGAAACAAACTATATATGTGTATGGGTTCCCATTATAGGGTTTAAAAATTAATTTTATATTTTCAACAATATACATAAACTATAATTATACTGTTATATTATCACATAAAAATCATCCTTATAATCACATTTAAACTCTTCTAATAACAACATGTGGACTGATTCCTATTATCTTATGATATATAGTGGCATCTGGATCACTTTTCTTGGACCAAACTAAAAATATAACATTATTCCAAATTCCACTCTTCTACAGTCTCCCTCTTAATGTAGGGTTTTCTACAGTAACTGTAAACTATGATAGAATCTATTAAGAACTATGTTTACCTTGATTCATATTATTTAAGGATACATAGTGATTCCAAAAATTCTTGACCTGGTGAAAACCATAAATCCCACCCACAATGATACTAGTGCTCAAGATCATTCTAAGTTATACTAGATTTTTCAAGAAAACCTAGAACTAGAATAACCCCACCTCACTTTCCCCTCACATGATCCAAATCTATGAAGATCCACACTTTCCCAGAACTATTTTTGGATTGATTCCTATTATTTTAGGATATATAGTCTTGTCCAAATTATTTATGTTGGGCCAAGACATAGGTATCACACCCATAAATCTCCCACTCTATCTTTGTGTATGAGACTTCATTAATTAACATAAGGTCCCCCCCACCCATATAATTTAATATAATCTACTTCATTTTTTCCATGATCTAGATTTTCAGAGAATCCTCTACATTAATTTCCCCATCATATAACCTTAAAATGAATAACATATAAGTATTCATGACATACAGTCCACACCACATGACTCTTAAACTAGTTAGAGTGTCCTTTTTTATAATAATTTTTTTACATAGGATATAGATACATGTAAGAATACAAGGTATAATATTTATTATTCTTAAACTTACACTAAGGAAAATTTCCCACTATTATCAAGAATTGTTCCCTAGAGCTAGGAATTATATTGATAATTTGTGTCGGGATTTCTCTTTTAATAGATTGGACCTAGGACAGGATCATTATACTACCCCTAAATATAATCTAGATCTTTGAATGTATTCTTTACCAAGTACTATTTATGGCTTGGTTCATATTCTTTTGGGATATACAGTGACATCTAGAAAACTTATCTCTAACCAAGGTACAAAATTCACAATCATCAAAGATCTTTGTGTGTGTGTGTGTGAATTAATCAATCAAAATAGGTTATCTATACTAACTTTACAATGAGGCCTCATATAATGAGACCCAAACAACTTATCTTGGGTATCATCATAGTTTTCACCTCTAGTTTTGACCTTGTGAAATAGTAAACATTTCCCTCTCAAGAACCCCAAGTGTCTTCATTCCTATGATGGTAGGGTATTCGGTGATTACTAGATCTCTCATCTCATGTCGAGCAACAAATTTAAATCAATTTTAACTTCATTTATAAGAATGTATTCTTATAAATTCACCTAGTGTATTTATATACTAGGATTCCATATCTTTTCTTAAAATTGTGTATGGATTGACTTCAATTAACACATGATATTATGTAGGCTCCAACTATAAGATCATGTCCCACAACATACTTGTGTAAGGATTATCCTCAATAAACTCTTGGTTCTCCAAATTCATTACACCAAGATAAAATCATCATATTTTATTCTATGCATGATTATAATCTACATAGAAGAACTATATACTAATATTATTTGTATTAATTATTTTTAACATAGTACAAATAGTGTCATCCCCTTTGATGTCACTTACACATTAATGGGGTATATCATTCATATCAGGTTATATCTTTCCTTTTATAATGGTTTAATGTTTGGAATTGGCGTCCTAATTCAAATTGGTCCAATTTCTCCCATTTAATAGGATATTTCACCTCATATTTAGTTGAAGTTATGTAAACATACACTTCAAATGGTGATGGGAAAAGTTTTTTAACATTAATATTCATCCCTATATTGTTCAAATTGAATCAGCATCCAATAAAAATGAAAGATACACATATGCCTTTTAAGTTATTAACTCTTAAAAGATATCCTGATAAAAATTAAAGAATTTTCTTTATAACACATTTACTTTAATGTATTAGGAAAAATATATAGTACAAAATAATAAATTCATAATTATTTTAGGGACTGAAACACAGACATATAAAAAGTAAATATTGGCTCCATGACCCACTTGCAACACCTCAATATTTTAAAAGAGGATAATCATGTTCAAAAACATATATAACACACAACACCATGATTATGATAAACATTAACACCATGATAATTTATGATATATTTCCTATAAAATAAATTCAAACTCTTCAATTTCTTGTCGAACATGCAAACCTAAATCTAAATTAATTGTAACAACGTTGCCATTAAATTGGGAGGTATGAATAAGAATAACTAAATTATAAAAAATATATGGTTTACACATTTATAAAATAGAAATAATGATTATTTTTTTAATTTTAAAAATATAATAATCATTTAAAAAAAATGTTTTCTGACTAATTATATTTTTCTAAAAGGCGGTTTAGTCATGCTTTGTTCAAATAATTGAAAATTAATTTTTTCCAATTTTAGAAAAATAATTTTTGAATTAACTTTATTTTTAAAATCAATATACCAAAATAATGTCAGGGTAATGTTTTGGTATTTTTCTAAAATGCTTTATTTTTTGATGAGTAGTGAAAAATAATTATTTTTATGAAAAACTACATTTTCATTCAATGATTTTACAATAACAATTTTAATTTAATTTGGTTTTAGAAGTAAAATTAGTTAAATAATATATATTTAATGGTCCAAATTAGTTTATTGGAATCAATTTTAAATTGAATTTTATAAGAAAAAATTTTAAACTTTACAAATTTTTTCTTTTGGAAAACTGTTTTTTACATGACTACAAGATTAATTTTAAATTAAATTATTCAAATTATATAATTTTTATGTGGAAAATTATATCTAATATTTTTAATTATCATAATTTATATTATCTAATAAGATAATATTGATTTTTACCATAATTAATTGTAAAAATAGCAAAAAACCATTACCATCATTAAGTTAAGAACTGGCTTACTAAAAAGGTAAAGTTAAAAGGTATGGGTAAAAAATGACCCAAAAAATTATAATTCATATTTTATTATAACATTTCGTGGTAATATAATATAAGGTTCTAAAATGGTCAATTTTTTATCCTTTTGGTATGAGAAATATGTGGGTGTAATTCTTTCTTTTCAAAAATACCAAGTGTGCCCACTCTCGCACTTATAAATTTATACCCACTCTTATCACATTTCCACACCTCCAAAACCCATTGGATTGTCCAATACATACCCAAATAAATTACATATTTCAGTTATTTCATCCTATAATCATTTTTTTCTAATAAATATATCATGGGAAGTATTATTTTACCAACCAAAAGAAATTGTCTAAAGAAGATGTAACGTCCTTAACCGAGCATTTTATTCAATTTTTTCTCCACATCCTTAGAATCTTTTTAAAACATTATGATATAATAATATAAATATATTAAATATATATATATATATTAATGTTAATTAAATGATTTAAAAATATATTCTTCTCTCTCAAATAGGAAACAAAAAAATTGATCTTGTGTATAGAGGACAACTACTTCGTCAACCAACGCATTTGTTTCCATAATAACTTATCAAGTTAGATATAATGATGTATATAATTTTTTTACATTATATTTATGAAATAATTAGACTTTAATAAGTTATTAAATTATATATACCTTCTTAATATCCATTATATAGAGAATTCAACAATGTATCTCTTGTGTAAGGTGGACTACTGCCTCGTGATGAGATTTGATTCAATTTACACTTACGCTATACATGAATGTTAATAAGGATTAATTTTACATTTATATAGGATATAAATGAAATATTAATAATTATTTAAATGATACATATCCTATTATTTCTTTCCTTACCATTCATTGAATAAAGGATAACATTGTTTATGTGTACGGAGGACATCCCATATTAACATGTTTGAGTTCATCAATTGTGAATATGGGTACATATGATGATATGTGACCTATATTGATCAATTCCAGTATGATCCTAGGAGATCAATTCGAATATATTTATTTCTTAAATCAACTATGAGACTTATTCACATGGAGTTAAAAAAAGATTCCTAGGTTGGATCCCAATGTGGTTTCCCACCATTTGTATCTACCAGATATCCATTTTGGTAATAATCAGACTACATAGAGATTCCACTAAACCCATACTATCAAATTGAAATAAAAATTTGATAATGTTATTAAACAAAAATTTATATATGAATTTAAGCACATGAAATGGATTTCCAAAATCATTCCCATCATGACAAATAATATGAAAATTAGATTCTATACTGATTTTATGGATCTCAATTGGTACTATGTGAAGGATGATTTCCCAGTCCTGATCACAGTTCTTCAAATTGATTCAATTATTGAATTTTATGCCTTTACATTATGGATGGGTATTCTAGATATAACCAAATCTAAATGGCCCACCATAATGAGGATTAAAATACATTATGGGTACCCTAATGGGTAAGTCACTATCAATTAATTTCCATTGGATTGAAAACATCTAGCACTACTTACCAATGTTCCATGTTCCATACAATTAATTCCTTCCTAAATAAAAACATGGAGTTTTATTTTCAGGATTTTGGGGTAAAATATCATTAATATTGGGATCATATTTTATATATTGTGTAATATTTCAATTAACTATGTAAATCAATCGTGAATATGAATACCATGAAATGAGTTTTCGGGTAACATTAAAGAAATTCCTCAGCATTATAGTTTTCCATCATGACATATAATTCAACCCTAAGAAGACCAAGTCGATACCTGATATTACTCCTCCTAAAGACATAAAATATTTGAGACTATAATAGGTATTTCCAAATTATATCATACAATTCATATACAATCCTTCTCATGATTTCTTTCTATTTATAAATTTAATGAATAATTATTTCACATATCACAAGGATAAATATTATTAATATTAATTTGATTATCTTAAACAATGCCTTCTAAACCCACTAGTTTAAATGTAACCTATATAAGAGAAGAATCACATACTCTATGTGGAAACCTTGGAGTTGTTGTTTGGAAGCCTCATTTCCTATAAGAATAATACAAGTATAGAAAACACACTCTATTTTCTTAGAAAGACTATATTGGATTGTGAATGTTCAAATTATGAAATCAAAAACAACTAAATTACATTGATTTTCATAATTAAAAATTTGAGAAACAATCTTTAGCACCAGGATATTAATGTGGTATCTCATATTGATATTCTCAAATATATCACTAGACTTTCGAAAATAACTTCAAATATAGTGCAGTGGGTTGTTATTAAAAAGAATTTTCATATCTAATTCATGTCATATAAGGAAATAAAAGTGAAAACATCATTTGATTTCCTTATTGATAAACATATTCTAGATAGGTATCTACTAGAAACTGAACTCCTCATAAAAAAGTGTTATTTATCCATGAAAACTCATAATAATGGGAAATGTACATTGATTGCACCTCTATGATCTTAACATGTCAATGGATGGAAAATCTAAATCTCAACAAGGTTGGAGGTTCCCTTAAAAACACCAATGGTTTAATTAAATATTAATCAATATTAATTTTTATTGATCTAGAAAATCAATGGTGAATATACCATTAAAAATGAATAGTTGGATCCCTACCTTAATTATGTGGAAGGTTTTATTGTTGAATTTACCTTGAATCTTATATTGTGTCGCATTCCTTTCTCTTAGAACACATAAGTAGATGCTCCGGTCAATATAGATATATCATTGGAAGATCCACATCAAGATGAAACATACATTAGCATTAAACATTGTATGGTGGTCTTTCAATTAATCATCAATGAAATGGAAGAAATTAATGAAATCAAAGCCCTATCAGATCATATAAATCCTCTACCCAAACTAATTGACAATGCATTTTCATGAACGTGTCTAATAAAAGAATATCTGAAAATTTAAATTATCTAAATAGATCGAGACAAGATGGAATAGGCCTATCATTTAGCAGAAAATTTCTTCTTATATGTATCCTTGAACTCCCCGAAGGACCTCTATAAGTGAGGAATTGATTGTGTCCTCCGAAAGTACATTAAAGAAGGAGATAGATTTGCTGTTGCATAGAAGGTCTATGATCTAACATGTCACTCACACTGGTTAATAATGAATCTCTCCCATTGATTAATAGAATTGGGATAATTTTGGACATCGATGATGTCGTACCACATGGAGTTATCCATGAAATTTCATACCTATAAAATACATTAAATATTTACTCATCAACCCCTAGAGTTTTTTCTTACTTCCAAATTCACCTAGAATTTTTTTTTCTTAAAATATATGTCAAGGTTTTATACCTTATAGCTATAGTTAGGTAGTTCATGTTCATCCTTAATTTCACTAACTTATTCTTTAAATGGTTCACAGTGGTACCCCTTAATGAATTCAGAATGGAAGATTTAATAAATTTCATTATGTTAAATATAATTACTAAATTTCACATCTATCAAATAATATTGATGACCAAGAACCCTAAAATTTATTCTTTCATGTTGAAGAAGTTAAATCATAATTATAATATCTTTTTCAACAATTCATCCTAAATTCATAAAGAAACCAATGGATATATAGATTCTTCCAAAAAAAACTCTATCTAATATCCTTCAAAAGAGGGTGTACAAGTACAAGATGTATTGGTTATATAAACTCTTTCAGTATTTTTTGGATTATCTCCCCACAACCAATACTTACATACATGCCACCCTATTTCCTCATTTATATGGGACTATGGTGGTTTTTTCTATTTAGGATTAAATTTCCTCACCTCAAAAATTATTGTATATAATCAATTGACTAAAGATGAGTAGTATGTAATTAAATTAGATGAGTTGAAGATTTTAAATGAGATAATATTACCATACAACAAAACTAGTAGAATAATTATAATTTTTTCACTCATATATCCTAGGATTGTTATTGAAGGCTCTGAGAACCCTCATAATAAACTAGAAGAAACTTATAAAGATGGAACTTAATTAGGAAGGACATTACACTATACAAAAGGTATACTACAATGGGACTTACTCCTTGATTAAAATATATGGAGAGTGTATCATTCCTCCTACTAATGTTAGGTTTTTCCAGAAATACATAGCATAGTTTTATATAAGAAACCTTCATAAATAGAAAATAACCCTATGACCAAACATCTATAAACATGATTTGGAAAATTGTAGTTGTAGGTAGCTTATGTCCATGGTTTCAATTAACATTGTCTATAAGGAAATGTTTGGCCATAATATATGAAACTGTGGTCATAGGTTATATAGTAACCCCAAAAAACATGAGAAATTAGTGGGAAAGGGAAACTTCCATGGTTTAGTATATCTGGTATGTAGCTACCTCAGGACACAATTTTAAATTGTTTCCATAGCCTCTTAAGACCACATTTTCAAACCATGGCCATAGCCATCTAAGGCCACAGCTTTAAATCATTGATATAGCAACCTAAGCCCATGGTTTTTTGTTTTTAAAATTATTAATTATAATAATTAAATATAAACATATATACATTTATAGATATATATATATATATATATATTAGATTTCAACGTGGTGGTAATGTGTTGGAAGGATTATACAAGTGATCATAATACCAACCTCACCAGCTTCATTTATTTTTTCTAATACTACATCAATGGTATAGTAAATCGTGGAAATTTTAAATTAAGGCCACAGTTTCAATCATTGTCCATAGCCAAAAAATACCATGGTTTCAAACCATATATATAACCACCTAAGGACATTATTTCAAATAGTGGTCACAGAAACCTAGGGTCATGGTTTCAAACCATTATTATAGTCTGGACCATATTACAATGAAAATAGGGTCCACAATTCTAGTAAACTGTGGAATTGGGATATGGTCAAGGTTTTTTAGCCAATTACCATGGTTTTAAACCATATAAATAAGATGATTTTGCAGTTTTTCATTTTCCCTGGATTCATGATGTCAGGCTTCATGCAACAGAGTTTATTCCACATGATGTAAAACTACTTATAACTTTTCATAGTCACATGACTTTAAATAGTCATACAAGATGGTTTATCCTACAATAAAATGAACTACTAAAATATATATTTTTTATATAAACTGATTCCCTTAAAAAGAAAATATACCTCCGTATGGGTTTCCATTGTATGGTTTAAAAATCCAGGTTATATATTCAACAATATACCAACACTATGAATAAATTGTTGTATTATCACTTATAAATCATCCTTATAATCACATTTATACACTTATATTAAAAACAAGTGGACTAATGACTATTTTCCGAGGATATATAGTGGTATCTGGATCACTTATCATGGACCCAAATAAAAATATAACTTTCATTCAAATTCACTTATTGTACAGTCTCCCTCTTCATGTTGGGTTTTCTACATTAACCATAAACAAAGATAAAATCTATTAAGAACAATGATTACCTTAATTGGTATTATTTTAGGATACATAGTGATTCTAAAAATTCTTTACCCCGTGAAATCCATAAATCGAACCCACATTAATCCTAGTGCTCAAGATCTTACTCAGTTATACTGGCATTGTCATAGAATCTTAGAACTAGAATAACCCCACCTCACTTTCCCCTACATAGGATCCAAATCTATGAAGAGACACACTTTCCCATAACTATATTTTGATTTGTTATTATAATTTTATGATACATAGTCTTGTACAAATTATCTATCTTGGGCCCAGCCATAAGTATCATAGTCATCAACCTCCCACTCTATCTTTGTGTATGAGACTTCATTAGTTAACATAAGGTCCCCCCCAACAAAGAATTAAATAGAATCTATTTCATTTTTTCCATGATATAGTTTTCAAATAAAAATATACATTAAGGTCCTCATCATATAACCATAAAATGAATAACATTTAACTATTCATGGCATATGGTCCACCCTGCATGTCCCATAAACTGGTTAGAGTGGCCTTTTATAAGAATTTTTTTACAAAGGATATAAGTCCATGTAAGAATCCAAGGTATAGGATTTATTATTCTTAAACCTAAACTAGGGTAAAATGCCCACTATTTTCAAGAACTGTTCCCTAGAGATATGCATTCTGTTGATAATTTGTGTCGGGATTTCCATTTTAATAGCTTGGACCTAGCATAGGACCATTATACTACCCCTACATATAAGTAAGATCTTTGAAGGTATTATTTACCAAGAACTATGTATGGCTTCTTTCATGTTATTTTTGGAAATACAATGCCATCCAGGACACTTATCTCTAACCTAGCTACAAAATTCATAATCATCTAAGATCATTGTGTGTGTCTGGGTGAATTCCTTAATCACATTAGGATAACTAGACTAGATATACATTGAGACCCTATATAATGAGACCCAAACAACTTATCTTGTGTATCAAAATTGGTTTCACCTCTTGTTTTAACCTTGTGTAATAGTAAAATTCCCCTATCAAGAACCTCAAGTGTCTTTATTTCTATTATGGTAGGGTATTTGGTGATTAGTGGATCTCTCATCTCAGGGTGAGTAGCAAATTTAATCAATTTCAACATCATTTATAATAAAGTACTCTTATAAATTCACCTAGAGTCTTTATATACTAGGATTACATTTCTTTTATTGAAACTATGTATGGATTGACTTTAATTAACACATGATATTAAGTAGGCTCCAACTATATGATCTTGTTCCCACAACATACTAGTGTAGGGATTCTCCTCAAAAAGCTATGTGTTCTACAAATTCCCTACACTAAGATGATACCATCCTATTTTCCATTATCCATGAGTATAATCTATATATAGAAACTATATAATAACATTATGAGTATTTATTATTATTAACATAGTACACATAGTATCCTCCCCTTTGATGTCTCTTACACATTAATGGGGTATATCATTCATATTGGGTTATCTCTTCCCCTTTATAAAGGTTTCATGTTTGGAATTGGGGTCCTAATTCACATTGGTCCAATTTCTCCCATTTAGTAAGATATGTCACCTCATATTCTATTCAAGTTATATAACCATACACTTCATACGGTGATGGGAAAAGTTGTATAACATTAATATTCATCCCTCAATTGTACAACTTGAAAGATCATAAGATAAAAATGAAATATACAAAGAAGAATTTTAAGTTTCCAACTCATAAAAGGTGTCCTGGTTAAAATTAAAGTATTTTATTTATAACTCATTCATTTTAATGTATTAGGAAAAATATAGAGCACAAAAATAATAAATTCATAATGATTTTAGGGACAAAAACTTGGACATATGAAATGTAAACATTGGCTCCATGGACCCACTTATAAGAAATAAATATTTTAAAAGAGGATAATCGTGTTGCAAAATAGATATGACACACAACACTATGAATAGAAGAAACTTTAACACCATTATACTTAATGATATATTTCTTATAAAATAAATTCTAAATCTTCAATTTCTTATGGAACTTTCAAACCTAAATCAAAAACAATTTTAACAACATAGAAAATAAATTTCTAGGTCTTAAAAATAATAAATAAATTATAAAGGTTTTCTGTTTTACATGTTTATAAAATTAAAACAATGATTTCTTTAAAAAAATAAGAATCATTTTAAAAAAAATAAATGTTTTCTCACAAATTGTATTTTTCTAAATGGCGGTTTAGTCGTGCTTTGATCATATAATTGAAAATTAATTCTTTCCAATTTAGAAAAAAAATTACAAAATTAAATTTATTTTTGAAATCATCATATCAAAATAATCTCAGGGTAAATTTTTGGTATTTTTTTAAAATGCTTTATTTTTTGATGAATAGTGAAAAATGATTATTTTTTGGAAAAACATCCTTTTCATTTAAAAAATTTATAATAGGAATTTTAATTTAATTTGGTTTTAGAAGAAAAATTTATTAAATAATATATATTAAATGATCCAAACTAGTTTATTGGAATCAAATTTAAATTCAATTTTATATAAATGCATTTTAAACTTATAAAAGTTTTTATTTCCGAAAACTCCGGTTTTTTAACATGCCTACAGGTTTAATTTTAAATTAAATACTTCCCATAATATAATTTTTATATGGAAAAAATAGATTTAATATTTTAAATTATCAAAATTTATATTATCTAATAATATAAGATTTATTTTTCACCATAATTAATAGTGAAAATAGTAAATAAATTATCATCATTAAGTTAAGAACTGGTTTACTCGGGAGGTAAAGTTAAAAGGTAAGGGTAAAAAATAAAATAAAAAATTATAATTCCTATTTTATGATACCATTTCGAGATAATATATTATAAGGTTCTAAAGTGGTTCATTTTATAGCCTTTTGGCATGCGAAATATGTGGGTGTAATTCTGTCTTTTCAAAAATAACAAGTGTGCCCACTCCCGCACTTATAAATGGAAACCCACTCTTATCCCATTTCCATACATCCAAACCCCATCGTTTTGGCCAATAACTACCCAAATAAATTACCTAATTCACCTCCCCCATCAAATAATCCTTTTTTCATAAATCTAACCTGGGTTGTATTTTTCAACCGACCAAAATAAATTTTCTAAATAAGATGTAACATCCTTAACCAAGAATTTTTTTTATTTTTCTCTCCACATACTTAGAATATTATTATAACATTATGATATAATAATCTAAATATCTTACATATATTTCTGTTTTTTAATGATAATTTAATGATTTAAAACTATCTTCTTATCTCTCAAATAAGAAACAAAACTATTGATCATGTGTTTGGCGGACTATTTCCTCTTCAACCAACACAATTTGTTTTCTGTAATATCTTATCAAGGCTAGATATAATGATGTATATAATTTTAATATATTATATTTATGAAATAATTATACTTTTTTTAGTTATTAAATGATATACACCTTCTTAATTTCTATTACATAGAGAATAAGTCAGCGTCGCTCGCGTGTGTGGTGGACTAATGCCTTATGAAGAGATTTAATTTGATTTCCACTTACGCTTTACATGAAAGTTAATAAGGATGAATTTTATTTTTATATATGATATAAATTAAATATTAATAATTATTTAAAGGATAAATATCTTATAATTTCTTACCTTACCATTCATTAAATAAATGATAACATCGTTCATGTGTACTGAAGAAAATCGCCTTATGAAGTGATGTGATTAGTTTTTCGCAAACCCTCTACATGGAATGTAATTAAAGATAAATTTAATGAATATATGTGATATATATGACATGATATTTATTCATTAAAATTTATATAGAATACACTTACTTAAACTTTCACCCATTAATTAAATGATAATGTTTCTCGTACGTGCATACGGTTTAACGTCTCCACAAAGCGATGTGATACATTCTACATGTTCAAAATTAAATAATGATTAAAAACATATATATATATAATGAAAAAAATGATATTTATAACACTAATATGATTATGCATATGATATAAATATATCCTATTTTTGGTATCTAGAATTATACAATAAAACATGAATGAGAAAATAAGGTAATTATTACCCGAAATAATAGTGATAATGAAGGATTTTTAACGAATGGGAAATAAGATGTTATAAAAGGATAATATGTGATATTATAAATATTATTTTTTTCATATTATTAAATAATGTGATTAAAACCACTATATATAATGTTAAACACAACTCAACTAATTGGAAGCATGAGGTAAGGAGTTTCTTTACTCAATTTCCAATCATTGGGTTATAAGACTACTTTGTGGATTATATTAGGAAAAAATTATCTATGAAGTTATATTTTATTTATTTATGTTTTATTTAAACTTTAATTTTTTGTATCTAATTTTTTTATAAATAATAACCATATTGATTAAATGTCACCTCAATTATCCAAACTATGTAAGGGATTTCTTTCTAAATTTTCATTCATTGAGATATATGAAATGTTCTGAACCTATCATATTTTATGAGGTTTATATAATGACCCTTGGAAATTTTAAATCATAAATATCCTTTTATTAATTATTTTTAATGTTTCATTTGATGTTATTCTATAATGGGTCTTATGATTTAAATGTTACCAAAGTGGTATTTGTGTGATTTTGTAATCTCATTATTTATCAGGATTGTTTATGATTATGTTTTATGTGATGAAATTTTATGATTTAATTCTCAATAAATTCATGAATTTTAATCAACTCTAGTTATTCCTTGAAAATAAATGTTTTCCCATCACTTCATTATCTTAATTTACTCAGGACTCTAACATATTCTTTTTAAGAAAAGAGACTTTATTTATATATTTGATTGAAAACCCTTTTTCCTCTGTATCCATGTTTTTTTAAAAAAGATTTCAAAAATATTTTAATGTTACTGTATGATTTTTTAAAGAAATTTTTTCCCTTTTTCACTTTTTGTGAAATTTTTAAAAAAGAATATTCCTGATTTTTTAATAAAAAGTCATGTTTGAATTTTACTGATAATTTGAAAGGAATATTTATTATAAATGTGTACCAAATAAATATAATTTCCCATTTTCATGACCATTCAATTTTTTAAACATTCTTTTTTAATTTTATTATTTTATTTTTTTTTTAAATCTATAATTTTTTTTGAATTTTTTTTTTCCAAAAAGTGATTTTCAATGTGGAAATTTTATTTTCCACATGAATGTTTTTAATCATTTTTATTCATTAACAAAAAATCCCTAGATGTAATGGATTGCATCTGAATTCTATATATATTTCTTTAAGATAAATACTTATATTTTTATATCTTCTTTTTTTAGGGTAACACATTACTTATGATCATTTCTTAACTTCCTTCATTATGAAATTTCTTATGATTATGATATATAGAAAGATTATGCAACCCATTTTTTATGGGTAATTATAATGTTATGAACTATGTTTTGTTTCATTTTTTTAACACATAAGTCAAAAAAAATATGATGGGTTCACCCACATAGTGCTCCAATGCATTGGGCAAAGCCTTATCCTCATTAGACATCATGTATGAGGTTAGGGAGTAAACCTAATACATTATGGGACTTTGTATTCCACATGATATTGTCCAGGTATTTATCCTTGACACATGTATATATAATGTTATATTTTTTTACCAAATTTCCTATGATTTTATGATCTTATGATGACTTATTGATTATGTTATGATTCCATGTGATTACTCATCTGCCTTCTTTTTTATGATATCATGTTATATCGTTGACCCACACATTCTATTTCCTCACAATGATTACTCCATTACCATGATTTTTATCTCACCCCTTTTATATATATTCCCCATGTTATCCCACGTAGTTTATGATATCCTTATAGTGAATAAAAAAAATTATTTTAAGTCTCACTTTCATGTTTTATGAAGCTATTATTTTAAAGAAACTAGGCCTTTACGATCCTTATGTTTTATTTATGAATTTTTATGTTAAAAACTTTTATTAATACGTGTTAAAGGAATGGTTAGTAATAGTTGGTATTATAGGAAAGGTTTAGTTAAACTTTGTAAACTAGTATTAGAAAACCTTAATATGAACCCCATGGATAAATCTAAGGATAAAACTATGTATAGGAAAATTTCCTAGTATTTTGGGGGAGTATATTAAAACTAGATTTCAAGAAATTATATCATTGTTTGGATACAATAGATGGATGTATTTATATAATGGATATACTTAGGGACAAAAACTCAGAAAATGACATGTCTGTCTTAGCGAAAGAGTTACCTAGTACAAGAAAATGGGCCTTTCAGTGTACAAGGTTTTAAACTCCTAGGGGATATACTATAGAAATTCACAAACATATTACAATACATCATGAAGGATTTAAATATATTATTAAAATTAATGAACTATTATAAAACTAGTATTTCATATATTTAAAATATAGTTTTAGGATTTTTACATCCCACTTTGATTATGATTTCTCATAATATGCTTTGTGGTTTTATTCTATTGAAGGAACCAAAATGAATATGGTTAAAATTTAATGTTATAAAGAATGTGATAGTGAGAATAAAAATGGGGTGATGACTAGAAGAAAGAATAATAAGTTTCCAATTTGTCAATAATATAGGAAGAAACACTCAATGTAATAACTTAAAGGAATGAGAAGATGTTTTTAATGTGGATAAGAATTGAATACAGTGAGTAATTTCAAAGTAAAAAATGAAATGTTCAGTTAATACAATAGATGAGAATAATGGTCTCCATAAGGCATCCTAAAAAGTTGAATGTTTTAAATGTGGAAGAAAAGGTAATTATCAAAATTTATGTCCTAGGGGAAAGATAAAGAAGATTATCAACAACGTTATATGATTAAATGATTTTTCTGATGATGAAGAGACTAAAAATTTCATATTATAGGGAGGATGTATTAAGGAATAAGATGAGGAACCATAGTTAATGGTTTGGGAATAAAGTGGAATGATTTAAATAATTATGTTCTATAATTTGAGAGTTATAAAAAAATAAAATATATATGTATATGTATATAATAATATTTCTATAGAATTTTTTCATTAAGTGTTTTAGGGAATATATGTAATGGTACAAATTACATAGAATGGTTATTAATAGTAAAGTGATGATCGATAATTAATGAAAATATAATATAATATTTTCTTGATGCTGAGGTAATTATATTAAATTAAGAATATTTGAATTTTTGGGAAAAAATATAAGCTTTATTGAAGACTTCGGTGGTGAAAAATTGATACTAAGATTGTTGTTATTTGTAATATGTTCTTTATATTTTGAGAAATGTTTTATTTGGTTGAAGTATATATAATCTTTTGGTATAATGAGAAATATTATTTGGGAATAATGCCATTAATTTTATTATTTAAGTAAAAGAGGGTATGATATAACCTCAGGGTTGAAACTTTGTTTCATGTTGAGTTTATAAAAGTTTTTCAGGATATATACTCATTTATTTAAGGAATGGTCTATGTTAAACCGTTTGTTTCATTGTATAATTTTGGATATTAATAGATTCATATTAATTTTTTTATATTATCTAACATTTTTTTAAATATTTTAGTTTTAATAGTGATAGTAAGAATATCCTGTTACTCTTTTATGGTTTTTATGATCTGTTAAAAACTAATTTTATTGATTCAGGGGAAAAAAATTTGAAATGAAAAATAACTCCTCAACTTTAGGAAATATATTCTAAAAAAATTTAGGACATTAATTTAATATATAATGAATAAAATGATATTTTAAATTATCATAAATTTTTTGTTTTTATGTTCTTAACATTCCATTTACCATTCACTTTCTTATGATCATTGATTCCACCACTCTCTATAATTGTTTATATGTTTATTCCATGTCCATATCTTCACTTTTCACCAATGTTATCATATATGAAAACATATTTATGTGAATAATTTAAAATTTCTTTTTCCATGTTTTTAAATGAAATTTGTATTAATCCTCTTTCTATGTGGTTTTTTCCACAGAGAAATTTTCAAACCATTTATTTTCAAAATCAAGATTAAATTATGAGAATGCAATTTATTAAAGGGTGAAGAATTTAATAACATGAGAATTTAAAATAGTAATATCATGTTCAATATAATATATGACACAAAAAACCAAGATTATAATAGAATGTCTCACCCCATGGATTTATGATATATTTCTTTTTAAATAAATTCAATTTCTTCACCCGCATGCGGAATATGAAACCACGAATTGAAATGAACTCTAATAACTCAGCTGTCAAATCAGTAGGTATGAATAGTACTATGTAAATTATGAAAATATATAGATAACACATTTATAAAAGAAATTAAATTATTATTTTATTATTAGAAATAAAATAAGTATAATTTAAAAGAAAAATAATTTTTTCAAGAATAGTATTTTTATAAAAGGTTATTTAGTCACGTATTTCGCACATAATTTATAATTAATTTTAACACTTTTAGAAAATTTATTTTTTTATTTCATGAATTTACAAGCCCCATTTTATTTAATTTAGTTTTAAAAGTAAAATTAGCTCATTGTTGTATTTATTAATCCAAATTTGGTAATTATAATTAACTTCTTATTATATTTTGTTATAAAAACATTTAAAATTTTTGAAATTTTTTCTTTCAAAAATTCATTTCTTCGATAAGATTATGGGTTTAATTTTAAAATAAATTGCATAAATTATATTATTTTAATGTGTGAAAAAGGATTCCATATTTTTTATCCTCATATTTTATATTATATAATATTTTCAAATTAATTTTTTACTATAATGAATAGTGAAATAGTAAAATTTATTTATCATGGCTAAGGTAAAAACGAGTTTACCAGAGGTTAGACATAAAGTATAAGGGTGATAAATGAAAACACTTTATGGTAATATTTAGACTTTATATCTTATAATTTTATACAATTGTTCATTTTTAGAATTTTGAGATAAGAAAAATGCGGGTATATTCTTTCTTCTCAGAAATACCAAGTGTGTCCTCTCCTCGACATGTAAAAAGTCACCCACTCTACTCCCATTTACAAACTTCCAAAACCCATTGTTTAGAAAATATATAACCAAATAAAATTCCTACTTCAGTACCCCCATCAAATAATCCGTGGTTTGGTCAAAAATCCAACCTAATAAGGCTTGTGATGCAAACCAAAAGAAGTTGTAAAAATTAGAGGTAATGTCCTAACAAAGCATTTATGTTATTTATTCATCCAAATAATCCAAATATTATTAAAACATGATGATATTAAAAAGAATTATCTTTGATATAGTGACATTTTATTATGTTAAGGTAATGACCTTAAATCATCTCCCCCTCTCCCAAATGGGAAAAAAACTGTCGATAAAGTGTATATAGGACTACTCCCTCAAAAACCAACATAATTCATTTTCTATCAAGGCTTCACATGGTGGGAAATAATAGAACATATTATGTTTATATATGATATTTATGATATAAATATACTTATGTAATTATAAAATCATATATACCTGGTTAATTTCCTTTCTATAGAGAACACGATAATTTCTCACGTGCATACAGCGAACTACTATCTCACGAGGTGATGTGATTTTTTTCACATATGCATTAAATGGAAGGTAATAAGTATAAATTTTATGTCGATGTATGATATTAATTAAATATTAATAATTATGTATAAGAAATATATCATATAATTTCTTACCTTACAATAAATTGAATAAATGATAGTGTTGTTTGTAATGTCCCAACCCTAGAAACCTAGAGTCAGTGCCTTACTTTAATACATTGGCATAATTTCAAGGAATCAAATATAGAAGTACCAATTCATTTATTAGTTTTTTAATACCATATTATGAACTTGAAACCCATTTTACATTGGTAAACTAGAAAATAAAACATGATACATAATAAAATAAAATTATCTACATCCACAAAATCTCATCCAAATATTTCTTCTTTATATCCTAGGGAAAGGAAAAAAATTGGGATGATATAAAATTCCTAATCAGGGTAACTATAGTAGAATAAGTAATGAATAAATGACCATAATTGACATGGAAATGTAATTAACTAATCACACATTCTATTTATATAACTATATAAGAAAATATCAATATAGAAAGGTGTTTAATCGAAACAAATGACATTTAATTAATAAATTGAGAATGAGAAATATCCATATATAATATAAAAGTGAAAATATAATTGGTAAATAATAAATGAATCTAAATGAATGAAATTATTAATCATGGAATTTCATGATTTCTAGGTACATGGTTCCATTTCCATCATTAAATTTATATGATAGATTATAACATATCAGGTTAAAACCTATCTGAATTTTCAAATGATTAATTTTGTGAGACTAATGATTCATCAGGGTCTCTCTATAACTGAGTCCCACCCAATTCATAGTTTTCCAAATCATTCCTTATATATCTAATAATTTATTCAATTCATGAACAATGTTCCTTATCAAATATCTATATTTAATAAATGATGCGGATTTACCAATATTTCCCTAATTGTTAAAATAATTTCCAAGTACACAATGAATGTTAAAATGGTATAAGGTTTAGGAAATTATTATACCCTTAAAATAATATTAAGTATATCTAAAAAATGAGATTTACAGTTGAAATTTTTCATAATGAAGGGATTTTTTCAATAGGAAGTAAACAATCATAAAAGAATGTGAGATTATAAAGATAACATTTACCACTTTGTAATTTTCAACTCAAAACACCTCAGATGAGATAATTCAAATTAAAATTTTAAATTCCATTAAAATAAAACTATCAATTATATAATATATAAAAATGGGCATTAGATACACCAAAAAAACATATAAGTGGTGAATTTGTCATTTATATCACAGATGTAAAAAAGTAAGATTAAAATCTATTACATTATGCTCTCATTTAGTTAAAACCCATTTAAAATCATGTTTAATGGTTTTAAGAAAGTAATTAATTCATAATATATCCACAATCATATTTATAATATCATATATAATCTTATTATAATGTTTTATTACACATTGGTCAACAATCTTTCATTTATTCATCATTTCATGTGTTAATTGTCCAGTTTTTTTAGTATGTTTTTTCTTATTATCTTTTTTCTTATTACATAGATCATGATTTAATCATATACAATATATAAAACATGAATTAAATATTATATATATTCATTGTATAAGTATTTATAAAAATATGTAAAATTTACTGACAGAAAATGAAATTCGTTATTCAACGAAATATTATGTCAAATATACACATAAATATTACATTAATTTACTTGTCATAATTGAAATGTAAGTTACACACATATATAAATATTTGCATATTATCATTCCATTTTCTCATTTATTTCATATATTTATCTCATATTTATTAAAACCATATTTAATACATTTTTTCTATAGTGTGAAAGAATCACGTCACTTTAAGGATGTGGTAGTCCACACATCCACAAACAATGTTATCATATTCCCATAAAATAGAAAGCAAGAAATTATGTATAGTATAATAATTTCATAATCATAAATACATTATAAATATCATATATAACATATATAAATAATAAATTCATCATTACTACCAACCTTGAAAGTTGGTAATGGAAGAATGAACAGTATTGGTTCAAGAGGCTATGGTATGTCGTACACACGGATGATAATTGTGTGTCCCATTTGATGGAAGTGTGTATGAGTGTGGTTTATAAACTTGATAAAAAATTCAATTATATTTAGCATATTGATTTTATTATATAGTAATTATATAATAATAATTGAAGGGTGGATAAATAAATGAAACAAAAGTGATCATTGAATAACATTACCCCTTTTTTAAATATCTCTATTTTGTTTATAAAAAATATATCCTTGGTTGACCTTATTCCCAATTTGAGGGTTCTAGGATGATGGGAGGGATTTTTTAGAGCTATTTTCAAAGGGTTTGGATGAGCTAAAGTGCTTTATAGGTTTGAATAAGTGGGGGAGATGAGATCCTTTTTATAGTGGAGGAGGAGTGGAATTATGGTAAAAATAAAAAGGTTAATACTATTGAGAGGTCTCTCTTATATTGTTTTATAAATGAATAATATTCAATTAAAGGAAGTATATGGTAGAAATATTTATATAAAATATTTTTTTGACATGTGTCTTGGTCATTTTAACCCTTATGTTTAAGGTCTAGTCCCTTGTTAAGCTACTTTTTCTCTTAATCGTTATATTTAATTTTAATTACATTCGCTAATATTTTTGGCTAAAAACTAAGATAACCTTATTATAAATTATAAATAATTTTTTCCCAAATATTTAATCTAATTTTAAAAATTCCAATCACATAAGTGGCATAAATTAATTTATAATTAATCCAACATACGGGATAATAAAGCGGGTTTTTAAAGTGAAAATGTTCAAAAGCTTAAAAAATTTATTTCAAATTTCAACGAGAACATGATTAAAATAACATCATTGGATTATTTTCAGTATAATTTATATAATTAAACATTAAAAAATTAGAATATAATTTGTTAATGTTAATTAATTAGACAAAAGATCATTTTTCAATTAAAATTTAATATTTTTCACTATTTATCAAAACATGAAACTTATCATAAAAATACGAAAAATTCACCCAAAGTAAATTTTTTCATTATGATTTAAAATTTAAATTTTATTTTTACATATTAAATTTATAAAAGTTTCAAAATTTATATTTAAAGTAGGTTTTATATTAAACAGAGGTAACGTTTTCTTTATAAAAATATAGGTTTTTATGTGTAAAATAGGATTTCTTCTTATCTTATGCCTATAAAATATATAAGATGAATGAAAAAAAATATTTTATTGGATATATAACATATAAATGTCCCATATAAATTTAATAAAAGTTTAAAATTTTAATTAACAATGAAAAACGCAACTACTTGCTCATTGGTATCAAGAATCTGGTTGGGTTCTTCAATGTATGAGTGGTCAAGTTCTAACTTTATTTCATCGTAGGTGAGAACGTGAATTGGGTATTTAATTTACTTCCTTAGTAGATATATTTTAAATGTGTCATAAAAATTGTAGAGATTTGGTGGAATTGTCAAATTAAAATCAACAACTCCAACTATTTCAAGAATTTTGAAGTTTTTGATACACCTAGGACGCAGTTTCCCTTTTTAACAGACCCTTATAACACCCATCCATTGAGATAAATTTGCTAAAACATTATCACCCACTTGGAGCTCCAAATATTTCTTCTTATTATCTATAGAAGTCTTTTTCTAACATTGATCTAATTTACTATAAGCATGAATAGTCTACCTTTTTTGTTGTATCTTTAAAAAAATGTCCCTATGACTTTCCTTTCACCAAATTCATCCCAAAAATTTTGGGTCCAAAATATCTTACCATATAATTATTTATACGGCGCCATTTGAATACTTGAATGGAAACAATTATTACAAGGAAACTCTACGAAAGGTAGGTACTGATCCCACATACCTTGGAAGTTGAGTGAGCATAACCAAAACACATCTTCCATTGTTTTAATTATTGTTTCTAATTTTCCGTTAGTTTGAGGATGGCGGGAAGTGCTCAAATGAATCTCATTATTAAGGGCCTTCTAAAGACTATTCCAGACATTCAATGTAAAGCGAGGATCTCGATCAAAAACAATTGACAGAGGTGAGATATGAAGTCTTCAAACTTCATAAATATTGATCCAAGGGAAGTGCTCAATATTTAGGTCTTATCTTAAAGAATTTAAACATCTAAATTTTATTAGGTGATTAATGATAACCCATATTCCATCATTCCCTATAGTAGTCTTTGGTAGTCCTGTGAAAATTTCCATAACAATTTCATCCCATTTCCACACAAGAATAATAAGTGTTTTTAAGAATCCTTTAGGGTGATTCCTATAGGATTTAACTTTTTGAAAAACCAAACATATATACACATAATCATAAATTTCCCAATTCATGTTATCCCACTAAAAAAGTTACTTCTAGTCCCTATACATCTTTGTGCCACCCAGGTGTTTATAATAATTTGATCTATTAGCATCGTCCAACAATTCGATTTTTATATTAGGTATATATAAAACACATAATATATTTCCAAAATTTTAGAACACCATCTTTACAAATAATGTTTATATTTTTCCATCATTCAAAGATTGAATTTTATTTTCAATGTTATTATCAATAGATTTAAAATTCTTTACATTGTCTAATAAAGATGTATTTTCAATAATTTGTAAAATAATCGATGTCTCCCATTCCTTATAAATTAACATATCTATATTAACTAAATACATGAATATAGGATCCTTCAAAATTATCATTTGGGTTATAACTCCATGATCCTTCCTACACAATGCATATACTACCTTATTTTACTTCCCTAGGTGGAATTGTATTGATAAATGATAATTATTTAGTACCTCGAGCCATCACCTTTGTGTTATATTGATCTCTTTATATAAGAATATATATTTTAGTCTCTTTTCATCCATGTATATATTACATCTTTCACCATAGAGATAATTCCTCCATATTTTCAAAGATAATGTTTTATCCACAAACTCAAGATCATGGTTTGGATAGTTTTATTCCTGAGTCTTCAATTGTTTTGATGAATATGTGGGCACTTTATCATTTTTCATTAGGACACAACCTATTCCCTTCTCTGATTCCTCACTATATATGAAAAAATCATCACTTCCATATGGAAGAGTCAAAAACAGGGCATTGACTAATCTTCTCTCTAGTTCATCAAAGAATAATTCACATTCCTTTTTCCAAAAAACATAACCCCTTTTAAATTTAATCTTTGTTAACATGTTAGACAATTGGGTAAAATTATTAATAAATCGCCTATAGTATCCCACCAAACTAATCAAACAATATACCTACGTTAGGTGTTTTGGTTTCGGCCATTCTCTAAATACTATTGTCTTTGTAGGGTCAATTGATATACCATCCTTAAAGACAATAAAACCAAGAAAAGGAAATTCTTAAATCCAAAAAACTAATTTACTAAATTTACCATATAACACTTCCCTTATAAGAGTCTTAATAATGATCTGAAATTGATTCTCATCGTTCTAATAGATTTTATAATACACCAAAATATCATCAATGAATACCACAAAAAAATCATCTGGATAATCCTTGAATACCTGTTTTAATATGTCTATAAAAAAGAGATTTCATTAGTCAATCCAAATGATGTTGTTGTAAATTTATATTTTATATACCTTTCCAGAAAAGTTGTATTAAAATTTCATACTTATTTACTCATAACTAGGGATACCCAAATTGAAGATCAATATTTGAAAAATATTTTCCTTCATGAATTTGATCAAACAAGTCATCAATTCAAGGTAATGGACACTATTTATTTATTGTAAAATAATTGATATCAATATAATTAATGAAAACCTCATGGATCCCTATTTCTTCATAACTAGTAGGATATGGGCGCCACATGGTGAAACACTAGGGTGAATAATTCCCTTATTACCCAAATACTCTAGTTGTTTCTTCAGCTACACTAATTCCATAGTGTCCATTCTATAGGGAGTCTTTGATATTGTTCTTATAATGGGGATTAAATTAATGTAAAATTTATATTAATTCCCTTGGGTATGATCAGATAAATCTTTAGGAAATACATCAATTTATTCCTATAAAATATGTACATCCTCAATTTTTATATTACCATCTTGGTCAAAAGATGTTGTTTACTCTTCTTCCACAAGAATTTAATTTATTAGATCTATTGGTGGTATATCTAGATATACAATATATATGGAAGCCTCTACTCTGAGGATAATAAATTCTAAATATTCTTCAAAAATTATAATTTCCTTCATCTTTTAATAATATTTTGCATCATATTTTAAAATCCAATCCATACAGAGGATTATATAAAATTCAACCATAGGTACGATAACAAGGTAAAAAAATAAATCACATTTAGGTGTCATAATGGGGAATACCAAACACGTATTTGTCGTAATGAGGCTTTCCTTAGGTGTTTTTACTAACGAATTCATTATTAAATAAAAAAGGGAAATTCCTAATTTTCTTAGAAAACATAGTAGATATAAAATAGCGTAATGATCCAAAATTAAATACTGCATTAGATAAATTTTAGATATTATTTATGTACCTACCACCATATCATTGGGTAATTCTACCTCAGCTGTAATAATTAGAAAATCTCGTCCATCGACCCTTGGCCTATTTTTTGGAATATTCCCTTAATAATTAGGCCATTAAACTACATAATTCCATATATCCTTGCAGTTTTAACATAGAGGAGTAGTGCTTTCCTTATTTACCATTAATTCTTAAAAATGATCAAACCTTTCTACACACATTTATAAAACTCCCATTCCCATCAAGAATTTCTTAGGCTGACTCTTTAAATTGTTCTAACATGATACCAATTTTTCGAAATTCATCTTGTTGTTGGATACATACCTTTGTCTTGGGGCTCATTAGGCCTTTTACTCCCTTGGTTTCCCATATACATTTATGATATAGATAATTCCTTATCTATTTTAATGGAATATAAAACTATTTCATCATATAATGAAGAAAATTGTGAGTCCAATGCCCTTCAGAGTCTTTTCTTAAGGCCCTCAAAAAAGTAATCAATCATTCACTCCATGTTTTGTATATAATTGGTATCATACATGGATAACCCTGTAAAGGTAGATTCGTAATCTACATCACTTTCTTATTCATTTTTATTTATTATAAAGAACATTACCTTCATCTCAATTTGGTTATCGTGAGGGTAGTATTAGTCAAATAATGACCCCTTAAACGTTAATCATTCCATGAGTTCTATTTATTCTTTATCGCAAGTATTCTATATTAAATAACATCATTGATTAGCATCACCTTTGATAAATTACACAAAAATTGTAACCTTTTCCATTTTGATGCATCCCAAGGCCATAAGTATCTTCTCTAGAGACTTAATCCATTTCTCAGCTATTATTTGATTAGTCGCCCCACTAAAATATTGGGGATTTTTCCACATAATGTGATACAACATAGGATATTCTCATTATGGAATAGGTTTCTCCATTAAGGCAAGGTTATTTTTCATAACCTGATTAATCTTACATAATTATCCATAATTTGTTTCATTCTAATATCAGATATATTGGTTTAATCAGTAGGAAAATCTCTACATTTTACATTAGTATTAAGAGAATTTGTGCTTCCATGATCCATTTCAAAACAATGGAATATACTGTATTAGCTCAACAAATTATGCATCATAAATCATAATGTATAACTCAAAATATTGTTTGATTATTAAATTTAAAAATTTATTCATCATAAATCACAGAATCAAAAAACATTAATATATTTGGGGACACCTTTACTTTTAAATCCCTCATAATGGTTTGAAAATAAAATTTGAATTATTCAATGCTTATACCCTGAGAGTATAAAACCAAGTTTGCATTATGTCATGTTGTCCTATATAAGTTTATGCTCCAGTCAGACCTGAGACAACTTTTCATAGTTGTTACTCTTAGGTTTATATGTGTCAGAACTATATCCACTTGTAGTATCTGGATATAGATGTATTACTAGAAATGCCCAGATAATCTATACCTTACCATAATTCTTGGATTTTATTCTATACTTATCCTCAAAGTCTATATTATAAATAGGTTCCCTAATCTATGTTTTTATAAATATAGTTTCCAGGGTCTCTACTAAACTTTCTTTGATACCAACTGTAATTCTCCAACACCAAAATCCTAGAGTTGGTTAATTACTTTATTACATTGGCATGATTACAAGTAATTGATCCCTTAAGAACCTATTAGTTTAATTATTTTTGAAATCTAGATTACATACATGATACACATATTACATTAGGAAAATGAAAAATAGAACAAGTTACATAATAAAAGGAAATTAACTAAATCCTTCAAATCCCATTAAAATATTACTACTTCATATCCTCGGGAAAGGAAACAAAATAAGGGTGACAAAAAATGCTCGGTAAGGGTAAGTATAGTAGAAACAGTAATGAATCAATGAGAGAAAATCCACATAGAAAGATAAATAATTAAGCACACATTCCATTTATATACCTAGATAAGTAAATATCAATATGGTAAGGTACGAAACTAAAACACATTTCATTTAATCAATAAATTGATAATGAACTATATCCATAGATAACATCAAATATAAAATATCATTGATAAATAATATGTGAATATTAGTGAATAAAATTCTTAATTATTGGATTCCATGTTCCCTAGGTACATTGTACCTTTACTTTCAAGGCCTCTCACAAGATGATTTATAACATATTAGGTTAAAATCCATCTAATTGCCCAAATGATATGTCCTACGAGACTTCTGATGCGTTGAGGGGATATTTATTACTAAGACCCATCAATGTCATTACAATACAAATAATTTCTCATATTTAGAATAATATATTAATTTTTCAACAAATTTCCATATTAAATATCTTTATTAAATATTAGATATGAATTTACCAATATTTCACCAGTAAATAAAATAACTGTCAGGTACACACCATATGTAAAAATGGTGTACAGGTCAGGAGATAATTATTCCCACCGTATAAGAGTATTTGAATCTACTTTTTTTTAATTTCCAATGCAAAATTTTCATAATGAAATGATTATTTCAAGAGAATTTTAATAATCACAAAATAATGTGAGAATACAAAGATAAATTTTACCACATTGTAGTTTTAACTTCAAACCCCATTTAATGACATAATTAAAAGTAAACTTTTAAATAATATGAAAATAAAATGGTTAATTATATAATTTATCAAAACTATTCGTAGATACACCACACAAAATAAGTTAGTGTTGAATAATACATCTATCTCACAAATGTAAAAATTTAGATGAAAATCCCTTACCTTATCCTCCCTTTTGGTTGAACAGCATTTAAACTCTAGTATAATGTTTTTAATAATGTTATTAAATTATACCATTACCATAATAATATTTATAATATCATATATTATCTTTATATATAATATATTATTACACATTTTTTTGATAATATTTGATTATTTTTATCATTTTAGGTGTTAATTGTCATGCTTTTTCAGTATGTTTTAACTTTTTATCTTAGTTCTCCATATGTAGATGATTATTTCATCATATCTAGGATATAAAACATGGTTTAAATATCATATATATTCAGTATATTTTTATTAGGAATAATCCATAAAATGTGGATGTAGAAATTAAATTCACCATTCAATGGGATGATAGGTCATACGTACGCATGAACGCTACTTTCATTTCCATGTCATTTTTAAAAAGGTAGTGATATATATATATATTATTAAATTATTCTATTTATTTCATTTATTTCATTTATTTCACATATTTTAATTGAACCCATCTCTAACACAATTCATTTATAGTGTGAATGAATCACATTACTTTGAGGAGGTAGCAGTATACTCATCCACAAACAATGTCATCGTATTTCCACAAAATGGAAAGAATGAATTTATGTCTTATATAATAATTACATAATTATAAAGACATTATAAATATAATATATAAAATATATAAACTATAAATCCATCATTATTACCAACCTTTAAAGGTGTTAATTGAAGAACGAACAACTTCGGTACGTGAGGTGGAAGCCACCGTACACACGAATAGTGATTTTGTAACCCATTTGATGGAAGTGTTAGTGAGTCTATGTTGTACCCATGAAATAATAAAAAATAATTATATTGAGGATAGATATTTAATTATATTTTAATGATATCATAATAATTTAAGGGTAGGATAAATAAATTAAATAAAAGTGATCATTTAAGAATGTTACCTCTTTTCCAGGTAACTCCTTTTGGTTTATAGCAAAATGCATCCTTGGTTGGATTACCACCCAATTTTAGGACTCTAGGATTAGTTTAAGGATTTTGGGGATCTATTTTTAAAGTTATTTTAAGATCCAAATTGCTTGATAGTAGTGAATAATTGAGGGGGCGAGTACCTTTTCATAGTGGAGGAAAAGTGTCATTCCTGTAAATATAAAAAAGGTCAACACTCTAGAGAAATCTCTCTTAAATCATGTGCTTCCAATAATAATCCCAATTATATAAAAGGGGGAATATATTCTAAATATATCTATTAAATGGGTTTTTTAAAAGTTTATTGGTCATTTTGGTCCTAAATCTAAAGGTTTAGCCCCTGGTTATTCTAGTTTTACTTTTAATAATTGTAATAAATTTTAATTAATTTAACTAATATTTTTGGTCAAATACTATGTTGACATTAATAGATATTGTAAATTAGGAATATTAAAAATATGGAATTAATTAATTCCATTTTGAATCATAGAAATGGAAGAAATTTATTTAAAATTAAATCTTGGAGATGGGATGAAAACAAGTTCTCAAATTTTAAATGTTCAAAAGTTTGAAATGGTTTTATGTTCAATTTAATGTGAAATTGTTAAAAATGATCTAAATTGGGTTAATTTTTTTTATAATTTATCTAATTAAAATTTAAAAAAAAAATAAAATTATAATTTACCATTATAAATTAATTATACAAAAAGTAAGTTTTCTATTAAAATTAAGTATTTTTCACTATTGATCAAAAAATGATTTTACTCAGAATAATACCAAAAATTCACCAAAAGTAAATTTTAAAATTTTAATTTTAAAAAATAATTTTATTTTATTATATTAAATTTATGAAAGTGTTAAAATTTATATTTAAAAGAAGTTCCCCCATTGAAAGTAAGCAAGAATGCCTTTATGAAAATATAGGTTTTTAAGTGGAAAATTGGGTTTTTCTTATCTTAAGACTATAAAATATATTAGATCAATGTCAAAATAATTGACTGCATATATAATATATAAATTTTCAATATAAATTCTCTAAAATTTTTAGAATTAAATTAACTATATAAAATATGACAAATTAGTGTTTTTTTAGAAACCAGTGTTTCATGAATTACAAGATATCAACAAAAAAAGTATTCAAAAACGAGAAAATTTTAATATATTGGGGTGCTACATGTCCATGTGTAGTATAGAATACTGCCTCACAAAGAGATTCCATACTTTTTTTACTAATTCTTTACATGAAAGGTAATAAAGTATAAATTTAATGAATATATCTGATATATATAAAATTATAATGATACATGAAAATTAATATACAATAAAATTACTCACATATTCACCTATTAAGTAAATTATAACAATGCTTGTGCATACATCCAACTTAAAATCTCCACAAAGCAATGCGATTCATTCTCCATGTTAAAATTTGAATAATAACTCTAGTGGAAAAAAATATTTGTAACATCAATATCATTAGTTATATTATGTAACTATATCCTATGTTAGGGATCCACAACCTTCACAAAAAAATATGCATGAGAAAACAGGGTAATTTACACGTGAAACACTAGTGATAATGAAATATTTCTAATGAACTGGTACTAAGATGTTATAAAAGGTTCACATATGAAATTATAAATATTAATATAGATATAATATACATTAATAACATATTTAAAAAAACTATATAGGTGGTTAAAAAATTTCAACTAAATGAAAGTGTGAGGTAAGGAGTTTCATAACTCAATTTCCATTCATTGGGTTATATGACTACATTATTGATTACATTATTCCAAAATTATGTGTGACAATAATTTTATTTTATTTATGGTGTATTTACACTTTTATTTGTGTGGATATACATATTTTACACATAATAACTGAATTTATTAACTCTCACCTCAATGATATGAACTTTGTAAGGGATTTTTGTCTCAATTTTCTTTCTTTGATACATATAATATATTATAAACATATATTATTTTTTGTGTTTTATGTGCTTCCACTTTGACATGTAATATAATTATTATCCTTCTATTCATGAGATTAATGGTTTCATTTTATGTTATTCTTTAATGGGGAATAGATTCAAAAGTTTCCATTGTGGTAAGGGTTTGATGTTACAATCTCATTATTTATTATAATTTTTCATGATTATGATTTCGGTGATGAAATATTATGACCTAATTCTTGAGAACTTCGTGAATTTTATTATACTATGGTTATTCCCTGATAATACAATTTTCCCCTCATGTTCCCCCATTGATGTTCTCAATAAACCAAATGATCTTTTTATTCAAAACTAACTTCATTTCTCTCTTAAGGTTGAAAATATTTTTTCTTCCATAACCATGTTTTATGAAAACATTTTCCAGAATATTTTAATGTTCTAATATGATTTTTTAAATTCAATTTTACCCTTTTTTTAATTCTATGACATTTTTTAAAAGTAAAACTTCCAAAATAAGGAATATTGGTATTTTACAAAAAATGTTAAAGGAATATTTGTTTTAAACATGTAAGACATGAAATAAATTTCTCACCAATATTAACACTTAAGGTTTAAATTATTCGTTTATAATTTCCAAATTTTATTTCAAATAAAATTATTTCACCAATATTTTGTGATTTTTAGTTATTAAAAAGTGATTTTAAATGCGGAATGGTTATTTTACTCTATAATTTTTTTAATATTTTTTTATTCATCAATGATAACAAACCTTGTTTTTATAGATTGTTTTTGAATTCAGAATATATGTATCTCACATATATACCTTCCTTATTCTCTCCTCCTTTTAAGAGGTAATACATTTATTATGTTTTTTATCAAATACATTCATTATGAAATTTCATTTGATTATGATATAAAGGAAGATTATGTATCCTAGTTTCATTCCATGGGTAATACTTATGGTACGCCTTATATTCGATTTCCTTTATATGGAACACATAACTCGTGATCATTTTTTGAGGGGTGAGTGGGACTTGGTGTCCTAGGACAAACTATTTTTACTTTTATGACATCCATATTTGATGTATTTAATATTAATAAAACTTCTTATTATATTTTTTTCATTGTTCTATATTAATATAATGTAATAATTCCCTATAGTATACATTTCATTGATAAGGTCATAGTACCCCCCCCCCCCACACACACACTTTTGAGAACCTTAAAGTTCCTTGATGATATTCTTAAATATAGTTCAAAATTATGATAATGTATTAATATGTGAATTTTGGTAAATATATGGACAGGTTTGATTACTCATAAGTTGATGAGGTTTCTTTATATATAGTTCACACTGGGTAATCTCTAAAATTTTAGATTATGAGAATAGACCTGTGGGTTAGAATTCTACATTTTTTAGTGTCATCAGATATCCCAATCAACGAGCACGTGTAATAGTCATTATACTTTCATATTATTATTCATGTATATCATAACTAACAAACTTAGGTTTTATGATGAAAATTGTGATTCCATATGTTCGTGGTGAGGTAGGTCATGTTGGGAACATCTTGATTGAAATATCATTAAAGGACAGGTTGACGTAGGATTTATCCCTTACATATTTATGGAAGTAGATATTGTCGTTATTTTATTGGAATAAAACTATAACAATAAAATATGTGGTAGTGGTGAAACTATGCGAAAATTTTATATAGTCAAATAAAGACATATTGATCAAATAGGGTGGTGACACAGATTTGCATCTTGGTTGATAAGATATTGAGATGAAGAGATTTTATTACATAGTGAGTATTTGTATTTGGTTGTCATCATTACGACATAAGTTTATTTCTTTAATTTTCCATGACTCGTTAATAGACAGTAATATTGTACTTTAGGAAAGCCCATATAATGCATGTGAGAAAAATCCTAGATGGTCACACACTAAGTTTTTTTATTATATCGATTAAATTATATTTGAATTTAATTAATAGAATAAATATTATTCTCAAGACCAAGGTATAATTTTACTCATGTCTTACTGGTCGCAAATTTTTATTGATTAATTAAATATTTATTCAGGTTTTTAAAAAATTATAGAGGAGTTTGAATGGACTAAGACCATTTTCGGTGAAAAATATGAATTTAAAATCTATTTAAAAAATATTTTTTAATTTGTATGTTTTCATAAACCAAAAAATAATATTATTATTATAATTATTTTTGTTAAATGAGTTTTATTAAATAATGTAGTATTATTTAAGGGTTCCCAACTAATTAAATAATATTTTAACCCAAACCCTAGCTCTATAAATAGCTGGTTATGTCTATTGTGTACGGATTCCAAAATCAAAAATTGAGAATCATTGCGCATAGTGAAACACTCTTTTGACTCCCCTTTTATCTCTTCCTATCAAGAATGAGAATTGTAAATGATATTCCTTCAAGATAAAAGTATGATCAATCAACATGAATAATGAAAGTTAATTGACTTATTGTGATAGCACCTAGATATTGGTTAGCATTTCTCAAAGATCAAAGAATTACAATTAGATCATCTCTAGAGGGATTATATCCTTAGATCCTCACAATTTAACAAAGGCAATTCAAACAGTAATTTTCAGATGATCGACATCTATATCAAAGAAATAATTATCTATTAGGTATTTGTTTCCTTTTAAATTAAAAAAAATTATAAGTTTGAAGTGTGTGATAATCTTTTGGGGTTCTAGGAAACACAATATTAAAAAAAATTCCACCCCCAAATTCGTCTTCTATTCCTAGAACCAACCATTGGTATCAGATCAGTCACATTTAAATTTATAATTATATATATGATTATTGATCTATATGAAATCAAGATTTAATTTTATTTTCATGTTATTTTTTATTTAATACATTTTCAAATATCAAGTTATAAACATATTAATCATGTTCATTCATTGTTTCATTTTATTAAAGGTCTAAGGGTTGATGAAGAAAAACTAGATATGTTATGAGGAACATCTAATTTTTTTCTAGTATGACAGGATTACATGGCGTGTAACTGGATTACAAGTCATGTTCCCTAGCACACTACCCTTGTCCATTCCAAGGGAAACATAACATTCCATGTAGTTATTACACGAGTTTTACACCACATGTTGACAGGAAAACAGTCACATAGTATGTCAGATTACATGGTTTTCATATGGTGTAAATGTGGTAAAATCTACATGGGTTAGCAGTGTAAAACAAAAAACTTATATGCTTATTACGCATTGTTAAACCACATTATACTGAAAACCTAGAGAATGTATGATATAAACTATCTAAATGCAGTGTACACAGTGTGTATTTAATCAATTCCCATATCCAAGATATATGTCAATTCGTTATCTTCTAAATTGGACACAAAACATTAGAGATACATAGTGTGTACCTGGAAGCACACATCATGTAGTCGTTTGCCTGAGAACACATCATGTCGTTCAGAAGTTTCATAGTCACATGACATTCAGACCACGATGCATGTAGCTAGATAGTCCACACTATGAAATCCACCGAGATACACTCCAAAGAACCAAGAGAGTATCTCGGGCATACTGATACATGACATGTATATGGAATATAAAGGCCATGTAGTTTTCATAAGTCAACACGAAATATCCTCATGTGTGTGACCTAGATGCATGAAAATAGAGGTATGTGGAATTTAGCTGGATAGTACACACCTTGTAGTCTCTCAATTACTAGAAGAATTATATTATATTAAATTGAAAATTTCATCATTAAAACTTCATTTCTTTAATTATAATTTTAGGCGCTAGATAATTTAATAAGGGTTTTTAATAATTTTAAATTCACAAAAAAAATTATTGTAATAAATATGTAGCTATTAGTTCTGAAATTTATTTTTCATTAATACCATTGTAGTGGTTACCTCCAAATAAATTTGTATGGTCATTAAGAAGAAAGGGAATTGATTGATTAATTAATTAATTAATGCATGTGAATTCATCATAATAATCAATTATAGATAATTAAATGAATGTTTATAATTTACTATGACATATACGATCCATGTATGAACATTAATGAGCTATCCAAAGACTATTGTATGGGTTATAATTTATTTAATTTAATTTCTTCCATGGGTTTGAAGTTATTTATTATTAAATTAAATTTGATGGATTGTGAGTCATCCCACCTTCTATTAATAAGTAGGACCTGTCGATCCAATTATATTTATATAATCCCTATTTAACCAATCCTTTGGTTCCCCTCAATTTTATGTGAGTTATAAATAATTTTAATTAATGGAGTTTCCCAGATAAATTTGATGCGGTCCAATATAGAACCATAATGATGACAACCCATGTATTACACAGGTGGAAAGGAGTAATTTTGTAAATATTTCTAAGACTTGTAACATGAGTTATTTTCCTTAATCATAGGATAATTGTATGTCTTCTAATTAAATCAACCATTATATAAATTTCAAAAACATTTAATTTTTTTAATTTTTTATTTCTATGTATGCATTATTTAATTTTTATGGATTCAAGACCATGATCACATAAACAAATGATTTAATGTCAAAGATAGATTTAAAATAAATGTATTATGCATAAACTTTTTATCCTGAATGGTTCATTAATTAATTAATATCCACTTAATATTAACAATACATGCAAAGAATAAAACAACATAAAATGTATTCATAATAAATTAAAATCGATCAAATATATATTAAGTCAGACTTATCCTCTCATTACTTTATTAGGAATAAAAACCTTGGAACTAAGTGTTTGAATTACAATCATTGGGAAACATCATTTTTTACATGGAGATATTATGAAGGTTATGGGTTGACTTAACAATCTTTCATCAACAAAAGTATCCATATATTTACTTGATATAACTTGGAGGAATGTTTTAAAGAAATCCAAGATAGGATTTCAAGATAAGGGATTCCCCTTAATAGATCTAAGATCTATAGGACCACAGTTTGAAAAGACCTTCATAACTAATAACTTCCTAGTAGTTTGATCATACCTCGTTTGGGTTTTGTGAAGGGGAAATGGATCCTTCCCACTAAAATGACCTTGTAACTAGAATTTCTGCTTTTAATAGTGATGGATATTGGGGATTGATAAAATAGTGATAGATCTAATAAAAATCAATTATTTTATTTTTTCTAGAAAACATTTTATTCAATTTAAGTACTAATAATATTCTCTTTTAATTGTATAATAAAATGGAAAAGTTCATTATCCACACTATCCCTTATATCATAAATAGAGAAAGTAAATCTCCTCACTGAAACTAAATTCCATGAGTGGTTTAAAATCCTTCAGGTTATTTTCCTAATCAGTGAAAATATTACATTCTAGAATCCTCACATCATGATCCTCCTATAAAACATTCAAGGGATTTAGGATTCCTATTCTATGAAAAACATTTGACTGATGTTGTCAACATTCAATATTAAATGCTTTCATCTCTTTCTAGTGAACTTGTGAATTCTCAGGAAAACATAGATGAGAATACACAGATTGATAACCTCCATCGTCTTTATTGGGATAGATCTATCCAATAATGGTTTCATATTTCAAAGGTTCTCTTTAGGAGAAATATTGGAGAGGGTTCCTCATCTAGATCTCATGTAGTCAATATCATTGGCTACATTGAGAAACTATAGTTCTTAAGGATTAAAATCTTTGAATAACTAGGTACTAATATCATTCTTGCATCACTTCCACAGATATTATCTATATATTTTGTAAATTTTAATTTTAACAACATTTAGAATAATCTACCTGATATTCTCTCTCTTATTCTCTAAGTAGGTAAGGAAATGAAGCATGAAAAAACTTTAGCCCTTATGGTGGAAAAATAGAAATGGAAAGAAAATAGACTTAAGCCTGAAGATTCATATAAAACTTCCTAGAAGTTGGAGATCAAGGGGAAATCAATATAATTGTATGCTATTTGTATTTAATGTGGAAATAAGGGCCACTGGAAGAAAAATGACACCCAGAAAAAGAAGAAAGGGGAAGGTTTAGGTACATTTTTTATTGAATGAAATTTATCTGGTTCTACCAATTGTTTATTATATATATTTCAGGGTATTTAAAAATATATCAAAATATAGAAACCATGTATATTTAGAATAATTGACCATGGGGAGGTAGATCTAAAGTAGCCAATAGATCTAAACTTTTTGTTGTAGCAATTGGTGATGACCACCTCTCATTAGCGGTAGAAATGATCTTAGTTTTAAGGGTTGTTATTATATTCCTTCAAAAACCAAAATATATTAATATGTATCTATACTTGATACTGATAAATTTATTTTCAATTTTGTAAATTAATGTTTCTTTTTCTTATGTTATAGGAAATCAAATTTAAATAATGGGTTTATTTGTTAGATTGCACAAACCAAGTAACGGAAACTGATTGTAAAATATCTTTACATCAATCACACCACACACAACTATGGAATCTCAATCTAGGTAATGTAAATGAATAGTGATTTCTTAAATTAAAATAATATGGATATTTAGATTATTTTGAACTAAAACCACTTGGTCTGTGCCATGCATGTTTAAAAGTAAAAATTATGAGATCCCCATTTAGTGGAAAAGTTGAAGGGGACAAAGAGCATCCTGAATTGTTTCATAAAAATGTGTGTTGACCATTTTCTACTAAGGTAAGAGGTGTGTACTCACACTTTATAACTTTTAATTACTATTTTAGTAGATATAGATACCTTATTAATAAAGAACAAGTCTAATTATTTTTTATAAATTCAAGGAATACAAAAATGAAGTTGAGAACCATCATGGTAAAAAGATTAAAAAAACTATACTTAGACTGTGGTACAGAATATCATAGTCATGATTTTATTGATTACTTGTGAGAGTTTAGTATCCTATCTTAACTTACTATTCTTTATATGAATCCTTTGAATGGTGTAAGTTTAAGGGGGAACTGAACCTTTTTAGATATAGTGAGATCAATGATGAGTCGTGTGAGTCTTCCATTATCTTTTTGGGTATACACATTATAAATTGGAAAAAAACTAAAACTAGTGAAAACTATGTTAGTAGATGTTATACCATACCATTTTAGAAATATAAAGAAACTTGTGTTTTCATACCTACATTTTTTGTGGTTTTAAGTGTTTTTTAAGGCCTCTTTAGGTAATAAACTTGCACCCATATGCACAAAGTGTACCTTTATTGGATACCCCAATGAAACAAGATAATATTACCTATATGAACCCACTAATAAAAAAGTTATAGTGGAATGAAATTCCATATTTTTTGAGTGGTAGAACATATCTAAAACTTATAGTGGGATTGAGATATACTTCAATGAATATAAGGATCAAGGTATACAAGATTTGGTATAGGAAAAAAATTACAAAAAAGACATATGGAAGAAGAAAATATTACAGGGACACGAGTTCTAATTAGGTGTACAAGAGAGGTTATAGAACAATAATGGTATGGTTTTATTCTCACCAATTATAGTTCCTCATTATTAGTTTATAATAATGATCATATAACCTATAATGAAGTAGTGAGGGGCACATATGTTTCCAAGGGACAAGTACCCATGAATTACAAAATAGATTCCATATACCAAAATCATTTATGGATTTTGGTAGATACTCTAGGGGATGTAAAGCTTGTTGGTTTCAAATGGGTATTCAAAAATAAACTAGAAGTTGAAGGATAATTTAGTATCTAAAATGCATGACTAGTTGTAAAAAGTATTAAAACATCATCTAGGCATTGATTATGAGAAACAATTTTCACCAATTCCAATATCTAAATCAATCAGAATTATACTTATCATTGTGTCTTACCAGGAATATGAGATTTAGAAAATGTATGTCCATGTGTCCTTCCTTAATAGGAGCTTCAATGAAGATTTCTATATGATAAAACCCAAAGGTTTTGATATTTCAATGGATCCCAACAAGATATAAAAATTACAAAATCTATTTATAGATTAAATAAATCATCTTGGTCAAGGATATTTTGTTGTGATGAATCCATAATGGAATTTGTTTTCTTAAAGAATTATTGGCGGGAATGTATATAAAAATGTTTTAGTGGGAGTGTATTCATTTTTTTAATAGTATATGTAGATGAAATATTAATAATTGGAAATGAAATACCAGTCTTATAGTTTTTTAAGGAATGGTTGAATATATTATTATCCATGAAAGAATTGGTGACAAATATTATATTCTAGGGATCAATATTCATCATGATAGATCTAAGTGACTTCTCAGCCTAAGTAAAATTACATACAATGACAAGATAAGAATTATATTCGACATGGAACAATCCAAGAAGGGATTTATTATAGCATCACATAGAATTCATCATTCCAAGAAAATGTGTCTTATAAACATGAGTAAAAAATAAAATGGAAAGGATTCTATATACACAACGATTGGTTCAGTCATATATGTCATGCTATATGCTATTCAAGATTTATCCTATACATTACGTGTGATCAGAATATATTAATTTGACCAAGGTGAAAACCATTAGATGGAAATCAATAATATTCTTAAGTATCTAAGATATTCTAAGGATATGTTCTTGGTTTATGGAGGATATGAGGAACTATTAATTATAGGATATATAGATTCTTATTTATAAACAAACCAAGATTATATATAGTCACAAACATAGAATATCTTCCCATTTAATGAAGGTTTTGTAAGATAGAAGATCTCAAATAAGGCTACGGTAACATATTCTAGAGCAGATTCCAATTATATTACGACTTTTGATGTAGCTAGTGAATAAGTACAGTTGAGAAAATTTTTCTAAGATATTGATTTAATACCTAGTAATACAGATCATATCACACTCTATTCTGAAAATACTTCAATGGTGGATCTCACAAAAGAGGCAAGGTCAAATCAATGGATAAAGCACATACATAAAAATTATCATCTCTTAATATATATTTCTAAGAGAGGCAAGGTTACAATGATAAGTATTTCAATGGAAGAAAATGTGGTAGACCCACTAACTAAAGCTTTGACTTAGTAAAAAACTCTTATAATGTGAGTTCTACTCAAATAAAATTCCTAGGAATTTGGATATAGTCCAAGTGGAATTTTGTTGGATGTGATGTCCCAAGGACAGTTGTTTGTACCTTGATTAGATTTATATTTGAGGTATTGAATATTAATAAAAATAGTTATAATAGATTGTTTATTTTTCTATATGATTATAATGTAACAATTTTCTAGAGTATATTTCACATGGATATGGTAATATAAATTTTCCACTATAATGAAAACATTTAAGTGCTATAGTAATATACTTTAATATAGTTGTATATTCAGATAATGTAATGTGATGGGAAACATAGAATATAGAATGTTAGGTGTGAGTAATATTAAGTGGGTGAGGCTTCATCTCATAAAGTTCACACTTATTAATATCTAAGGTCATAGATTATAATAACAGACCTGCCAGTAAGAATTCCACATGTTTTGGTGTCAACGAATACTCCTATAGTGAGCATGTGTAATGGCCCTTATACATTACTATTATAATTAATGCATGTCATGAATAATAAACATATATTTACTAAATAAAATGATGACACTATATATTTTCTATGAGCTAGGGAATAATGGGTGTGTCATGTTAACATGTCATTAATGGAAAAGTTGATGAAGGATTTTTCCCTTCCATCTATATAGAAGTTGATACCTCGACCCTTTGATTGGGATTCAATTTTCACATTAAATTCCATGGCCTTGATGAAAGGATGTGTTTATTTCTAATTTTCAAAGAAATGAATATTGAGAAAATAGGTTGGTGAAATAGATGTGAAACCTACTTGATGATATATTGAGACAATGGGGTTATATTACACACTGATCATTTGTATGTGGTTTTCATCATTGTGACATTAAGTTCTCTCTCTTGGATGTCTTGACCTATTTCTAGATAGTAATCTTAGACTTTAGGTAACCTCATCTAATGACAAGAAGAAAGAATCCTACTAGGATGCACACTAAGTGTTTCTGATGATATAAGTTATATTATGTTAGAATTTAATTAATTTAATAAATATTATTCTCAACACTGAGGGATAATTTTATTCCTAACTTATCGATCTCAAATATTTATTGATGAATTAAATTATTAATAAAAATATTTATTTAGGTGTTCAGAAAATGCTAGATGTTTTCAAAGGGTCTAAGATTATATCCAATGAAAAATATTAATTAACAATCTAGTTAAATAAAAAATTTAATTGTGAAAGTTGATGAATGACAGAAAATAATATTATTGTTATTATTACTATGTGGAATTTGGTTTATTTTTTATTATAATATTATTAAAGGACCAACATGAAATTAAATAATATTTTAACCTAGACCCTAGATCAATAAATATAAGGTTATATCTATTGATTATTTCATCTAAAATAAAAACTCAAGAATCATTGTGAAAAATGAAACTCTCTCTCAACTAATATTTTATCTCTTCATCTCAATAACTAGAAATTCATAAGATATACCTTAAAGATCTAGGGATAAGAAATAAAAAAGAATAACAAAAGATGATCGAAATATCTTGTTATCACGCAAAGATTGATTGGAATTTCTTAGAGATAAATGTAGCACATGTGGATCACAGATAGAGGGATTCTATACTTAAATCATTATAGCGTAATGAAGTAAATCCAAAAGATAATTTCTAAATGAATGAAATCTACATAGAAGAAATAATTATAAGATAATTTATTTGTTTCTTCCTATATTAAATGAATTAATTATAAATTTGACATGAAATATAATTTCTCAAGGTTTTGGGAAACTCAGTATAAAAAGAAATTTTAACATATCACATACCACCAAATGCATTGACTACACCCAGAACCAACAAGTGGTATCGGAGTGGTCATGTTTAAATTTTTAATTATTTATTTGATTGTTGATCCATATGAAATCATGGTTTAATTTTCATTTCAAATTATTCATTCTTTAATCTATTTTGAATTAACTTGTTATCAATATATTAATCATGTTAATCCAATGTTTAAGTTTCTTAAATGTATAAGAATAAATGAAGAGTGATCGGATATTCCATTAAGAACATCCAAACCATGGAAGGTAAGATAGGGTAACACATTATGTACCCAAAGTGCAGATTATGTACCCATGAATTATACACATAGTTATTCTATAGGATATATGAAATTCCATGTATTTATTACATGTGTTATACGCCGCATGTTGACTAGACCACTTCATACATAGTATATCGAATTACACAGTGTGTATATGATATACGCATCATGAAGTCTACATGGAATAGAGACATAAATCACACAATTTGTATGGTCATTATATAAGGTCAAACCACGTGATAATGAAAACCTTGAGCATTTATGATATACACAACATGTATACTAGGTACATAGTACACAGTTCCTCAATTCCTATATCCGAGATTGACTTTGAGTCCTCAATTTAGTTATATAGACACACTACATTAGAGACAAATAACATGTTGCTGGAAGAACACATCATGTAGTCTCTCACCCAAAAACATGTTGAGTCTTTTCATGGGTTTCATAGGCATGTGACATTTAAACAACACGACATGTAGCTATCCTATACATACTATGTAATCCACTAAGATACATACCAAATGCCCTAGTGGGTATCTCATGCACACAGTAAGCGGATACAAGTCGTGTAGCTGGCATGCACACACCCAGTATTCTGGCTAAGTTAAAAATGCTAAATCCCCAGTTGTGTGACCCAGACACATGAAAACAAAGGCACATGATGTGTAGTTGGATATTAAATTTTGTTTAGTCTCCCAATTACTGATAGAATTAATATAAATTAAATTGACAATTTCATCATTAAAATTTAGTTTTTAAACTATAAATTTAAGTGTTTAAATGTTTAAAAATGTTTTTAAATAATTTTAATAGCTCAATTGATTTATTATAATAAATGAGAAACTATTAGTTTTGATGTTTATTTGAAATTAATAACTTTTTTTACGGTTATCTACAAATGAATTCAAATGGTCATTAAGATGAAAGTTATTTAATTTATTAATTTGTTTATTTATTAATGCAATCCCATTAATCTTAATAATAAAGAACAGATAATGAAATAGATGTTAGAAATTTAATTTTATGTACATGTTGTATATATGGTTGTTAATGATCCAGATCAAGACTAGTGTATGTTTCATAGTTTATTTAATATAATTTAATGCTTTATTTTCAATTATTTATTAATAAATTATATTTGATATCCTAATACTCATCCCTCCCACCATTATTATGTCGGACCTATGTGTCCAATGATATTTATGAAAACCCCTCTTTAACCAGTACTTTGGTTTCCATCAACTATGTGTGTTTCATAAATACTTGTAATTAACAGGGTTTCTGAAAGCATATGCAGGTGGTTCAAGATGGAAAAATAATGATACAAACCCTGGTGTTACATAAGTGGATATGTGTAATATTGTAACTCTTTCCAAGAAAAGAAGTACTAGTTATTTCCCCAAGTTCATAGGTTGATTTAATGTTATCTCATTAAATCTACCATTAGATAAATCTCATGAACGGGTCATTTAATTATTTATTTATTTTTAACTATTCATTATTTAATTTTTATGGATATAATATTATGATCACATAAATGAATGAATTAGTGTGAAAAGACACAATTTTCTGGGTAATTATATTATCCTCAATGTTTAAATGATTAAGTGATATCAACTTAACATAAACAACATATCCAATGGATAAAACAAATTAAAAAATTTGTATATTAAATTAAAATCCATCAACAATATATTAATCCAAAATTGGTCTTCCATCAATGGATTAGGAGTAAAAGCCTTGGAACTAAGTTTTTGGCCAATCCTCATTAGCAAACTTACTTATAATGTGTAGTTAGTATGAATTGTTTTTGATATCCATGTTAGGGTTCCAGGATATGGGAGTCTACTTAATAGATCAAAGAGCTACAATCTTGTAGTTGGAAAAGTCCTACCTAACTAAAAAATTTCAAGTGGCTTGCCCATCCCTTATTAGGGTTTTGTAAAGAGGCATATAGATCCTTTACACTATAATGTCTATGAAAATGCACACTCTGAGTTTAATAATGAGGACATTGGGACTTGAAAAAATAGTGGGGTATTTAATAAAAATCAATAAATTTATAATTTCATAAAAAATTGTAATCACAAAAATAACTAATAATATTTTCTTTTAATTGTACAATAAAATGGAAAGTGTTTCATCCACATTATCCCTCATATATATATAATAAAAATATTAAATCCTCACTAGCATCAAATTCCATGAGTTTTTAACATACATTCAGGTCATTTTATGCAATGAACAAAAATTTTATATGCTAGAACCCTCACATCCTGATCTGACTGTAAAAGAGGAGAGTGATTAAGAGTTCCATATATGTGAAAAACATTTGAGTGATGTAGTAGAAATTGAATGTTAAAGAATTTAATCTATTTATAGTGAACTTATGAAGTCTCAAGAAAACATTGATATGTATAGAATGCTAGTGAACCATGGTGGTCTTTACCAGAAGATAGCTATTTAGGTACAGTTTGATATTTTCAAGGAATTGTTTCAGAGAAAGATGGGAGACGATTCCCTATCTTGGATTAATGTAGTCAGGATCATGGGTTACATTGATCTCTTAGCAGTTCTGGGGTTTAAACACCCTGAGGAACTGGGAACCAATATCATTCTAGAATCACTCTATCAAAGCTTCACCAGAATTGTTGTAAATTTTAAATTGAACAACATTGATAAGTCTCTTCTATATTTTCTCACTCTTATTCTCCATGTACATAAGGAGATGAAGCGCACAAATCCTTTATTCCAAAATCAAAAAAAGAAAAAGGGAAAGAGAATATATCTAACACCAATCCTTCTTTATGACCTTCCAATAATATGTAGATCATGGGGAAATAAAGACAATGGGATTTTTTTGTTTTTCATATAGACGAAAGATCCATTTTAACAAAAATTTCACCAATCCAAAGAAGCAAGGGGAAGCTTCATGTGTTTTTTTATCAACTGAGATTTTTCCATTTCTCCAAACTGGGTATCATATTCAACTTAGGGTGACCACATAGGTATTCAAACATAGAAACCAAGTAGATTTATAACTATTGAATGGTGGGAGGTAGATCTATGAGAAGCCAACGGATAAAAACTTTTTTTGTCGTTATCGGGGATAAGCACCTCCCATTTCTGACTAGAGTGATCATGGTTTTAATGGGTTTCTATTATCTTCCTTCAGTTACAAATATATATATATATATATATATATATTTATACATGATGCACATTCATTGTTTTTCAAGATTAAAAATATAAAATTTTTTGTGGTAAATCACATTTAAATAAATGTTTTATGTGTTTTATTAAATGAACTATGTAATGTAAATCCATAAAGAAACTATTTCACATGGCTCATACCAAACACAACTATGGAATACCTAGCTAGATTAAGTAAATGAAAAGTTCCTGAATAAATTATACTATTATAGATATTTATATTTTTTAAACTAAAACTAGTTGGTCTTTATCATTCATGTTTCGAAGGTGAAATAAACAAATAAATATTTTGGGGAAAAGGTTAATTGGTCAAATAGATTCTTGAATTAGTTCATACCACACCTATAAGGAATGATTCTTTTCAAATGTTTTTAATAAATCCAGGAATTTACTATAAAGAAAATATTTACCTATTTCAATAATGAAATACATCATAATTCTACTTTCCACTATGAATTATCATTACTATTATATTTGAAACTGAATTTCAAAATATAATTCCTTAAAGGGAACCATTAGGATGGTGTCTATATGATTCAACTGGATGGGTTTGTGGCTCAAAAGGACCCCAACAAGATGCAAAAATTGAAAAAATGCATTTATGGAAAAAATATATCATCCAGGTCATGGAACATTAGTTTTATATATACGTAATAGATTTTGGTTTCATAAAGAATGAGTCTGATCCTTATGTATGTAAATGGTTTAGTGGGGGACTGGAAATTTTCTTAATAGTATATTTTGATGAAATATTAACCATTGTAAACGAAACACAACTCTTACAATCTATTAATTTATGGTTGAATAAATTATTCCCTGTGAAAGACTTGGGTGAGATAGCATATTTTCTTAGGATCAAAATCTATCGTGATAGATCAAAGAGACTAGTCAACCAAATTCATTGTCCATAAATTAACAAGATAAGGAATATATTCAATATGGAACTATCTAAGAGGGGATTGTTTTCAACATGTAAATACCCCAACCACTATATCCCAGAGTCAATGCACTGATTTATTACATTTTAAATATTATATGGAATTGTATCATGAAGGAATGAATAGTTATGTAGTCTTGGTAAACTAGATTTATATTTGAAATTAAAATTACATTTTATAAATAATATAAAAAAAATTTATCATTGAGAATTCCATTATTCCACTTATCATAACCATGCATATCAATCATGATAAACTTCATGGAAACATGGGGAAAATAAACATAATAAAGGGATGGGATAAGATACTCAGTAGGGTTAATCATACAGTAGAAGATGACATAAATAAAAATAAACAATATTCTAGGATAATAACTAAAAAATCAATCCATTAAAACATAATATTGTGCCTAATATGGAAGAAATAAAATATGATCAAATAACTCTATATAAATAATCACATGAGAATGATACCTAACAAAGTATATTCTAATTGTCAAATAATCACATGAATTTTCAATCACACATATCATAATTAGGGGTTTCATAATGTTTTAAATCTTAAAAAACCCATCAAGGCCTCAACCAAGAAATATACAAAAATGGGTAAGGCCTTGGCCAAAACCTGTTATATTTTGTCTCCTGAGACCAACTAATGAATCTAGGGACCATAAATAGTCTCCCCTATCACTCGCTAAGTCCATTTCACTACTCATATGAAATTGGTGAATCATAATCAAAATAAACATTATTATTTAAAGTGAAATATGATATGTAAGTACTTTTCTCATTTAATAAACATAAACATAAACCGTCTAGAGAAATATGGTGAATTGTATCAAAATATCTTATACCAAGTAAAAATGATCATAAAATATTCAATAAAATATTTTAAATGGAATCATAATATATTAGACTCAATAAATCATAAGATTAAAAAACAATATGTTTACATAGATACTTTAATAGGATCAATGAAAATATTTTAAAGAAAATACCCTTTTTAACTTTGAAATCACTTATTCTAAAAAATATGCCCAATTATAAGAGGAAAAAAATTCTTTGAAAATAACAATGTAAACTTTTAAAGGATTCTCAAATGAATTAAGGTGTGATGAAAGTGCTAAAATTTGTTCATTCGGTATGAATTTTGAAAAAAAACAAACATTTAAGAGTATTTTCAAAAGAAAGTGTCGATGTTAATCAAATGAATCAATTATGTGTATCAAATGTAAATAAACATATAAAAATTATAAATAAAACTTAAGATAATAAAAATTAATTTTACACATAATCATATCATCACATAATAAATGGAGTATAAGTTTAACCTAAAGAACAAAAGTTAGGTTATTAATTCCCTTATTAATTTGAAATCTTTCAAAAAATATTCCCCATAAAGTTAAGTATAATAAAAGAAACATTTAATACTATGAAGATAAATATATTCATTATATGATATATTAAATGGAATTATGTACACCACATAAAAGAAAAAATGGTTGAATAAAGAATATATCTCATATAATTGAAGGTGATATGAGAAACCATTAAATTGTGTTTAAAAGTGTTATTCACATGTACTTAGTTTCCTAGATAATAAAATTATATTAAATAATTACTTAATTAATAACATATTCAGAATATATTGGATTTATTATAATTTTATTAACTTCATTTATGCCCATTTTTTATTTGTTATAATATTTAATTTTATTGATTTGGGAGAATTCTTTTAATGGTTTTATGGTGGGTTACATGGGGTATAAATATGATAGTTATTGTAAAATGGATGAAAAACTATAGAAGTGGAATGGAATAATATGAATATAATTTAAGTATTTTAAATATTCCTCATAAATAATTTTGTTATATAATATGAGTATCAAACATAATAAAAAATGAATAGTTTATTTTTGTGGTCCTTATGACCATCAAAAACTAGTATCATTTATTTAATATTTAGTTTAAATACTTGTTCAATAAAATTAAATAAGTTCTAATATATATATTAAAATAAATTTTAACCATAAATTTGGATTTATGATCATTCATGAATTAGGTATTGAAAAATGAAAATTCATCATCCACAAAGGCAGTGAATCGACACCTTAGGGACAATGTTTTCATTTCTAAAATAAAAGGAGAAGAGAAGAGACTTCATGATTGATATTCCATTACCATACCAAATTTACATTTTGTGTGAAACTGGAGTTACCATGGCACTTTATATGGGGGAGGTGAGGGAAACATAATAAATTAAAATAAATTAAAAGAGGGAGAGGGAGAGTTGTACATCATAATTGTCGTCTCCTTGAAAACCTCTTTAAGGCAATTGGAAATGGTATTTTGGAGAGATTATGAAAACTAGAATGTGGGGAATAGGTTAGGGAGAGAAATTGGGTAGAACATATTCAAGATCAAAATCTTAGAAGGTTTGAGTAGAAGGGGTGGTGGGGTGGTATTTATAGTGTAAGAGAGGGGTATTTTTTTATTATTCTATTCATTAGTTTATTATTTTGGATCAAAAATATAAATATTATTGATTATCATGACTAAATACATTAACTGGAGCATTTTTGTTCAAGATAATGTCCACTTACATAATCCATGACTCAATAACTCCTTTATTTACTTATAATGTTAAGTACATTAAATTATTATATTTAATTATTCACTAAAAATTCAACTACTTTAAAAAAATCCCAAAATGTTAAACGTAACCATTTTAAAATGTTTATATTTTAAAAATAGAATCAATTTTATGAAAATAATTTTCTAAATAAGTTAAATTTGATGTTCAAATAAAATCATTAATTACTCAATGTATATTGATTTTTATATTATAATTGATTTTACAACACCTTGAAAATTCATTTATGGTCTCATAAAATTATCTTATAATTATAAAGCAATAAAACATTAATTTATGGTCTATTATATGAAAATAAATTTTCTTATAAATTATTTAATTTATTATAAAATTTTCAATAAAAATTTACGTTTCACAAAAATATCAAAACTTAATTTATCTTTTTTAAAACATTTATTTACTTATACAATGATATAAATAAATCGTATTTTCACATACGAGATACCTAAAATTAATTTATCCTCTCACAGCTGAGGTTATTATTATAATGGCCAAATTACTATTTCCAATAGTCACACCACTATTCCAGGGGATATGTTAATATTTAATTTTATATCATGGTTCGTTTAAGCTTGAAATTGCATGAAAAATAAGTTTCTAAGATTTTAAATTTAAAAGAGACATATCATAAAATATTAGGCTCTTACATTATCCCTACAATAAAAACATTCATCGTCAAAATTTCTATAATTTTACCTCATAAAAATATTTGGGTAGTTCTTTATCATAATTTCTTCTAATTCCCATATCTCCTCATCAATTTTATGATTTTTCCAAAGTACCTTTACCATTTGAGTCATATAATTCCTCAAAATGTGTTCTCTAGTGTCCAGAATATGGATAGGATCTTCACTATATGGTAATCCAGGTTAAAATTCTATTTCTTCATAAGTGAGAACATGTGTCACACCCTGACCTTTAAACTTATTGTATTTTTTTTCTAGCCTTCGGTTTCTCGTTTCAAGATTTAGGTTGGGTCCAAGTTTTTTTTGATGTTTGTCATTTTTGGTGGGTTTCAGACTGGTGTGCGGGCACCGCATGGTTGGCGGTACCGCGCGGTCGACCCAGGTGACCATGTTATTTCCCACTAGTTGAAATAATTAAATATTGAGGAAACAAAATGAAAATAAAACAATAAACATGTGATTAAAATTTAAAAGATTTTTTTAATAATAATGATTATGTTACCATTATTATTACTTGATTTATTTTTGTGATATATTATTATTAATACTAATCTTATTATTATTATTATTATTATTATTATAAATTGAATAAAAACAGAGATACCCTCTGGGGGTCAACCCCCCCCCCCCCCCTCTTCCTCATGTGCGCTACACTCCTACAGTAGCATCCCCCTCCCTGTCCATCCCACGGCCGCGCCCCCTCCTCCCCATCCAACCCTCGGCGGCCCCAATGCTTCTCTCCTGTGTGGCAATGCCCCCCCCCCCTTCGGGGTCCTCCAGAAACATGCTAGCGCCCCTCCTTAGCTGTTCCGTCCTCCTATAATGGCCACTCCCGTCGTGTCTCCCACCTTCTGGACCGGCCGCTCCCATGGAATTTCCATCCTCCTACATTCACCACACACTGCCTACCTCTCTACGCCGGCATCTACGTCCAGCCACCTCTGGTCCCCCTCTGGTCGTGTCCAGCAGTCCTTCAGTTTCCGCCCTACTCTAGGCAACCCGAACCCCATGTGGTCTCCCTTCCGGGATGCCTGCCTTCACCAAAAGTGGCCTATTCCAGTCATGGCCTCCCTCGTCGATGACCTCTCCAGTGCGCTTGACCCACTGGTACCCTTACCAGCGCACACGACCCCATTGGTAGAGGTGGATGGACTCAATTTTTCATTATCATCATTGTTCTGGGTGAGATTATATAGTCACTAACTAGTTTTTTACTGTATAATTTAATGTATTATGTTTTATGTGAGTCCCTGGTGTTTTTTTGGATTTTCAATGCTCTTTGCCGAACAAATTTTGGGTGTCTGGAATTTATGAAGGGAGTTAAGATCATTTACTAGTGCGCACAGGTATTTTCCCAGGTATGGATATATAAATCTTCTAAGTGTGTGTTACATCGTGGCACGGGGAACACTTGCATCGGTTTATATTTATATACATATATTGAAGTGTGTGTGTGCGTGCGTGCAAGAGGGTTATTTCTTGAGTTATAAAGTTATGTCTTGACTTCCCTGAGGTAGAAGAATCCATGATTTTCCTTTCTATTACATTGAATTTGATGCTTGATGTTTATTTAAAATTATAAACTTGTTTATCACCTATATGATACTCCTATTAAGCTTTTTAGCATGTTTTTAAGTTGTTATGTTTTTTCAAAAATAGGTTTTTACCTGAATCTTGGTTTATTATCTTGTGTATTGTGCCTATGGTTTTTGCTAAAAATGTATTTTTTGTTCCTAGGGTGAGATTGGATGGTTGAGTGGGGTATCCCCATTGAATTTTTTTTAAACTGGTTTGGATCATGTTTTAAACTCTACATGTAAAATGTGGTGTTTTCCTCTTAGAGTGGTTTTGTGTCTATGGTAGAAAGGGATTTTTGGTTTATGAACAAGTGTTAGATTTTATAAATTAGATAAATGGATAGTTTTGGGTTGAAAGAAAATGGGCTATTTATTAAATTTTGTTTCAAATGTTTTAGTTGGTTTCAGAGTGTTCCCTAAGATGAAGGCACCGCCATGGGTTCACTAGGTCCACACATGGTTGTGAAATTAAGTGATGATGGCACCTTAAATATAGTCTCCCTCAAGAATTCCTCTTCTACCTTCCCTCATTTTTCATCTAAAATGTTTCTTTTTTTCCAAGACGGGGGAAGTTGTGCTTCTTGTGTTCAAAAGGGGGCTTCAAAATATGTTTCTCTTGGTTTTCCCTGGTTGGCCCGAAAATTTACTTAGGTGATTTGTTGGAAGCTAAGGCCCATTTGGCACTTTATAAAAGAGTGTTGGCTTGAATGTAATTCAAAAACCCATTTGGCACTTTCATATGATTTAAATGTTTTAACTTGTATTAAAATAAACTTGGGCATGTTTTGGTGAATGTTTGGTTTAAGGGCATGTTTGGCCATGTTTATATAAATGTGATGCTTGTTGTGGTTTTGGAAATGTCTTAAAAGTGTTTTTGGTAAATCCTCCAGTGTTGTAAATCTAGTAGCCTAATTGGAACTTTCTGATGGCTATTTGAAAAAGTAAAGTTTGATGTTTGGAATCTTTTGGGGGCCATTTGGTATCTTGGAAGTAGTTGTTCAGAAACCCCCTCTTAGGTTAGGTATCCTGCCTCATTGATTTATAATGAGATGGGAGGGCCTCGGTCTGGGACATAATTTGTATGATAATTATTTTAAGGCATGGGACTAAGCTTAAGGTGTTCGGGGTGGTTTCGTATTGTATAGTGTGATTGTTTATATATGTATATTGCATATTGTTTGAATGTGTGGCACGCCTCTTTTTGAATATATCATGGAAACCTAGAATAGAAAGGGGTTAATGAGAACGATTGCTTCCCTGGAAGTTCATGTACAGTCTAGTGGACCATAGTAGGTGGATATTTGGGATATTTTCTTTGTGATTGGGCCCCTTAGTCTGACCTTAGAAAGGGTGGCCTGGTATTAGGGTGTTTTATTCTGTCGTGTGTGGCATACTACTGGGGATGGAGTCACAGGTATTAGTATGTTCTGGTCTTCCTCCAACTTCCTAAGTTTTCCATGATCTTGTGGTATGAGCACTATTTGTACCATTTCCATTTCTGTGTGTGGAATCATATCCTTGAACTTGGTTTTGGTGTCTTCTTGGAAAATTTTTGTATGTATGGTTTGTTTTAAAAAGGATTTCAAAGTAGCTATTTTGGAAAAGTCTATGTGAGCACCTATTTAGTTTTATTTTCCTTGTTTTTGAATTATAAGGGAATGGAATTATGATTGTTATTTTTCAAAATGTAGTGTATATATGAAGACATTATTTTTATAACTGTAGTTCAAACTAGTATTATTGGATTGTTTTGGAATTGGAAAATGCATGGATTTTCTGGTTCACTTTTGGAATCTCTATTGAGAATTTTTTTTCTCATGCATATCCTACATTTTCATATACATGTTTCGTTCCTTGGTTCAGGATCCCATTTCATCTGCCTGTTGAGGTAGGTTGTTAGTGTTGGAAGCGACCTAGAGGTCACATGGAGGTATGTGAAGTTTTGTTTTCTTTGCACAGCACCTTTTTATTTTCACCACTAGAATTTATTTATCTATTTATCATTTTCTGATGGTCCAAATCATTCCAAATGGTTAAATTTTGATGTTGGACACTAGTTTTGAGGCCGTGGGGATTGGTAATGCCCCGCGAGCCATGTCGCGGGTTGGGTTGGGTGATGCGTTGAAACTCGACCAAGGCTGGTTCATGAACCAATGGTATTAGAGGAAGGTTCTTTCTATTTGGGATTCTTGTAGAAGGAGATTAGGATTGTCGAGTCTCAATAGGTAGGTTATGGGTTAGTGCCTGATCACCACTGCTCGTGATGAGACCTGAGTTACCAGGGGTAGTCCGGGATTTGAGTATTTTGTCTTTGGATTTTTTTGGATTAAGGGATAACAATGGAGGTGAATCGGCTTATGTTCTAGCCTCATAGAGGGTGGTGACCCATTTGGAGTCCAATTGACCAATTTAAGGTTCTCTTAGTGCTATTCCTTACTTGGGGCATGGATCACCACCATGTCTTTGGGTTAGGAATATGTACTAGTTTCTCATTTTAGTGGTTTGTTGTTGGATGCGTTTAATTTTCATCTCGTTTAATGTGAGTGGGTGTTAGAAATGAAATTGGTTTTGAAATGTAAAAGTGTTTATTTTAAATTGTTTTGAAATTGGTGATGTGGGTTTTTAAAGAGCTAGTGTTTCAATTTAGAAAATTTTGGTTTCTCTGGATTTGATAAGGGAAAGAGATAATGGAACCATGGAATTATTTATGGAGGGTCACAGGTGCATGGCTATGTGATGAGAGTGTGTGGGGTCACTTGTCCACAAATTATGTAAGCAATATTGAATTAACACACATGTTATGGTTCATAATGTGTCATAGGTGAGTTTTAAAATTTAAAAGAAATGGGGAAGTGTTTGGAAAAGTAATTTTTTGTTGTGTTTGTATGTGTTTGGATTATGTGTATGTTTCCCTTGCCTTGGGTTGTTTCTTTGATTGACATTGGTTTTGATGTCGATCACATTTATGTGTCTTGTATTGTTCTGAGTATTCATCCCAGAAAGGTCGCTAAAGTTTTCAATGATTCATGCCCAATTTTCATTTATTTTCATGCATTTCCTATATTACAAGGTAATGAAAGTCTGTTAGAGACATTTGTGTGGTTTGAATAATTAGAGTGGGACTTCGAGTTGTTGGTAACTCCCAAGTTCGTTAAGGTTCATGCCATCTCAAGTTTGTGTGAGGGTCTAGTGTTGGACTAGTGGAGGTTGGGTACCACATCTTCTCTAGGATTTGAGGTGTGGTCTGTTTTCGTGAGGGTTCCCCATCTGGCGAGTGATTTGTGACATAGGAACCTATTTTTTAAGGATCTTGTTTGTTGGTGTCGGCTTATGGTTCATTGGACTGTTCTCTTACGTTCTACTAGAGTGGCCGATTTGAGCATCCTAATCCATCTGGTCTCATCCCTCTGAATTCCTACTATTGTGTGACCATTCGGGTCCCTAGGAAAGGTTTCTAAAGAATTTCCATTAGGGGAAGACGTTCTGGTCAAGGGGATGCTCAAACCTGGCCGTGAGGAATAAGATGATTTGGCCAAGAGATGCCAAGCCCCATGTCTTGGGGTGAAGCTCGCACATAGTTAGGAGTTGTCAAGGGGGTGTGGAATCTCAGTTTGGATCAAGTTTTAAGCTTTCAGATGGAAATATCCAAACTTTACTTATTCTATTTTTGTCTCCATCATAAAGACAACCTTTTTGTGGTGGTGTGATGAGCTCGTTCTACCGTAATCCAAGAATCATTACTTACTCATAGTGCGGATTTTAAATCATCTATTATCCTTGAAGGGTGTTGGGCCCATGGATAAACTTTTATTTATAGTTTTGAGTTTTTTATTAGCTGTGTTCTTAAGGGGGATGTTGGGTTTTGTGAAATTGATGGGAAACTTTGAGTTAATTTCTCATGCTTAGATTGTTGGGTTATTTCATAGCAATATTTCTGTCTAAGTCTCAACGGTGTTGTTTGGTCCAAGTGGGGAAAGTGAATGTGTTCAGTTTTGGAGTTCCCACATTACCCCTCCACCCCCCCCCCCCTTGGGGTTGGTTTGTTTGGGATTAATAGTTTTTGTGTTAGTGAATTCTTATGGTGGGGAGAACCCCATCATGTTCTCCCCTTAATCTTGGGCAGTGGTTTTTCTTTAATTGGTCAGGTGTGACATGTGTTGATAATGGTCACCCTAAGTCTCTCAATTTCCTTTAGTTTTGTCTAGACATGGACTCTATTTGTGTCAAAAATTGTCTTGGTGACTTTCTGGGGGTAAACATTTATGTGGTGGGGAGAATTCCTAGACCCTGACCTTTAAAATTATTGTATTTTATTATTTCTTAACTTTGGTTTCTCGCATCTAGATTTGGGATGGGTCTCAGTTTAAATTTTTTTATGTTTTTAATTTTTGGTGGGTTTTGGACCAGTGTCCAGACACTGCAAGGTTGGAAGTACCATGCGGTCGACCCAGGTTACTGCGCGATTGCCCACCAGTTGGAATAAATAAACCTTTATGAAAACAAAATGAAAATGAAAATAATATAATATAATAAATATGAGATAAAAAATTAAAAGATTGTTATAATAATGATGATGATGATACCATTATTATACATCAATCATGCCTGCGGCATCACTGTCCTCTGACGTTGGCCACACCCCACCCACCTCCCTGTGGCGGCAGTTGTGTCCAGCCACCACCCTACGCCTAGCGACCCAAACCTCTGTGTTCTCCCTTCCCGGCCGCCCGCCTTCACTGGAACTAGCCTATTCAGGTTACGGCCTCCCTCTTTGATGCACTCTCAGTTTTGTTCGACCCCGTCGGTTCCCTTTCTGTCATGCGTGACCCCATTGGTACCCTCTTCAACGCACAACTCCCCAATGGTGTGATTTCCCTTCACCTAGGGTTCCCTTTTTCTAGGTTTTTTTCTTTGTCCAAAAATTCGATTTTGTGATTCATGTGTTTTCTTGGTGTTTAGGGTATGCGATGGATGTATGGGGACCTGTTATTCCATGTTCCAGCATCCGCCTCCAAGGGTGAGGTGGATGAACTCAATTTTTCTCTCCTTCCATTGTTTCGGGTAAGATTCTATAACCGCTGACTAGGTTTGCACTGCTTAATTTTGGGTCTTATGGTTTTTTTGAGTCCCTATTGTTTTGTTGGAAGTGAGATGGTCTTCTCTGCACTATTTTTTGGTGTCGAGAATTTTTTCAGGGAGTTGAGATCGTTTCCAAGTGTTCACGCATATTTTCCCGGGAATGGATATATATATATATATATATATATATATATATATATATATCTTCTGAGTGTATATTCTTTCATGGTGAGGGTAACACGTTCATCGGTTTAAATGTATATATATATCTGTGTGTGTGTGTGTGGAAGTGTGTATGTGAGTGTGTACAAGCGGGCTGTTTCTTGAGTTATAATGTTTTGGATTGACTTCTTTGAGGTAGGTGAATCCAAGATTTTCCGTTACACTACATCTCCTTTGATGCTTGATGTTTATTTAAATTTATAACCTTGTTTCGCACCTATATAATACTTCTATTAATCTTGTTAGGATGTTTTTAATTTGTTATGTTTTTCCAAAAATAGTTTTTTACATGAATCTTGGTTTGTGCCCTTCTGTATTATGCCTATGGTTTTTTCTAAAAATGTAGTTTGTGTTCCTTGTGTGAAATAGGATAGTTGAGTGGTGTTTCCCCATTGAATTGTTTTGTTAAATTATTTTGGATCATGTTTTAAAATCTATATGGGAAACGTGGTATTTTCCTCTGGGTGTGGTTTTATGTTTGTTATAAAAAGAGATTTTTCATTTATGAACATGTGTTGGATTTTATAAATGATACAAATGTATGGTTTAGGGTTGAAGGAAAATGGGGTATTTATGAAATTTGGTTTCAAATGTTTTGGTTGGTTTGAGAGTGTTATTTCAGATGAAGGGACCACCATGGGTTCTCTATGTGCACACATGGTTCTACAATCAAGTGATGATGGCACCCTAGAGAAAGTCTCCCTCAATAACATCTCTTCTCCCTTCCCTACCATTTCTTCTAAAATGGTTCTTTGTTTTCAAAAATGTGGGATGTGGTGTATCTTGTGTTCAAAAGGTATTCTCAAAAAAATTTCCTCTTGGTTTGGCCCAGTTCTCCTTGAAACGTACTTGGGTGAGGGGTTCGAAGTTAAGGCTCATTTGTAACTTTATAAAAAAGTGTGGACTTGGATGTAATTAAAAATCCTATTTGGCACTTCCATATGATTTGTATGTTTTAACATGGCTTGAAATTTACTTGGTCATGCTTTCGAGAATGTTTGGTTTAAGGGTTTGTTTATCCATGTTTATTTAAATGTAATTTTTGTGTGGTTTTGGAAATGGATTCAAAGTGTTTTTGGTAAATCCTCGAGTGTTGTAAAGATAAAGGCCTAATTGGAACTTTGTGGTGGATATTTGAAAAAAGGTTTGATATGTGGAGTATTTTGAGGCCCGTTTGGCATCTTGGAAGTAGTTTTTTTTAAACACCTCTTAGGTTAGGTCTTCTACCTCTTTGATTTATTGTGATACGGGAGGTTACTCAATATAGGACCTCCCTTGTATGATATTTATTCTAAGGCATGGTACTAACCTTTAGGCGGTTGGGGTGGTTCTAAATTGTGTAGTGTGCTTGGTTATATATATATATATATATATATATATATATATATGTCTTGTTGTTTAAATGTGTGGAAGACCTCTTTACGTTAATAGCATGGAAACCAAGAATAGTAAGGGGTTACTGAGAACGATTACTGCATTGGAGGTTCATGTACTGTCCAATGGCCCATAATAAGTGGAAATTTAGGATTTTTTTTGGAATTGGGCCCCTCTGTCTGACTTGAGAAAGGGATGTTGAGTGTTAGGGAGTTTGATTCTATCATGTGTGGCATGCTACTAGGGATGGAGTCGAATGTATTTGCATGTTCTGTTCTTCCTCTAGGTTTCCTAGGTTTTCTGTGATCCTTTGGTATGAGCACTGTTAGTACCATTCCCTTTGTTGTGTGTGGAATCATACCCTTGAATTTGGTTTTGGTGTTTTCTTGGAAAATATTTGTATGTATGGTTGGTTTTAAAAAGGATTTCAAAGTAGCTATTTTGGAAAAGTTTGTGTGATCCCCTCTTTTGATTTTTTTACTTTTTTTTTGAATTATATGGGAAATGGAATTGTGATCGTTAGTTTTCAAAATGAAGTGTATATATGAAACCCTTATTTTTATAATTTTTGTTCAAACTAGTATTATACAATGGTTTTAGAATTTGAAAATTCATGGATTATGTGGTTCACTTTTGGGATCCCTAATGAGTATTTTAATGCCCATGCCTATCCTATCTTTTCATATGTAGGTTTTGTTCCTTTGTTCAGGTTCCCATTTTGTCTACCCATGGAAGTAGGCTATTAGTGTCGAAGGTGACCTAGAGGTCACATGGAGGTATGTGTAGTTTTGTTTTCATTTCACTACTAATTTTTATTTTTACTTCCAGTTTTTATTTATATATTTATCTTTTTATCAGGATAAAAATCATTCCCAATGGTTAAATTTTGATTCTCAACACTAGTTTTCAGCTGGGGGGATCGATAATGCCCCTCGGGCCATGCCATGGGCTAGCTTGGGTGACCAGTTGAAGGTCGACCCAGGCTGGTTCGTGACAAAATGGTATCAGGGGAAGGTTCTTCTTATTTGGGTATTCTGGTAAAAGGATATTAGGATTGTCGGGGCTCTGGAGGTAGGTTACTGCTAGGTGCATGATCACCACTTCTCATGGAGAGACCTGAGTTACCAGGGGTGGTCTGGGTTTTGATTCTTTTTTCTTCGGTTTTTTTGGATTGAGGGATAACAATAGAGGTTAATCATCTCATTTTGTGGCCTCACATGGGTTTGTGACCCAAGTGGAGTCCAAGTGACTGATTCAAGGTCCTCTTATTGTTATGACATACTTGGGGCATCGCTCACTACCATGTCACCAGGTTAGACTTATGCACTAGTACCTCATTCTGGTGGTTTATTATTGGTTGTGTTTTTATTTTTATCTTTATTGATGTGAGTGTGTGATAGAAATGAAATTTTTTTTGAAATGGAAAATTATTTCTTTTAACTTGTTTTGAAATTGGTGAATTGGGTTTTTAAAGAGCAAGTGTATCGATATGGAAAATTATGGTGTGTATGGATTTCATAAGGTAAAGATATGTTTGAACCATGGCATTCATTAAGGAGGGTCACACGTGCATGGGTATGTGGAGAGAGTGTGTGTGAGAACATTTCCACAGATAATGTAAGCAGGGTTGAATGAAGGCACATGTGACGGTTCATAAGGTGCCATAGGTGAGTTGTAAAATTTAAAAGAATTGGATGTGTTTGGAAAAGTAATCTATTTCTTCGGTTTGTATATGTTTGTCTTATGTTCTTATTTACTTTGTCTTGGGCTGTTTCTTTGATTGAGCTTTGGCTTGATGTCGATCGTAGTTGTGTTTTTTGTGTTGTTCTGAGTACGCTGCCCAGAATGGTCACTAAGGTTGCCAATGAGTCTTGCCTAGTTTTAATTTCTTTTCGTGTGTTTCCAATATATCAAGGCAATAAAATCTCATTAAATGTAGTTGTGTGGTTTGGATAATTATAGTGGGCCTTTGGGTTTTTGGGAACTCCTAGGATTATTAAGGTTCGTGTCCTCTCGGGTTTGTGTGAGGTTCTAGTTTTGGACTAGTGGAGGTTGGGTTCCTCATCTTCATTAGGATTTGGGGTGTGGTCAGTTTTCATGAGGGTTCCCAATAATCATATGATTCTAAATAATCTTCACCATATTTAACTTTTATTTTAACAATTCAATTCCCAAATTAATTTCTTTCCCCGACTTCATCCCAACAAGATAGATCCGTACACCACATTCTATATAATTTTTTAAATTGCTATATCTATATATAGGAATGAAAGATGTTATTTTAAAAAAATTACCTAAAACATATGGTGATCCAAATTTCCATGATAATTCATTGAACAATCTCAAATCATATCCTCCAAAGTATGAATATATTTATTAGATTTTCCATTGTATTGAGAATGAAAGGTTGTACTAAAACTTAATTCAATACCTAAGGACTTATTAAGTCCTTCACAAAAATTAGAGGTGAATCCGGGATAAGGATTTGATACAATGAAAAATGGACTCCATAAAATATAATTATATTTTTAAAATAAAATAAATAAATTTGATCCAAATACATATTATCTCATATGGGATGGAAATGAGTATATTTATTTAATTGATCAAAAATTACCCAAATCACATTATTACATAGAGATTTATTTTTCTAATACAACAATGAAATACATAGATATATCCTTGAATTTACATTTTTCCATAAGAAAATGAAAAATTATCCCCTTTGATAATTACCATTCACATTTAACCTATTGAAAAGTCCAAAAATTCATAGTGAAATCAAAAATATACTTCCTCATTCCTTACCACCATAAATGTTCTCAATGATCTCTATATATTTTTGTGTTTTCAAGATGAATATAAAATAGAGAACTATTTTCCTCAGTCAATATTTATTTCATTAACTACTGGTTACATGAAACACGTAACTTTTTTTGAATATCAAAACACCATATGATTAAATATTAAATTAAGAAATATTTTAATTTTAACCAATTCTTCATTTTCCTATCACTCACAATCTTTATTTTGAGCATTATTAATTCTATCTAATTAATATGGTTTTACTGACACCTAAAACAAGATATAGGGAGTTCCAACATGAAAAATTTCTATTCTAAAATTCATAAAATCATTAACCAAAGGATCATATTATGAGCATATCATAGTTAATGATGCATTATCTTTCTAACTAAATGTACAGAATACTCTATTATTCCAAGATGGCAAGGAATTGTGAAGTCTTAATTATTTATCAATTCTAGAAATATTTTCTATATCATGTTCAATTATCTCAAAGTGAATATATAATTCAAAATTGAATGATTAGTATATAGTTCACACTATTATTCATGTAAATGATGGATATATATTTTTAAATAAAACACTACAACTTCCATTTCAATTTCATGTGTAGAATAATTTTTCTCATGGGGTTTTTCTTGATGTGAATCATAAGAAATTACATGATCATTCTGCTTAAAAAACCCAAACCCTTCAGACAAGCATTACTGTAGATAAAAAATTCACTATTTATGAATGGTGAGATGAAAACTATAAATTAACTATTCTTATTTTTAATTCAAGTACATATTCATTGCATTCCTTAGTCTAGTTGAACCTAGTTAATTTTTGTATTAACTTAGTTAGAGAGGTTGATAACCATCAAAAGATTTCAAGAAAGCATTAGTAATAGTACGCTAATCCAAGAACACTATGAATCTCAATAATATTTTTGGGTCTTTCCCATTCATAAAGCACTATAGTTTTAGCAGGATTGATAGTTATACCATCGTTATTTATGATATATCCAAAGAATGAAATTTGATGTGACAAAAAATCACATTTACTAAATTATCCATATAACTTATTTTATTTCATGTTTTAAAGAACCATATTTAAATGTTTTTTGTAAACCTAATAACTTTTAGAATAAAAGAAAATGTCATCAATAAACTCAACAATAAGATTATCCAAATAATCATGGAAAACTCTATTTATAAGATCTATGAATATAGTTGGATCATTTATTAACCCGAATGACCAAACAAAACACTGATAATTCCCATACCTAATATGAAACACTATCTTAGTGATTTTATCCTTCTTATCCTTAATATAACAGTACATAGAATAGATCTCAAACTTTAAAGGCTATTGAGATCCCTGAAGATTATTGAAAAAGTTACCAATATGAGGAAATGAATACTTAATCTTAATAGTTATTTTATTCAATCATCTATAATCAATTAAAATCCTCATGGAACCATCGTTCTTTTTAAAAAAAATAAAACAGGAGTTCCCCATTATGAAGTGAAATATTGAATGAAACCTTTATCAAGAAAATATGGAAACTATATTTTAAATTTATGCCTTTGTACACTCATCTCTCCCCACGAAGATGACCTAGCGGCGATGACCTAGCGGCGATGGTCGCGGCTCCGGCCCCCTCTTCCCCGGCGGGGAGAGGGTGGAATCCATCCCTTCTTCTCTGTTGGCCGAGGCTCGGCCTTTCATCCCCTTCACGAACCCAGACTTTTTTCCCCCCTTCCCCAAGATTTCTCTTTTCCCAAAGGTTCTTGATCATCATCTTGGCTTGCCTCAGTTGGTGATTTCTTCGAAGGAGTTCAACGAGGCCTCATACCTTTACCGACTGACACTCATAGCCTATTCAGGGGCCTCCATCCTTCTGTTGATGAGTTCGACTGTTTTTCCTTTGACTCATGGGATCTGAAAGAATGTGTGGTGGTGGGCCTCTTCAACAGGCATCAAATGATGATATGTTTCTCCTCAGAGGTCGACCTGAACACTACCTGGTCCGGGGCCCCTCCTTCAATCAACGGATTCAGCTTCTTCTTACTTCATTGGACTTTAGATCTCAACTATAATCTTGATTCCTCTTCAGCGGCGGTTTGGGTAAGCTTCCCTAAATTACCTCTCCCTTTCAAGAATCCATCTATTCTATGTATGTTAGGAAATATGGTTAGATGATATCTTTGTTCGGATAGCCGGACCTCAGCAGTGTGTCATCTGATCTCCCCACGAGTTTGGGTCGAGGCAGATGTCTCTAAGGATCCTGTGGAGTGGTTGTGGCTCTCGGTTGGAGAGGATTTTTGATGGAAACATAGGATTATATATTAATCGTGGCTTGTTTTCTGCCAGGGGTGCTTTGGTTTCAGATATTTGTTACCTGTCTGTTGATGTGAGGCCAAGAGGCAAGTTGTGTCCAGCAGTGCTGAGAGGAATGAGGTGCATCCCATCCCTGCATTGAGCTAGAACGTGGGTGAATGAAAATATTTGGTTGTGCATGGGGAGACGGCTGAGGATCCTCAAGAGAAGTTGGCTCTGGCCTGCACAGGTGCGAAGGCCAGTGCTAAGGACCATCGTCAATGGCCCTCCATGGGTCCTTCAGTGGCAGTGAAGGGGCTGAAGCCCAAGGCAGCGGAGTTGCGGGTGATGGAGGTGTTGGCCCATTTAAAGAATGACTTGGGATTATATGAGGTTGATATCATTGGTCCCTCTACTGTGAGCTTGATATTGAATGAAGGACAAAGGCCAGTTGGCTCTAATGGGAGGGACTTGGAGGGTGCGATCATGCAGGTCTAGTTCAGGGGAATAGGTTACGAACAACACACAAAAAATGATTCTTTGAAGGATAAATCTTTCCTACTAGAAGAAACATTCTCTCAAAGTAGACAGGAAAGGTTAAAGCATAGGGATAATTTTGAGTCCTTAGATCCCAACAACATCGGAACCCATTCTGAAGTTTCGAGGAAGTCTGGGGATGGGAAGAAGGATTCTGGCTGGTGGAAGAAAACAGGTAAGGTGCTGAGTCTGCAGATGGATCATACGGATGTTGCGGCATTAGATCTGGGGAACCACTTTGATGGTCTAGAGGTCCACGAACCCCCTCTATCTCATGAGCAGGCGTCATCCGATGATGATAGCTACAACCACACCTTAGTGGATAGCATAGAACGTATTCATGGGAAAGGACCCCATAGCCCTAGACGAAAGAAGGAGAAAAAAGGTATGTGTGACTCGAGGAAATGCATAGTGGTATAGGGGAAGAAACCAAAGGGGTGGAAGCACTATTCCTACTTTCCAAAACCTATGGAGACTCAGTCGGCCAAGAAGGGTAGTAAAAAGGATGGTAAAGATGCTCTAGAGAGGGAAAGTGAAGACTTGAGCGGGAATACAAGAGGCAGGGAAGAGGAAGTTGGGGAGTGCTAGAAACTTATCCTGCACTCCAAAGAAGAAATGACAGATTCAAGTCTCTGGCCCAATGTCTCGAAAGAATAGATCCAAAGAATGTATGCACGGCAGTGGCAGGTTGAGGTTAACGAGGAGCATGAAGTGTGTCTTGATAAACAAGATAGCATAATGGCCCAGGGATTTAATCAAGGGAAAATCAGCACAGAAGAGTTTATTCAGACAATGGAATAGATGATCACTCACCTGGAAGATCTAATTAGAGAGGATCCAGAAACCCAGGTTAGTACTCTGCACTGGGAGCTTAATAGAGTTGCTGAATCAAGTAATCTTAGCCTGGTGGTTAATTAGTTTGTTTGTTCTTTCAGTACGTAGTGATTTCTTTTTCGAAGAACAACAGTTTACAATTTCCCCTTAAAATGGATTTGTTTAATAAAAAATTAAATTTGGATGATATTTTAAATTATAGAAGTTACACTTTATTAATTAAAAAAGGGGGTATTTAAATTGTCTTAGCATCAGGTACTAAGTCAATACTAAACAAAAATACACAATCACGTATATTACCATGTTACTCATCTAGAAAAACATCTAGATGTTCTTCTATTACTATCACATCATTAATATGAAAAAATCTCTTATCTTCAATAATATAAGCAAGATAACTATCATTTCCATAATTTAACAATTTCTCAGCTTCTTGATATGGTATCAATGGAATGAATAGATTATTATATAAAAATAGACATTCATTTTGGAAAACAACTTATTTGAATCTACAATCTATCATAGCATGATTAACTATCCAATACATACCCAAAATAACATCAAATTCTACTATGGGCAAGGCAATAGGGTTTCTAGGGAAAACCCTTCAACATATGATAATTGGAATATCTTTTTTCAATTATTTATTCCTTAATAATAACTACTATAATTTTTACCAAAAGTTATTACTTCATTTATTAAGGCGAATTTTTCATTTTACCAGCCAATTTCTCAAAAATGAAAGAATGTGTATACCATTAATCAAACAAGAAATTTTTATAATCAGAATGAAATAGGTATGTACCATTTACCACTTCACTTGATGGCCCAAAGTCTACTAAAGAAGCTAAAAAGGATTCCACCACACCCTTCAACATATAGTCCTCTTACTTCACATAATTTGTTCTATTCATCGGACATATGTCCACATAAGCACCCAACTCGTTGCATTTAAAACACATTACTACATGATTATAAAAAAAATCATACCACTACTAAGATATTTTTATTTACAACCTTGAGCTATATGAACCAACTTAAGACATTAGAAGAACTTCACAAATTTCTTAAGACATTTCCCAGCCTGTTTTTTACCATATCTATCACTAAATGAAAACATCAGTTTTTTACTCTCATATTTCCTTGATGGAGGATTATCACTTATTTTACACACATACCTCTTTTTATAAATTTTTTCATGGAACACATGATCAAAAAAAAAACTCCATTTCTATAATTTTTCATAATGAACAAGTTTCTCATAACATTTAAATTCAAAAAAGGCCAATTTCATTAAATATCATGGCTTCAATCCTATGTAAAACTAGTTAATTTTACTATCTCGATCTCAAATAAAATTTAGTGTGTACCATGAAAATTGGGTCAAGTTTACTTAATAAGAGTCCATTGAATCTTCCTCATTTTTCTTCAATTCCAAGAATCGGTTTTCCATCCTACATCTAACTGGATTAGGAAACAATTTCTTAGGGAAATGATTTATAAATGTGGCTCATTTGATGGAACCAATATTTAATATTTTATTATTATTCATAACCATTTTCCACCATTGATCAGTTTCACCTCCGAAATAGTAAATAGAAATAGTTACCTTTGGACGATATGAACAACCTTGAAATTAAAATATTTTTTCGAGAACTTTAATCCATCACTTATATACATTAAATCAGTAGATCCACTGAATTATGGAGAATTATTTCTCTTAAAATTATATAACATCAACATGTTTCCCTATGGTGGATCTAGTTTCTGTATATCATGGATGGAACCACCATTTATAGATTTTGACAACTAAGCCATCATGGAGACAAATTATTAGATCAAACTCCAACCATTCTTGGTTGCTGATTTAGAAGGATATTATAATCTTGGTGTCTTTCTACATCAGATTCCCCGTTTACGTTCTGGAAAATCATTTTGAATAGGTATATTTTAGATTAAGGGACATGAAAATATTCAAATTATATATCATGGTAACCATAAATTCAAATCTCTTATGGTTATTTACTAACATTATCTAAACCTCTGAATTTATCTGAACATTTTCCATTATTCTGATTATAAGGACTCATCCCTAAACATTAAATAATATTGAGTTTTAAGTCAAGATTTAACTGCCCTGCATTTTTTGTATCTTTATGGTTTATATATTTAGAGAGTTATTCATAATTCCTACAAAAACTCATACATTATTAAGTGGAATGTTTTACTCAGTATCCATTTTCCCACAATTCAAAACTTTTAAATTAAAAAAGTTTCCTTTTCATGAAATAACTTTATAATTTTTATCATGACAACATCATTGACTATTCTAATACTTAAATCCCTATAAAGAAAAATTGAATGTGTGAGATGAGGAAAAAATATCAATAATAGTCATATAAAAAAACTTGTCATTCTTTTAATACTTATAAAAAATTTGCCTTTCAAAAAAAGCTCCACTCAAAATAAACATTTTCTTTCTGAAGAAATCAAATTATCAGCCCAAATATTATCATAAAACATTTAATAATAAATATAAAACTCAAAATAAAACTCATAAAATTTTATTTTAAATTATGAAAAACTCGTAAATTATTTTTGAAGAAGATGACATTTTACCCTTAATAAGTAACATAAACTCCACTTTAAACTTAATCTCGCTATCTTACCTTGTGAAATCATAATATTTCCATAAAACCCAATAGAAATACTATGTAAAGACCCATAAAATTCAAGGGAATTTTTTTTCTTAATTTTCTTTGGTATTTTACAAGAACGCGGTTTCTGACGGCACTTGATTCCGAGGCCCGGTGTGCCCGTAATTTCTATCCGAAGTTTAGTTCGCGTACGTTCAGTGAACGAATGAGCGGGTTTTTCTAACTTTTGAACCAATGCTCAAAATCGAATTCTGAGGGCACCAATGGATTCACAGTGCCGGTAATTTCTTAGGAAAACTTTTCTGGAGTTGCGTTTACGCGAGAGGAGTTGTTAAAATTTATGGAAGTTAAAAATAAAATTTAACCAATTTTATTTTTCATCTAAGTGTTAAAACCTTTGGGTGGAAGTTGGGTAACCACCCAACGTCCCAAGAGAGGTTATGAGGGTGGTGGGGCCCACAAGAACCCCACCCCTTCATATTCCCTAACTCCTTCAACTCACCATTAAAGTTGATAACTTATGTTAATTAATTAGGTGAGTTTAATTTGAATGTTTGAATTCAAATGCTTAAGTCTTGTTAATAAAATTAGGGAAGTTCTTATTTTATTTGGTTGAAATCTTGTTGTGTGAGTCTTTGGGAGAAAAGGAAAAGCTCTTGAAGTTCTTCTTCCTTGACGAAGAACACGAAGAACGCGGACCTCTGACAAAGGTCGACAAGAACGCCGGATCCAATGAGATCGACGACGTGACGCCGACAAACCCTTTCTCCACGATGCGACGATCCTCCTTCTGCGATGCTTCTTCCGGGACATTCCTTCTCCCACGACAATCTTCGAATCATCGACGCTTGTGGTAGGGGTTTTATGCGTTTCTATTCGTGAATTTCTTCCGTCATCATTCATCATACAATTGGACCACTTGTTATCAGATAACGGGAGGGGGCCGGACCGCACAAACACGGCCGACCCTCCTCCCCTTTTTCTCTTGTCTACCTTGTGGTGGAATGGAACGAGGATGGCGCGGTGTCGTCGCACCGCGCGGGGTCATGCGGCAAGGAATGCGCGGCGCTATCGCGTCGCGCCGTTGAATTGAGCAAGATCGTGGCGCCGTCGCGCCGCGCCGGAGAACCCAGAAGGCACCGCGGATAGAGAGGGGCCGCGGCAGAGCAGGGACCGGCGGCCGGTTCCGGGCCGCCGGCATCGGAGCAGGGGGACCGGCCATTGCTGGTCCCGTGGCGGCAACAGCCGTCCGGTCGGACAGGGGGAGAGCCGGGGGTTACGACCCCCGACTGGCCAACTTGAGCGCCCCCCCCCCCCCCATCATGGAGGCCGTGGTTACAAAATAGGGGGGCAGGCCCCCCCACCCCCCCCCCCCCCCCCCCATCCGCTCGGCTGAAATGGTCGAGCCACCTGGCTAGCGCCAGCGCGTCGGGTCGGCTGCCTAGGCCGGACCGCTAGGCCGGGACGCCAGGCCGGGCCGCGCCAGCCGGGCCGGGCCGTGCCCATGCGGGCTGAACCCGGCCCCGGGACGGGTCGCCCTGGTTCGGGCCGACCCAGAGGGTATCGGGCCGGCTCGGACCGGGCCTGAACCCCCTAATACTGGACTTTTCGGTCTTTTGCCCATAACATGGGCTGCGGACCTGCGATCGACGCACCGTCAACTGTGATGTGATTCTTGGATAGAGACGTTCGTTTTGGTATATTTCACTCAAGGTTTCAGAGGACTTTGGGTTAGGCCGGGTTGGTTCGTACACGAAACCAACCGGGCCCTCGGAGCGGAAACGCTTATAACTTTAGCTCCGGACGTTCGAATGACGTTTCGTCGACTTTGTTGGATTCCTCTATGTAATAAGGACCTTTTGGTTAACACCGCTCTAGTTTTAGACACAGTTCGAGAATGGTCGGGTTGGTTTTGACTTAAAAACCAACCGGGCCCCTAGGACGAAAAGGCCAATAACTCTCAGACCGGGTGTCCGATTGACGCGTCGTCTGTGACGTTGAGTTCCTATTGATGATACGGAACTTTTGGATACATCAACTCTGGAATATGTGTCAATTGATGTATCAGAACCTCGGCTCGTGGAGCGGACCCTCCCGAACGAGCTTGCTGTGTGCGGGAACCCTAGTGATGGTTGCGATTGCGATGACGATGACGACTATGCAGAAATCCTCCGTGGATTCGACAGAGACGACTACAGCACTCAGAAATCCTACGTGGATCAGTGCTACCAATCTTGTGTGGTTCAGATCCTGTGTGGGTCAGCACTGAGCGGTCCTATGTGCGCCAGCACCTACAGATCCTGTGTGGGTCCGATCCTGTGTGGGTCATTGCGGGGGTTAGTTACCTATCAATCTTGTGTGGGTCAGATCCTTTGCGGGTCATTGCGGGGGTTAGTACCTATCGATCCTTTGTGGGTCTAACGGCTTAGATGAATCAGTGGGTATATCTGATCATCTCTATCGTCATACGAAGAAGTATACATGTGTGAGATGTATCTTGACTTTCAATCCTTATCTTCAATATGATTGCCTTGATATCATGTGTGGATTACATTATGCTTTCCTGTGTGGATTGGGTTGTGCTTTCCTGTGTGGACTGGGTTTTACTTGAGCTCGGATATTGGAGGTGAACGAGAATTGATGACCTAGGTATATGTATGGGTATATACCTAAGTAGTGCTGGATGTTACTTCATGTTTTTATCTTTCCTTTGTGTATAATCCTTTGTGGATTCTGGGAGACCTTCAGGGGTCTCGGGGTCCCTACTGAGTAGATTATACTCACCCCTGCACGGGCTATTCCCGCACTACATTGTGTTGGTTGCAGAAAACGGACAGCGCTGATCGTGGTTGAGGCATGAAGAGCAGGTCAGTACCCGGATGTGGATCACTGGGCGGGGCGTACTCGGAGCGGACGGCTGGACCCGAGGAGCTGTGGAGGCTATCTGTACCCACCCTTCAGGTGGGTATACCAGTGGATGGCTCGAGGCTGTGGCTTTACTTTCAGTTGTTTTTTTCCCTTTCCAGTTGTACTTTACTTTTAGTTTGGGTTTGTATTCTGGCCCAATTACTTTTTCTGCACTTACTATTGTACCCAGTTTTTACTTAGTGTTTACTTCTTATTGCTTGCTCTGTGGTGTTTGTTTACTTTACAAAGGAAATGCCTTCCCTTTTTTTATCGGGAATTACGCATTGGTGCCAGTCACCAGCCCATGGCCTATGGAAGGCGGGCTTGGGGTAGTCACGGCACGGGCCCTGAGGACGGGTCGTGACAAATTGGTATCAAAGGAGTTTGGTTCTACCGCAGAACTCAGGACTCTGATATGTTTCTTTGTGAAGCAATAGTGTTAAGAGTATTGAGTGTGGTTATCAGTCTAGGGATTCCAGTGTTAGTGTGGCGGCCGACGTATCCGTACACCAGGACCCTGACTTCTGATTTCCGACTTAATGCACGAAAACATTGATTGCATGTGCGTTACAAGTTTTCTTTGTGATTAATTTGTGTCAGCTCACCAGGTATACTGTTTGACCGTGGTGCACCAGTTTCCTTTTTAGTATGGCCCCACGATGGCAGCCCGCTAGGGTTCTGAGCGTTGTATGTGACGACAGCCCACCGAGCGACGAGGCTTCGGTACAGGGCCCTTTGATAGCAGAGGCACCGGCGGTACCTCTACCCACCGAGCCACCGATGCTACCAGCCCCATCCACTGACGATGCACGTCAACTTTGTGCACTGCAAGAGTTTCAGCGCCAGTGGCCGCCCAGGTTCCGTGGGGAGACGGACCCTCAGGCAGCCGAGGATTGGTTGGAGGCAGTTGTATGGGTTTTCAGGTTAGTGAGGACACCAGCAGACCTCATGGTGATCCTCGCAGCGAGCCTCCTGCACGCGGCAGCAGGCAGATGGTGGAGCTTGATGCTCCAGGTGCAAGATGAGGCATCTCTCCTCTGGACGGACTTTGAGAGCCTCTTCCGCTCGGAGTTCGTCCCAGCCACCCTCCATGCGGTGCGCATCCAGGAGCTTCTACAGCTGCGGCAGGGTAGCTTGATGGTTGCCCAGTACTCGGTGAGATTTACCGATCTCTCGTGCTATTCAACGGACATGGTACGGGACCCATTATTCCAGGCCCGGACCTTCGAGTAGGGATTGAGGCAGGAGATCAGGGCGTCTCTGATCTCCCTCAGCATTCCGACTCAAGAAGGGGTAATGGAGCAAGCCCTTCTGATCGAGAGCTTCCTTGCTGAGTATACACTAGCGGCGAGACCTACCGCAGGGCGGCGCGTGGCGGAGTCTTCTGTAGCCGGCAGTAGACAGATGTCACAGAGGTCTAAGAAGACCAGGCCATCTGGCGGACGGCCTCAGGATACTGGCTTAGAGGTGCGGGACACATGCAGCAAAACCAGTATTACGAGTGGAATAAAGTGCTATGCATGCGGCGGGCAGGGCCACATGGCTCGTGACTGCCCGACCCGCCATTCAGAGGAGCAGCAGACGGTTGAGGAACCACCCAGGCAGAGGCAGAGGTTTGACCGTGGAGGTCTGTAGGGATCAGGTGGATGAGGCCGAGGAGCCGGTCAAGCGGTAGGTGGTGGACGACGTTTTCAGGCTCAACCACCACCACCACCAGGAGGTCCACCCCGACCTCAGGGGAGAGCACAGCTTCAGGAATCTGAAGCTTACAATCATGAAGCTCCGGAAGCGGGTGGACAAGTACAGGACAAGCTCTAGGCATAGAGGCCTTTGCCCATAATGCCTCTGGCTTCTTTTTTGTGTTACCTTGTGTCCTTGTACTTTTAGTTGAAGTAATAAAAGACACTTGCAATAGTGAATTTTTCTTTATTGTCTTTTGTATGTTAATACTAAGATGTTCTGGTTAAAAACTATTGACTTGACCCTCACTTATGAGATTCTTACTGGAAGAGATCCAGTGACCACACACTGATGCCGATAGTGTGACTCAACCCTTGGAGGGAAGAGTAACGGTTGGATCTCTTGGTAGCAGCGTCGAGGCCTTACGATGTCATCCATGGAATGATTTAACTAATCATGACGGGACTGACTGTATTAGGCAAGGAATGTGGTTCATCCAGGGGATGGGACCAGATTTCCCTTTTCGGTAAAGGAGAAATCTTTGCATCTTTGCAGAACGTTAAGGAGAAGGGGCAACCCTTCGTGTGGTCAGATAGATGTTAGCAGAGCTTCCAGGAGCTGAGACAGAGATTGACCAGCGCGCCTATATTGATGTTACCGGAGGAGGGAGTTGGGTACGTAGTTTACTGCGATGCATCAGGGAAAATACTCGGATGTGTCCTGATGTAGGAACGGGACATGATCGCCTATGGATCATGAAAGTTGAGGTAGTATGAGCAGAACTATGCTACCCATGACCTGAAGTTAGCAGCAGTGGTCTTTTCTCTGAAGATGTGGCGACACTATCTGATGGGCGAGTGCTTTACAGTCTATTCTGACCATTAGAGTCTCAGGTAAATCTTCTCACAGAAGGACCTGAACCTGAGACAGTGACGATGGCTCGAGTTCCTCCAGGACTATGACGTTGAGGTAGTCTATACTCCTGGAAAGGGGAACGTGGTAGCCGATGCTCTCAGCAGGGGGACGGGCATTCAGCTACTTGGGGAGGCGACAGAGCAGCTAGCCGCTTTGCAGATATCCTTCATGGATAGAGATGGAGAAGCCTTTCTACAGTCACTCACAGTCACTCCTCCACTACTGCAGTGGGTCAGAGAGGCACAGTGTGGGGATGCCAACTGTGAGACATGGCGTGCTCAGATATCCTTAGGACAGGCACCTTATGGATTCTCCGTGGGAGGAGAGCACGAAGTCCTTTTCAGAGGACGTACCTTGGTACCAGTTGCTTTCCGGGAGGAGGTTCTGAGAGAATTTAAGACTTCCTCTTTGGTGGTACATCCTGGAGTGGAGAAGATGTACCAGGATCTCAGATGAATGCACTGGTGGCCGGGCATGAAGAGGGTTGTGGTAGAGTTCGTTTCTCGATGCCTCACCTTCCAGCAGGTGAAGGCAGAGCACCAGGTACCAGCAGGCTTGGTACAGCCATTGGAGGTTCCAGAGTGGAAGTGGGACAACATATCTATGGACTTCGTGACTGGACTTCCACGCATGTAAAGAGGTCATGACTCCATTTGGGTGATTGTCGCCCGACTCACTAAGTTGTCTCACTTCTTACCCATCAGAGATCAGGGCTTAGTGGAGAGCTTGGGGTGTCTCTACATTCGGGAGATTGTATGGCTTCATGGTGTGCCATCATCCATCATCTCAGATTGAGATGCTAGCTTTACTTCCCAGCTTTGGGAGGGGTTACAGGAGGCATTCGGGACGCAGCTACGTCTGAGTACCGCCCTTCACCCTCAGAAAGATGGTCAAACGGAGAGGACCATTCGGAATTTCGAGGACATGCTCTGTGCATGTGTCCTCGACTTTGGTCGCTGCTGGGAGGACTACCTACCCTTGGTGGCGTTCGCATACAACAACAGCCACCACTCCACCATCAGGATGGCACCATAGGAGGCGTTGTACGACCGACCTTGTAGATCTCCTCTGTGCTGGACAGACCCTGGGGAGTCAGCACTTGTGGGACCGGAGATGGTCCAGGCCACGACAGAGATGGTCCAGGTCATCCAGGAGTGGATGAGGACAGCTCAGAGCCGGCAGAAGTCTTATGCTGTTAGGAGGCGGAGGCCACTAGAGTTCAAGGATGGTGACCACGTCTTCTTGTGGGTCTCACCTCGATGTGGATTATGGAGTTTTGGCCGAGGCGGCATGTTGGCTCCATGCTTCATCGGACCATTCCAGGTCCTCAACAGGATTGGCGAGGTGGCTTATCGCCTGGTTCTACCACCTCAGTTGCACCGAGTGCATGATGTCTTCTACGTATCCCAGCTGAGGAGATACGTGCATGACCCGATGCATATCATTGACCATGGGGAGCTGGGAATTGATGATGGGGAGACTTTTGCGGAGGTCCCGGTGGAGATTGAGGATTGACAGGAGCGAGTCCTACGTGGACGATCGATTCCTCTAGTGCGCATCAGATTGCAGCACAGAAACCTCCAGGAGAGAACTTGGGAGCGGGAGGCTCAGATGCGTGCTCAGTAACCACATTTGTTTCCCGAGTTTATGATGTATCTTTACTGGGACGTAAAGCCCTGAGGTGGGAGTAATGTAAAGACCCGTAAAATTCAAGGGAAATTTCTTTCTTAATTTTCTTTGTGTGAGTCATTGGGAGAAAAGGAAAAGCTCTTGAAGTTCCTCTTCCTCAACGAAGAACGCGAAGAACGCGAAGAACACCGACCTCCGACGAAGGTCGACAAGAACGCCGGATACTCGGAGATCGACGACGCGACGCCGACGAACCCTTTCTCCGCGATGCGACGATCCTCCTTCCGCGACGCTTCTTCTGGGACGTTCCTTATCCCGTGACAATATTCTAATCATCGAAGCTTGAGGTAGGGGTTTTATGCATTTCTATTCGTGAATTTCTGCCGTCATCATTCCTCATACAATTGGACCACTTGTTATCAGATAACGGGAGGGGGTCGGACCGCACAAACACGGTCGACCCTCCTCCCCTTTTTCTCTTGTCTACCTTGTGGTGGAATGGAATGAGGATGGCGCAGTGTCTTCGCACCGCACAGGGTCATGCAGCAAGGAATGTGCGGCGCCATCGCGTCGCGCCGTTGAATCGAGCAAGATCGCGGCGCCATTGCGCTGCGCCGGAGAATCCCGAAGGTACCGCGGCCGGATCGGGGCCGCGGCGGAGGGGCAACGCGCCATCGCGCTGCACCGGGTAGACCAAGGCTGGGGCCATAGGCCGCGGCGGAGCAGGGACCGGCGGCCGGTTCCGGGCCACCGGCATCGGAGCAGGCGGACCGGCCATCGCTGGTCCCGTGGCGGCAATAGCTGGCAGCCCGAAGCGGGCCGGCCGGACAGGGGAAGAGCCAGGGGTTACCACCCCCGGATGGCTATCTTGAGCGGCCAACAATCATGGGGGTCGCGGTTACGAAACAGGGGGCAGGTGCCCCCCCCCCCATCCGCTCGGCCAAAACGGCCGAGCCACCTGGCTAGCGCCAGCGCGCCGGGCCGGCTGCCCAGGCCGGACCGCCAGGCCGCGCCGCGCTGGGCCACGCCCAAGCGGGCCGGACCCAGACTCGGGACGGGTCGACCCGGTTCGAGCCGACCAAGAGGGTATCGGGCCGGGTCGGACCGGGCCCGAACCCCCTAATACTGGACTTTTCGGTCTTTTGCCAGTGACTTGGGCTGCGGACCTCCGATCGATGCACCGTTAGCTGTGATACGATCCTTGGATCGATATGGTCATTTCGTTATATCGCACTCAAGGTTTCGGAGGACTTTGGGTTCGGCCGGTTTGGTTCGTACACGAAACCAACCGGGCCCTCGGAGCGGAAACGCTTATAACATGAGCTTCGGACGTCCGAATGGCGTGTCGTTGACTTTGTTGGATTCCTATATGTGATACGGACCTTTTGGCTTACTCCGCTCAAGGTTTGGACACAGTTGGAGAACGGTCGGGTTGGTTTTGACTTAAAAACCAACCGGGCCCTTGGGACGAAAAAGCCAATAACTCTCAGACCGGGCGTCTGATTGACGCGTCGTCTATGATGTTGAGTTCCTGTTGACGATACGGAACTTTTGGATACATCAAATCCGGACTATGTGTCATTTGATTTATCAGTCCCTCGGCTCGTGGAGAGGACCCTCCCGAATGAGCTTGTTGTGTGCGGGAACCCTAGAGCTGGCTGCGATTGCGACGACAATGACGACTGTGCAGAAATCCTCCGTGGATTCGACGGTGACGACTACAGCACTCAGCGATCTTACGTGGATCAGTGCTACCGATCCTGTGTGGGTCAGATCCTGTGTAGGTCAGCGCTCAACGGTCCAGTGTGGGCCAGCGCCTACAGATCCTATGTGGGTCTGATCCTGTGTGGGCCATTGCGGGGGTTAGTTACCTATCGATCCTTTGTGGGTCAAATCCTTTGTGGGTCATTGCGGAGGTTAGTTACCTATTGATCATGTGTGGGTCAGATCCTTTGTGGGTCACTGCGGGGGTTAGTACCTATCGATCCTTTGTGGGTCTGACGGCTTAGATGAATCAGTGGCTATATCTGATCATCTCTATTTTCATACGAAGAAGTATACCTGTGTGAGCTATATCTTGACTTTCAATCCTTATCTTCAATATGATTGACTTGATATCCTATGTGGATTACGTTATACTTTCCTGTGTGGATTTGGTTGTGGTTTCCTGTGTGGACTGGGTTGTACTTGAGTTCGGATGTTGGAGCTGAACGAGAATTGATGACTTAGGTATATGTATGGGCATATACCTAAGTAGTGCCGGTTGTTACTTCGTGTTTGTATCATTCCTTTGTGGATTATCCTTTGTGGATTATAGGAGACCTTCGGGGGTCTCGGGGTCCCTACTGAGTAGCTTATACTCACCTCTGCACGGGCTATGCGCGCACTACGTTGTGTTGGTTGCAGACGATGGACAGCGCTAATCGTGGTTGAGGCACGAGGAGCAGGTCGGTACCCGAAGGTGGATCACTGGGGGGCGTACTCGGAGCAGACGGCTAGACCCGAGGAGCTGTGGAGGCTATATGTACCCACCCTTCAGGTGGGACTTCCAGTGGACGGATCGAGGTTGCGGCTTTACTTCCAGTTGTTGTTTTCCCTTTCCAGTTGTAGTTTACATTAAGTTTGGGATTGTATTCTGGCCCACTTACTTTTTCCGCACTTACTGTTGTACCCAGTTTTTACTTAGTGTTTACTTCTGCTTTCTTGCTCTGTGGTGTTTGTTTACTTTACAAAGGAAATGTCTTCCCTTTTTTTATCGGGAATTACGCCTTGGTGCTAGTCCCCAGCCCATGGCCTATGGAAGGCGGGCTTAGGGTAGTCACGGCACGGGCCCCAAGGACGGGTCATGACATACTAGATAAATCATATCTGTAAATTGGGATATAAATTTCATATCACTATTATAAATAGAAAAACCTACATGGTAAATTATAATAAATATCTTAAGAGAAACCTAACTGGTTAACTTCATCCATTTACCCAAGGTATTGGAAATTTATATCCGGTCTACCTTTTCATGATCTATAATGAAACTACTCATCCTTGGTATATAAGAAAATCACTCATCCTTGATTTTTAACCAAAACACCCATTATTGGTTTAAAACAGAACCACCCATTTTCATAAACAAAGTCCAAGAACTACAACATAATCATAATACTTGAAATCATTCGTTTTCATGAAAATATTCCTTGAACACATAAGAAAAATAATTGGATATTGAAAAATCTATTCAGTTTAAAAACTTCTTTAAATAACCTAAAACATATTGAAGGAGGGTTTTTATTTGTGGAAAACACGAAATATTTTAATGTAACCCAAACATAAAATAACGGTTATGGTGTAAGGAAAATTGTTAATGTCATTCATGTAAAAATAGAACATTTCTTTTTTCCTTTCTTTCAAAACATTCTCTATAAAATACATAAAAATAATCCTTTTTAAAACATTTGAAATAAAGTCAAAATTTTCATAAAATGTAATTTATAATTTAATTATTCCCATATAAATACATCCATAAAATAATTTTCAGAATATTTACATGAAAAAAATCGAAAATAAATCATGAAAACATTAAAAATGTGGTTTTAAAGGTAAAGTGTATCATACTTCAAGTCTAAATCATCACATTTGTTCTTTATCTTCCTAAATAATAAACTTATGTTAATTATTTACTTCATTTGGAATTTTTTTGTTTATGAATTCATTTATTTTATTTATTACCATGTTATATAAAACTACATAATTAATTCTGTTCACATCACTACTATAAAATAGGCCTTTAAGAATGTTGGTATTTACCAACACGACAAAAATGCAATGATAAAGTACATATTTATTCGTGCTAAAATAAGCACAGATATAGGTGACCTTTATTTGCACATTATTTTAGTGCCGATAAGGGTTACCCTTTACAAGTTATTTATTATTAGTGTGGATAGAGGTCCAAAATAAAATGAAATAAATAAATAAAATGGAAAAATGGAAATTTCATTAATTAAATAATTTTTATTAAGAATGAATAAATTGAATATACATGTATATATAAATTTTAAAAATTAATAAATAGTATATATTAAATATATATATTTGTAAAATAAATAAAATTAAATAATTAAATAAATAAAAATTTAAAATGATTAAATTAAGAAAAATATTATAAAAATTTATTAATTAAATAATTATTGATAAAAATGAATAAATTTAATATACATATATATATATATATATATTATAAATATTAATATATATTATATAATATATATGTATATATATATATATATATAATTAATGAATAAATTTTAATAATCAAATAAAAAAATTAAAATTAAAAAATTTAAAAATTATTTAAAAAATTACTAATGAAAAAATTGTTAATAAAAATGAATATGTATAATATATATATATATAATAATTAAAGATAGTAATAAAAAATATGTATTAAATATAAATACGTATAATATGAATAAAATGTAATAATTAAAAACATTTAATGTCCTGTTTATTTTTAGTTTTGTTTGAATTTTCAATTTAACATATATCTAACATCCTGTGTTACATTTATTTCACAAACATATATATATATATATATATATAATTTTTAAATACAATGCATACATAGATATATTTATTTGATTAATGAAATCTTATATAGAAACACATACACCTAATATTTATATAATTTATTCAAATTTTAGTATATTTTAGAATTTCATTATAACATGAGACATTTAATATATAATGTTTTTAATCAGTAAATTTTATTTTTTAATTTTTAATATTATTATAATTAGGGTATTATTTATTTATTTTTAGTAGTTTTTTATTTTTTATTTTATTTTTGAATTTCATCATTTTCTATTATTTATTTATATTTATTTATTTACTATGTTTTAGTATTTTCAATATTTTTTCATATTTACTTCAATATATATTTATATATTGAATAATTTATATTTAATTAATAAAACTTATCCATTTTGTCAATATTTTAAATTGTATACATATTTAATTATTCAATTTTACTCATTTTTAAAAGGCATGTATTTAAGATTATGCATCCACTAATAATTTTAAAAATATAATTGAAAATAAGTATTTATAAATAAATATATTAATAAATGTGTATTTACAATATTTATAAATTTATATACTTATAATTATTATAAATAAATAAATATTATTTTTAAAATAAGTATTTTTATAATTATACATAAATAATTATATATATCTAAATAATAATAAATTTATAATAAATTTATTTAAATAATTATAATTATAAATCCCCTATCCGCAATAAAGTTCTATCACTGATAAAATGAATATTTATCAGCACTTTTTGGAAAGCATTGTTAAAAGTGTCCCGGATATATTTAAAAGATCCCTAACTGCGGCTCAATCACTCATGATTCTCAAACTCTTGCAAGGTTCCCCTACTATAGATGTGACTCCTCTACGTTCCCTCAGACAAATCAAGTCTAGAATCCAATCTTTGTTATTTTTTAGTTTTACTCTATCGTTTTTTTATTTTTTGGGTCCTGTGTTTTATTTTTTTCACTATTCTTAACCATAATGAACCCTACATCTCATCTCCTCATCCCTGAAATGAAATGAGTGGTTCAATTTAATCTTTTTTCTCCATATACAATGGTTTTGAGGAAAGGGAAGGATGTTTTCATATGGTAAGGTCAGTCTACATATGTGTATGGGCCTATATAGATAAATAAACTATATTTTTTACTACATGCAACTACATTAGGTTAAAAACATAATACCTGAGTTTTTGAAATCTACGAGCAAACTATTAAATATAAAAATAAGAAAATTTTATAATTTTTTCCTACCCAATCTGTAGCATCTCATGTCGCTACTACTCTCTCTCATCTAACTAAACTTCATCTAGAAACATTTTTAACTTTTCTTCATTTCATTTTCCTCTTTATTCCTACAATAGATTCCACAAAAAATAGTTTTTCTTCATTTTGTTAACATTCTCCAACTCCAACTGTTCAAAATCTCCTCTTACAAATGAAAATGAAGGAACTTGTGTCTCCATCATGGTCCAATAATCCTAAATCCTCTTTCAAGTAATTCAACTCTCTTAATGAAATCATCAATCGATCGAAATTAACATCACAATAGTGAAAAAAATAGAAGAATCAACTAAAACAATTCTATTGGTCATAGTGGATAAGGAAATTTAAGAAGAAATAAAGAACATTTAGTAGAAGTTAGAAGAATATGAGTCCCTATAGATAGTGCACCATAAGGAAAATAAAAAACATGCAAAAAATGGGTTGTAATCCAGAGGAAATCGAAGTCCCCCTCCACCTACAACCTCTTCCCATATTTATTAATATCATCTGCTTCCAACATCCCAAAAATATATATATAGGAAATTAAAATTTGACACCTAGCCATTACTAACCTAACACTCGCCTATAAAACCCACCCCACATATTCTTATCATCATTTATTTATGTGAAAACTCTCTCAGTCATGAAATCATTGAATTTATCATTCCACTATATGGATGCCTAATTCAATCCATAGAGATTCCACTTCATCTTTTACAACAATTTCGTGTTCTTATTTTCTGAAAAATCAGTTGGTTGCTTCATATAGGTTTTGGGCACAGTGAATGATTTTCTATGGCATGACCAAATTTACTTTTTAGTTATAATTTATGAATAATCATTTTTTATATATTATAAAAAAGTTATGTCTAATAAAAATTGTAGATTACTTTTCTAAATAAATATTCAAGAACCATAATAGTGGAACCATCAAATGTGCTTTGTAATTAATTTACAAGTAGATGTAAAATTACCTCGACATTTAATAACACTTTTTAATGATATGTTTAACTATATTTCATCATACTATTTTTTTATGTTAGATCCAAGTGCATTATCCCTCTATAGATCGACATGGGAACCACAATATCTAAACATCAAGGGAACCCAAATATATATATATATCTCTCTCTCTATCTCTCTTACCTATACCTATGCAATGACACACCTACTCTATAAACACCTTCCAGCTTTATATGAGACCATTGTGAACTGCATCTCAATCTGTTATTCTGAAAGAAGCAGACAACACATAATAGTCATAAACGACATAAATAAATTTTCATAAAAAGGGACCATGGGTCTTACAAATAGGGTTGTGTAAATAAGGATTCTTTTTTGTAAGATAGATATACAATAAAATACAATAAATGCATAAAAATATAAAAAATCATGCATATTTCGTGAAACTTTTTACTGTCTTGAACAGATATATAATACTTCAATACTACAGTACAACTTTCCTTAACTACATTTATTTATTCAATTCTCAGATGCTTTATTTCCTTCCATCTCATGATGATGGATTGGACTCCCTCTTTCAAACTTGTCATATTCCCATGATTGTGGTTCCAAATATCATTGATTACATCCCCCCCCCCCCGCTTGGATTGTATTCATTTACCTCCATAAAAGTTGCTACCATGGAATTTAATACCACATCTCCCAACTCATTCTTTAACTCTTTCATCCTTTCATCCTCCATATTTTCTACTTCCTGAGAGCACAAAAAATGACACTAAAAAATTAGTCTAAACATAATCAATGATTTTCTTTTGTTTCTTGATATTCATTTTCTTATACAACTCACTCAGTTACTTTTAAAAACACTATCAAAAATTACTTTTATTTTGAGCAAGGTCACAATGAATCCTATTAGAACTCTGTAGTTAAGCATAATTGGATGAGAATAATACTACGATGAGGGACCTCCTCAAAAAACTTGTGTTGCAGATTTTTTGTAAGGAAAACACATGTCAAACACACATTTTTATTATCTTCCACTTCAACATTGATAAATTTAAAAGGGTCCTAATCTGACTCTCAAAGGTATTACTCCCACCCTAAGAAGATCTTTCATGACCTGCTTTTGGATTCATCTTTTTCATACATTCTCTTGGCATCTTGTATAAAAGGTCAGATGTCAGACTCTCTCATCCACCTCACACCAATACCGCCCCATGTTTTTATCTCCACTATTCCATACCAATAAAACAAAAAAATTTGTTGGAAGTGGAAAACAATAAATATTTGTGACTGGAATTAAATAAATGCGAGTGGAAGTCATGTGGATTCGAATGTTCATTACTACATTTTTAAATGTAATATGCTAGATTCCATAATTAAGATTTCATTTAGGTTATTTTTTAGTATCATTTGAAACTTTACTTTCATCTCTCGAAAGGTTATTATTTCATGTTGTTTTTTGAGACTCATCCCCCATATCTTTTATGTTGTTTGAGATACACTATGCATTAGTCATCCAAAATGATCATCAGTACATGGTATGTGATGAATTTTTGTTAGACTAGTTCAAGAAACATAGTTGGATTCCGACAAAATATAGTAAATAGATATCAAATAAACAAATGAAATAATAACTATTTGGTAGGTATGTCATCAAGGAAATTTGGAACCAAAGTGATTGGAGGAAGGCTAGTTTGAAAGATGGACTCCAATCCATCATTAAGAGATGAAAGATAATCAAGATTATTATGATGGATTAAATAAAGTTAGTGATGGTTAGTTGTACGAGATTATTAAAGTATTATGTCTATGTTGAAGACAGTAATAATTTTCATGAAATATTAATGAAAATGTGAACTTGTATGCATGAAGTGCATTGTATTTTAGTTATTCAAGACAAATTAAATGATTCACTACTCATGCAGACAATGCCCTCGGCATGTGATGATGTCACCAATCCTGAGGAAGAATGGATTATTGATGATGAAACTATGTAATAATTAGGGGATAAACAATGTGTTGATGAAAAAAAATGACGATGTGTCACAGTAGTGAATAAAATTATAAGGTTAATAAGTTAGGGTATAAAATTTGAAGTTAGTTTGAATCAACTTTGCCTACCTATTGAACCCAATAAGTCGATTCTGGGCCACAAAGTGTTTTAATATGAAAATTGATATTAATTCATGGCGTCGTTTCCAACCTATATTGAAAGAAATACTTTGGAAAGATATAGTGGAAATGTTAAAATACACTTTCTATATTTCTATAAAAATTTCTGTAATGAAACATTTATTTAATATTCATTATTCCTTGAAAATTTTGATTGGTTTATAAGAGTTCCATAACAAATTTTTCTTAATGGCCATAAGAAAATCCCATAGAGGCTTCCAGACTCTTCAAATGGAGTTAAATATTTGAGATGATAATGGGAAAATAAATATAAACCCACTAGTTAGTTATATACACATTATAAAGAAGGAAACATGGACTGCTTTCGTCAATCGTCGTAATGATAAATCATTTCCAGTTTATTGTAGTTGATAATATATTATTTGAAATTATTTATTTTATAGAACTTGAATCAAAATTGTTAATTTATGAAACAAAAAAATGGTGTTGAAAATAAACTACATGCATCAAAACCAACGTACCCCTATTGTAAAGTAAGGATGGTGTATGTTTCATTAGAGAAAAAATTGGTATGTTTTTTAAATCAACAATATAAGTTTAATTATTTTATATTAACCAACATATGTTCCTTTGATTATATATTTATTGATGAATCAAAATATAAAGAAAAATTCATCCCACTCCATGTTCTATGGAAGGAGACTCATGTAAATAAAGATGGAAAATTAATTGATGAAAATACAAAACAGTAATGGAAGTATGTATAAGTATGCCATAATTTTAATCCATAATGATTTATAACAATATTACATCAAAATTTCTATTTATGTTCACATTTTTTATATGGTTTAGACACAATATTTGACAATGACCTTACCAGAATAAAATCCACTTTTAGCAGATTTTAATTGGCCTGAAAAATATGGTCATGTTACAGGATTTGGTTTTGGAGTCTCACCATGAATATATTTTGTGAATATAAAACCACATGAAGATACATATATTGTGGTAAGATGAATACAGACACAAATAGACTCACTGCAATAAATTATTTTGTGGTATGGTTTGGAAGACCAATGTATAAGAAAGGATCAATGTGAAATAGTGGTGGAGCCAAGATCAGTACATGAACCAAACAATCCCACAAGATTTGAGGCTAGTCATTCCCCCAAACCAGACACCTTACAAAGGGAAATAATTATTTTTTTAAATATTTTTCCTAAATTTGAATCAAACAAATTTCGATAACTCTATAATTCTAAAAAAATTAGGGTTTGGTTGTATATGATTTGTCTTTATCAAACCCCATGCACCATTGTGTTGTGAAGGTTAGAGTGTATAATATCCAAGGAGACCAGCTACCCCATAATGACCTACCAAAATATCACATGAGAGTGGGGATTGAGGTACCTCAGTATTCGACTACTAAGTTGCATGTTCAACTTGATGGTCCTAATATTATTATGATCATTGATGATATTGGAGCTTTCATATCAAGGTTACATAATATTATGACCTACATATTTAACAAAAATAATAATATGAAAAACCAATAAAAGTTAATTATAAAAGATCTTAAGTGAGGTATAATATTATAGATCGATAAAGCAGTAGAGAAAATGAAGGTCAAATCAATAAAATCTAGTGAATCAACCAGTAAAATAAAATGACATTATGAGAGTACCTTCTCCCGGCTAGTTACAGAGAAACATTTATTATCATTACAACTTCATCAATAGACCACATTTAAAGATAAAAAAATATCTTACACTGAATATTAGGAAGAAATATATGGAGATTCCTCGACATAGAGAATTGTACTCGAGACTCTAAATGATATTCTCAAGCATGAATGGTTGGGAGTCTTGGTTATGAATACATACATAAGGTATATTTTCATAATATGTCTATCGAAATAGTACTACATTATTTTTATTAAAGTTAATAACTATTCATATTTTCTACATGAGTTTATATCAAAACTATATAAACGGAAGATCATGCGAAGCATGATTGGGATTCATTAATCCCTATATCATTTCTATAAAAAACATAATTTGGATAAGAAAACAATTGTGAAGAAAAAATATTAGTTACTCGGAGAGTTTATTAAAAAATCATCAGATGACATACTCTTTTTTATAGGTAAAATGAAAAGTTAAGTCTCTAAAATCTAATCACATAAAATATATTTTTCATTTTTTTCATTACTTAATTGTTTTTGTTTTTTAGGGTTCATTGGATGCTGATCACAGTCAATCATTGTTTATTCAATAAGGTTTTCCTTATGACTTTTCCATTCCTTCATGTATGGGGGATATTTTTGAGTCATTAAGGTTTCCTTATGAATTGACCATTCCTCTTGTTTTGAAAATCACAAACACCTTATCTTAAGGCAAATTTCATTTTACCCTATATTTTCCCCCAATAAGGAAAAATTTACTTCCCCAAGGAAATTTATCCTTACCATGTTTTCATTGCTCATATTATAATATTTCTAATTGTAAAATTCAGATTGAAACCAAAACCACTGAATCATATAATACTTAGATATAAAGCATTCTGTTTTAGACTCCGAATTCTGGTAACGAACTCTCATCAAGTTCAACTCTGAATTCTGGTTAGAAACTCTCATGAAGTTCAACTCCGAATTATTGATATGAACTCTCATGAAGTTCAACTCTGAATTCTAGATACGAAAAATATGAAGTTCAAGTCTGAATTCTAGATATGAACATTCATGAAGTTCGACTCCAAATTCTGATTACAAACTTATGTAAAGTTCACCTATGAATTCTAATTATGAATGCTAGATACGAACTCTTCTAAGTTCTAGCTTCGAATTCTGAATATGAATTCTAGTTTCGAACTTCTCTAATTTCTGACTCTGAGTTCTCTGAATTCAGACTCTGAACTCTTATAAGTTCTGACTCCGAATTCTCATGAACTCTAAATCCGAACATTGTAAGTTTAGGTTTTGAATTCTTGTAAATCCAGATTTCGAATTTCCTGTAAATTCAGACTCCATAATTCTATAGAATTCAGGATCTGAATTCTTACAAAATAGAATATGAATATCCTTGTACAATAGACTCCGAAGTCATTCTTTCTTAGACTCCGAACTTTCATTTACTTATATTCCGAATATCATATTTTGGTTTTTCTTACACTCATTTTGTTATAAAATGATGTTGTGCTTTCAGTTATCAATGAACTGTTATTTGAGTGACATGTTTACAGGTCGCTCTGAAATTCAAGGTAAAATATGACTGTTGGAGCAGGGAGCCAACCGTTGGAGCCGAGCCTATAAATAGGAGCTCATTTGGAAAGACCTTACAACTTTTGAACTGAACTTTGACAACTATGATTACATGATGTTAAAGTGATTTCTAGAGAGAGGGTCTCTTATAAACTCTCAGAATTTGTGCAGAAAGTTTTGAACTACTCGTTCAAACTTTGCTTCATGTAGATTTTCTTAGTGGAGAGGTTAGATTTCCTTAAAATTAGAGACTTTGAGTTGTCAAGTCAGAGGTTCTTATTTCCTTACAAATTGAGGGCTTCTGTGGATAGCAAGACAGATACTGATCTTCGGATTGAGGGATTACCTGGGTCTGAGTAAAACAGACTTTACTGAAAGTATAAATCAAGGGACCTCTTATCCAGGGTTGTTGGATACCATCCCCTTTGGGTTAAAAGAGTTATTACTTATTACTTGTAGTATTTTGTTTTCCACTGTGTATTTTTATTGTTGAGGAAAGTATAAATTTCTTATAATTTCTTACATTTTCACTCTGATTTAGTTAGATTTTATATGCTTTAAGGTAGAATCATATTTGTTGTAAACTTTTGTTTAGTTTCATTTCCGGAATCACTTTTCCCAGAATCAAGAAAGTTATTAGAACTAAGAGGTTGTGTGAATTTTGGTTATACCAAATCTCCTTAAGGATTTTTAAACTATAAAATTCACCCCCCCCCCCCCTCTTGTATTTGATCATCTCATTACTACATTTTCAATCCTACAATCAGGACACCCTGAATATTTATTTTTTGGATCCAATGCATGGATATGATGTAAGGACCCGATCCTAGTTTCCCAGAGCTGGTGCCTTATTTGATTCCGTTGGCATACATACATGGAATAAGAATCCCTAAGTACCGAGTAGTTTAGTATTATTGGAAACAAGATACATAAATAAGTTCATCATTACAACTTGAAATGAAAAACAACATAAAAACTCCTTAAAAACTTCTATAACTCCTAGGTTATTTCAGCATGTCATTCATAATAGAATTATTCTTGCCCTGAGAAAATGAAACATAATAAAGGGGTGAGATCAAACGCTCAATAAGAGTAAGCAATACCGTGGAAGATAATATAAACATTATACATGGTGAATAATTGAAAACATGTTCTTTTAATAATAAACTTGAACACATTATGGCAGGAATATGAGCTGAGTAAATAATGCCATAATAAAACATAATCATGGGTATTCTACTAGTCGAATAACCACATGAACTTTCAACTAATAGCTTCATAATGGGGGAAGTTCATATACCGGACATTCTGAAACATTTTTTCATGGCCTCGGCCAAGACGTCTAGTGATTAAGGCCTCGGCCAAAATCCATACCACATTGGGAAAGGCCTCAGCCAATTCCATGTCTAGTTGTCTCATTAGACCTACCGATGCATCGAGGGGATATAGTGGGCCCCACCCATCATATAATACGTCCAATGAATTCCTCATATGAGCGGGGATAAACATAAACAACAAATACATTCATATTTAAACTATCATATGAAATGTAACTATCTTTCCCCAATCATTAAACATAAAACACTAACTATTCAGAATAGTATAGTGAATGGTTTTAGGATAGATCATCCACAATAGAGTTAGTCATAAAACATTAAATTAAATATATTAGATGACAAAATAAATTATTAAACCCAATAATACCATGTAATCAACAAGAGTGTTTAATTGGATGAAAACACTCTTATAAAATCATTAAGCAATTCTGGAGACAAATACTATTTTATTTTGAAAAGAAGAGTTCTTTTGGGAAAAATATTTGTATAAAACCAAAATTGAAGTAAGATAGTATTTTCATAATTAAATGAGTGATTTTATAAAGATAATGGTTTCCAAAAATAGATTATAGATTGCCCTAGAAAATAGGTAATAATTTGAGAAAATCCCTTGAATTGGGCTTGTATTTTTTATACAATTTTGAAAGTTCCTTTTAAAATGTGTAACTATCCATAAAATATGGAAGGATTATAGTTTGTAAAAATATATATGATACTCACACAGAAAATATGATTAGTACATAACAATACATAATAATTACATCAAGTTGATTAGACAATGAAAGTATCCCAAATGAAAGTGGAAGTTCGGGTGGAAAAACCCTTACCTTAACTCCAAACGTGTTACGCTCTTATACATAAGATCCTGGAATTTGAAATTATACTTTTTAATAACTTATTTAATAACATATTAGACATGTATTTATTTTACCATAATTATTTTTAGGTCATTTATGTCTTTGTTGATAAGTTATTGTATTGAATTTTGTCGTTCTGGAGTGTTCATTTCCTTTATTTTCATATTCGGTTCACTTATTTTTAAGTAATGATGTTCATGTGGAATGGTTATAAATCTGAAGGATTGGAATTATACATTATTAATGAACATAAATAATTAATAATGGTCATTTAAATCATTTGGTTACATGGAATGAGGATGAATCATTAGATGACAACCACTTCGATTATTCGGCGGTATTTGGAATATTATGAACTAGTTTTGTAAGATAACATAATTATATGTATATATTCTGGTTCCATAATATTAATTAGGTTATAACACATATATAATAGTTTTTTTCAACCATGAATATGTTTTCATGACCAGAAATTAAGAATAAATTGAAGAACGAAACATCGTCGTCCCCGAAGGTTATAAATCGGAACCTCACGGACGTCGATTTCGTTTATAAAAATAAAAGGGAGGGAGTAAGAATAATTATGATGTTCCTTCAAATCACATGATATAAGTCCATTATATACACGTTACTGGATTTATCATTTTCATTTGGACAGAGGAGGTGAGTTGAGGATAGAAAAGGAAGATAAATTGAAATGAAACCAAATGAAAAAGGAGGGTGCTTTCCCTCTTGAAATAACCTCTTTGAGACTCTCCTTAAGGGAAGGGGTTTTGGTCTTTTGGCAAGACCATAAGCTTCTTGGACGTGGGTATATACTAGTTAAGGTTAATTGGGATGAACTTTTAGGAGCTTCAAGGCTTAGAGGAGTGAAGAGAAGAGGGTGTGGTGAGGGGTTTTTATAGTGGAGGAGAGGAGTAAATTTTGAATATTTAATTCATTATTTTATTATTTCCCTCAAGACAACCAATAGTGTTGTTTCATGTGACCCCAAATAGTAATAAGTTCATGTGAGTTCAAACCAAGTGGCCTTGAATCACTTGTGATGTCATGAATAGTGTATTTAACTGATAATTTGTATATACGATATTTTATCATATTTCACTATTCATCAAAACTTCTACAATTTCAGAAAAATCCCAAAAATTCACCCCTACCATTTTTTGACAAGTATAATTCAAAAGTGAACTCAATTTTTCAGAAATAATTTTCTAAATATTATTAATTTAATTTTTAAATAAGGTCATAGTTAATTCGAAAAATAATAATCTTGAAGTGCAATTAGTTTTATGTGACATTGAAAAATTAATTATGATCCCATTATCATATCACCTTAAGAACATAAAATAATATTATTATTTACTACTAATAAGGGTCATAAAACTATTCATATAACTATTCATAAGGGTATGTTACTATTCACCAACAATCACTTAAGTTCTATCAGAGTCCAAATGACTTACTGAACACAACTCTAGATGGCCATTTTTTGAAATTCAAAACATAGAAGAGAAAAAAATTTGTTTAATTGTTAGATTATAAAATTACATTATATATTTATTTTCAAAACATTGGGGTGTTAAATATGAAACCAATCGACCACACATGATTCATATTTTGAATATGTAATACACTAAAATAAACATTTTATAGATAATAATTGAATCATATGTTCATTCTGTGTTCTAACAAGAATTTAATTATGATAGGGTGGTCACTAAATATCGTTTTGATCATGGCATGAATTTGGTGACAGAATCGATAAAGACTTTGAATAACTACAAATGGAAATAAATTAAGGTATATATAAAATATTTAACTATCAAAACATTCAAAAATATTTTACTTATTTTTTTTCAATGTTTCTACAGTGTCTGAAGCAATATAACAACATCAATTGTTGATATTATGTTTTCAAATTTATGATAAAAATGATAAATCATGAAAATTTCATCATCCCCCAATGGGTAATTTCTGAAGTCAATTACAATTTAATTAAATATATTTCATAATCAATTTTTTGTTTATAAATTATCAATACTATCAACATTTCTGAAAACCTATTTACTCAAAAGGAGAAATAATTTTTTTTCGAGAAAGTTGGTTCGTGTACTTTTTTTTCAAAATGCATGCCGACAATAAATTTGTGTGATTATATGTTTTTTTTTTGAAATAGTATGACTTATGAACTTCGAAATATAATTGGGGTATGAAGAATTAGTGTCAAAATGATTATATATTATTTTTTATATCTTTCTCATGGATAAGTACAAAAGAGGAAATAAATTTGTTTAAAATAAATGACATATAAAAAATAAAATTGTTTATAAATCATGAAGGTGGAGATGGAGGCGTAGGCAGTAGTGGATCCATAGAAAAAGGCTTAGGCATAGGTGGAGGTGAAGGCATAGGCAAAGGTGAATGTGGAGGTAGAGTCGGAGTCGGAGACTGATGTAGAGGAGGAGGCAGAGACTAAGATCGAGGTGGAGACTGTGGTGGAGGAGGAGACGAAGCGTTGGCTTGAAAATAATAAAATTATTGGGAAATGAAGTAGAATGAGGATCATACCATGATTTTTTTTGAGAAAAATTATTTAAAAGTTCACACATCACTTTTCACTTAATATAAGATCAATTGTGTAAATTTTTTAGGTGAGTTATTGAAATAATATTTTTCACCAATTGTTTAAGTGATTTTATAAAGGGTAGTAATCCACCTATAAGATCATTCTATGTTGGAAGCTTTAATATCTCTACTCATGTCATTGAAGAAACATCTGTACAACTCCCCACAATAAAAAAGGTATATAATCCAACTTAAATGTTTGAGTTAATATGTGTGTAATCAACCAACGAAGTCAGAAGGTGTATGAAAAAACTATTAAATGAAAACCATCATTGATATATCAGGGTCATCGAGGATGGATAATGTCAAAGTGTATGTTATCGATTTAAAATTGATGTTTTAATATAAGAAAATTCCCCTCACTAAAAACTGAGAAAACACGCTTGAATTTTCATGATAATTTAGGAAAATTATTGATAATTAATTTGTGATGTGTATGGATTATTCTCATATTAAACCCACACACGATGTGATCTTTATGACTCAAAGTGTATATTTCTAGTTTAAAATGACATTTTAGAAAGAAAAAAACAAAAGATTTTTACTCAAAACCAATTACACTCCTTATTATTTTGATGCATTATTAAAATAATCCATATTTAACTAGGACATTTAATAATCAGTCTCGCCCGAATCAGATGCATGGTGTGACCGGTATGACTCCAAGTGAGTATTTTTATTAAAATTGACATTAATTTTAGTTAAAAAACAACTAGAATTTTCAAAATGGAGAAAAAAATAAATATTTTACTATCACATTGGGAAAATGATCCATAAATCATTCTTGATTTGTAGGAATTAGTCGTACCTCAATCTGATTCATTATGTGACTGGTATGACTACAATTGTCCGTTATGAGTTTAAAATTGTCATTTTAATAAAAAAAGATTATCACTCACTAAGAACTACGAAAAATGCTATAATTTTTTTAACAATTAGGTAAATGATTCATAATTAATTTTTGATTTGTATGAATTAGTCTCATCACAAACCCGCACACGATGCCACCTGTATAGATCAAAGTTTGTGTTTTGAGTTCAAAATGACATTTTAGTACAAACACAAGTGGAGTACTCAAAACTGGGGAAACACATTATGATTGTTTTGATAATTTAGTAAAATTTTCCGTAAGTCATTTGGGATGTGTTGGAATTATCTGCACCTCAAACTGATTCACGGTGTAACAGGTGTGACTCTAAGTGCATTTTTTGTTTAAAAATTGAGATTAATTCTAGTGAAAAAATAACCTTAAAATAATCGAAACTGAGAAAAATAATTTGTATTATTTTGGTAATTTTAGTAAAATGATCCATAAGTAATTTTCACATATAAGAATTATCCACACCTCAATCTAAAGAAATGTGTGATAGGTATGATTCTAGGAGTCTGTTATTAGTTTAAAATTGACGATTTAATACAAAAAAAGTTTCACTCACCAAAAAAACCAAGAAAACACGATTGGAATTTCTTGATAATTTTTTAAAGTGATTAATAATTCATTTTTGATGTGTATATATCATTATCTTGTCAAACCCACACATGATTCCACCAATATGGCTCAAAGTTCATGTTTCTAGTATAAAATTACATTTTAGTAAAAAAAACAAGTGGCATACAAAAAAATTGATGAAACACATTATTAATTTTTTTATAATTTATTAAAATTATTCATAACCTATTTTGGACATGTAGAAATTATCCTAACTTCAATCTGATACACGATTTGACTAGTATGACTCCAAGTGCTCCTTTTTATTCAAAATTGACATTAATTTTAGGGAAAAAAACAACTGATATACTCAAAAATAAGAAAATGAATTCAGATTTATTTGGTAGTTTAGGAAAAATATCTATAAGTCATTTATGACATGTAAAAGTTATCCTCAACATAATCCAACATATAGTGTGACTGGAATGTCTCCAAGTGAATCTTTTTATTCAAAACTGACATTAATTCTAATCAAAAAAACTGACATACTAAAAACCAATAAAATGCATTAGGATTTTTTGTTACTTTAGGAACATTATACATAACTAATTGGCGATGTGTAGGAATCAGCCACACCTCAATTCGACTCACGGTGTAACTGGTACGACTCCAAATGTGCCTTTTTATTCAAAATTGACAATAATTTTAGTAAAAAAACAACTAACGTACTCTATAATAATTTTTTTCCTTGTATTTATGTCATAAATTTTATTTCATTTAAATTTAAAATATTTATATTTTTTTGGAAATTTATTTTGTTGTTTTTGGTGATGTAGTGTGTTGTTGTAGCCCAATAAATGTCATTTTTCTAGTGTTGTAGTGTGTTGTTGCACCACACTACAGTATTCCCCTTTATCTGTGCTGATTTTTGAGTCAATAACGTTTTCCTTATGACTTTTCCATTCCATTATACTTGAGGAATATTTTTGAGTCAATAAGGTTTCCTTATGAATTTACCATTCCTTCTTTTTTCGAAAATCACAACCACTTTACCTCAAGGAAAATCTCACTTTACCTTGTGTTTTACTTCAATAAGGAAAAATTTACTTCCCTAAAAAAGGTTATCCTTACCATGCTTTCATTGTTCATATGATAATTTTTCTAAGTGTAAAATTCAGTTTGTAGACAAAACCTCGCAATCCTATAATTACATAGATTTGAAGCATTCTGTTTTAGGATCTGAATTCTCATAATTCAGACTCTGAACTCTTCTGAGTTATGACTCCGAGTTCTCTGAATTCAGACTCTGAACTCTTCTGAGTTCTGGCCACGAATTTTGAATACGAATTTTGATTACGAACTCTAATGAATACCAACTCTGAATTCTTATTACGAATTCTTCTGTGTTCTGACACCGAATTCAGGATATGAATTCCTATGAGTTTTAACCTTGAATTCTAATGAATTCTGACTCCAAAATTTGTATGTTATGACTTCAAATTCTCATGAACTCTGACTCCGAACTTTGTAAGTTCAGGTTCTGAATTCCTTAGAAAACAGAATCGGAATATCCTTGTATTATAGACTCTGAATTCATTTTTGGTTAGACTCTGAATTTTTATTTTCTTACATTCTGATTATTAGTTTTTGGTTATGTAACCATATTTTTTCTTACACTTGTTTTTGTTATAAAATGATTTCATGCATTCAGTTACTAACTGACCATTGTTTGAGTGACACCTGTACAGGTCCCTCTGAAATTCAAGGAAAAATATGTCCTTTGGAAGAGGGAGATGACCGTTGATGTTATGCCTATAAATAGGATCTCATTAGAAAAGAGCTCAACACTATTCTATGACTCTAGAGATTACATGTTGTTGAAGTGATTTTTAGAGAGAGACTCTCATGCTTAGTGCGTACTGAACGCCTTGTTCCAATTTTCTTTGTGTGACTCTGAATGTTGCTGACTATATTCGAGGGCTTCCGTGGATAGGAAGACAGAGGTGCCGACTACCTTGAAGGTGAGGGCTTCCTTGCTGGGGAAGACAGAGGTGCCAACTACCTTGAAGTTGAGGGCTTTTGGGGATAGCAAGACAGACTCTGATTTTTGTATCTAGGGCTTTCCCTGGTGTGGTTAAGACAGACTTTCTTGAAAGTATAAATCAAGGGACCTTTATCCAAGGTTGTTGGATACCCTTCTCTTTGGGTTAAAAGAATTACTACTTGTTACTTTTTTGTTTCAAGTTTTCCACTGCATTTTAGTTGTTGATGAATGTATAACTATATTTTACTTCATTATAATTGTACTCGGATTTAGTGATATTCTATAAGATTTAAGGTAGAATATTTATCATTGTAAACTTTCATTAAGTTTCATTTACTAGAACCATCTTTTTGGATTCACATTCTTGGAATCATATTTCTGGAATCAAGCAAGTGTGTAGAACTAGAGGTTTTGTGAATTACCTTGTTTAACATTGTTAAACATAATCATCTTTAAAAGTTCCAGAGGAATTTTTAAAGTATACAATTCACCCCCCCCCCCCCACCCACCCACCTTCTTGTATTTTGATCATAACTAGATACTACATATAGTATCTATATTATTTCGATCCTACATTTGGTATTGTATAGTATATCATACTCACATACCATATCAACACTGATAAAGGGTCTCTTTAACAGCACTTATAAAGGATCCCTTTATTGGTTCTTTAAAAATTTCTGATAAAGGATTCCTTTTTCAGCACTTTAAAAATCACACAAAAAGATATTCTTTACCAGTGCTTGTAGAAACACCAATAAAGGGATCCTTTATCAGTACTTTTTAAATCATCGATAAAGGAATAATTATATATGCTTCTAAAAGTTATGATAAAGGGTCTATTTATCAGCGCTACATTGAAGTACTAATAAATGGTTTCTTTTATCAGTACTTCTATTTGAACTGATAAATATACGCTTTATCAGTTCTTTTCTTATATGGACAAAATCCTTGGCCTTTTAACCACACTGAGGTATTCATCATTTTTATTGCATTGATAAAGGCATATTTTTTAATTTTTAAAGGCCTCTTTAGTTATAGTGAATCTAGTGTTTTGATGATATTCAAGTCGTGTATACAAAATAGAATCAACAGATTTACTATGGTCAAAGAGATATTTATTCAATCTTATCTATAATAGTAATCATTAAACAATTATCATTTTACTACTTTAAATACAATTTTAAAACTAAAAATAAATAAGTTTATGAAAATTGATTTATGTTACAATTATGGAGATTGTATTTCATATGTACGCATGGATAATGTTTCCATTTTTCAAAGATCGTGATAGAAAGAAAGTAAGTGTCATTTTATCTTTATATAATGATTATTATATCATAAATATAATATTATTTCTTTAAATAAACTTATATATAGCATCCATGTGATGTGATGATGAGAAACGAATCACATCAATTCGTAGAGGTGGAAACCTACACTAACACGCGAATGATATTATCATTTTTCAATTGCTGGAAAGGTAAGAAATTAGATGATATATTATATTTATATAATGATAAATATTTCATGAAAATAATATATATATATATATATATATATATATATATTAAATCCATCATTATAACCATCCATGGGAGGTTGTGACGGAAAATTAATTATAGCGGTTTGTGTAGTGGTAGTCCGTTGTACACATGAAAGATAGATTTATTTACCATTTATTAGAAGATAATATGGATATAGTTTATTAAATTAAAATAATAAAAATATCAGAATATTTAAAATACTATTTTCAATATTTTTTCATGGTTGAATAAGATTTGAAGGTGGTATAAGAAGATATAAATGAAAATACTCAATTAATAACTAAACCTATTCTTCAGAAAACATCTTTAGGTTATTACCAAAATCACTCCTAGGATGGTTTTAGAATCAAAACAGTGCCACTATGAAGTGTTTATGTATGTAAGGAATTAATTTTTTAGTTCTTGGATGATCTAGAGTGATCAATATGTGTGAGTAAGAGAGTATAAGAGGTTCTCTTTTGTAAGTGAGTGTAGGGTCACTCTTGGAATTACTTAAAGTATTGAATTAATACAAAATAATATTTATGTAGAGGTGGAAAAATTGATATATTTACAAAATAGTATTATTATGATCCTAAATAATCTCATGCAATAAAATTTGGACAAGTTTAGGTGGTGTTTTCAGCCCCCCTTTTGACAATTACCATGATATCAATGTTTTTTACTCTTTAGGGGTCAAGAATATGACTATAAAAGTAAATTTGACCCATAAACAGAAAATCATTAATATGTTCAACCATATCCCATTCACATGGATGAATATATGATTTTTATGGATTTTAAATCATTTAATAAAATATTTTTTATTATGAAATATCATTAATGTCATTTTTCAAACTATTCATTTAATTTGAATTTAAAGTCAAAGATAAAAAAATTAATTAAAATATAAACATTTAACCAATAAAGTTTTTGGTATACTATAAACCAACCAAAAAATTACTTTTCAACTTTTAAAAATAATTTACTTGATTTTTATACTACATCCACAAGAACGGTGTCGGCATTGCCTATGCATATAAGAAAATTATTTCATCAAAAAGTATTAAAAAAATTAAAGATAAAAAATCACTCCTATTTAAAACAAACATTTATAAATAAACTTAACCACTTTTATCCCAATGACAAAAAATTAGGGATATTAAAAAAAAGGTAGTGACATTTAGTTTTTATTCCATATATAAAATTATATTAATAGCATTATCAAAGGAAAGTGTCAAGGGATTGCTACATTTTCAGAAAATTAATTTTAATTTTTGAAACACGCATATAAAATAAAATAAATACATGTTTTATGGATATTTTTAGGCCTGATAGTATTGTTTTTAACTTTAATTACCTGATTTTACCTTATAAATGTGATAAATATTTACTAAATTACTATTCTTAATGAAAAAAAATAAAAGGGTTATGTATACCAAATTTGAGCATCATGATTACAAATATGGAATCTATTTTTCATGATTAAATGTCTATGAGTTTCATAATTTAACTTAAAAAACACATGTGAAGCAAGAAAAATAAGTCTTTTTAGAAAAATACCTTTTAGTTGTAAAAAACATTATACCAAATTCAAGTATAATGTTGATTCAAATTAAAACTATATGATTATTTTTAAACAAAATTAACAAATGAAATTTTAAATCAAATCCAAAATTGTATTTTACCTTGTAAATATTTTAAAATAAATTATTTTTTTCAAATAAATTAGTATTTTTCACTATTCTTTGAAAAATCAAACTTCTCAAAAATATCTAAAAATTCATTGTAAGTAAAATTTGAAATTCCTAATTAAAAACTGAAGTTCATTTTTTCAAATTATAATTATATAATTTGAAAAACAATCTTTTAAATAAAACCATATAATTCATGAAACTCCATTTAGTTAAAAATAAATATTTATCCTTTTGATTAAAAATTTACATAATATTCTTATAATAAATATAAATATAAAAAATATAATTAATTAATATAAATGAAACATTAAAATGATATTTTTTTACATTACATGGGTTGTTACACTTAGTGTGAGAAATAATAGTTAAATGAAAATATCCTCATGAAAACACTACTTTGACCTTCATTCTCTACAACCACTCCATAAAGTTGATCCCCCTCATTAGCAAGTAAATACTCTCCCCCTATTCAAAAAAACTAGCATGGAATTTTCCCCCTTTTTCAATAGTAATAATACTCCAATCAAACAAAATAAACTTAGTACATTAATATCTTCTCCCAAGTAATGAAATAAGAACTCTTCTCCCCCTTTTTTAATAAACCCAAAGAAAAATTATTTAAAATTTCATGAAATAACATTTAGAAATTCAAATTTTTAATTCATGAGAATTTTCCTACCAATCGATAACATGGAATATCCCATGGAGGAGGGGGTACCTTATTTTACACATTTAGTTTTATAGTGTTTGTTTTACTTTAGGATGCAACTAATTCCTTTCAAAATATTCTTATGGTATTTACTTTTTAATAATATCATCAAAATGATTCTGTATGGGAACACACTCTAAATTCACAATCCCTTGCTCAAATTTCTCCTTAATGAAGTGATACTTTATCTCACAGTGATTTTTACTTGAATGATGGATAATATTTTTCTAATAGTAATATAACTAAAGTTATGATATATGTTAGCAGTGGGAATTTTCACATCAACTCTGATATCCTCAAGTAATACTTTCATCCATATAAGTGGAATACATGCTAAACTCACCTCAATTTATTCAATCCCTTTAGTGATCAAAGAAATAATGTTCTACTTCTTACTCATTTGAGGAATACATAACTCCCAAGATAAAAAGGAACCACCAAAATTTGAATTTATTTCATCAGTTGAACCTTCCCAGACTACATGTATACAACCAAGTAACACCTAGTGTGATATTATACAATTAAAAATACACAATTGCAATATATTGTTGATATAATGATGTACTCTATTTCGTAACGTCCCCAGCCCAAGAGCCACTAAAACAATGCCACGATCCAGGTTGCCACATAACCTCAAGTATGCCTCCCCATATTCTAGAGGATTCTAACTAATAGTGATGGTCTAAAAGGTCATGTGGGGAGAACATTCCCTATTTACCAGAGTATTCCACAGTGTAAATTAAATAAAATAAAGGAAACAACATATAATAACCAATGAACATTCATAAACAAACATCTCCCGAAGTTGGGAACAAAATATAGCCAACAATAAATTTTCCATTCCACACTAATCATTATTAAGTGAATAAAAACCAAAATAAAAACAATAGATTAATCCCCAAAAATGGTCCTCACTTAAAGTATATAACCTCATCTATACATATACCAAGCCGAACTCAACTCCAAATCACAGGGTATTTTCCTTTATTCTGATCTGAAAGTATGAAGTTGGATCGGGTACCCAATTACAACCCAAGCAGGGTGTGAGTACAACTCAATAGCCCACCACCAATGGTGTCTACAAAATATCTTATCTAGATAAAAAATGAATGGAAGTGCTAATATATAGAAAGTAAATTAAAGATAGTCTGGTTATAATAGTTAACTAGGTTCGCTTAATTTATTCCAAGTATTATTCGCAATTTCTTTACTTATACCATCTTTAATTCTTAACTCACTTTCATCATGTGTTCAATAGATTAGGAATATTCATAAATATCGATTCAAAAGGGGAGTTAAATCAAGTTCGATATCTCACAAGGGGTAACACATCATCATATATACAACACACTCTCCTTAAATCCATGTTCCAGGTGGTCTCATCGAATGAAACCATTAGGGGATTATAACTCTATCTCGTTCCATAATCTGTGCATATTGGGGTGGAGTTTAGAGCCTCAATCTAACTTGACCCGTGTGTATAGATCCTCAAATCAATACCCCACTCTATGAAGGCATGTACACATGCTTATATATATCCAATTACCACACATATAACACATCACAACCAACCACAACTAATAACAAAAACATTACCACAATCCATGATAACAATAATGGGAATTAAAAAATTTCCACAATCCATTAACACATTTACCATTATTATCACATAGTCATTTTTTCCAATTCTCATTTCCTATCCCTAAATCACTAAGTATATTCACTAGTTCCCCAAAACTAACCCATTTGGCATATAAAACCATTCCCATATTTTAATTCAATTAACAAATTCTTCATTTTCAATATTTAGTCCACTTATGCTTTTCAAGTACAAGACATGATTCATTTGAAACATTCCCATTAATCCCATTTAACACATTTACCTACCATGTTAAAAAAACCTTATCCATTATCCAAATCTAGACCTTATTATCCATTTTTTTCCTTTTTTTAATCATCACATTACGCAATTTATATGTTTGACATGGGCTCGACCTATTTACAAGTCTGTTTCCCGCCTAATATCCATGTTAAACATGTTTGGGAGGGTCGACGTACCCCATGGGTGGCCCTAAATCGATCAAGTCATCCTTTATGCACCCCAAAAGAATCAATGGGGATTCAAATCCTCATTTAAGTGTTCATTTTATGAAATCTTACTAAAATTATTCAAAGATAAACAATAGGAACCCATGAACACAACCAAACATGAACAAATAAATATAGCGACTATGGGATATAACTTATAGACAACCTACCACAAATATATTAAGGAAAACACTCTTAATTATTGCCTTTGATCCTGATCCAAACTACTTTTTAAGCCTTAACACATATTCTACCAAAAAAAATGGGGTTTATTTATTTAGAAGATGATTTCACAAGATAAAAACCCAAATCTAGAAAATAGAATAAAGGATAGGAATAGAATTACCTGGAGCTTAAATATGCAACCTAAGTCACTCTAAATAGCATATAGATGAAGAAGAATCACACTTGGTAAGTCTCAGTTTCTAGGGTTCATCACTTGGGATACAAGAGAGTAAATTGGGAAGAAAAATGAGTGAGAACTTAAAAACCAGTAGTGGAAATTTTGTAAACATTTCAACTTTACTGGGATGCATGGTTTACCCACACAGTTTTCCAAACCATGAAGAAACCTTGCACAAGTCACTATCCATGGGAATTTGTCTTGATAATTTACCTAGGGAGTTATTTATGGTTTGACTAAATGTATTCCAACCATGTGATATCCCACTTTCTACGGTTACATTATTGTCCTAGGTAGGCAACCCGGTTTTCTTAACCGTGCGCCAACCATGTGCCTTGCACTGATTAGCCAAGTTTTCTTCCTTTCATGCCCTAAAATTCTAGAAAAAACCTGAGATTCCTCAAACTCATGGGAATAAATACATTAACCAAAATATGATACTAAAACCAAAATTTAAATAAGTATGTACCTATATGAAATCCAAGATCTTACAACCTCCCCACCATATAACGGATCATCCTCGAGTATACCTTCCCGAGCATCCCCAAGCATCCAAGGTAAAAAAGATTAGGCCATTAAGCTTTCATATCTGACTCCCTTTCCCAATTTTCTTATTGAATTCTTCCATGTTTCAATAAGACTCAAACAAATGGAACAGTATCTCTTTGAAATACTTTCTCACTGCGATCCAAGATACGAACCAGGTTCTCCTTGAAGGATGCATCATCCTCAATCTCTACATCCTCCAAGTTAATCACGTGATATGGTTCAAGGAGATATTGTTAAAGTAATGAAACATTAAAAACATCATTCATTCATATATATCATAATAGAAGAGCCAACTGGAAATCCATAGGTCTAATACTCTCCATAATCTCAAACGGCCCCACATACCTGGGTACCAAATTGCCTTGTTTCTAAATTAGATAGTGACCCAACCTTAGTGACACCCAAAGAAACACACTATCATCCACCATAAAATCAAGAGGTATATAATGTTAATATAAATATGAATTATATCTACTCTGAGTTTTTTTCATGCATTTATGAATCAATCGAACCATCTCTAATTCCTCCTATATGATACTCAGTCCGAACAACTCGGACACCCTAGCTTCTAACAAACATAACAGATATCTACACGGCCTCCCATAGAGTACCTCAAAATGTGTCATCTGAATCACTACCTAAAAAATCATTAGAAAACTCAACAAATGATATGTTTGTATACCATGTACCACTAAAATCTATGACATAATCCCTCAACATATTCTCCAGTACCTGAATTGTACACTCTGACTACACATCCTTCTTTAGGTGACAAGTCGTACTTAAAAACACCTGGGTATCGAGTGGTTTCTCTAATACCTTCCAAAAAACACGATGTGAGAAATGGATCATGATCTGAAACTATAGTTCTAAAAACACCATGAAATCTCAAAATATCTCAAATATATAACTCAACCAACTAAACAATAGTTAAAGTCTCCGGAATCGATAAGAAATGGGCACCTTAGTCAACTTATCCACAACTACCCAAACTGTATCATTCTTCTGAGGCATCCTCGGAAGACCCACTATGAATTCCATTGTCATGTCATCCCACTTACACATCAGAATGGGTAATGGTTATAACAAACCACCTTGGTGCTGATTCTCATTCATCACCTACTGAGAGGTATGACATCGCGCCACAAGATCTCCAACCACTTTCTTCATTCCCAACCACCAACAATACCTATGGATATCATGATACATCTTAGTCAAACCGTGATGCACTAAACACTTAAATTTATAGAACTCATGCCTTAACTATTATTGAATAAATACTGTCACAACCACATGATCACAAACACAAACAATTTTTTCTTCATCAACAGACCAACTAGAATGTGACTCCTCTCCTTTAAGACATTCCTTCAAATATAAACACTACAGATCCTCAAGATGACTCTCCATGACCCAAATCAAAATCACAAACAAAAGTACTATGGATATAGGTCTTATCTACACCTTCACATCATGTACCTCCAAATTTACTTTAGAAAATAGTGTTATCATCTTCTGCTCAGAGATGGATTACGGGGCCACCTAATTATGATTCTTCCAACTCAAGGCATCTACAACACTATTCCCTTTTCTAGGAGTGTAAACCAACTCAAAGTCAAAATACTAAAATTATTAAACCCATATTCATTACTAAAGATTAATATTAAACTTATATAATATTTACTTACAAATTTTACGGTCGGTATACACCGTAAACCTCTCTCCGAACAAGTAATGCCTCTAACACTTTATGGAATACACCACCACATCTAACTCAAGATCCTGAGTAGGGTAATTTATTTCATGAGGCCTAAACTTTTTTGAGCCATATTCTACAACCCAGTCTTCCTGCATCAATACTTCCCCTAGTCCAACATCGGATGTATCACAAAACAAGGTTTACCTCTTACCTGGTACAGCTAAGATCAGGTTCAGTGCAGTCTTCAAAAGCTTTTTCAACTCTTTAAAATAATTTCTTCATTCCCCAGAATACTCAAACTTAACTCACTTCATGGTAAATATTGATATTGGCACTTCCAAATGGGATAAATCTTTAATAAAGCTTCAGTTATAACTATCCAACCCTAGAAAATTATGAACGTCAAAGAAATTATTGGGCTTCTCCTAAGACACAATAGCCTACACTTTCTTCATATCTACTAACACTCATGCCTCAGAGATGATCTGACACAAGAAATACACTTTATCAATCTAGAAATAAAAAATTGATAGATTCATGTAAATCTTATGTTCTCTTAGTGTACTCGGTACAATTTCAAGATGTTTGTCATGATATTCATGAGTTCTTGAGTACACCAAAATATCATCAAGGAAGACAACCATGACCTGATCCAGATATGGGTGAAATATTTAGTTCATCAAATCCATTAACACATATGGTTCATTGGTCAATGTGAATGGAATCCCTACAAACTCATACAACTTGTACCTGCTTCTAAAGGATTTTTGTGGAATATAATAAGACCTCATCCTAACTAGGTGATATACTGATCTCCAATAGATTTTAGAAAACACTAAAGAACCCATAAGTTATTAAAATAGAAATTATATTCAAGGAATAGGGTATCGGTTCTTAACTTTTTTTATTAAACTTCCTATAATCAACACACAGCAACAACAATCCATCATCCTTCTTGGAAACCAACACTAGAGATCCCCAAGTCAATATACTAGGATGAATGAACCCTTTTCTCTCCAAATCGTCCAACTAATACCTAATATCCTGGAGTTATTATACCACCATTATATATATAGGAGTGGAAACTGGTTCTTCTCCTAGAAGAAACTCAGTCATAAACTCAATGTCCCTCTCGAGTGGCATCCCTAAGAAATCCTTAGGAAACACATCCTGAAACTGATCCACCACAAGAGGAAAGATATGATGCTCAACTCCTCCATCATCGAGCACAAGAAAAGCACATGGGTTGTGAGTTCTCCTAACTTTTGTAAAACTATCCCTTCATGGTTCACTCAAACATCCCACTCACCATGAAAGCCATAAGTGTCTCCATCGAGAGATGTGAATGTAACCTGATGGTGGTAACAATTGATATAGGCCTAGTACAACACTAACTAATTCATACCCAATATCAAATCAAAACCTGAAATCTCAAGGAAAAAAAGTCTCAGAAAAACCTGTACCTACCAACTTCCAAATCAAACCCTTAACATTTTCAGATAACCTCATATCATACCCCCAACAGAGTATCTATAACAACCATTCTTTTATTACAAACTTAAACATGATTTATTACATAAAATTCACTTGAAAAAACATAAAAGATTGAGAGGTATAGTGTCTTTGGGGATTAGGATCATTACAGAAAAACTTAAAACAATAAATACCAACATCTTTATTTAAAAATTCCTTTACATGACCACTACATTCCCTAGTACATGGCACTGCATGGGATAACCTGAGGACATGCATAAGAAAAGGGTGAGCTAAAAAGCCCAGTAAGGGAATAAACATGGATTAACATGAGGAATGGAAAACATGTTATACCATAGGAAAATCAATGGAGTATAAGAGAAACATGAACATAAAGGCATTATAAAGCAAGATAATCATAACATGGAAATGTGGCAATAACACTTAACATGGAATTAGCATGAGCCAAGGCTCATTTCACATGGAGCATGAGTAAAACCTCATTGCACCTGAAGCACGAGTATAACCCCTTTTCATTTGAATTATCAAGATTCCACACCCATTTCACATGGAATATCATGATACTATACTTTACCCAATGCATTGGAGTGCTATCAGGGTGCACCCTTCTTAAACATTTCATTTCATGCATAAGTGTGCCACATGGATCATATAACATGGAATCAATCAACATAATAAGTTATTCCATGATTAATTAATGTGGAATAAATACATGAAAGTAACATTAAATATGTATATGTTCATAAAGTTGAATACCCTTGATAGAGACATGTGTATGGTATTCTCTACACCATGTTCTTGGCTTGGAAAAACGCGGTGCAATTTCGACAGCATAACAGCATGACATAAGGATCCATAGAAATGGTTAATGAGATATAAAGGGGTGTATCATCATATTTACATGAAATGGACAGTAAAGGGGTCATATAGATACATGTACCAAAAAATTTAATGAAATTTATATGCATAATACAAAATAATTACTAGGTTGTAAAAGAGGAGAGAGAAATCCCTCACGGAATATCGGCATGGTAACAGGTATACATGGGAGGCATTAATGAGAGATAAAGGGGTCTCCCATCATCAAAACATAAATAGGGCAGTATGTTAGAGGTGAAAAATCATACCCCAATATTTTTAATTGAAAAAAATTCATAATAACTTAAATAAAATTGAACAAAATGAGAAAGGAAGAAATCCCTTACATGGAAGTGTGATCCCAAAGGCTTGGGAGAGGCTTGAGAGAGGATTCTCAGGAGCTTGGGGTACCTTGTAAGGATTATAGGGCAAGGAGGGAAGGGGTTGATATAACTCCAAAGGCCTTGAGTGAAGAGGATTTCGTAGATTGGGTGGGTTTATATTGGGAAAAAGAGGGAATTCTTTATTATTTAGGTTTGGGACACCTCACATTAAACTAATCAAAACCATAGACCAGCCAATGGTTTTTTCCCATGGTTTTTTACAAAGGGGAGTGGAAAACAATATTTTATAAGGATAGTGTCCTAAATTCTTAAAATAATAGGATTTTGTATGTGGAGGTGAGTCACACTCTCAAGGAAAACAATTTAAAAAGACAAATTGTTTTATAAGCCTTGAAGCGTCCACTAATGTTTTGTAAAATAAATAAAACAAAAAAAATATAATTATTTTAATAGTAAATAATATATTATCCGAAAATAATGTTTATATTATTTTATTACATCAATATTGGGTCATTCTGATTTCATAAAACACATTATATATTTAAAAGGTATTTAATTTTTACCCAAAAAAATCGACAAAATCAGAAAATTATAAAAAATCACTGTTGGATAATTTCGACATCCTGATTCCAAAAATAACATTCATTTTATCTAAATAATTTTCTAAATATTTGAATTTTTACTTTTAAAATAAAAACTGACATTTATCGAAAATTCATGTGTTTTGACAAAAACTACTTTCAAACCTTAATAAAAATTGCAATTGCATTCATAAAATTATATGATCATTTATATTTAATAAAAAGTAACTTAATAATAATAATAATCTTTTTTTAAAATATTAATTAATTAAAATATCCATTAATTCATCCAAATAGATTTCTTAAATTAATATTAACTAAAAATACTATTTGTGCATTAAAAATTATTTACAAAGTAAAAATAATAAAATGAATGCACATTATTTATACAAAAATAATGTACATAGTCATAGTTCTAGCGTCTTGTTACATATCTACTTATAACACCCGCATATGACCGAATAGTAAGTTGTGCAATGGTGACAGACTCTTGGGGTGGCTCAGATAACATTGCTCGGGTGGTAATATCTATTAACTTCCACTTCTCCCGTATTCGGTTCCACTCAAGCTTAACATGTTCAAGATCAGCTTGGGCTTGGTCAAGAGAGAACCCCAATTATGCCACCTCCTTTCCGAGCTCCGACAAATGGGATTCATATGGGGAAAGTCTACTGGATGAGTCCATCGCTTCCATTGTTTGAGTAAATTGGATTTGTTAAAGCCCTATATTTACACTAATCATGTGATCACTGTTCAACGTCTATATTAGAAACTATCACAATTCATAATGGTATTTTAAAATCTAAAAACATAAAACCAATGAATTTCACATTTTATATAACCATACTAAGACATTTAATTAGATCAAGAGGAATTTCCATTAATGAAAGTTTGGTTCATTACAATCTTCCCCCCTTAAGAAATTTTTCCCTTGAAATTTCCTTTTCCCACACTAAAACAAATGTTGGTAAATTTACTTCATCACTTCCTATTATTCCCATGTTGCTTCTTCAAACTTGTGGTTTCGCCACAACACCTTGATGAGGGGCATTGTCTTATTTCGTAGAACTTTTTCTCTACGATATAAGATCTTCATCGGTTGCTCCTCATAAAAAAGATCATCCTCTTGTTGTACTACCTCAGAAGAGATTAAATTTGAAGCGTCAGGTATATACTTCCATACGAGGGATACATGAAATACATCATGTACTTTGGCCATAGTAGGTGTAATTTCTAGTTGATAGGCCACAACCCCAACACAATCAAGAATCACGAAGAGGCCGATGTACCTAGGACATAATTTCCCTTTCCTTCCAAACCTCATGACCTTCTTCCGTGGAGATTTGTGTATAAATACCATCTCTCCAACTTTGAACTCAAGGTCTCATTGACGATTATCTGCATAACTATTTCGTCAACTCGGGATTGCCTTAATATGTTTTTTAATGGTTTCACCTTCTCCACCATTTCTTCAACCATATCTGGTCCTTGTAGCTTACACTCTCTGAATTCATCCCAACATGATGGTGTTCTGCAACTCTTCCCATATAGGGCTTCATAATGTGTCATTCGGATGCTCGAGTGAAAACTGTTATTGTAGGAGAATTCAACCAGTGGAAAAAGTTGGTCCCACCCTCCTTTTAATTCCATTGAACATGATATTAACATATCCTCTAGTGTATGAATAGTTCGCTCAGATTTCCCATCAGTTTTAGGATCATAGGCCATACTAAATTTCAGTTCATCATCCAATGCATGTTTAAGACTCTTCCAAAACATAGAGGTGAATCTTGGATCTCGATCATATACAATAGATAGTGTTACTCCATGTATCCTTACCACTTCCCTGATATATATATGTGTCAATTGATCCAATGAGAGATCCTCCTGAATTTCAATGAATTGTGTAGACTTTGTAAGATGATCCACAACATCCCAGATTGCATTGTTGCCATTGGATGTCTTCAGAAGTCTGGTGACAAAGTCTGCGAGAATGTTCTCTCGCTTCCATGCTGGTATGTGAAATGGTTACATCATCTATTTAGACTTCTGCCTCTCTTCCTTCACTTGTTAACACACCATGCACTTTGATGTATACTCAGCGATCTCCTTCTTCATATTATCCCATCAATAATGCTCTCGGAGATCTAGATACATATTTGTGTTTCCTTGGTGAATTGAGAAATTTTATTTATGTTCAGCATCCAAAAGTTCCTTCTTTAACTCTGGAATTTATGGAACACATAGTATTTTCCCAAATTTCAAAATTCATTCTTCATTAACTTTGAACTCCAAGGATTTCCCTTTTCTGATAGCTTCCACTTTCTTATGAATTCCCACATCTTCCTTTTGATCATACTTTAACCTTTCCAAAGTAGAAGGTTGAGCAAGCATTTGTGTAATTATTGATGATGTTCCCTTTTTTATGATTCCCATGTCCATCTTCATCAAGTCTAAGAATATTGGATCCTTCTTAATTCTCATCAATGATAGAATTACAGGGTCCTTTCTATTTATAGAATCTTCCACCTTGTTCGCTTTCCCAGGGTGTTAATTGATAGAGGAGTCATATTCTTTTATCAGCTCTCACCATATTTGTTGGCGCATGTTCAACTCTTTCTGCGTGAATATATACTTAATGCTTTTTTGGTCTATATATATTTCACACTTCTCCCCAAAGAGATAATGCCACCAAATTTTTAAATCCAATATCACCGCTACCAACTCCAAATCATGTGTTGGATATATCATCTCATGAACATTCACTTTTGTTGAAGCATAGGCAATGACTTTGTCAATTTGTATCAACACATAGCTTAGGCCCTTCTTCAAAGAATTAGTGAATACCACAAAAAGTTATCCACTTGTGGGTAAAGTGAGCACGGGTGCATTGATAAGCCTCCTTTTTAACTCCTTGACGATTTCTTTGCATTTATCACTCTAAGAAAACTTTACTCCATTTCTAGTTATCTTGGTAAGAGGGTGGTAAAATCAAGAGAAATTTCTCACAAATCATCTATAATATCCAGCTGACACCAAAAACTATGGATATCTATTACAGATGTTGGCCTCGACCATCCCTCAATTACATCTCTTTTGAAAAGATCCATAGATATCCTATTTCTTGTCATGATATGTCCCAAGAATGAGACATCTTTCTACCAGAACACAGACTTTCTGTAATTTTCATAGAGATTCTCCTTCTGCAAGGTCTCTAGTATAGTTCTTAGATGCTCCTTATGATCCTCCTTGGTTTTGGAGTATATTAGAATATAATCTATAAATACTACCACAAATTTTTCAAGGTAATATCTAAAGACTCTATTCATCAGGTCCTTAAAGATTGATGTATCATAAGTGATTCTGAAAGTCATTACTATGAATTCATAGTGCCTGTATCTTATATGAAAAGCAGTCTTGGGGATATCTTCCTTCTTCAACCTTACTTGATAATATCTCAACCGCAAATCCACCTTGGAGAAGTATTTTACTCCACGCAGCTGATCGAACAAGTAATCTATCCATGGGATAGGATAATTATTCTTTATCATGATTTTGTTAAGCTCATGATAATTGATACAAAGGTGCATTTAACCATATTTCTTCTTGACGAAGAGTACTGGTGCACCCCATGGTGAAGCACTTGGGCATATAAACCCTTTATCTAGATTCTATTATAGTTGTTTCTTCATCTCCTCAAACTCTACAAAATCCATTCTATAGAGATTCTTGGATATTGGTAATTCCCCAGGTATAAGATCAATTGAGAGTTCAACATCTCTTCTAGGAGGAAGACCAAGCAATTCCTTGGGAAACACTTTAGAAAATTCCCTCGCAATAGGCATGTCTTCAAGGATGTTTCCTCCTCGGACTTAATCATCTGAGCTAGATACACATTCTCATAGGGAAGTAATATCCATTCTTGAGATGATGGAGCTAAATAATATTCATCTTCCTCCTTGAACTTGTATATAATCAGGGGTCGATTCTCCACAACGAGGTTGATTTTCCTCTCACAGCAATTTATGTTGGCTCTATATAAGGAAAGCCAATCCATGCCATTAATTCCATCAAATTCCACCAGAGGGAGTATGATAAGGTTTTCTGGGAAATTCAGTCCACAGATTGTGATAGGGGAGGAGTTATATTCATGGGATGCAATGATTTCCCCATTTTTCGTACTCACCAACATCTTTACTTCAATGATTTTTGGTGGTGTGGGGATTGTTCTACTAAACTTTTGGGATATAAAATAATGCGTAGAACCTGAATCAAAAAGTACATTCGCAATTCTTGAAGGAATAACTAGCATACATGTCACCACTTTTTTTAGGGGTTCACTATGGAAGTAGTAATGGAAAAATCTTGCCTTGCTTCCTTGGAAGTTGTTGGTTACCTCCGAAAACCCTTGGGTTAGGGCACTGATTTTCAAGATGCCATGTTTCTTTGCAGTTGAAGAATTTAACAACATGTTGAGGGTCGAGCAGAGTGTTCCTATTCTCTGTTGTAGCCACAGGTATTTCTTATCAGTAGTTAATAGCTAGGTGCCCTTCTCTTCCACAACTAAAGCATTTCCTCATCCCCTTCAAGAAATTTCTAGGGTGCTTCTTCCTGCACCTTTGGAAATTGGGGTGTTGTATCTTCTTATCACCATTGGATTTATCCATAGGATCACCAGTATTGAAGTCCACCATATGATTTTTATCCCCATGATTCCCCTAAAATTTTCTGATCTCTATTTTGACCTTAAGGGTACATGGGAAAACTTCCTCATAGCTTCTCACATATCTCCAATGCTTTCTATAGGCTAGGTTTCATCCCACAAAAAAAGTAGTCAACCGTGAATTTAGGGGTAACGACAAAGTAGGAGGCATATTGTTCAATCCTTTTGACATTTTCCTCATATGCTCCAATAGATTCTTCATCTTTTTTCTTGAGGTCAAGGAAGTCCTTTTCCATCTTAAGTCGGAGGGTGTGCAGAAAATATTTATCAAAAAAACTCTTCCAAAAATCCTTCCATTCCAACCCCTCGATCTTCTCCTCATCTTCATATTTTTTTATCAACGTCCACCGTTGATTAGCTTCACCCTCCATATGATAAGAATCCAGGATAACCTCCTCTTGTTAATAACATTGAATTATGGAGAATATATTTTCAATGAAGTTGATCCATTGTTTGGAGATTGAGGGATCAGATGATCCATTAAAAGTAAGATTCCTTTGTCCCATGAAGATCTCGATAGTGACTTGTTCTTTCTTGGGGGGGAGGGGGTTGAATGTTCTTCTTGACCCATATTTCTATTCAAATCTTTAGTCAACTAAGAGATGAGTGTGAAAAAGTTCGCGATTCCCACTCCAATCAAATTGGGAATCTCATTAGCACAGTCATCACATTGATCTTTACATTGATTGTTAGCCCGAGTCCTCCTATTACCAGCCATTGGCTAGAATAAAAGGAAAGTTATGGGTAACACAAAAAGGGTAATCCAAGGACAAAACTGATGACATATAAATAACTTTTATTTCCTCAACTTATGAATCCAAAGGCTTCAGTCTATGCTATTCATGATCTAATTTCTAACATATATTCCTAGGGGAATTTTTTTAAATACCTTAATAAGGGTTCATACTGAGCTTGTGAATTTAACAATCATATCCCCCAAGAGTGTCATAACCAAGAGTGAAATAGGGCTCATTTTCATGCACCAGTTCTTGTTCATGTCTTGCTCAAAGTAGTGTTTTTAGGTTTTACCCCTAGGATACATCTCTACCAGAGTCGCCTCTACCTGCTCATATCCAGACATGAATGTATTTTCTTGATAAACCACTTACTCAACACTCACCAAGACATGAGTATGTTTTTATTATACTTATTCTTTTCTCTAAATCTTCACTGGGGTTTTCTAATTCTTATCCCAAAAATAACTAAATATATCCTCTGATACCAACTATAACAACCTTGCTCTTTTATTTCAAGCTTAAACATGATTTATTACATAAAATTAACTTGATAAAACATAGAAAACTAAGAGGTATAGAGTCTTTGTGTCTTAATATCATTATATAACAACTTAAATCATGAAATACAACATCTTTATTAAAAACTTCCTTTACCTGGCCACTCTATTCCCTTATACTTTTCATTGTATAGGATAACCAGAGGCCATACATAAGAAAAGTATGAGCTAGAAAGCCCAGTAAGGGAATAAACATGGATTAACATGACAAATACAATAAATGTTAGAAAATAGGTATATCAATGGAGAAATTAGAAACATGAACATAAAGTTATGATAAATCATGATAATCATAACATGGAAATATGGCAACAACACTTGACATGGAATTAGCATGAGCCAAGGCTCATTGCACATGGATCATGAGTAAACCCTCATTGCACATAAAACACGAGTAAAAACACTTTTTACTTTAATTATCATGATTCAACACCCATTTCACATGACGTATCATGATACTATACTTTATCCAATGAATTGGAGTGCTATCAGGGTGCATCCTTCTTAAACATTTCATTTCATGCATAAGTGTGCCACATGGATCATATAACATTGAATCAATCAAAATCATATGTTATTCCATGATTAAATAATGTAGAATAAATACATCAAATTACCATTATATAGGTATATGTGCATAAAGTTTAATACCCTTGATAGAGACATGGGTATGGTATTCACTACACAATGATCTTGGCTTGGAAAAACATGGTGCAATTTCGGCAGCATAACGGCGTGACATAAGGATTCATAGAAGTGGTTACTGAGATAGAAAAGGGGGTATAATCATATTTAAATGAAATGAATAGTAAGGGGGTCATATAGATAAATTTCCCAACAAACATAATGGAATTTAGATGCATAATACAAAATAATTACTAGGATGTAAAAGAAGAGAGAGAAATCTATCACGGAATTTCATCATGGTAACGAGTGTACATGGGATGCATTAATGAGAGAAAAAGGGGTCTCCCATCATCCAAACATAAAGATAAAAGTATGGGGGAGACAAAAAAATTATACCCCAACATTTCTAAATGAAAACAAAAGGTCATAACAAATTATAGAAATTTGGACAAAAATGAGAAAAGAAGAAATCTCATACTTGGAAGTGTGATCCCAAAGGATTGGGAGAGGATTGAGAGAGTATTATTGGTATATTGGGGTACCTTAGAAGGATTATATAGAGGGGATGGCATGGGTTGGTCTAACTCCAAATTATTTGAGTGAAGAGGAAGTGGGATCTTGGGTGGGTTTATATAGGAAAGGAGAGGGAATTGTTTATTATTTAGGTTTGGGACTCCTCAAATTAAACTAATCAAAACAAAAAACCAAACATGGTTTTGGCCCATGGTTTTTTTCAAGGGGGAGTGGAAAATAATATTTTATAAGTCCAGTGGCCTAAATTCTTAAAATAATACGGTTTCCTATGTGGAGGTGAGTCACACTCTTAAGGAAAACAATTTAAAAAGACAAAATGTTTTATAAGCCTTGAAGGGTCCACTAAAGCTTTGTAAAATAAATAAAACAAACCCAAAATCACATAATTTTAATGATAAAAAATATATCGGCCGAACACAATGTTTATATTATTTTATTACATCACTATTAGGTCGTTCTAATGTCATAAAACACATTATATATTTAAAAGTTATTTAATTTTTACCCAAAAATTGAATGTCTCAGAAAATTATGAAAAATTCACCATTGGATAATTTCAACATCCTGATTCAAAAAATAATAATCATTTTATCTAAATAATTTACTAAATATGTGATATTTTACTTTTAAAATTAAAACCGACATATATCGAAAATTCATGGGTTTTGACAAAAACTGCTTTCAAACCTTAATAAAAATTACAATTGCATTCATAAAATTATATGATCATTTATATTTAATAAAAAGTAATTTAATAATAATAATAATATTTTATTAAAATATTATTTAATTCAAAAATCCATTAATTCATGAAAATAGATTTCTTAGTTGAATATTAACTAAAAATACCATTTGTGCATTAAAAAATATTTACAAAGTAACAATAATAAAATGAATATACTTTCTTTATACAAAAATAATGTACATAGTCATAGTACTAGGGTCTTGTTACATAACCACTTATAAAACATTCATAAGACTGAAGAGTAAGGTGTGTGATGGTGACAGACTCGTGGGGTGGCTCGGATAACATTGCTCGGGTGGAAATATCTATTAACTTCTATTTCTCCTATAGTCAGTTCCGCTCAAGCTTAATGTATTCAAGCTTGGCTTGGGCTTGGTCAAGAGAAAATCCCAATGACGCCACGTCCTTTACGAGATCCAACAAATGGGCTTCATATGAGAAAAGTCTACTAGATGAGGCCATCACTTCCTTTTTCTGAGTAAATTGGATTTGTTAAAGCCCTATATTTACACTAATCATTTGATCAATGTTCAACGTCTATATTAGAAACAGTCAAAATTCATAATGGTATTTCAAAATCCAGAAACATAAAACCAATGAAGTTTACATATTATATTACCATAATAAGAAATTTAATTAGATCAATAGGAATTTCCATTAATGAAAGTTTGGGTCGTTACAGTATCAATAGATATAACCCCACACACACATTCCACTAGAAGGCCCAACATAATAAAAACTGAGTATAGGTAAAAGAGTGTGTGGAACTTGTGTCAAATAAAGAACAAACAAGAATTTAAGCTATAGGAATCGTACCTCAAACTATAGAAGGTCTAGCCTCTCCACCTCCAGGTGTAGATTGAACTATATAAAGCTAACTTGTCCCTCTATCCAAGTACTCAGTCTGAGTACCCAGTACTACACTATCATGCTAGTATAGGTTCTCTCCCCCTGGAGTGTTATGTTCACTACCCCTAACAATACGGCTAGTGGAACTCCAACTACTTACCTGATATGGGGTAACAGACCCCATGCTTGCACTTTCCATTGACCTCTAACCTCCATATGTTCCCAACTGTTGAGGGTCCTAGGGAACCTCTATATGCGCCCCATTCTTCCTCACAAAAATTAGTAAACTTGTGGTCAAGGACACTTACTGTGCATATCCCCCAACCTACCACACTGGTAACAGAACGCCAGATCTCCACCTTGAGAGACTGACCCTCTATTCTGACTACTTTTTGTTCTTCCACCCTAGTGGGAACTCCCAAAACGATGCTTCCTGCCTTAGTAATCTACACCACTCATCAACCCAGTTGGTACCACAATTCCAATACTAAAATTTCACTTTAGTTTTACATCTAAGATAAGGGCCCAATATACTACCAATGAAAACCATTTCAAATGGAAAATGTTCACATGGTACATAATCTCATGCCTCAACCTATCCTAGAAATGTTTCACCATAACTTCCTTATATCCTACAAATGCTGGAAAGAAACATCCCAAATTTTTGAAACATCTTGAACAATCAATCACTGATATATCTCCTAGGGTCAAACTCATAAAATATGTAGCCTTATCCTACATCAAGTTCTTTTGGTACAAATTCTCTAGAAAATTTTCCAATATATATTTTCATAAAATTCCTTCAACTTGTTCGGTATGCACCATGATGTCCTACCGATGATTTGAAGATCCTAAAAACATATAGGATGTCAACATGACTTTCTTATCAAAATGAGTCACCAAATGGTCTGGAATCATCTATATGGTCTCTATCTGAATCTTGGTTGTCTCTGGCCCACCCTCTCCAATAAAGTTTAGAGGGTGATGTAACTGAAACACCCTAGTCACCTCAAACAAGCTTAACACAACCCAACATGGGTCTCGTTCCATCATTTTCATGATGTTATCAATATTTTAATGAAACTAATCTTCTCTATTATCATATAACACCACATGCCCTTGATCCATGACTAGAGGATTGTTTTTTGAAATATCCTATTGTTGACCTACTGGTACACAGATTCATGGGGGAATTTATCTATAATTCCAAATATGATCTTCAGATCACATAACATAAATAGTTCATATAAAAGAAGTCTCTCTACTAGTCATAAACAATAAATTTCATAAACTATTCCAAAATTCATCTTCACATACACAAACACTACCATCAACCATCCTTACTGTGGGTCACGGATAACACAAGTAAACCAACTTACATGGTTACAAATATTACATTGGACACCATTTCAAACTATTTTCATATTTTCCACTCAAATATTTCCCACTAGGCACATTTCACATTTCAAAACTTCGTACAACTACCATTATGACTCATATATAACTTTCTTTAAGAATAATTATTTAACCCATTTTAATAGTTTATTACCCTTTTTACCCATTTTCATCATTTAATTAGACACCATTTTTATCAATTTCCAGAAAATCAAATGCATTATATCATTTATTTCTCACAAACCCCTCCCATTTGTGTGCCTACCATGATGCATATCACTTATATACATTGGGTACTATTATGATTTATGAATGTACAACCCCATCCCATTCAACCCATAATCAAAATATCATAAAAATATCACACCAGACAAAAATTGCATCACCCAATGGTGAAATATCATCAAATGTAACAAAACACATCAATAACAATAATTCCCACCCTGGGTGACATGGGTTTTTGTCTCTTACATGGGTTAGCTAATCCCAATAATGAGCTCATTACCAAGACCTGACACCTTCATAACCTCCTGTCTATTATACACAAATAGTAATACACAATAAAAATACCTTCCCAAATACTAATTTTTAATATCCCCAACCTGGGAGAAACTAAATCGGTGCCCTGATATGGGTATTCACATGACCTCAAGCATGCCTCCCCATACACTAGAGCTTTCCAACTAGCAGCGAGGGTATAAAAAGTAACATTAAGAGACTATACCTTCTTTACGAGATAATTTCATATCAGAAAATAAATAAATAAACATAAATAGTATATAATAACCAATGAACATTCATAAATAGACATCTTCTAGAGCTAGGTACAAAACCTATCCCATAGTAAATATTTCATGACATAATAAATAGTTCCAAGTGAACGAAACCCAAAATAAATTCATTAAGGGAATCCCAAAAATGGTTTTGAATCCAAGTCTAAAACCTCATCCATGAATGTTCCAAGCCCGACTAAACTCCCATGAATGGGTCTTTTTCCCTTATCCTTACCTAAAAGTATGAAGTCTATACAGTTACTCAATGGTGGCATGAGCATGGTGTGATTAAAACTTAGTATGCTACCACCAATGGTGTCTAAAAATATCCAGTCTTGATAAATAGTGCATGAAAGTGATAGTATATGAAAAGTATATAAAAGATAATGTGGTTGACATTAGTTAACTAGGTTCACTTAATTAATTCCTATTATTATTTCCAGTTTCATTACTTATACCATCATTAATACTTAACTCTATTTTACCATGTGTTCAATGGATTTTTCATATTCATCAATATCAATGCATATGGGGAGATAAATCAAGTTCTCTATCTCACAAGGGGTAACACATCCTCATATATAAAAAACAATCACCATGAAGCCTAATTACAATTGGTATCATATAATTCAACCATTAGGGTAATAGAACTCTATCCCCTTCCCTAATTCATTCATTTTGGGGTGGATTTTAGAGCCTCAGTCTAACTTAACCCACAGTCGTAGAACCTCATGTCAATAACCCACTCTTTGAAGTCATGTGAGCATGGTTATATATATCCAATCACCGTATACACACCACATAATTTCCAACCATAACCAATACCAATAGAGATATCACAATCCATGACAAACACAATATAAATTAATACTTTTCCATAATTCATTAACATATTTACCATTATTATCACATAGTCATCTAGCCCAATTATAATTTCCTAGGCCTAACTCTCTTATCAAATTCACTAGTTCCACAAAACTAGCCCATTTAGAATATAAAACCATTCCCCAATATTAATTTACTTAACACATTATTCACTTCCAATGTTTTTTCCACTTATGCATTTCAAGTACAAGACATGATTCATTTGACACATTCTCATTAATCCAATTTAACCCATTTACATGCCAATCCAAACAATCCATTATCCATTATCCAAATATTATCCAAATTATCCATTTTTTATTATTTATACATCACATTAACCAATTTACATGTTTGACATGGGATCTACCTATTTATAACTCCATTTCACCACTAATATTTCCATAAACCATGTTTGGGAGGGTCGGTGCACCCCATGGGTGACCTTAAATGAGTCAATTAATCCTCTATGCCATCCATGGGTATTTATAGGGGTTCATATCCTCATTTAGGTGTTCATTTTACCAAATATTTCTAAAATTATTCAAAGTGAAACCAAAGGTACTAATTAAGTCAACCAAACATTCAGAAATCAACCCAAATACTATGAGATATAACTTGTAGACAACCTACCTAGAATTTGTTGAAAATTGAACTCTTAATCATTGAATTAAATCCCCATCTAAATCCAATTAGAAGCCTCATTCTGGATTCCACTATAAAAATAGGTTTTTAGGGATTTAGAAGCTGATTTCCCAAGATGCAATCCCTAATTTGGAGAAGAGAAGAAATGAGAGGGTCAGAATTACCTGGAGCATCAATCTACATCTGACGGTGCTCCAAAGGGCCTATAGATGAAGGAGAACCACCATTGGTAAGTCTTGGTTGCTATGGATCATCACTAGGGATGAAATAGAGGAAAATAGGAATACAAATGAGTGGGAACTTAAAATACCAGAGAGGAAATTTGGAACAAAATTCAACTTTACTGGGTCACATGATTTACCCGCACAGTTTTCTAAATCATGTGAAAACCTTGTGTAAACAACTTTCCAAGTGGATTTGGGTTGTATGGTTAATTGGGGAGTTATATATGGTTTGACTAACCATGCTCTAACTGTTCAATATTCCACTATCCAAGGTTTAATAGTTTTCATTGGTAGGCCACATGATTTGATTTTCCACGCACCTTACACATAGTGGCCCAGTTTCCAATCCTTTCATTCTAAAAACATCTGTAACACCTCCAAACATTATCATACTCCCAGTAATCATTTCATTAACCAAAAACAGTGATTGAAAAAAAATTAAACAATTATCTACCTCTACAAAATCTGGTATCTTATATATTCACTAAAATAAACTCTCTATTATGAATATTTAGAAGAGGGATGGTTGAGATGTCGTAAGAACTATATCAAGTTGTGTGGAAGTTAGGTTCAAAAATAACCTAATAATACACATGTACTTGGTCACATCAACCTCTTTTCCCCCTATTTGTTTTAAAACTTCATCTGAGTATCCATTTGAGTTATCATCATCCTTTAATCCTCCATTTTAAAACATTTGATCACTTATATAGAATATTTTTTAAAACAAAATATATTTTCTCTTTGAATTTTCAGTAGGAGAAGGAAAAATATCAGCTCACCAATCATGGACATTTCAAATTTGTACGTCATATATTCTAAACAATACTTGAATTGTGCATCATTTGATCCAAAAATAATAATATCATCCACATAAACAAGGATTGACATCCTTTGATTGTTTTCCTTATTTATATAGATGTTGTGAATAGATCCTTCTCTTTATAACCCAAACTTATTTAAACATTGTTCAAACATATCATATCAAGATCTTAGTTCTTATTTTAGTCCATATAATTCCTTATTCAAGTGTCACACCTTGTTCTTATATTCATCCATAATAAAACTATATGGTTACTCAATATAAATTTTTTTATTCAAGGAATATATTCAGGAATTATGATTTAACATCCATTTGATACACCTTAAATTCCATTTGTACAGACAAGGAAGAAAACTATAACATCCCGCCTTTTTAATACATAACTTTTCATTACATTTTACAAACAGAGGATATTTAAAGACTAGTGTCTTGAAAATAAGGAACAAAAACACTTGAAAACAACATAAAACATTCTTATAAATCCACTTGTAAGGATTCATCATAAGTTCATCTTAAGTAAAATTACTGCATCTGATAACCTGGAGACAGACATTCAAAGGAAAGGGTGAGCATAAGGCCCAATAAGGGTACACAAGGAAATCAGTTTACCTGTGATATCAATACGAACATGATAAAAAACATAAAGACAGGAGAAATGAAATAATAGGAATATCATAATGAAAATTACTTGAAACATAACTTGAATATGTCTCTACAACAATTCATTTAGATATTCATGAACATATCACTATGGTCCACCCTAAGGTGTCATAAAAATTACAAAGGTTATTCACCAAGGTATCGTGAAACTTGTCATCTCTGGAGATTAATTATTTACCCAATGCATTGGAGAAATATCAGGGTGAACCCTTAATATGTATTTACTTTCATGTGATCCACATAGATCATAATCAAACATTTCATAAATAACCCATAGTGAATAAAAGAAATGGGTTTCATTTCAAAATTGGGACGTTTTAAAAGTTCTTAAAAATAAGATCATTATATCATTTATAAACCATGGAAAGGGGGTGAGGGTTATATGTATGTCAATTCCAGAATCCAATATATCATATTTATATATTTATGAATACCCATAGAAATGAAATAGTTATGGGTATTCACATAAATAAAACAGGAGAATTTCTTGAGAGAAAGAGATAGAAATATTGAGACGAAATTTCTACAGCATAACAGCTATATAACATGGTTTTAGAAAACATTGAAAAGAGAGGGGACAAGGGTAACCCACTCATAAATAATTAATAATACAGTATGGGTACATAATAAGATCATGGTATGGATATTTCAATTACTTACCATGTGAAAAGGAAACATGAAAGGAAAGAGAAGATGCGATTTCTTTTACGAGAAATTCTGCAGCCTAATGGAATCACTTAAAAATTCATAAAACAAATTGATGAGAGCGGAAAGGGTATCTCAAAAATTATATATGAAATGGAATGAAATGGGAACATATAAGAACATACCCTCAACAAAAAGAGATGGAAACTAGAAGACACAACATAAAGGAAGTCATGACTTAAAAGAGGAGGGTGAAAGGATCCCTTGCCGATTTGGTAACTTTTGAAACATACACCCCATAAAAGAAGAATCATATAAATAATTTTTAAATACCCATAAATTAAATTATATTACACAAAGAGTAAAATCATGGGCAATACATACACCTCAGAAAAGGAAATAGTGGAAAATATACCATGAATCTCACAGGAATAAGAAGTGAGATGAAAATCCCTTACCACGTTGTATTCAATCGAATCGTATGAAAAAAAATTACTAACCCCCAAAAAATCACAGAATAACATGAATATAAAGTGAATACTTATAATATATATCCAATTTCAGTTCACAATACACCAGATTATATAAATAAGTAGTGAACAATGGAAATCTCACGGAATTAAAAGTGAGATAAGAATCTCTTACCTTGAAGAGTAACTTCAAAAGCATGAATGTATGGACCTTGGAAGGCTTGAGGGAACCTTGGGAGGACTCCCTAGGAGGTAAAGAGACCAAAACTTCTTCAGGGAGGATTTTTAAATGAAATTAATGAGGTAATGTCTTGGAATTTATATGAGATGTGAGGGGACAAGTCATTAATTTCCAAGGGACACCTCATCGGTGGTGTTGGAAAAACCATGGGCTTGACATTGTTATTGGCCACATGGGACACCACATAGCATATATTAATATTCATAAGTCTACCAGAATGATTACATAATTATTACATCCTTAATGATGTCATTAAACACCCAAAACTCCAAACTGTATTTTCACTATTCACAGAAAATTCAACTAGTTTAGAAAAATCCAAAAAGTTCACCTTGACCTAATATCGATGCTCTAAATTAAAAAATGAACTCCATTTTTTGAAAATAATTTTCTAAATAATTTTAATTTAATTTTTATATAAAAACACTATTCACTGAAATTTCAATTGTTTCAGAAAAAACCCAAAAATTCACCTTAACCAAATATCGATGCTCTAATTTCCAAAATGAATTCCATTTTATCAAAATAATTTTCTAAATATTTTTAATTTAATTTTTAAATAAAAACACTATTCACCCCAAAGAAAACTAAAACATAACTAATAATTTATGAAATAATTATTTACTTATTTTATTGAATCACATTACCTAATCAAGTTGGCCAAAATATAATAATACTTTCTTAAGTGATATTGCTAATCCATTTGGTCATATTACTATTCATAAGTGTATAATTATTATTCATAATTTAATATTCATCAAAAATTAAGTTGATCTTATTAGACTCTAAATTTATTACTTAACATAATTGTAGAAGACCATTTTTTTGAAAATCATTACACATTATTAATTATTTAAGGTTTACATAAATATTTTAAAATATCCTTTTTCAAAAATTCATCAATAATATATATCTTATATTTATCTAGACATTTGATATTTACAAACTTCACCATAAGAAGAAATAAAATTTTATTTATATCAAAGAATTACACAAAGCAGCTAAGGTCTTGTTACATAGCCCCTTATAACACCAGCATAGGATATAACTGTAAGGTGTGCTAAGGTGATATAATCTTGGAGCAGCTCAACCAACATTGCCCGAGTGGTAATTTCAATCAGCTTGAACTTCTCCCTAAGCAAATTCCATTCCAGCATCACACAAATAATTTCAACTTGGTTTAGGTTCAGAGCAAAGCCCAGTGGTGCTACCTTCTTCCCAAGTTTTTTCAGATGGGCTTTGATCAGCCCGAGACTACTAGATGAGGCCATCAAATCTTCTTTCTGTATTAATTAACCAAGATCAGTTGTATTTATAGACAAAAATCACAACATTTAGTTTCCAATAGTCATATTGACCAATGGTCATATAACAATCAAAAACCAATGGTCCCATTTTAATTATACTCATTTCATTAAATGAAATAGTTTTTCTGAGTATCAAAATAAAATAACACACAAAATTAGGAAACAAAAATTATTAAAAAGTTCGGGTCATTTTATTCTTCCCCCCTTAATAAATTTTTCCCTCGAAATTTTTAACTCATACCCTCAGAGGGGAAAAGGTGTGGGTACTTCTGCCTCATATACTCCTCTGGTTCCCATGTGGAATCTTCATATTTGTGGTTTCTCCAAAACAACTTAACAGGGTGGGTAGTCTTGTTACGTAGAACCTTGTCTCTACGATCTAAGATCTCCACCAGTTGTTCCTCATAAGAGAGTTCATGTTCTAGTTGTACCACCTCTGGTTTTAGTAAATGTAAAGGTTTAGGTATGTAATTCCTCAAGAGGGATACATGGAAGACATCATGAACTTGTGCAGGATTTAGAGGAAGTGCAAGTCGATAGGCCACTACTCCTACACGATCAAGGATTTTATAGGGTCCAATGTACCTAGGGTTGATCTTCCATTTTTTCCCAAACCTAATGACTCTCTTCCAAGGTGATATTCGAATAAATACATTGTCACCAAAATCAAACTCCAAGTCCCTTCGACGGTTATCAGCATAGCACTTTTGGTGACTTTGAGCAGTCTTAATGTGTTGCTGGATGGAAAGTACTTTTTATGCCATCTCTTTCACAAGATCAGGCCCAAGAAGATTTCTCTCACCAGCTTTATCCCAAAAATTAAGAGTTCTACATCGCTTCCCATAGAGAGCTTCATAGGGTGCCATTTGAATGCTCGGGTGGAATATGTTGTTGTAAGAGAACTCAACTAAAGGAAGATGTTGATCCCATCCACCTTTAAATTCCATTGAGCATGTCCTCAACTGTTTGAATAGTCCTTTGAGATTGGAAATCAGTTTGGGTGTGATAGGCCATACTGAAATTCAATTCAGTACTTAGAGAATGTTGAAGACTTCCCCAGAATTTTTATGTGAACCTTGGATAATGATCGGATACGATAGAAAGTGGAACACCATACAGCCTTACCACTTCCTTCACGTAAATCCTGGAAAGTTGATCAAGAGATAAATCTTCCTGAATGGAGACAAAATGGTCAGTCTTGGTGAGTCGGCCCATATCACATTATTTCCTTTGGAAGTTCTAAAGATACTAGTAATGAAGTCCATAGTGATATTGCCCCACTTCCATGCTGGTATGGGTAGTGGCTGCAGTACCCCTTTAGGAAGTGGTCACTCTGCCTTCACTTACTAACATACCAGGCACATTGAATTGTATTCAGAAATCTCCCTTTTTATATTATCCCAACAAAAATGATCATGAAGGTCCCTATACATTTTTTTTCTTCCAATATATATAGATAAAGTAGAGCTATGAGCTTCATCCATCATCTCCTTTATTTTCTGAATAGATGGAACACATAGTCTTGTACGAAATTTCAATACACCTTCTTGATCAATATTAAACCCAGGAGACTTCCCATCCTTTAATGCCTCAAACTTCTGATGTAACAAAGGATCTTCATTCTGAGCTTTCTTGATCTTCTCGAGTAATGATGGTTGGGAAATCATTTGGGTTAGGGTTGATGATGTCCCTTCCCTTATGATTTCCATTTCCAGCTATACTAGGTCATTGATCAAAGGATCTCTTTGAATCCTCATCATGGAAAGAACAATTGGGTCTTTCCTGATTAATGTACCAGCAACTTTGTTTTCTCTTCCAGGATGATAATGAATTGAACAATCATAGTCTTTGAGAAGTTCCAACCATCTCCTTTGTCTCATTTTCAATTCCTTTTTTGTGAAAAATATACTTCCAACTTTGATGTCCTGTGTATATATCACTTTTCTCCTCAGAAAGATAGTGCCACCAAATATTTAGAGAAAAAACAACTACAGCCAGCTCCAGATCATGCGTAGGATAGTTCTTCCCATGATTCTTCAACTGTCGAGATGCATAAGCAATGACTTTTTCATTTTTCATGAGGACGCACCCAAGCCCTTTGAAGGATGCATTGCTAAAATTAACGAATCCTTCTCCACTTGAAGGCAGATTTAAAATTGGTGCAGTAACCAATCTCTTCTTCAGCTCTTGGAAACTTTCCTCACACTCCTTTTTCTAGATAAACTTGACCCCTTTTCAAGTTAACTTGGTTAATGGATTAAAAATTCATGAAAAGTTTTTCACAAACCTCCCATAATATACTACCAATCCAAGGAAACTTCTAATATCAACTATTATTGTAGGCTAAGGCCACTCCACTACAAATTTTGCCTTTTCAGGGTCAACTGTGATTCCTTCATTGGTAACAACGTGGATCAATAAACAACTTATTGTAACTAGAATTCACATTTACTGAACTTTCCAAAAATCCCCTCCTTCTGAAGAGTTTGCAAAATAACCCTCATATGATCTTCACGCTCCTCGAAACTTTTGGAATATATCAAAATATCATCAATAAAAACTACCACAAATTTATCAAGGTAGTCCTTAAAGACTCTATACATTAAATCCATAAAAATATCAGATTCATTAGTCAGTCCGATGGGCATAACAAAAAACCCATAATGCCCATATCTTGATCGGAAAGATGTTTTTAGAATATCTTATTTCTTCACCCTCAATCGATGATAACCAGGTCAAAGATCAATCTTAGAGAAGAATTGATCCCCATGAAGTTGGTCAAATAAGTCGTCAATTCATGGAAGAGGGTATTTGTTTTTCACTGTGATCCCATCCAGTTCTCTATAATCAATGCATAGCCACATCGATCCATCCATCTTCTTCACAAAGAGAACTGGTTCTCCCCAAGGAGACACACTTGGTCGGATAAACCCCTTCTTCAAAAGATCTTGTAGTTTTTACTTTAATTCCTCTATCTCTACATTTTCCATCCTATATGGGGTCGTTGATATTGGATGAGATCCAGGTACGATTTCAATAGAGAACTCTACCTCTCTTTCTGGGGGAGGTCCATGAAACTCCTTAGAAGATACACCATCATATTCATGGATGATGGGGAAACTTTCTATCCTTAAACGCTCATCTCATTCTTCTTATTCACTGATCAAATACATAAAGAAGGATATAGGGGGTTCTTCTAGATAAGTATCAAGTTGATATATCTCTCCTTGGAAGATAACTGTAGGTTTTCCATTCAAGACTTCTGAGATTTCCTTGCTCCTGAATTTGATCTTAGCATTATACTTCGAGAGCCAGTCCATCCCTATTATAATGTCGAACTCCATCATGGGAATGACTACTATATTTGTGATAATATTGTGCTCACTAATGTGAATACTAGAGTTTATAAACAAAAACTATGCGTGGATATTCCCATCAGGGGTCTTGACTGATAACTATACTTTTAGAAAATCGGGGGTTGATTCAAAATTCTTTGCAAACTTATAGGAAATAAAGGAATGTGTAGAAAGTGAAACAAAAAAAGTACTTTATAGCTTTTATAGGACAACAAGAGTACCTACTACCATATCATTTGGGGCTCCAACTTTAGTTTTCATGATAGAAAAAGTGTGGCCTTGCTCTCTTGGCCTTTGTTGAGGCTGATGGTGGTTCCCCTCCACTGCCCTCAGATTTGGAAAGTGGTTGAAAAGTGCCCATTTTGTCCACACTTAAATCACTGGACATCAGGTAGGGCCTCCACCATCTTCCCCTTGTCGTTAATGTTTAGAATTTTAGGTTTCACCTCACTATAACAATTCCTCATAGTATGGTAATCTCTTCCACACTTGTATCATTTCCTGCTCCTGAGAAGGTAGTTCCCCGAATGCTTCTTCCCACATTTATTACCCATGGAATGTTGCGCTTTCATGCCTCCTATTACCTGATCAATGGTCCTCCCTAAGATGGTCTCCATTGATCTCTTCTTGTCATTTGATTTATGAGACCACTGCATCCCACCAAATTCCAGCTCGAATTTCATCACACTCTGCACAATCTCCTCATAGCTATCATAGTCTTGGATGGCTAGATTCTTCTGCAGATGATGTCTCATTCCACTGAAGAATATATCAACCTTGCCATTTGGATCCATGAAAAATCTAGATGTGTAACATGAAAGCCTTTTGAAGTTCATCTCATATCTTCCCACAGATTCATTCTCATTATGCTTCAGCTCAAAAAACTCTTTCTCCATTCTTGTTCTCATGGAATGAGGGAAATAATTACTAAAGAAGGTCCCTCTAAACTCTTCCCAATCCATAGCTTAAACCTCTACTCTTTTCCTCATGTTTTTAATCAGTTCCCACCACGGATCAGATTCTCCTTCTAAGCGATAGACATCCAAGATGACCATCTCTTGCTATGAATAGAAAATCATAGAAAAGATTTTCTCGATGGAGTTGATCCACTGCTCAGAAATCAATGTTTCCATCGATCCACTGAAGTTTGGTGGTCGTTGACGCATAAAGGACTCAACAGAATGTTGTTCCATTCATGGTGAGATTGGTCTATTAGCTTGATTCAAGTTATTTCCCATAACTTGAGTCAAATGGTTCATCATTTGCATGAATGTTTCCATTCTGGGTTCCATTGGAGGGTCGTCAGTGCATGGTCCATTGCGGTCACCATTTTCACGGTTCCTCCTATTTCCTGCCATTTTCTAAAAGAGTAAAACCTTAATGAGAAACTTATTTCATTTACTAATCTTTTAACTATAAAGGATTTTATGTCGTAAAACTTCATGCTTAAACAATTACATTTCACTATAATTCCTTCATAATGATTCATAAAAAGCTTGAGATTTACCAAACATATCCCCTGGGAGAGTCGTAACCAAGAGTGCAACAAGGCCCATTGTTTTGTACCAGTTCCTAATCGAGTCTATCTCAAAGTGGTGTTTTCAGGTTTTACCTCTATGTACATCTGTTCCAGAGCCACCTCTACCTACTCATATCCAGACATGGATGTATTTTCTTGATTAACCACTCACTCAATACTCACCAAAATACCAAGAAGTTTTTATATATTTAAACTTTTATATAGGGTTCTTCCTACAGTTTTCATATCCTAATTTCCATAAATAACTAAACTATCTATTGATACCAACTATAACATCCCACCTTTTTAAAACATAACTTTTCATTACATTTTACAAATAGATGATCTTTAAAGTCTAGTGTCTTGGAAATCAGGAACAAAAACACTTGAAAACAACATAAAACATTCTTATAAATTCACTTGTAATGCTTCATCATAAGTTCATCCTATGTACAGTTACTGCATCTCATAACCAGGAGGCATACATTAAAAGGAAAGGGTGAGCAGAAGGCCCAGTAAAGGTAAAAAAGGAAATCTGTTTACTTGTGATATCAATACAAACTTGATAAAAACATAAAGACAAAATAAATGAAAGATAAAGCATATCATAATTAAAATTACTTGAAAAATAACTTTAAAATGTCGCTACAAAATTTCATTAAGACATTCATGAACATATCACCAAGGTCCATCCCCAAGGTGTCATAAAAATTACCAAGGTTATTCACCATGGTATCATGGAACTTGTCATCTCTAGAGATTAATTATTTACCTAATGCATTGGAGATCTATCAAGGAACACCCTTAATATGCCGTTACTTTCATGTGATCCACATATATCCTAATCAAACATTTCATAAATAACCCATCGTGAATAAAAGAAATGGGTTTCATTTTAAAATTGTGACGTTTTAAATGTTCTTAAAAATAAGATCATTATATCATTTATAACCCATGGAAAGGGAGTGATGGTTCAATTCCAGAATCGAATATATAATCTTTATATATTTATGAACTCCCATAAAAACGAAATAGTTCTTGGTATTCACATAAATAAAACAAGAGAATTTATTAAGAGAAAGATATAGAAATATTGAGACGAAATTTCTAAAACGTAACAGCTATATAACATGGTTTTAGAAAACATTGAAAAGAGAGGGGACAAGGGTCACCCACTCATAAATAATTCATAATATAGTATGGGTATATAATAAGATCATGGTATGGATATTTCAATGACATGCCATGTGAAAAGGAAACATGAAAGGAAAGAGAAGATGTGATTTCTTTTACGAGAAATTCTGCAGCCTAATGGCGTCACTTAAAAATTCAGAAAAAAAATTAATGAGAGCGGAAACGGTCACTCAGAAATTAGATATTAAATGTATAGAAATGAGAGAATATAAGAACATACCCTCAACAAAAAGATATAGAAACTATAAGACACAACATAAAGTAAGTCATGACTTAAAAGAGGAGGGTGAAAGGATACCTTGCCGATTTGGTAACTTTTGAAACGTACACCCCATGAAACAAGGATCATATAAAGAATTCGTAAATACCCATAAATTAAATTATATTACACAAATAGTACAATCATGGGCATTACATACCCCATATAAAAAGAAAGAGTGGAAAATATACCATGAATCTCACCGGAATAAGAAGTGAGATGAAAATCCCTTACCACATTGTATTCAATTGAATCATATGAAAAAAATTACTAACCACAAAAATAATCACCGAATACCATGAATATAAAGAGAATCAGGATAATATATATCCAATGGCAGTACACAATACACCACATGCTATAAATAAGTGGTGAACAATGGAAATCTCACGGAATTAAAAGTGAGATAAGAATCCCTTACCTTGAAGAGTAACTTCGAAATCATTAATGTTGGGACCTTGGAAGGCCTGAGGGAACCTTGGTAGGACTCCTTGGGAGGTAAAGAGACAAGAACTTAGTTGCGGAGGATTTTGAAATGAAATGAATGAGGTAATGGCTTGGTATTTATAGAAGAAGTGAGGGGACAAGTTATTAATTTCCAATGGACACCTCATCGGTTGTGTTAGAAAAACCATGGTCTTGACCATGGTATTTTCCCATGGTATTAGCCACATGATACACCTCATAGAATATCTTACAATTCATAAGTTGACCATAATGATTACATAATTATTACATCCTTAATGATGTCATCAGACACCCGAAACACCAAACTGTGTTTTCAATATTCACCGAAAATTAAACTATTTCAAAAAATCACAAAAATTCACCTTAACATAATATTGATGGTATGAATTCAAAAATGAACTCCATTTTATGAAAATAATTTTCTAAATATTTTTAATTTAATTTTTAAATAAAAACACTATTCACTAAAAATTCAATTGTTTCAGAAAAAACCCAAAAAATCACTTTAACCGAATATCGATGCTCTGATTTCAAAAATGAATTCCATTTTATGATAATAATTTTCTAAATATTTTTATTTTAATTTTTAAATAGAAACACTATTCACCTAAAAAAAACTAATACTTAACTAATAATTACTGAAACACTTATTTACTTAATTTACTGAATCACATTTCCTAATCAAGGTTCCTAAAATATAATAATACTTTCTTAAGTGAGGTTACTTATCCATTTGGTCATATTACAATTCATAAGCGTAAAATTACTATTCATAATTTACTATTCATCAAAAATTAAGTTGATCTTATTAGACTCTAAATTTATTACTGAACAAACCTGTAGAAACCCATTTTTTTAAAATCATTACACATTATTAATTATTTAAGGTTTACATAAATATTTTAAAATATCCTTTTTCCAAAATTCATCAATAATATACATCCTATATTTATCTGGACATTTGAGACTTACAAACTTCCCCATAAGAAGAAATAATGATTTTATTTATATCAAAGGATTACACAAAGAAGCTAAGATCTCGTTACATATCCCCTTATAACACCAGCATGGGACTTAAGTGTAAGGTGTGCTAAGGTGATGGAATCTTGGGGTGGTTCAGCCAACATTGCCTGAGTGGTAATTTCTATCAGCTTGAACTTATCCTAAAAGAGATTCCATTCCAGCTTCACACGATGAAGTTCGGCTTCGTTTTGGTCTAGATCAAAGCCCAGTGGTGCTACCTCCTTCCCAAGCTTCGTCAGATGGGATTCGATCGGCCCGAGACTACTGGATGAGGCCATTGAATCTTCTTTTTGTATTAATTAATCAATATTACTTGTATTTATAGACAAAAATTGCAACATTTAGTTTCCAATGGTCATATTGACAAATGGTCATACAACAATATAATCCCAATGGCCTCATTTTAATTATACTCATTTCATTAAATGAAATAGTTTTGTTGATTATAAGATAAAATAACACACAAAATTAGGAAACAAAAATTATTAAAAAGTTCGGGTCGTTACAAAAACAAACATATAGTTTCTTACCTAACAATCCATGAAAATTTCATATTTGCTTCGATGCCACAAATTTGGTAATACCCTTTACACAATAGTTGGTTCTTATTACATGTCGCCTTTTTATATTCATTAATATTATTTCTGGAACACCCACTTCATTCCAATGATATTCTTACTCTTAGGTCTTGGAATAATTTATCCCATTTTGAAATTTTCTATTTTTTTAATATCTTCATGCATATAATTGACCAAAACATAATATTTAGCATCCTGTTAAAAAATTTAAGATCTAATTTTTATAGAAAATAGTTTATGGATATCTCTAACTCATTCCTCTTTTCACCAAATCCCTTAAATACATTTAACTTATGTAACAAAGTTGTTAGTACCACAAATGATTTTATTTCCCCTGGGAAAAAAAATAAATCACCTTATTCATTAATGAGATAGATACTTTATTTTGATTAAATTACTTGAAAAACTATAGTACTATATTTTCCTTTATTGTTCAAAGTATTCTTGTTGAACTTTTATACATGCCTCAAGTCACACAACTAACTTACACTTGGTAAGTGGTAACTAAGTCCTTCGACCGATAAGATATTTTTTCAACTCAAACTATTCCTCTTATCCTTTCCTACCAAGGTCCAATGATCCTAATCCACTTATCATTTCCAAATAAAATGAAACCATATTTTTCATACCTTATGATATTGAAAAAACCTTTTTTCTCATCCCATGAGAAGTAATAAATCCATACAGAATCCATGTTTTAGGTATATCAGTTACTCTCAAACCAATTTCAACTTTGTTTTCTTCCTTAGTTTGTCAATACTTGATCCACGTCTATTACATCAATTCATTTGGTGATAAATCATATTGTTCCACCTCTATCACTATTACATCGTCATTATCTTACAAGGATATAAATTTATTAATAGTTTATTTCCTTATTTATGGTTCTTCAAGTTACTATGATCATCTTCTTTGAGCGTCATTTGGAAAATTCCTTTGAACCCTTGATGAAAAATTTCCACCATTATGCCCATAACCTTCAAAACTAAAATCAATATCCATTTAAAACATATTTAATATAGGATACTATTATTTTTTTCTATTTAACCCTAAAATTTCATTTTTATATATAACACGTAAAATATTTATTACCCATATTTCTACAGTAATAAGATAAGATATGTGGTGAATTATTCTAAATATTTACTACCCCATAAGTGATTTCCTGAGTCTTTTTTGAGTCATGCAATTCAAATTTATTACAGGGTGTGGGTACTTGATGTTTATTTTCAAACACCACTAATTTATTCTTCTAATTACTCCTAATGATAGACTATCCTTTTCCCCAAACCATTTCACTTGTGGGAAAGTAACAACTTTTTTGTACACTGATCATGAACTTACCCAACTAATTTAGTATCTTTTCTACCTAAACATCCAAATGTCATGTTGATGGGTAAAGATTGTTTATTGATCATTAATATCACATCTCAACATCATGGATTCACCTTCTAGTTCATTAATCATTTTGAACCAATCTTTTAAAAAGTTTATCATGATGTCAATAATCAAGGACTATTGTTCAATTTTGATCTTAAGATCAACCTTTCTACTAAAAAAATCAAGAATTCCATGATTTAATCCACCCAACATTATATTTGAACTCATAATTATCCTATTATTATTGTTATATATGTAGTTTGATTCATGTACCAATCAATTATCATTATTTATTTTTTCCTTCCAAACGTCAATTTATTTATGATCATCCTCAATTTCAGTTTTGAGTTCAAATATCCCCATGATTACATCACCTTTATCACAACTTTAATTAATACGTAACTTGAATAAAATATACACAAAGACCTATTTTATGAGGCCTCTTTAGTTCTTAACCACACCCAGTTTTTTATACTTTGAGGTATCATCTTCTGTAGATATTAAGTTCTTACTTTTAAAGAATTTATATTATAGTTTCATTTTATTTTCATTCATTTAAAATATTTCTTTGTGGGTTATTTGACTTCATTATTATCTTAGAAATTATTTAGACACCTTATAGTGAGATTCCTAAATTTTTCACACTTAAAACTAGAATTTTGAGATTTTCCATTGAATTTCACTTTTTTTTAATATTAGAGGAAGAAAAGGACATCACACCTCATATATTTATTCATATTCGTGATCATATCTCAATGTGAGTTTCTTCATATCCTTGAATAATACCTCATGATAACATTTTATTATAATAGACTAATTATAATTTCTTATCATTTTATATGAAATGAGAGTTCCATGAATACTATCTGGTGTCACGTCTGTTAGATCTTTGTCTTTGAAGACAAATAATTTTTAATTGAAACATAGAGGTAAATTTATTTGAATTATTTTAACATTTTTTTCATCTTTGATAATATCTTAATGTCTACTCATATCTTTTAATATTCTAAAAAAATATAGGAATGGGTCAAGAGGGGGGAAATTGAGTGATTGAAATTTTTTTCACTTAAAACAACCCTACTTAAAGGTATGATATATTATAATAATATCTTCTCTCAATAAATTAGAGGAAATGAAAACAATAAGAAAAATATTGAATATAATAGATTTATTGATATATGGTGAACAAAGATCCCCTAGTTTAATCCACTGATGTGGAACCCCTAGTGCTCCATGATTTCACTAGAACTATTCCTTTCCCTAGGGACTGCTTGACTAAGTTCAAGTATCCATCAGTTAGTGAAAATACAATAGATTTTTGGGGGATACTTTTAGTATTTTAAAAAGTAATATTACTAAATAGATAATAAAATGATTTATCACTTCCAATGATAATAAATAATAATGAGAGATTAAAAATAAATCACATTGATGAAAGATGGAATAGGAAGTAGATAAAGAAACAACTAAAAAGGATGAGCATCTTCAAAGATTAAATCTTGTGGTTCTTCAATTACAAAGGATAGAATTTTATATACAATTATTATTGAGAAATATTTCAGTATTTAATATCATGTGTTGTGTAGAGTCAGTACAGTCTCTCTTCTTCTATGTATATGTATATCATTCAGAAATCAATAAACTCTTTTATTTATATTAATACATATTATTTTTAACTCATTCACACTTGATAATCTCAATGTTCAAGATAATAATAATTTTAAAAAACTTAAGTGATGGTCTTTTAATTATTGTGTGTCCTTATTTTCTAAATGTCGAATGAATTAGCATTTTAGGGATTATAGATTTCATTTTCATTATATTTTTCAACTCTTGGGAAAGAGGCACTTTTTTAATTTTTTTTCATCTCATTTATACAACTAATTTTCTATTGCAAGTAAAAGCATAAGTTGACTTATCAAAAAGTCACCCCAATGGAAAGGATTATAATTATAATGATCCTTGATAAGATAACTTGATCTCAGAAAGATAAATGTATGGAACCATTATAGTCAGAAGATAATTTGATCATATATCTTTTTAAGATAAAAAACATCTTATTTAATTGTTTACTTCAATGTGTAAGATAAAAAAACTATATTTACTTTTTCTGTTAGATAATTATTTCTTATAAATATTTGTAATATAAACATTAACTATCATAAGATATAAAACTTTGATGAATTTCTTATCATCTATAAAATAATTCATTTAAAAAGTTCCTTCTCATAAGATAAAATACTTTAATAATTTTCATATGACATGGATATCTAATATTGGATTCTTTGACATAAAATCCACTATATTATTATTTACTTTCATAGTAAGATAATATTTCATGATAAGATTTTGTAAGATAAAATCCTTTTGCATAAACTTGATATCTCAGTTCATGTACTAAGTTTCCTCCATTAGAGAATTATTTTTGGAAAAATATAATTTTGACATGTAAGATAAATTCCTTTAACAGAATATGAATTCTAGTTTCTATAGAATGGATATCATTTTTCTTGTAAGATAAATTACATTGACCCATTATCCATGTAATATAAATTCCTTCAAAATTTATTCAACAGAGAGTCTATAATTTTTAAAAATAGTTAAAATAACATCATAAGACACTTAAGATAAACTCATAAATAAATAGAAATGGATTTTATAAATCATACAAACATATAAAGTAATAAGATATTTCAGAACAACAAAAGGATGACAAAAAATATCCCCCTTTTTGATAATCAAAAAATCCAAAATCATATAATAATAAAAATATTTTAACTGAATATATTTTAAATTAAAATTTTTTAATGTTTTTTTTATCTTTTCCCATGAAGTTTGGGTTTTTATTATTCACCATTTTGTGAAATCAAATTGAAACAGGGTAAGAAGAATATTACATTCATTGTTTAACATGAACGTGTGTAAACTATTAGATTCGTTTTGAATATGAATAGAATTTGGAATGGACTTCAAAAGAGGGAAAACATAGACAAATGAAATATAAGACAAAGAAAGAATAAGAGGAAAGGTATAAAATAAAAACTATGATAAAATTAATTAAAATAAGTGAGATAACAACAAGTAAAAATCCAAAAATGACCATTAAATGGATTTAAAGAAACATTCAAATGTTTATAGAGAAACCATGAAATGTTATTTAATCATAACATAGATAAGAAAAGAAATTAATCCTTCAACTTGGGTATTTTAAGATGACACTTTGGTGGTGGTTTCTTTAATTAATAAGGATTTATTATGGGTAAATATGATTAGGCAGTGGGGAAAATCACTTTCTCCCTAGATAACACCCAACGGGTCATCTGGACCAAAAGAACATCTGAGGATATCTCTATCATAAAGTATTATCCAGAAAATACATGTCTGAATTGTGATATATTCTTGTTGACCTCAGGATAGATCAAAATGACTGGTAGTATTGAAGGGTTACTAAGTTAATTTGGTAAGAGCAGTTGATTAATTTTATTTATATTATCCTCTTTTAAAGTCTCTATTAAATCGAATATTTCTCTCAACCTATGAAAATTTATCGGATGGTTATCTTGAATAGAATTTCCTAAGGAAAATATACATCATAAATGAAACAAATAATATGCACATATACCAATACTTTTTAAAACATCACTCTTGAAAAAATACATCAAGGTATTGAAACCATACAATGAAGTCTGAGAAAAGTTGGTAAATTTTTTATGTATATCACTCTTGTTTCCATAGTTGTTGGTTGATTTCTTTAAAACAAATAACTAATTATAAAAAAACAAATTGAACTGGTTTTTAGGTCCAAAATAACTAAGGCTGCAACATCTTATCCACCCTTGGAGGTAGCTGGATGCTCCTTTGGTTCTAAAAACACATCCTCTTACTTTGAATAGTGATATTATATCATTGATTTCATAACCAACTGATAGTGGGTACCGATTTTTTTCTACAAAAATGGAAAAGTTGTTGGATAAATATCTATCAATTTTTTCATGGATTAAAACCTTGAAACAAGAATCCTTCTGATCTCACGTTGATGCATCCTTAATCAATAGAACATTATACTTAATAATATTAATGGTATATTTTTTGGGACTGGTTCATGCTAGGGATGGTGTTATGAGGAATGGTCAGAATACTCCAAATATTAGTGATAAGATCTCATAGAAAAGATCGTAAAATATCTGATAAAAGGAATTAATAATGGGGAAATTTTAGCAGTCATAGTATTAAATTACTAAGAAAAATGTAGATGTATTCTATTATAGTTTGATCCCATGATCCTTGATTTAAGGATTCTATAGAATAAACCTTCTAAAACTTCTCCACAAAATACTGGATCATGTGCTTTAGACTACCAAAATCAATATTTGAAACAAGATTTAATTTATCCATTGGTATTATCTTGATATACTTGAATTGGATCATAAAAATATTCTTAAGGGCATAAACGTCCTCCTATGAAACTAAATTTTATCTTATTGTCTTAACCTTAGTATAAGAATCTATCAATTAATTGTTAAATTGGATAACTTCAATTAGAAAATAATCATAGGTTGAAAGAATTCATCCTCTATAGGCTTCAATTTATGTTTTAGGTATTTTATACCCACTTTGATCTGCTTCATCATGACTAGGTGACGTTACTACTCGATGGGATACTACTTCATAATTCTCATCCATTTTCAAACTTACTTTAACTGGTTGAACATTATTAACTAAAAAAACTCTTCAACTCAATATGGATTAACATATCCTCAATTCTGTTTACTTCTGTCTACCAATAATGAATCTCCATCATCTTATTCTTCTTCCCCCTCATCGGATCCTAGAGCATCTTCTTTAGAAAAAAACATTATTGATTGAATATCCAACTGGTACTAGCTAAAATATATATTTAAAATTAATTAATAGCTATTATCATAGTCAAAATGGTCTTTTATTATCTAAAACTTACTAACCTCATAATAGTGGTAGTAAATTTTTCTCCAGTTGCATAAAATGGAAAAATTGGTGGTAGAGTAGTAACAAGTGCAGGATATTCAAGAACCACATATTTCTATTTATATTGTACATCATGTAAAATATCCATTGTCATAGAATAATTAAGAATAATCTCATTTGATATGACCATTAGAACTTTTTATCTTCTATTTAAAAGTAGTACAGTTTCTAATAGATCTTCCTTTACTACACTTGTTGTGACTTCATGAGAAGTTCGAGAAACCATGATTACATGAGATTGATCTCCCTCAACAAGTAAAAAATTCCTAGCAATGAAAGTCCAAAAAAACACACCTATCTTCAACACTAAAGCACTATGATTTTTTAAACCCTGCAAATTGGTCGCCATAGTCTCATCAAAGAATACACAATATTTCACTAATTCAAAATTCTCCCAAACATATAAAATTTGATAGATTTTTTTAATTATGTCACACATATCTCAAAACATATCATGGTAAGATTTAGTCCCTTTACCAAAAACAATTACATCAATGAAATGTATTGAATAGAATCTTTTCAAACTCACCATTTCATTGAGTAATCGTTAACTGGATAAATTTGAAAATGAAATTTCTATTAGGCTCTAAGTCCCTCACAAGATTCTTCTAAACATTTTTCATTCAAAAAAGTGATTTAATGATCAATTTAGGGCTTACCACATCTATGGTGTGGAGTGAGGTATTGAAATAGGACATCCTTTAGGAGGGAATTTAAAACTATATCCACAAAAACCAAAATACATTAAAATTTTCTCCTAATAAATGATTGACAACACAAGAAATTAAGTATCTCTTATGTGAAAACTATCATGTTCAAAAAACTAAAAAACATATTTTTCAAATAAAAAAAATATTCTCATCTCATAAAAACACTTTCACATCCTTTTATTAATGAATTTTTCAGAAATATATTTGTTTTTAAAAAAATAATATTGATCTCTTTACCACTATAAATTTTTTTAAAGGACCTTAAAATTTTCAAACTACTAGAGGCAACATTATTTTATATCTTCTTATTTCCCATGATTGTTAGAAAGAAGTCTTGAAGGTTTAGGGAAAAGATGGTTTGAGAATAATGGGTGAGAGATATAATTTTCTTAAAGGGTTCATTTGTAGGAATAGTTTTCTTTATCTTCAAATAAACGAAAGGTCACACTATGTGACACGAAAGGTAATAATAATAATAATAGGATAAATGTCTCACTAGGATATAACTAAAGATAAAAATGGTGGATCTAAAAAATAATGAAAATAAATATTTAATAAAATAATATTTTTATGTGGAAAAACATGAAAAAAGTGAATAGAATAAAATTAACTAAAATTCAATAAAACTAATTTAGATTTGATGAAATAAATTCTCTCAATAGGTAGTGGTTTAGTAAATATTTCTTATAATTGAATTTCAAAACAAAAAAATTATAAACCCCCTTTATATTCCAATAATTGGATAATCATAGAGCCTATCAACTAATTTTCACACCTTGTTCCTTTTGAACTGGTTCAATTGTTCTTTAATGGAAAAAACAATACTTTTATTATTTGAGGCTTCTTCTATGGTTTTAGGTTTGAGTTGAGATAAAAAGTTATAGAATTATAAAATATTCCCCACACTTTTAGGATTATAGGATATCTCTTAATCACACTTTCGGGTTCACTGGTATCTGTCCTTTTAGGATTTTGTTCACCAAAATCAGTTTCCAAATCACCATACATTATATTTTCCAAGAGAGTTTTCTATATTATGTTTTTAAAAGAATCACATACTCATCAAATAGTGTCATCTTATGATAAAACAACTCACTTTCACTAAATTTCACATGAGTTAATTCTTCGACAATCTTTTACATTTTGTTGAAAACTCTATCAGCCTTAAAACTAGAATAATAGACAATAAATATTATTTAATTAGCCTTTGCATCAAATTTAACAAGATTTTTTTTGGTATTAAAAATGTAAACTTTACATCTAAAAACATTGAGGAATCCAAATTTTTTATTTCTATTTTTCCATAGTTCAAAGTGTTTTTTCTTCAAAATAGGACCAATTAAAACTCTATTGAAGACATGACATTAGGCATTTATATATACAACCCAAAAGTGAGAGGGTGGGTTATATTTATGTAAAATAGTTCTAACAATTTATTATAATGACTTATTCTTCATTTTGACAATGTAATTCTATTATGGTTTCCCAGGGGTAAAGACATCATTTTTTATACTATGTTTTGACTAATAGCAATTGAACTCATGGTTTTTGAAATATCCTCTATGGTAACTTCTCAAAGAAATAATTTTGGAATCTTTCCCTTTTATAACTAATTTATAGAAACTTATAAAAACATAACAAGATTCAATTTTAAGTCTTAAAAAAGAAAACCCAAGTAAATCAATAAAATCATAAACTAACACATAAACAAAGGATTTACCTATTAGGTTTTATTTTCTATACAGTACAAACATTTCCATGGGAATAAAATCTAGAAGCCTAGATTTAGTAGCCTTTTTAATTGATTTAAAAGATGAATTTTTTTGCCTAACCATTTGTAATGAATCATGTAAATTTTTTTTATTAAATTTATGTTGAGGTAAATCGGAAATTAAATTTCTCTTAGATAATTTTCACAGAGAGTAAGTATTACAATGACCAATTATTCTATGAAAAGTCCAAAATTAATTTATTTTATAATCAAAATAATTTTATACTTTTCTACACAAATAATTAACATATTTGGTATATACATTCTTGATTATAGGTGACTTAGACATAAGAATTTATCTTTAAAAATATAAGATACATTATTGGAAAAATCTACATAATAAACTTTATCAAAAAGTTTAGAAATACTTATAAGGGTTTGTTTAAATACCTCAACATAAATACCTTTATTGATTAGAACTCATCTTGGATTTCCAATTGATCCAACTCCCATAATTTTTCCCTTATCATTATCACTAAATTTGATATAGACTCCATCAACATTGTAGAAAATAATGGAAATTTTAGAAATATCCACTCATATACCTTGAGAATCCACTATCTGTATAATATTTTTCATTTATACTCATATAAATCTTTCCCTATAAGTGAATAAAATAATAAATCCGTTTAGTGCCCATGTTTTATTGGTTCCTGAAATGTTAGCAACCAAATATTGGAAAATCTAAATCTCTTTTTGCAATCGAGAAATTTCAGCACTGGATTTTCATAAATTTCCTAAAATAAAATCTTTACAAAAACCAAAAAACTAAGGGTTTCTTAGAATAAAACTATTATCATTCTATTGAGGTTCTCCGAAATAAAAAAAAACTTTGATACCTTTTTTCCCTTTGAACTAGGAACAAAAGTAATCTTTTTTATGACTTTGAATTTTCCCCTTGGTTTCCTATTCCAAACTTATCTTTTTAGACATTAATGGTACCAAGGATCATATTTGGAAAATTTTATAATTTTTAAAAAACACTAAAAGAATATTTAAGGTGTTAAACTTATTTTTTTAGGCTTTTAATTTTATTTCCATGTTCATCGCAAGAAGTGACAAAATTTTCGAACATATATTTCATATCTATAATTTTTTTGTTTAATCCCTATTTTTCACTTACAAAAACATCATAATAATTTTTTAGAGATTTATTTTTACTTTTAAAGGTTTATTATTTTTTTAGAATGGTGCGTTTTTTATTTAATTATTAAAAATATTAATTTTTATTTTCATAATTAGATTCATGATTTGAAGAGTAAAAGGAGTGTGCTCGTCGCATTGTGCTATAAAATACAAGTTAGCCTTTTTATTTGAGATTTTAGCTTCTAATTAAAAATATGTATCATCACTATAATCCTCAAAAGCACCCCATGTGTCCTCTATATATATTTCATATTTTTCTTGAACTTTTATTTCTAATCAGATTATTTTTTTTCTAGATCTTTTGACCAACATAGTTTGAAATTTCCAAGATTCTTAAACTCATAGAACAATAATTATTTATAACACCCACCATAATTTTTTTACATATTGAAGGATTTTTTGAATCCTATTATATCATTGTATAAATTCTTGAACTTAATTGTAAATTGATAAATATCAATATATGAAGAATAAATATTTAAATTATCTTTATTATGTAATTCTATAATTTGTATACATTTTCTCTCTATCTCATCTTTTTAAGTAAAAACTATCAATGTATAATTTTTTTTACCATTATATTATCACAAAATCGAGCTTCTATTTCTTCCTCATACATCTTGATTGTTCTAATGATATTTTTTATTTTGAAATCTTTCATATTAGTGTATTTCCAAATGGATGTTTAAATTCTACTCTAATATGATGTCAGTACTCAAGTAACATTTAGAACCTGAACAGATTCAGAAATTTGTACTCTTAGAGAAGCATATTATTAACAATATTTTTTAGCCTTATGTTCACCTGTGTTATAATTTATCCATAAATAATTTTGAACACATCAAACATCAACAATGGATTCTTGTACCTAAGTAACCTCACATTTTTAGTGCCTTCATAATCCACCAATGTAGTTTTCCTCATCCCATATGTTGTATCACATTTAGAAAAATTGTTAAACATCTTTTAATTGAGCCCACATATAATAGCTTTCATAGCATTATAGTTCAGATTATATTCTCCTTCCATAGTATCATCTCACTTTTATGGATATCCTTCAAGAATTTTGAAAGGATTAAAGAATTTTAAATAATCCTTTATACCAAGTTACTTTAATTAGATAATCATTTGTGCCTTCTAACATCTATAATTTTCTCCATTAAAATAGAGAGCTTAACCATAGAAATGCCTTCTCTATTTTCATCCATAGAATCAATTTAAATATGATTTTACGACCTTAACCTTTTATATTTGAGAACTCAAGAGTATCAACCATTTACCCCAATTTTTTTAGAGGAAAATACATAAATTATTAAAGAGGGGTTCAATTGAGTCCATGAAATTTTCTTCACTTAAAATCACCCTCTTATAAGGTATGATAGATTTTGATCCTTTATTATCTAAATAAATTATTGGAAATAAAACAACAAGGAAAATATCAAAAATATGAGTTATTTTAGTCATTTAAGGAAACAATATCCCCTATTCTACTCCACACATAATCAACTCCTAGAGCTTTGTGATTTCACTAGAATCGGTCCTTTTCTAAGGAACTTCCTGACTGAGTGAAAGAATATGTCACTTGGAATAAATCCCAAATCATTTTTAGGCTCCGATAAGAATTTATGAAAAGAACATCCTTAAACACTCTATATAAGGAGTTCTCACTTCCACTAATAAGAAATAATAATGAGATATTACAAATAAATCATGTAGTTCTATGATAAAACAAACAACAGTTAAAGAAAATCCAGAGAAGATGAGAATCTTTAAAGATAATCTTATGAGGTTATTCAATTGAAAAGGTTAGAAAGTTATATATAGAAATTGTATAGAAACAGTTGAATATTTTCTATCATGTGTAGTATGAATCTAGTATCATCTTTATTATTCGATATATATATATATATATATATATATTTCAGGCATCGGAAAACTCTTATATTTATATATCATATTTTAAATTTAAACTTAATCACTCTTGATAGTACCTATGGTCAAGAGAATAATCCTTCTAATAAACTGAAGTAAATGGTTCTTTATTACAATGTGTACTTTTATAAATAAATAATTAAGTGAGATGGAAAGGATATATGCATTTTATTTAATGTATTTTTCCATTCATATAGAATAGATGCTCTTCCCAAATTAGTTTTTCCTCATTTAAAAAACTTCTTTTTTGATGCATGTAAAAGCATAATTTGACATTTAAATTTTTGTAAAAGGGTTCCCTAGACCTAACTCATATATGTACTTTGATTAACATTACACATATGTAGTTTTATAAATACATTATTTTACCTTACCAATATATTGTTGATACTTCTTCACCCACTATATTTATTGTAATTTTCCATAGATTACATGTCATGTAAAAAGGTTACAATATCTCTAAATCTATAAGGATAAATTAGAGATACCCTAACAATTTTCTTAATGTTATTTCCTACAGTCCAGATACATCATGCTGACAGGGCACAGATAATGTGTGACCATCAGGTGTTAGGAGCTCAATAAAATTGTGACTTATTCTCATGAAGTTCACACTTAGTGATCTTGATTAGATGAGATCCTGAGGACTAACCCACCAATAGGGTCACCACATATTTCAGGGATCATTGGTATTTTCTATCCTGGAACACATGTAATGGTCTCCATATTTGAGAATATTATCAGCGTGTACTATTTAATTATGTACTTTCATGCAAAATGAAAAATATGGAATTTATTTTTTAGAAATTTATCATATGTTGGGTGATCCATTTGATGTATGAAAAGGATTGAATAATCAAGATATAATTTTATTTCATCTAAAAGGAAGTAACATCTCAGGCCTAATTGATCGGGATGATTGTACCTTTAATAATTCATGGTCTTGGTAGAAAACATTTAAGTTTGTCTAGTGATATCAATAAATAATAAAGTGAGTATATATGATTATACAAGATATGCATCCTACTTTATGAGATATCACAATACAAAGTGATTATATTACACAGAATTTGTTCATAGGAAGGTTTTATTTAATATAACTATTTATTATATCCTTATAGGCCTTGAAGGGTTACTAGACTCGGCTCCTGGTCAATAAATAGTATTCATTGCTATCAAGATATGGTCTTAGAGGTTCATACACAATATAATATTCAAAAATCTTCATTATTCTTAAAATAATAATATAGAATACTGTGGGTCCCACCATGAGGTCTGAGATATGTTCAAGAATAAATGATCACCAAAGAATAAAGAAATTATTTATTATTCTAGTATAAAATTATTGGAGTTGAATATATTTATTAAAATTATTTCCAAGGTATTTAGTGAATGCATGTAAAATTCTTATATAAACGAGTATTATTTTAATATTTATTTTCATTTAATATTTTTGGGAATTATTTGTTGAATTAATGACTAAATTTTACAATGTAATATATTTTTTATATATTACAAGTAAATGATAAAAATATAAATGACATTATGATGATGTTATTTCATTGTAATGTGTCATTTATGGATTATTTAGTGGGTGTTATATATATGAGGGTTGGGAAAAAATTTCTAGGTGTTTAACCTCCACAATATAAGCAAAGAGGAGATTACTAATAGGTTACTATTCATTCCCTATGATTTTAAAGATCCTCCCTCTTCCATATCACATCCAAGAGAGATAAAAACTCTTTCCAAGCAATGGATCCCTGAACACCTTCAAAGATTGAAGTAAGGGAGTCATTATGAACGTTGAGTCATCCAAGTTGTGATCAAACCACACCGCTAGAACTCAGATTCTAAGGATCGACATACCCATATATTTTGAAGAATGTGTGGAAAATATAGATGGATTTAACATCTGATTATTAAGAAATGGTTTTCGATGATAAGATACAGTCGAACGTTCGCTTGACTCAAGAAATGTAAACATTCATATATGTTATAGTACTTGATTAAATTCATGTGCGATCCTCATGCATATACCTGGGCTCAGATCATTGGAGGTGATGAAGTTAGATCACTTTGGAGATGAAAATTTAAAAGTTCTCAGCCAGCCAACTTTTACAACATGCCTTAATAACAACAATTGGTATCAAAGATATCGTGTTAATTTTATGAGTCAAGGAAAATTAAATTTTCTTTTAATTATGTAGAGTGATTTGTTACAATCCTAATGGATCTGACCACACAAAGATTCAAACTCGGACATCCAAATTATAGGCATCTAAAAAACATAATTCAAATCGAAAATGGATTTTATAGCTATATAATTTTGAATTATTCGTATATATACCCAAATCTGGTTGATTATTATTATTATAATGAATCATAGGAATTCAAACAGAATCTAGTGGAAAAATAGTTTTGGACAAAGTTAATAAACCCCACCAATGGTGGAATTGATAAAATATAAAAAATATTTAAATGGTATGTTAGTAGGATTTAGATTTTTTGAATGATAAAAAATAAAGAAAATGGGAAACGGGGAGGTCCACGTTTTCAGTATATTTTTATTAAAAACCATTTATATGTAGAATCTAGTACAAGCTAAAATAAAAAAATTTAAAAAATACGAGACGTCTTCCTTTGGATTTCAACCTTATCTCCAACTACTTATATCACCTTAATCGTCACCTCCTCCTTTGTTCGACACCCTTTTCACCACCACCACCTCCTCCAGCTGACACCCTTGGCACCACCATGGCTACCATCATTGTCTTTAGTTAATATCCCTAGTATTGACACCATCGTCGGTCACCCTATTCGATTCTTCCATCATCACTTGTGGCCAACCAAGTCACCACCGCAGCTTTTCAAGCACCTTCCAACATCCCAATCGGAAACCACACAAGCCACACTGCCATCAATGGAGCTCTCCATAATCAAAAGATTCCCCATTGTGATCAAACCTATCATTGGTTCTCCCCTTGTGTGGTCTCATGTGTATCGACCAACCTACTATCTAAGTTTGGTATTCCTAACCCGTAATGGGTAATTATAGAGTCTACCCAACCCATAATGGGTTTGGGTGGGGTTGGGCTTTCCTGTAATGTGAATGTGTTGGTTCTACCCAACCCACAATAGGACTAGACAGATTATGGGGGCCCTGGAAAATTTAGAATCTCCAAGAAATTAATTTATTATCTTTTTGGAATTGAAAAATTAAAAAAAAATGAAACATAATTAAATTTTTTATCTAAAATTTACATTAATTTTGGAGACAAAATAAATAAATTATTTGAATTCAAATAATTTATTTAATTTATTTAATTTATTTAATTTATTTAATTTATTTAATTTATTTAATTTATTTAATTTCCCTTGAACTTGAATTTATTTCACTTTAATTTTATTGCACATTTAATATACTCATAGAAAAGTATTGATCAATAATGGGCCTTTTTTAGATTTAATTAAATATTACAATCATGCATGATGATTCTAATAATTATTTATTTTTGATGGTTTGTGCATTTTCTTTTTCATTTAATATGTATAAGGGTCTATTCTTCCATCAGTTTTTTATGTATGTATTTTTCACTTCCCGATAACCCTTCACATGTTCATGAGTATATTTGGGTTATGTTGATGGAGCTACAAGAATTAAACCATTCTTAGATGAAGTACAATCTAAGAATAGAATTGTAAACACTAGATAGGGGTGTGAACTATGATACAATTCAAGACTCAACTCAGGTATTATACCCCTAGGTCATTGTTTATAAATTGAGATTAAATGTATTAACCAATACCAGCTACTTACGTTTGGTTGGGTATTTTATTTAATTAATAAATTGTTTATTATTTTTTTGAATGTTCACCTTTTTTAGAATATATTAAATCATAAAAAATAATAATTCATAGAATAAAACAATAATTTGTAATGAATTTTTTTATTTATCACAAGTTCAGTTGTGAGTGAGACAACATAATATGAACTTAAAAATAGAAAATGAATTTATTTTTTAAGTAATAATAAAAAATATATCAAATAAATTTTTAATTATAACTCTTTCTATCACTTAAATTTAAAAAAATGTGTTGTATAGGGTGCTCATCAACCCTATTTGAGGGTACCTCCTTCTACTGGGGAGTTTTTATGAGAGCTATGTATTGACTTAACTAAATCTATTTGCAAATAAGTAGTCATATAAATCTTTCTACCACTTTATAGTCAAAGATTTGAGGGAATCAAGGTTATGATTCTGAGAATCTGGGACTTCGATCAACAGTTAATGGATTTGTGAGTTAATGTGGTTCTCCAATCCAGTTCCTACTTTGATACTTTATGAGTAGTGGCATGGGCATATCTTAGACTATGAGGAGAGGTTTTAGGTATCCTTTACCCTATAATAATCAAGTGAAAAATTATTCCAAATATAGAACTAAGGGATAATATGGTTCTATAAAATAGTGTAAGACGTTTAATTAATTTATTTATAATGTATAAAAGGTAATCAAGATGAATTACAAGCTGATTTATTTATTTATTGCAGATGAAATGGAAATTACCACCACCAATACATTATCACTATAATAAATTCTCAATAAAGAAGATATATTGACCGCTATAACTTCTAGGAATGCAATAGGTTCTTGTGAATATTACTAAGATAAGAGATGAAGATTTATGTACTGGAGTCCTCACTTCCAGCTAATCCTCCTTAGGGAGCATGGAAGGAGTATAAATAAAAATATAAAAATCATGTAGATTATGAACTATATGTATAGTGGTTCATGTTTTCATCAATGTCTAGTCAACTATAGAAAATGCATGAGGATAAGACGACTGTAAGATGAAAATTTATCTCTAAAAATTACATTATTAGAGAGAATGAAAAGAAAGTTACAATATATCTAATGCACTCTATGAGTGTAGGATAGAATAAGTGAATCAATAAGGATCTCATGTACTAAATATGACTGTTTACACCAAGATACTTGAATACCTTGGGTTAAAACTAAACCAAATACTAAATTTGATCACATTCTTCCCTCTTTACCACCAAGATTATTGACTTTTATTGTTAAATAAAACATGAATAACATAAAAAAGTCACCCATAGATCTTTTGGATTTAGTATTCAAATATGATAAGGATATGAATAATAATAATTCTTTAATACTTATAGTGAACAATAGTAGTAATGAAAAGACTAATGAGTCCAAGTATAATCTCAAGAAAAATAAATTGATACACCATCCTTCAAAAAATAAAAATATTAAGTGGGAGTTAAATGAGTGGGAGGCTACATGCTTTGCATGTGGAAAAAAGTTCACTGGAAGAATAATTACAAGGTAGGGAAAATAATAAAGGTGGTTCTTCTACTTTAAGAATTTGTTTCATTGAATGAAATCTATCTTTATCTATAAGTTGGAAATTGGATACAATATGTGGATTATGCATTTGTATCCACATACAATAACCAAGTCGATTCTAGAAGATTTTAAAAGATTATGTGCATCTCCAAGATGCAAATGGTATGAGACTAGAAACCTTGGTAGTGGTAGATTATAATATAATATTTCCTAGTGGTTTGGTTCTTATATAAAAGAATTTTTATTATACTTTTTCTAGTTGGAACGAAAAAATTTCATAGTTGCAAACATATTGTATTTTGTGTTTTTCATCAATAAAAACTAGGGTTTATCAAGGGGTTTTCAATGAAAGTGATCTTACGGTGCATATAGATTCATTGTTGAAGGTGGCATCATTTTCCATTGTTTGCCAAATTTTTGGAGATAAAAATACAAAGGAAGTGGAAATCATTCTGAATTATGGTTTTCTAGGGATGGAACTTTAAATATATAGAGAAGTCTAGAGGTTCAGGAAGTTTGGGTTTCAATAAGGATATATTTCATGATGATTAAAGATTCGGGAAGGTGTGTAGATTCGGGAACATGTGATGAAAATACAATGATCTTGATGACTATGAGAAGATTTACAAAGGGTAAAATTTCACTATATATTTATGAATAAAAAGGATTCATGAGAATGGTGGAATAGGTTACTAAAAAATTCACTACGATATGAGCATATTTTTGAAGTTATAAGTTAATAAATAAGTGGTTGCCCCTCATTTGACATATTGGTAGAATTTTATAAATGTGTGAATCGCCCTAAATTCATGAAGGTTGGGAGATTCATGAATCAGGAACTCTTCATGAGCATAATCATCAAAAAAAAATCTGGTTAAGACATAAATGATGCTAAAGAATTTAAAAAAATGGAGTTTTTAGAATATTGTAAGTTTCACAAAGACTTAGAGTTACAAGATGGAAGGGAGCTTTATGAAGGAAGTGATCATCACAAAGGTTAGTAGCTTCATGAAAGAGTATGGGTTCATGAATGTTGATATTACGTAGAAATAAAAAGGGGGTTTTATAAAGGTTTGGATATTTTCGAACATTAGTGTTGAACATCTAGTAAGTGAACAATGATTTCAAATTCACTAACTTACGAATACAGTACAAGAATAATATTGTTCTAATCATGGAAAAATTCTAAAGTTAAAAATATATGGAAGTGACCTTTAATTTGATAAACTGAGTAAGACTTCACCCAAGGAAGTGAGATGGGGGTTGATGGAAGTGTTCTAAGTAAGGTAGTGCAATACACCTAAATACCTTCTAAAGGTGTGTTTGATATTTTTTACTCCATAATAACTAGTAAATAATAGTGGATTTAGGTACAACTGACACACTTTTATTGTATTCTCAATGGACTAGCCCTTAGTGGTAAACTAAGAAAAACTATTGTGTTACGTCCTAGCATATTGATGTTTAATAATTACATGATTCCATCAGAAATGTTTTACAAGTTCCAGCTAGGGTGGTATCAAGATCCATCTCTTTAAAAGAAAATGTTAACACTTCAATTCTCCCCTCCCCTCTTATGGTGTTCTATGGTCTTACTAATGGTGTCAGAGAGAACATGTTATAAGTGTGAAATTTTACCTCTGTTGTGTTCATGGAAAATTTAGATAATTTTAGGGGAGTTCCAATTTATTATGGAAGTAAAATACATATATGGAAGAATATAATGAAATAAAATATGAAGCCCCTTAGAATGGATGTTCTCTTTTCCACAACTGAAAGGATTCAATTCAGTGATACAATAAGTCTCTCTAAGACTGAAACGAACATGAAAATTGTTGATGTATATGTTAAAGTCAAAAATTCTCTCATCATAGATCTATCTGATCAAATCTATTTTAATTTAATGATTTTCACTATATCCAAGTCCATATGTTAGAAACTAGAAAATATATATAATGGAAATAACAATGTAAGGGAGGCCAAACTCCATGTGTGGTAAAATAAGTGTGGTGATCTAAAAACTCATCCAGAAGAAAATGAAGATAGTTTCTTTAAATAAATTACTGAAGTTGTTAAATCTATTCTTGGACTTAGGGAAGAAATTAAGGATATTGACATTGTGAAGAAAATACTAGGAATGTTCCCATAAATTTTCAATCAAAAATTGTTAGGCCTTAAGCAAATATATATATCTAAGATTTATCTTGACGATATGATAGTTGTCTAGTGGATTATGAAATGAGAGTCACAAACCATAAGATGCAAAAATTCAAGTAAGTAACGAATTAGAATTAAAATACATTAAAAATATTGACATCTCCAAGGAGAGTGATGATGAAGATAATGTAAATAATGAACTTATTTTTATTTTTTTAATGAATTTCAAGAGCGGAAAAAAGATATTTGAAGGAAAGGTTACACTAGCTTGTTTTATGTGTGGTAGTGTGGGGCACAATACGGCTCACTAATCAAAGAAATTAGATGGTGTATAAAGCGATCTATAAATCATGTAGAATAATTAGAAAAGGTTCCCTCAAAAGGGAGACTTGAAATAATGAAAAATATTATAGAGAAAGATCTTTGTCTACAAAGAGGAAAAAATGATAGTGAATTTTAAGAAGACATAACCAGAGTTTTAACATAATCCCCAAGTGAAAATGATGGCTACAGTTGAAAACATAAAAACTAAAAATGAGGATAACTAGTCAAATGGTGGTATTTATATCAAGCTGGAACTTGAGGGTGATCTTGATGATATTTACATTAAAAAAAGGAAAATGGAATGATAAGAGCTTCGTTGAAATAGTCATCAGAGTATATGGATCGTCATGAAGTAGAAATTAATTAACTGGAAGGAGTGGTTAGATAACATTTAACAAATATTGAAATCTTGGAAGATGTTGTGGAGCATAAAATCAATATTAAAGAGAAAGAAAATTTCATTAATGACCTTACATTAAGACTGAATAAAAAGGCTAAGATAGTTTAGGTACTTGAAGAAGAATTTGTTACTTTATGAGTAAAATGGAAACAGAATAAAAATCAAGGAAAATGAAGAAGAAATCACATTTAGTAAGATTTTAATATAAAGTGATATTTGGAAGAGATAAATGTGGTTATAATGGAGTAAATATGGCCTTAAATGATCATAGATCCACATTTTTTTGAAAATTAGAATTGGATATGATATAGAGACATCAAATGTTTCAAACAAGGTGATCCAAATTAAAGGGAAGTAGAATGTTAGGCATATCACAAAGGTGACTAATGATTTAATAGAGACATTTTTGAAACAAGTAGAAATAAATAAGAAAATAATCCTGAAGTATCAAGAGAGTATCTCCAGTTAAATACCTTTCCAAAAGAAGAGGACATGTGGAGGATTGGAAGTGAGAAGATATTTCCACTAATGAAATGTCAATTCTACAGATATTTGGGTCATACCATTTCTTTCAATGAAGATTTAAGGAAATATCTTAATGTGGGAGTGCCCAAAATTAAACAAATGAGAATGAGACCATATTTGTTAACATATAGAAATAATAGTTTTTATGGATATTTTTCACTGATCTAACTATATCCATAAAACTATTCATTACAGTCATAAGAAAAGTGGAAAAAATATCTATAGAACTCCGAGACTATTCAATACAAATCAATCAAGCATAATTACTATTTAAATTAGGCATTATCCTCCAGAATAAGGGGAATATAAGTATGATTAACCCATGAATATTAAAAAGTGATTAAAAAGTCCATCTTTTTCATACACTCAATTAGGTATCTTCTAGATGGAAAATAAGAATATTGAGAAATCCATCCTTACATAAAGTGCTCTCAAAGAAATAAAGAATAGTATCACCTTGATTCTTGATTGAGGATACTCATCCCATATGACATGAAATACATATTTGATGAAAAATGTTAAGAAAATGGTCAATGTAACAGTGATATTTGGAAATGGGGGTTCCTTGAAGATCAAATATAACGAAAATATAGAACTATATAATGGAGAGATAATGAAAACATAAGTTCTTTACATGGAATTTTTACGCCAAAATCTCCTGAGTATGAGACAACTCTATGACTCAGGATTGGTAGTGAAGTTTAATCAAAAGGGGTATAATATAAAATTAAATATAGGTAATTCTCTCATGAAAGTATATAGAACAAATGGAAATTTATAAGAGGTTTATAGTAAATAAAATACTTATTTATTAACATTTAAAAAAGAAAAAAACTTGTGGCACTAGAGTTAAAGTCACATTAATCAACAAATCATGGAATACATGTCCAGTATAAAGATTGTTGTATACCTTACCAATCTGAAGCATGATCAAAAAAATGCATGGGATGCTTGTATGCAAGGAAATATTCTTTAGAGTTCATATCAGTCGAAGAACAAAAGGTTATCAAATATTCTTGATCTCATCCACATAGATGAATGTGGTCAAATTTATGGCACATATAGATAGAGGTAATTGATTATTTTTATTAGTGTTTATAGTATAATCGATTGTGTGATGTTTATGTAGAATAAATGGTATGTTTTTTATTTCATGAAGAGTTATCATAAAATAGTTCAGAAGTAAATTGGAAAACAATCATGATTTTATGATCTCAAAATAGAAAATAATATTGTTCCATAGAATTTTAAAATTACATCAAACGTGGGACAAATAATGAGGTGTATTTAGTGATAACCCCTCAATAAAATGGGGTTATTGAAAACAAAAACCAACCAGTGGATAATATGGCTAGAATTATTCTAATTGAGAGTTATATTTCTCATCATTACTAGAAATTGGTTGTTCAAGTAGTGTTGTATACTCAAAATTGAATAGGTATTTTTTATAGGAGATACCAGGACACCATATGAGATAAGTCATAGAAGGAAACCCTCTCTAAAGTATTTTTACGTTTTTGTAAGAAAATGTTTCATCCAAATAAACAATGAAAAAAAGTAAATTATGTTGATGTTGAAGATGAGTCAATATTCCTTGAGGATTGGACCTAAATTACACACATATGGAGAGTGAGGAATAAAGACCACTCTTCCCTCCTATAAATTATGGAACCAACCTAATTCGAATAAGTAGTGAAGGATGAATCATTTGTTAAGGACATGAATGACGAAATGGATCATATTTACAAGAACTAGGCATGAGATATTATTAAGAGACTGTAAAATCACAATGTGATTGGAAAAAAGTGGATCATAAATTAAAAATTGGATGAGAATGGAAATTTTATTAGAAACATGGCACAGTTGGTGTGTAATGGATATGCATATATTGAAGGCATTGATATTGATGAAATTTTTTCTCTCTTTTATCTCAAATAGTGTTTATTGGGAAATTAATTTATATAGAAATTCAAAGAGGGCACAAATATTATCATATGGATGTAAAAAAGTCAATCTTAAATGGTATTCTTGAAGAAGAAGTTTACATTGAACAACCAGTGGTATTTTTAATTCGAAATGATGAAACAAAGGTTTTTATATTAAATAAGTATCTCTATTGTATAAATTAGGAACCATGATCATGGTATTATTGATTGCATTATTATATAAAGAATATAGAATTTAAAATAAGAGTTTTTTACCATAATCTCTATGTAAAGAACTCTTAGGAAGATCAATTTATAGTTCTTATTTATGTGGATGATATTGTTTTTGTTGGAAGTAAGCAGTAATCATAAGAATAATTTTCTAGTCACATGTAATAAAAATTTGAAATGTCTATGATTTGTGAACACACATATTTTTTGGGGCTATAGGTGATTAAAAATAAGGATTTCACCTTTATTTATCCATAAAAATATTAAATATATCTTTTGAACAAATTCAACATGAATGAAACCAAACCAATGTTGACTCCCGTTGTGGTTTGGAAAAACATGGAAAGTATGAGGATGGGAAATTTTTGGATTCCAGCATGTATATAAGGATTATTGGAAGCTTACTAAAATTGGAAAAAAAATAGTCAGATATTGTCTTTGCAACAAGCTTAGAGGCTTGCTTCCAAAGTAATCTGAAGGGAGAGAATTTTATATCCATTAAATGAATCAAGACGTATATTCAAGGTAATAAAAAAATTATTATACATTATATTATGAATGGATAATGAATTATCAAAATTTTCTGATGCATATGGGGATGGAGATGTGGTGGATCAAAAGTCCATAAGTGGTGGTGAATTATTCTTAGGTAAAAAAAATGTTTCCTGGTTGATAAAAAATTGTAAATCACTATAATTAGTACTACTGAATCATCGTATTTCTATTTTAACAAGGTATGAAATAAATTATTATAGATGAAGAAAAAACTTACATATATTGTATATGAGGTTAAGTATCATATAGTGATACACTGTGAAAATTAGAGTATGATCGATCTTACAAAGTATCCAGTTCAACACTCTCACACCAAACATATTGAGATCATATATCACTTCAAAAAAGAAAATTTTGACTAACGTGTGATTAAAATGGAGCATTTTGGAACTAATTACCAAGTTTCTGACATCCTAACTAAGCCTTTTATAGTACCAATTTTTGATAAACATCAGTTGAACCTCAGTGTTCAGCTACCTCCCATTGTATGAGGAGTTTATAGGTTTTCCACTCTCCCCATTTCTGTAAAATGTCCTAATATATTTATAGAGGTGATGCAATTATATGGTGTAGATATGATCTAAGGGGTTTTTTGGCACTATAAGTACAAATATAGATTCTTTGGGATTATTACTAAATGGGGAGATAAGTGGATTTCAATAATTTCCCAGTTTAAAGGATTTTCCAATGGTCTATAGAGGCACGAAAATATCTTATTACACTATTTTTTCTATACCTACCTTTTGTAATAAATAATTAGAGTGAAGAATGAGGAAAGTAAGGTATGTTAGGTTTTTTATTGAGGCTAGTGCTTTATTGAATTTATTTATTGATTACCAACAAACCCAAAGGGTGATATTGTTGGAACTAGCGATTTTCACAACTGGAAACAGAGTTTATTTTGTGTTTGTTTTTAATTCACCCCAGCATTGATCATGGATTTTATGAGTCAACTGATTTTATGGTGAATATGGATTTAGTGTTGAAGGTGTTCTCATTTCCCTATGTTTTCCAAATTTTTAGATCTCAAAATCTAGAGAAAGGGACAAGCATGATGAAATACAGTTTTATAAGGATGGAACATTAAATATACAGATAAATAATGAGTTTCATGAAGATTTGTCCTTACAAAGGTTTGATTTCACAAATATTGGAATTTTTTAAAGTTTTGGAACTTCGCAAACACATTATCGAAAGATGGTATTCTTCGTGACTATGAGAAACTTTGTGAATGGAAGAATCTCACAAGAGATTAGTTAATAAAGGATCCTTGTGAGCATGAATAGGTTCATAAAAAGGTCAATATGAGCTTGGGAAATTTTCAAATGGATAATTATATAAATATTTGATCTCCCCTCATTTGAAAGAAATTTTAGGAAATGAAGTTTCATGAAAACTGATATTTTCATGAAGACTTATAGTTACTCTAAGTTTGGGAGATTTTGGAAGGCTTAGAGATTCAAAAAGGTTATTATCTTCATAAAAGTGTGTGGTTTCAAGAATGATGATATTTATTTGAAATAAAAATGGGGTTTCTTCTAGACTAGGAGCTTTATGAATAGTAGGGTTGAACATCTAGTTTAATTGAAAAGTTCTTCAAGTGCACCAACTCAAGACTAAAGTGCAAGAAGAGTATTGTGAAAATTAGGAAAAATACTTAAATTACTAATCTAATGAAGTGACCTTTTGGTCAATAAATTTATTAAGACATCACCCAAGGTAGTGATCATGGGGGGGGTCAATAGAAGTGTTCCAAGTGAGGTAGTGTGCTGCCCCTAAAAACTTGTAGAGACAGTGTGTCTGGAACATAGTGACTATGTTAGATATTCCATAATTCATAATAACTAGTGAATCTTAGTGGATTTTGGTATGAATGACACACAATTGGTGTATTTTCAATGGAATAACCCTTATTGGTGAACCATGAAAAACTGATGTATTGTGTATCTGCATATGGATGTTTAATAACTAAATGATTATATTAGACATTTTTTATAAGTTCCTACTAATATAGGAACAAGATCCACCTATTTAAAAGAAAATTTTGACACCTTGATTCACCCCTCCCTTCTCTGGGTGTTCTAGGTCCTTACACTTATTTTACCAGAAACATAATCTCAGTGTCTAATTTGGAAACTATTATATTTTATTTCAAGTTGGGAAATAAATGTTATCTATTTTATAAGGATAGAAAATATTACAGTATAGATCATCTTAAAAATGGATTTTATATACCTGAACTCAAAAACCTAGTATTGTAAATAAAGGGAAAAAATTAGGAAAATGACTCATATAACATATTTCTATGGCACTTCAGTCTTGGTCATGTAAATGAGAAGTTTTTATAGAAATTAAATCAAGATGTTTTTCTTTGAAACAATAGAGTTAAAAAACCTCAATGTAATTAATTCTTATTTACAAATAAAAATGACCAAATAACCCTTCACTAGGAAGGAAAAAAGAGACACTTATTTTCTGGAATTGATTCATAGAAATGAATGTTGCTTGTTTCTAGTAGAGGAAAGTGGTGGGTTTTCATACTTTATTATTGAAACATCTCATATTTTTCAAGTATTATTTTTCCATATTATATGTATTATTTCTTAGACTAGGAATTGAGACGACATGCGATTCTGAGGACCTGTATTCTTAGAATAAAATTTTAAAATATGATAAATATATTAAATATCATACATGACTAGTTTTCCTAAAAAATTGAATAACTCTTGAATGAAGGCCTAGATCAGAAATATGATGGAACCATTGAGTTTATACAATATTTTTTATCCTAGTAATGACATAATATTTTTTGGCATGGGCCGTTTTGAAAAATTTGTTGCGGGGATGAAATTAATAATATAAATTAACTTAAGAATTTTTTTTATTTTTTACTAATTCTTTTTTAAATATATAGATATGGAATTTTCCTTGGGGTTGTTCACAAAAACCTAGAGACCTAGGATCTGTTGGAGGAGGTCATTCTTCACAAATGATGATGGATCGGAATTGGATCAAGTATCATTATGCCAACAGAGTTTACGAATCTCGTAAATGGCAGAAATGTAATGGTTCATCCGGAAAAATTGATCCATTATCCAGGTATGATGTTTTGTCTTGTGATTTTCATTATTTTTTTAATCTACAAATGAATGAGGATAAATTCCATGAATAGAATTGATACATGCATCACCATAAGATTTAATTTTGATGGAATTTTTTATCTTTTCTTCATGATTATCCCTCTTAATTCACCCCTTCAATGATAAATAATTGAGGCCAAAAAAATGGTTGATGTTCACTCCTCACATTTTATGTCTTGTGGTTTTCTCCATCTGTTCTTCATATATTAATCATCGGCATTTTATTTTTACCCCATGGGATGACAAATACCTGGTATTTTATTGTTTCATGACCATTATTCAGCACAATGGATCGATACAACAGGTGTGGTTCCTAATCGGTGGTCTGATTGATGTGTGACAATGATGGTGGACAATCAGGAGCATAACAGATGGATTTTGGGATCCTGCTATTCTCATTTTTGATGAACGGTGACAGTTTTTCTTGTTCAATCATTTTTTGAGATGATTCAGGACCCGGAACGTAACACCCCGAGATTTTATGAAAAATATTCTTTTAATTTCATTAATGTCTTGTGTTGTATGCTACACCAAGATTACCTTGCGCTATACGCAACACCGTATTAGCTTGCAGTATACGAACCACTATTCTTAGATCGTGTTACACACAATTTTGATAATAGTTATTCTACGCAAAATTGAGTGTATATATATATATATATTCAATGTATAAATGAAATATGGTTGGATTCTATTATACGAAACAACTAAGGATTCTTTCACAACACGCAACCCTGACTTGGCTTGCATTACACGCAATCGCGACCTTCCTCGATAGCGTGTGTTGTACGCAATACCGGGTTTTACTAAACAATGATATATTATTATAATATTATTATGAACTAGCCGTTATAAATAGTATTAACTAAATTTTTAATTTTATAACTTTATTATCCATCTTACACATTTTCTAGAAACAAAATAAATTTTTCGGGTAAAATAAGTATTTTTCAAAAAATGCAGTTTTTCCGCCTTTTGATGGCGCACCAACTTTAAATATAGTTTTTGACATGTTTATAAGTTCAATTTGAAAAAATAAAATTCTTCTTTTCAATAAAGAAATAAAAATTTACTTTGGATAAATTTTTCATATTGTTCTGGTAACTTTCATATTTTGATGAATAGTAAAAACACGCTATATTTTAATTAAAAACAACTTTTTTCATCCCAATAATTTATATGGTAAAATTATAATATTTAATGGTTTTAAAGTATAAATAGAATATATTTTTACCATTTAATATAATTTATGTCATTATCATTGATTTTACATTAAATTCGTAGGTTAAATCAATTCAATCTTTTGCAATGTTTTAAAGAAAAACCTGTATTTCTTCGACAACGGGATTAATTTTAATTTAATTCCTGCAACTTTTTTGTATTGAATTTGGAAAAATGGATTCCATATTTGGAATCATTGGGTCCAAATTATGTTAATAAGCTACTTTTAGTTTTTGGGAATTATGAATAGTAACTACGGTAAATTTTAATTACCATAGTTAAAGGTAAATCGGGTAATTAAGGGTAAATATAATATTATAAAATTACCCTAACACATGCCAATATTCTATTTGATGGCTAAAAGTAGACCCATATAACCTAAGAGTCGGATTAGATTCATTTTATGAACTTTTGACCATTAAAATAATTTAATTATTATTAAAACCAAAGAAAGTGACAACATGTCACTCTCTTAAATCTTATAAGTATAATAATTTTAATTTAGTGATAAACATCATAAAACTTCGAACATGAATAGTCTCCAGAAATCTAATAAAATTATCTACATCATGATAATTGTTTATAATTTTTAGGGATTAAATAATTGTCATTAATGGTAATACATTAATGATACAGAAATTATTTATTAAGTGGAAAATAAGTAATATAGTTTTTATTGAAATTATAATACTCATTAAAAGGCCCAAAAACCTGACCAAATCTTATTGGTAGTGTATATCTACACCTTAATCATCCAATGACCTAATATATAACCGTTTGGAGCCTTATAAAAGTGATTATGACACTTATATTATTTTATTTTAAATGATGCCAAAGTTGTCTCCTTCATAATTTAATAAATATAACAATTTAAATATTGTGATTTTAAGATGATAAATTATAGTAAAAGTATTATTGTGAAATTTAATAGATTTATCTTCATAATAGGATTTTATTTTTAATTTTTATGCAAAAAATCATTATATTAAATAATTATACAAAAATGTTGTAATTATTTTATTAAGAGATAAACCAAATAAATGGTTTTTACAATAATAAAATAAATATTATATGAACTATTTAATGTGATCCACTAATTTTATAGATACATATGACCGTTTATTAATCTATTAATGCTTTTAGTTCGAACATATCTTCTGTATATATTTTATTTAAATTCAAATAAATGAATAGTGTCAAAATTGACAGTATTGTTATTTAATAAAAATAACATATTATAAAATTGTTTAGAAATCACAAAAATATTTAAAAATTATAAATTTAAATTTATATGGTCTATAATGTTATAAAGTAAACAATTATGTAAAATTTACAAGAAATAAGTAATTATTTGTTATAGTTTAAAATTTAGAATTTTATTACCACAAATAAACTTAAATAGACTAAATAAGGATAAATCAAAATGATAAGGTTTAAAATAAGATCCAAACATGTCTAAATTTGATTGGTTGATGAGATTACAACCCTATCACATCTAATCTTCAAATATGAGTCATTTTTTGAGGTTTTTAAGTGGTTTTAGATTTATTATAAATTAATATTTTTAAGAATTCCAAAGGTGCCCCTCTCCTCCCTTATAAAAGAGAACCTCCTCCCTCTCTTACACACACTACTTTGAGCCTTCAAGCTCTGCCAACCCCTGACCAATTATCTTCTCCACTTCCCTAGAAACATCCTAGAGGTCTCGGTCTTCTTCCAAGACCAATTTTAGTGCCCTAAGAGGAGGTCTCAAAGAGGCACTTCAAAGAAGAGGTAATTTCTATTACCGATTCCTTCACCTTTATTTCTTCTTCCACTTATTCTTCTTAGGTTGTTTCATTATTAAGTAATAACATAAATATCACTCATATACTGATATGTTATTATAAGTATTAAACAACCCTATTTCACCATCTATCCATCCTACGGAAAACGAAATCACCGCGCGCGCGTACGTACGGAATACCGTCTCCACGCCGTGGTGTAATCTATTTTCCACCACCACCTTACATGGATGGGTATAATGGTATAAAAAATAACTATATATGATTATTGTAAAGTTATATTGATTCTATAATAGTATACATACACTCCAATTAAATTCCACGATCATGGGAACGATATCATCGCTCGTGCGTACGTACGGAATACCGTCTCCACGACGCGATGAGATTCATTCTCAATGATTAATCATTCATAAATGATTATAAAGTATATATAATAAGTAATCATGAAATATATGACATAATAATGATACTGGATTTATTTATATATATATATTTATGTCATACAATTAATTCCATTCAATTTTATGAGAAAATGAAAACAACGTTCATGCGTACGTACGGCCTACCGTCTCCATAAACGGTGTATTTATTTCCATTTATTGATCTATTATATATATGTATATTCTGAATATATATTATATATAAATCATGTTTTACATTCTGGATTTAATTAATCATGGTCTAAGTAATCATAGGAATAATTACAAGTCAAAACACGGACGACAAATGAAACGATTTTACCCAAAACGCTCTTTAACATGGAATTTACAAAAGAATGGGTAATATAAAGTCATAATTGAACCATATATGATATCATAACAATTAATATGATTCTGTAATAAGTCAATAACATTATTTAAATCATTATACAAGAGGTTCGGATACGTATGAAGCATATCAGACCTAAGGTAAGGGATAATATTTCAAATCTCATTTTTATCCGAGATTACTTATTCATAAGTATTTACTAGGGTTATTTCTATCATCCATGTCCATGTTTTATAAAAGTGTTTTCATGTATTTTTAAAGTCCTTTTTAACCATTCTTGACTTTTACTACATGGTATGTAAGGAATCTTTCTTTTGTTTACATTACGAGGTACTTTTTGACTTTTCCGGAAAAAGTACGAGAAGAATGTTTTTTTTAACTTATACGGCATGAACGGATTTTTACGATTTTATAAAGCCTTATTTACATGAATCTTCCTCCAAAAGATTGCATGACTATTTTCAACAAAATATCTTTCTTTTAAAATTCCATGACATTTTGTGAAAAGAATTGATTTTGAAGAAGAAAGGATATTTTCCTCAAGAATTCATTTCAAGTGTTTTATCAAAACCATTTTCCATCTAAGATGAAATTATTTCATATGTGTATGTTTAAAGTGTAATGTCTCTATGATTTACATGGTTTCACTTTTCTTATTATGAAATGATATCCATTTATTTTATATGGATTATGTGATGATGGGATGATGTTTATGAAACCCATTTTATTCATTGGGTTATTATGAATGATGTATGTTTATTTTGTGGCACAAGTAAGAATGATTTCATTATGAGATGGGTGGGACCTATATATCCCTCCAATGCATTGGGTAAAGATTTTCTATCTCATGATATAGACATGGCTGGAACGGTAAGTTAATCCGGTTCAGTGTTACAGGACTGAAACGAGGAGTGAACTCGATTCAGAATGGGACTTTTTCCACTAAGATGGTCTTGGCAGCAATGCCTTGGCTACTATGGAAATCATATCATGTGCATAATGGTTGCCACAATTAAATGTTTTATTCCCGTGATATTTTATCATTATTAATGTTTCCTTATGATCTATTCCTTATGTACGTCCATGTTTTATGTCATTTCTTAAGATTTTGATGTTTAAACATTATGTTCATGTTTTTAAGTTCAAATTTATATGGTATGTTTTATTTTATCCATGCTTACCCTTACTGAGCATTTGATCTCACCCATTTTATGTTTTATTTTCCCCAGGATATAAAGAAAGGTTTTAGGTAAGAAAAAAAAGGGGAAGATCTTTATGGGATATTTTGAAGATCTTTCACCACGATTAGAATATTACGTTCCAAGTTTCCAAAGACACTAAAGTATTACGGTCCTTGTGTGTCTGTTTTTGTTATGTATTAAGTATTCCGCAAAAGTAATGTAATTTCCATGTACATCCAGCTTTGGGTCTCTACAGTTGGTATCAGAGGAAAGGTTTAGTCAACCTTTGGAAACTAGGATGCGAAAACGTTAGTGAGATCCCTAGATATATTTCTAAGGTATGTCTAGGGATGTCCCTAAGGATAAGTATACGTATAGGATATAGTCCTAGAACTACAGTAACAATCTTAGAATTTAACCTAAGATGTTAGATATTCAGGGTGCTTCCCCTTTACTATGTTATTTTACCTAGCATGATTTTTGCCTCTCACACTATTCTTTTTGGGTTTTAGAAAATGACTGGAAACAGGAAGATTCATGATAATGGAGGATATGACGGACAATGGAATGATATTATTCATGAGAAACCAAATGAAACGGGATTTGGAAGTCCAAAAATCGTTATTATTCCTAATCAGCAATCTCATAATATGATCAATAATCTCAACTTTGGTATGTTTCCCGACTCAGATAATAAGAGAAAGATGGAGTTTCATGATGATCATAGAGGAAAGAAATTTCAATTTCCCCTATGTAAATCATGTGGGAAGAGGCATCAAGGAAAATGTTTCAAAGGAACTGGAAGATGCTTTGGGTGTGGAAAAGAAGGACACAAAGCCAGTAAGTGCAAAGGAAAAGGTTCAGTTAACACCATGTATGTGGATAATGGTATTGCTACGACATCAACAATGGTTAAATGTTTTAAATGTGGAATGTATGGGCATTATGTAAACCAATGCCCTAAGGGAAAGTCTCATGAAGAGAATCAGTATGGTCGTATGGGTAGTATTTAGTTTGATGATGATGAAGAGACTAAAAATGATATGTAAGATGAAAGAATTGTTCAAGTTTTGTCAATGGTTTAAGAAGGTAGTGGAATGATTACATGTTTTTCAAGTGTAATGTTGTATAATTAATCTAATGGTACTATGGAATAAAGAGACATCTAAGGATTGTTACACTATTGTCTTTCCTTAAGTTTTGAAGTTGTATGATTAATGGTACCAGTAACCATGAAAGGTTATTCATATATTTTTGGAAAGTAGATGATATGCGAATAATGAAGGGATAAGGAGAAAATTAAATGTTTGATAGTATTCATGAGCTCATGACTGATATAAGGAGAAGGTTATATCATGGTTTGAGTATATAGAATTTTTGGATTTTGGTATGTGGAAAGAGTTAACTTTTGACAGCATTTATGTTTTCACTAAGGTTTAATGGGTATTCATTTTTCAAGAGAATACATGATTAAGGTATTCGCATGATTGGAATGTGACCAACAAGATATATGGGGGATAAATGATGGTATTCACATGCTTGGTTGATGATATTTTAAGTAATAGTTTTCTTTATACTATGATCTTGGACCAAAGTATTGTAGATAAGCCTAAAGATTGGAATGGATTATGTTGGACATAAGTTAGTATTGTTTAAGGATAGAACTTTTTTCGATATTATCGATCGGATGTTATAGTAATGTAGTTTTAGAAAAAGGACAACCTGCAGGATGGGCGACAGCCCATCGCGTCGGACAAGGCTGTGGGAATCGAACCCACAATCGAAGTGTGACTGGCCTTTATCCCCTACCACTGGCCTACAAGAATTCTCTGGTTAGTAGAAACTAGTTTTATGTTATTAAGCGGTATGATATATGATGTATAAGTTCATTTTTGGAACCATATACGATTAATCTAACCATAAGATGGACTTATAACTTTTTCTAACCTTTTGTCTGAAAGAGATGGAATGACCCATCATTCTATCACATGATCTTCTAACACATCACAAATAACAAATTCAACTTCATTTCTTTAAGGGGTTAAGTGGAAATTGTTCAATTCACGAACAACAGTGAGATTGTACCAAAATCATGCAAGTATTTCTTTTAATTAATCAAATTTAGGGAAATGATCTTGAAAACCAAAAATGTTGTCCTAGTTCCCTTATATCCGATGAATCAGATGGTACAGTAGATCATCACAAATCAATAGCTTTGTGATTGTTGGCCTTTTCATAGCCATGTTCTCTACCACTCTCCATCAGAACTTGATGGTTAGATTTTTCTTCCATATCCATATTTTCACCTATGATCTCCTACATGGAAACCCAGTGATGAGTTAATTTGGGTAACCGTTACATTTCATACTTTAGTTTTTAAAGCCATGTTTTATTATTCCTTTTTACGATGTGGGTTTCTATTAAACAAACTTTCGAGTAGTAAACCATTTATAACCCCAACGAATTTCGAGGGCGAAATTCATTTTAAGGGGGGTAGAATGTAACACCCTGAGATTTTATGAAAAATATTCTTTTAATTTCATTAATATCTTGTGTTGTATGCTACACCAAGATTACCTTGCGCTATACGCAACACCGTATTAGCTTGCAGTATACGCAACACTATTCTTGGATCGTGTTACACACAATTTTGATAATAGTTATTCTACGCAGCATTGAGTATATATATATATATATATATTCAATGTATAAATGAAATATGGTTGGATTCTGTTATAAGAAACAATGAAGGATTCCTGCACAGCACGCAACCCTGACTTGGCTTGCATTACACGCAATCGCGACCTTCCTCGATAGCGTGTGTTGTACGCAATACCGGGTTTTACTAAACAACGATATATTATTATAAAATTATTATGAAACAGCGGTTATGAATAGTATTAACTAAATTTTGAATTTTATAACATTATTATTCATCTTACACATTTTCTAGAAACAAAATAAATTTTTCGGGTAAAATAAGTATTTTTCAAAAAATGCAGTTTTGTCGCCTTTTGATGGTGCACCCACTTTAAATCTAGTTTTTTACATGTTTATAAGTTCAATTTGAAAAAATAAAATTCTTCTTTGGAATCAAGAAATAAAAATTTACTTTGGATAAATTTTTCATATTATTCTGGTAACTTTCATATTTTGCTGAATAGTAAAAACACGCTATATTTTAATTAAAAACAACTTTTTTCATCGCAATAATTTATATGGTAAAATTATAATATTTAATGGTTTTAAAGTATAAATAGAATATATTTTTACCATTTAATATAATTTATGTCATTATCATTGATTTTACATTAAATTCGTAGGTTAAATCAATTCAATCTTTTGCAATGTTCTAAAGAAAAACCTGTTTTCTTTCGACAACGGGATTAATTTTAATTTAATTTATGAAACTTTTGTGTATTGAATTTGGAAAAATGGATTCCATATTTGGAATCAGTGGTCCAAATTATGTTAATAAGCTACTTTTTATTTTTGGGAATTATGAATAGTAACTACGGTAAATTTTATTTACCATAGTTAAAGGTAAATCGGGTAATTAAGGGTAAATATAATATTATAAAATTACCCTAACACATTCCAAAATTCTATTGGATGGATAAAAGTATACCCATATAACCTAAGAGTCGGAGTAGATTCATTTTATGGACTTTCGACCATGAAAATAAATTAATTATTATTAAAACCAGAGAAAGTGACAACATGTCACTCTCTTAAATCTTATAAGTATAATAATTTTAATTTAGTGATAAACATAATAAAACTTAGAACATGAATAGTATCCAGAAAGATAATAAAATTATCTACATCATGATAATTTATTTAGAATTTTTAGGGATTAAATAATTGTCATTAATGGTAATACATTAATGATACAGAAATTATTTATTAATTGGAAAATAAATAATATAGTTTTTATTGAAATAATAATACTCATTAAAAGGCCCACAAACCTCACCAAAACTTATTGGTAGTGTATATCTACACCTTAATCATCCAATTACCTAATATATAACCGTTTGAAGCCTTATAAAAGTGATTATGACAATTATATTATTTTATTTCAAATGATGCCAAAGTTGTCACCTCCATAATTTAATAAATATAACAATTTACATTTTGTGATTTTAAGATGATAAATTATATTAAAAGTATTAATGTGAAAGGTAATAGATTTATCTTCATCAGAAGATTTTATTTTTAATTTTTATGCAACAAATCAGTATATTGAATAATTATACAAAAATGTTGTAATTATTTTATTAAGAGATAAACCAAATAAATGGTTTTAAAAATAATAGAATAAATTTTATATGAACAATTTAATGTGATCCACTAATTTTATAGATAAATATGACCTTTTTTGAATCTATTAAATCTTTTAGTTCGAACATATCTTCTGTATATATTTTATTTAAATTCAAATAAATGAATAGTGTCAAAATTGACACTATTGTTATTTTATAAAAATAACATATTATAAAATTGTTTAAAAATCACAAAAATATTTAAAAATTATAAATTTAAATTTATATGGTCTATAATGTTATAAAGTAAAAAATTATGGAAAATTGACAACAAATAAGTAATTATTTGTTATAATTTAAAATTTAGAATTTTATTACCACAAATAAACTTAAATAGATTAAATAAGGATAAATCAAAATGATAAGGTTTAAAATAAGATCCAAACAAGTCTAAATTTGATTGGTTGATGAGATTACAACCCTATCTCATCTAATCTTTGAATATGAGTCATTTTTGGAGGTTTTTAAGTGGGGTTAGATTTATTATAAATTAATATTTTTAATAATTCCAAAGGTGCCCCTCTCCTCCCTTATAAAAGGGCACCTCCTCCCTCTCTCCCACACACCACTTTGAGCATTAAAGATCGTCCAACCCCTGCCCAATTATCTTCTCCACTTCCCTAGAAACATCCTAGAGGTCCTGGTCTTCTTCAAAGACCAATTTTAGTGCCCTAAGAGGAGGTCTCAAAGAGGCGCTTCAAAGAAGAGGTAATTTCTGTTACCGATTCTTTCACCTTTATTTCTTCTTCCACTTCTTCTTATTAGGTTGTTTCATAATGAAATAATAAAATAAGTATCACTCATATAATGATATGTTATTATAAGTATTAAACAACCCTATTTCACCATCTATCCATCCTACAGAAAATGAAATCACCGCGCGTGCGTACGTACGGAATACCGTCTCCACGCCGTGGTGTAATCTATTTTCCACCACCACCTTACTTGGATGGGTATAATGGTGTAAATAATAACTATATATGATTATTGTAAAGTGATATTGATTCTTTAATAGTACACATACACTTCAATAAAATTCCACGATCATGGGAACGATATCATCGCTCGTGCGTACGTACGGAATACCGTCTCCACGACGCGATGAGATTCATTCTCAATGATTAACCATTCATAAATGATTATAAAGTATATATAATAAGTAATTATGAAATATATGACATAATAATGATAATGGATTTATGTATATATATATATGTATGTCATCCAATTAATTCCATTCAATTCGATGAGGAAACGAAAACAACGTTCATGCGTACATACGGCCTACCATCTCCATGAACGGTGTATTTATTTCCATTTATTGATCTATTATATATATGTATATTCTGAATATATATTATATATAAATCATGTTTTACATTCTGGATTTAATTAATCATGATCTAAGTAATCATAGTAATAATTACAAGTCAAAACACGGACGACAAATGAAACGATTTTACCCAAAATGCTCTTTAACATGGAATTTACAAAAGAACGGGTAATATAAAGTCATAATTGAACCATATATGATATCATAACAATTAATATGATTCTGTAATAAGTAAATAACATTATTTAAATCATTATACAGGAGTTTCGGATATGTATGAAGCATATCGGACCTAAAGTAAGGGATAATTTTGCAAATCTCATTTTTATCTGAGATTGCTTATTCGTAAGTATTTACTGGGGTTATTTCTATCATCCATGTCCATGTTTTATAAAAGTGTTTTCATGTATGTTTAAAGTCCTTTTTAACCATTCTTGACTTTTACTACATGGTATGTAAGGAATCTTTCTTTTGTTTACGTTACGAAGTACTTTTTGACTTTTCCGGAAAAAGTACAAGAAGAATGTTTTTTTTAACTTATACGACATGAACGGATTTTTACGGTTTTATAAAGCCATATTTACATGAAGCTTCCTCCAAAAGATTTCATGACTATTTTCAACAAAATCTCTTTCTTTTAAAATTTCATGACATTTTGTGAAAAGAAATTGATTTTGAAGAAGAAAGGATATTTTCCTCAAGAATTCATTTCAAGTGTTTTATCAAAACCATTTTCCATCTAAGATGAAATTATTTAATATGTGTATGTTTAAAGTTTAATGTCTCTATGATTTACATGGTTTCACTTTTCTTATTATGAAATGATATCCATTTATTTTATATGGATTATGTGATGATGGGATGATGTTTATGAAACCCATTTTATTCGTTGGGTTATTATGAATGATGTTTGTTTATTTTGTGGCACAAGTAAGAATGATTTCATTATGAGATGGGTGGGACCTATATATCCCTCCAATGCATTGGGTAAAGATTTTATATCTCATGAGATAGACATGGCTGGAACGGTAAGTTAATCCGGTTCACTGTTACAGGACTAAAACGAGGAGTGAACTCGATTCAGAATGGGACTTTGTCCACTAAGATGGTCTTGGCAGCAATGCCTTGGATACTATGGAAATCATATCATGTGCTTAATGGTTTCCACAATTAAATTTTTTATTCCCATGATATTTTATCATTCTTAATGTTTCCTTATGATCTATGCCTTACGTACGTCCATGTTTTTTGTCATTTCTCAAGATTTTGATGTTTAAACATTATGTTCATGTTTTTAAGTTCAAATTTATATGGTATGTTTTATTTTATCCATGCTTACCCTTACTGAGCATTTGAGCTCACCCTTTTTATGTTTTCTTTTCCCCAGGATATAATGAAAGGTTTTAGGTAAGAAAAAAAAGGGGAATATCTTTATGGGAGATGTTGAAGATCTTTCACCACGATTAGAAGATTACGTTCCAAGTTTCCAAAGACACTAATGTATTACGGTCCTTGTGTGTCTGTTTTTGTTATGTATTAAGTATTCCGCAAAAGTAATGTAATTTCCATGTACGTCAAGCTTTGGGTATCTACAGTTGGTATCAGAGGAAAGTTTTAGTCAACCTTTGGAAACTAGGATGCGAAAACGTTAGTGAGATCCCTAGAGATATTTCTAAGGTATGTCTAGGGATGTCCCTAAGGATAACTATACGTATAGGATATAGTCCTAGAACTACAGTAACAATCTTAGAATTTAACCTAAGATGTTAGATATTCAGGGTGCTTCCCTTTACTATGTTATTTTACCTAGCATGATTTTTTCCTCTCACACTATTATTTTTGGGTTTTAGAAAATGACTGGAAACAGGAAGATTCATGATAATGGAGGATATGACGGACAATGGAATGATATTATTCATGAGAAACCAAATGAAATGGGATTTGGAAGTCCAAAAATCTTTATTATGCCTAATCAGAAATCTCATAATATGATCAATAATCTCAACTTTGGTATGTCTCCCGACTCAGATAATAAGAGAAAGATGGAGTTTCATGATGATCATAGAGGAAAGAAAGTTCAATTTCCCCTATGTAAATCATTTGCGAAGAGTCATCAAGGAGAATGTTTCAAGGGAACTGGAATATGCTTTGGGTGTGGAAAAGAAGGACACAAAGCCATTAAGTGCAAAGGAAAAGGTTCAGTTAACACCATTTATGAGGATAATGGTATTGTTACGACATCAACAATGGTTAAATGTTTTAAATGTGGAATGTATGGGCATTATGCAAACCAATGCCCTAAGGGAAAGTCTCATGAAGAGAATCAGTACGGTCGTATGGGTAGTATTTAGGTTGATGATGATGAAGAGACTACAAATGATATGTAAGATGAAAGAATTGTTCAAGTTTAGTCAATGGTTTAAGAAGGTAGTGGAATGATTACATGTTTATCAAGTGTAATGTTGTATAAGTAATCTCATGGTACTATGGAATAAAGAGACATATAAGGATTGTTACACTGTTGTCTTTCCTTAAGTTTTGAAGTTGTATGATTAATGGTACCAGTAACCATGAAAGTTTATTCAGATATTTTTGGAAAGTAGATGATATGCGCATAATGAAGGGATAAGGAGAAAATTAAATGTTTGATAGTATTCATGAGCTCATGACTGATATAAGAAGAAGTTTATATCATGGTTTGAGTATATAGAATTTTTGGATTTTGGTATGTGGAAAGAGTTAACTTTTTACAGCATTTATGTTTTCACTGAGGTTTAATGGGTATTCATCTTTCAAGAGAATACATGATTAAGGTATTCACATGATTGGAATGTGACCAACAAGATATATGGGGGATAAATGATGGTATTCACATGCTTGGTTGATGATATTTTAAGTAATTGTTTTCTTTATACTATGATCTTGGACCGAAGTATTGTAGATAAGCCTAAAGATTGGAATGGATTATGTTGGATATAAGTTAGTATTGTTTAAGGATAGAACGTTTTTCGATATTATCGATCGGATGTCATAGTAATGTAGTTTTAGAAAAAGGACAACCTGCAGGATGGTTGACAGCCCATCGCGTCGGACAAGGCTGTGGGAATCGAACCCACAATCAAAGTGTGACTGGCCTTTATCCCCTACCACTGGCCTACAGGAATTCTCTGGTTAGTAGAAACTAGTTTTATGTTATTAAGCGGTATGATATATGAAGTATAAGTTCATTTTTGGAACCATATACGATTAAACTAACCATAAGATAGACTTATAACTTTTTCTAACCTTTTGTTTGAAAGAGATGGAATGACCCATCATTCTATCACATGATCTGCTAACACATCACAAATAAAAAATTCAACTTCATTTCTTTAAGGGGTTAAGTGGAAATTTTTCAATTCACGAACAACAGTTAGATTGTACCAAAATCATGCAAGTATTTCTTTTAATTAATCAACTTTAGGGAAATGATCTTGAAAACCAAAAATGTTGTCCTAGTTCCCTTATATCCGATGAATCAGATGGAACAGTACATCATCACAAATCAATAGCTTTGTGATTGTTGGCCTTTTCATAGCCATGTTCTCTACCACTCTCCATCAGAACTTGATGGTTAGATTTTTCTTCCATATCCATATTTTCACCTATGATCTCCTACATGGAAACCCAGTGATGAGTTAATTTGGGTAACCGTTACATTTCATACTTTAGTTTTTAAAGCCATGTTTTGGTATTCCTTTTTACGATGTGGGTTTCTATTAAACAAACTTTCGAGTAGTAAACCATTTATAACCCCAACGAATTTCGAGGGCGAAATTCATTTTAAGGGGGGTAGAATGTAACACCCCGAGATTTTATGAAAACTATTCTTTTAATTTCATTAATGTCTTGTGTTGTATGCTACACCAAGATTACCTTGCGCTATACGCAAAACCGTATTAGCTTGTAGTATACGCAACACTATTCTTGGATCGTGTTACACACAATTTTGATAATAGTTATTCTACGCAACATTGAGTATATATATATATATATATTCAATGTATAAATGAAATATGGTTGTATTCTGTTATATGAAACAAAGAAGGATTCTTTCACAGCACGCAACCCTGACTTGGCTTGCATTACACGCAATCGCGACCTTCCTCGATAGCGTGTGTTGTACGCAATACCGGGTTTTACTAAACAACGATATATTATTATAATATTATTATGAAACAGCCGTTATGAATATTATTAACTAAATTTTTAATTTTATAACATTATTATTTATCTTACACATTTTCTAGAAACAAAATAAATTTTTCGGGTAAAATAAGTATTTTTCAAAAAATGCAGTTTTGTCGCCTTTTGATGGCGCACCCACTTTAAATATAGTTTTTAACATGTTTATAAGTTCAATTTGACAAAATAAAATTCTTCTTTGGAATCAAGAAAAAAAAATTTACTTTGGATAAATTTTTCATATTATTCTGGTAACTTTCATATTTTGATGAATAGTAAAAACACGCTATATTTTAATTAAAAACAACTTTTTTCATCGCAATAATTTATATGGTAAAATTATAATATTTAATGGTTTTAAAGTATAAATAGAATATATTTTTACCATTTAATATAATTTATGTCATTAGCATTGATTTTACATTAAATTCGTAGGTTAAATCAATTCAATCTTTTGCAATGTTTTAAAGAAAAACCTGTTTTCTTTCGACAACGGGATTAATTTTAATTTAATTTCTGAAACTTTTCTGAATTGAATTTGGAAAAATGGATTCCATATTTGGAATCAGTGGGTCCAAGTTATGTTAATAATCTACTTTTTATTTTTGAGAATTATGAATAGTAACTACCGTAAATTTCATTTACCATAGTTAAAGGTAAATCGGGTAATTATGGGTAAATATAATATTATAAAATTACCCTAACACATGCCAAAATTCTATTGGATGGATAAAAGTAGACCCATATAACCTAAGGGTCGGATTAGATTCATTTTATGGACTTTCGACCATGAAAATAATTTAATTATTATTAAAACCAAAGAAAGTGACAACATGTCACTCTCTTAAATCTTATAAGTATAATAATTTTAATTTAGTGATAAACATCATAAAACATAGAACATGAATAGTATCCAGAAAGATAATAAAATTATCTACATCATGATAATTTATTTATAATTTTTAGGGATTAAATAATTGTCATTAATGGTAATACATTAATGATACGGAAATTATTTATTAAGTGGAAAATAAGTAATATAGTTTTTATTGAAATAATAATACTCATTAAAAGGCCCACAAACCTGACCAAAACCTATTGGTAGTGTATATCTACACCTTAATCATCCAATGACCTAATATATAACCGTTTGGAGCCTTATAAAAGTGATTATGACAATTATATTATTTTATTTCAAATGATACCAAAGTTGTCACCTTCATAATTTAATAAATATAACAATTTACATTTTGTGATTTTAAGATGATAAATTAGAGTAAAAGTATTATTGTGAAAGGTAATAGATTTATCTTCATCAGAGGATTTTATTTTTAATTTTTATGCAACAAATCAGTATATTAAATAATTATACAAAAATGTTGTAATTATTTTATTAAGAGATAAACCAAATAAATGGTTTTAAAAATAATAAAATAAATATTATATGAACAATTTAATGTGATCCACTAATTTTATAGATAAATATGACCATTTATGAATCTATTAAATCTTTTAGTTCGAACATATCTTCTGTATATATTTTATTTAAATTCAAATAAATGAATAGTGTCAAAATTGACACTATTGTTATTTTATAAAAATAACATATTATAAAATTGTTTAAAAATCACAAAAATATTTAAAAATTATAAATTTATATTTATATTGTCTATAATGTTATAAATTAAACAATTATGGAAAATTGACAACAAATAAGTAATTATTTGTTATAATTTAAAATTTAGAATTTTATTACCACAAATAAACTTAAATAGATTAAATAAGGATAAATCAAAATGATAAGGTTTAAAATAAGATCCAAACATGTATAAATTTTATTGGTTGATGATATTACAACCCTATCTCATCTAATCTTTTAATATGAGTCATTTTTTGAGGTTTTTAAGTGGGGTTATATTTATTATAAATTAATATTTTTAAGAATTCCAAAGGTGCCCCTCTCCTCCCTTATAAAAGGGCACCTCCTCCCTCTCTTCCAAACACCACTTTTAGCCTTAAATCTCGGCCAAACCCTGCCCAATTATCTTCTCCACTTCCCTAGAAACATCCTATAGGTCCTGGACTTCTTAAAAGACCAATTTTAGTGCCCTAAGAGGAGGTCTCAAAGAGGCGCTTCAAAGAAGAGGTAATTTCTGTTACCAATTCTTTCACCTTTATTTCTTCTTCCTCTTCTTCTTCTTAGGTTGTTTCATCATGAAGTAATAAAATAAGTATCACTCATATAATTATATGTTATTATAAGTATTAAACGACCCTATTTCACCATCTATCCATCCTACGGAAAACAAAATCACCGCGCGTGCGTACGTACGAAATACCGTCTCCACGCCGTGGTGTAATCTATTTTCCACCACCACCTTACTTGGATGGGTATAATGGTGTAAATAATAACTATATATGATTATTGTAAAGTGATATTGATTCTGTAATAGTACACATACACTCCAATAAAATTCCACGATCATGGGAACGATATCATCGCTCGTGCGTACGTACGGAATACCGTCTCCACGACGCGATGAGATTCATTCTCAATGATTAACCATTCATAAATTATTATAAAGTATATATAATAAGTAATCATGAAATATATGACATAATAATGATAATTGATTTATGTATATATATATATATATATGTATGTCATCCAATTAATTCCATTCAATTCAATGAGTAAACGAAAACAACGTTCATGCATACATACGGCCTACCGTCTCCATGAACGGTGTATTTCTTTCCATTTATTGATCTATTATATATATGTATATTCTGAATATATATTATATATAAATCATGTTTTACATTCTGGATTTAAGTAATCATGATCTAAGTAATCATACGAATAATTACAAGTCAAAACACGGACGACAAATGAAACGATTTTACCCAAAACGCTCTTTAACATGGAATTTACAAAAGAATGGGTAATATAAAGTCATAAGTGAACCATATATGATATCATAAAAATTAATATGATTCTGTAATAAGTCAATAACACTATTTAAATCATTATACATGAGGTTTTGATACGTACGAAGCATATCGGGCCTAAGGTAAGGGATAATTTTGCAAATCTCATTTTTATCCGAGATTGCTTATTCGTAAGTATTTACTGGGGTTATTTCTATCATCCATGTCCATGTTTTATAAAAGTGTTTTCATGTATGTTTAAAGTCCTTTTTAACCATTCTTGACTTTTACTACATGGTATGTAAGTAATCTTTCTTTTGTTTACGTTACGAGGTACTTTTTGACTTTTCCGGAAAAAGTACGAGAAGAATGTTTTTTTTAGTTATACGGCACGAACGGATTTTTACTATTTTATAAAGCCTTATTTACATGAAGCTTCCTCCAAAATATTTCATAACTATTTTCAACAAAATATCTTTCTTTTAAAATTGCATGATTTTTTGTGAAAATAAATTGATTTTGAAGAAGAAAGGATATTTTCCTCAAAAATTCATTTCAAGTGTTTTATCAAAACCATTTTCCATCGAAGATGAAATTATTTCATATGTGTATGTTTCAAGTGTAATGTCTCTACGATTTACATGGTTTCACTTTTCACTTCGACAAAAACAGTTTTTCGCAGCGCCCCCCTTTATCAGTGCTAACGAAAAAGCGCTGATAAAGGGGGGTCCCTTTATCAGCGCTTGCTTAGTAGTGCTGATAAAGGGGCCCCCTTTATCAGCGCTTGTTTAGTAGCGCTGATAAAGGGGGGCCTTTATCAACGCTTTTTTTAGCACTGATAAAGGGTCGGCTTCAAAAAAAAATTAAAAATATATTAATATATTAATATATAAATATAGTTATATTGTTATATAAATATAATATATAATTTTTAAATATATTTTAGATAAGTATAAATGTACATTTACACTTATTATACTTAATATATAAGATATTTAGTGAAAATGACTTCCTAAAAAATTAAAAAACTATTTTTAATTAATATTTGGATAATAATTATGGAGTAATAGTCATTTAATAACAATTTGAGGACTAAAAAAATTAAAAAAAATTAAAAAAAAGATCCAAAATATGTTGAAAACGCAACTCAAACTTCAAACGATCATAACTTTTGATCCGGGTGTCCGTTTGAACTCTACCACATATCAAATCGAAGCCTGTGACGAGCTCTACGTCTCTATGATAGAGGACCCAGTTCAAGCGTTTTTCGAGGCCAAAAGAGGCCCATAAGGCCTCCTAAACTGAGTTTTTTGTCGGGGTACCCCGATTTTTTTAACATTTTGTGGATTTTCAAACTCGTTTAAGGGGGTGTTATTGGCTTTTCTTGGAGGGGACTGAATTTATTCCAAGGTATTACATTCATATTGATATTATGTCTTTGAAATTTCATCCTTTTTTATAATGAACTGCTATTTATAATCAAATATATAACTATATGTACATTTTTTTTATATATTCGCACCTGAAAATTAAATTTTTTAAATAAATAATTAAACATATTTACATATAAAATATATTAGCTTTATCTAAATAATAACTAATATCCATTTTATTTAAAATACCAATATATGAATATTTATATACCTATATATTAATCTAACTATATATATATATTAATCTAACTATATATATATATTAATCTAATAACTATATATATATATTAATATAACTACATATATATATATTAGTATTACTATAAATATATATATTAATATCACCATAAATATATATATTAATATCACTATATATATATTAATATAACTATATAAATATATATTCATATAACTATATATATGTTAATATAACTATATATATGTTAATATAACTATATATATGTTAATATAACTATATATATGTTAATATAACTATATATATGTTAATATAACTATATATATGTTAATATAACTATATATATGTTAATATAACTATATATATATATATTAATATAAATATATATTACTATACGAATAAATATAACTAAATATATATATATATATAGATATAGATATATATTAATACCACTATATATATATTAATATTATTATATATATTATAATATAACTATATAACTATATATTATAATATAACTATATATATATATTAATATAAATATATATTACTATACGAATAAATATAACTAAATATATAAATATATATATAGAGAGATATCATGAATTGGAAAGAAAATCAAAATAGAGTAGTGGTAAGGGCTTAGGCGCGCAGGGGGAGGTCTCGAGTTCAAATCCTGGTGGAGGCAGGGGTGCGCGCGCATGGGGAATATTGGAGCAAGAGCTTTTAAAGGGTGGAGGGGGTGCGTGGGGTGCGTGGGGTGTGGTATAGGGGCCGAAAAGCGCTGTAAAAGGGGGGGGGGGGGTTCAAGTGCTATAAAATCCCCCCCCCCCCGATTGGCAGTATTTTTTAATTTTTTTTAATTTTTTTAATTTTTTTAATTTTTTTTAACTTTTATCAGCGTTTTTTAAAAGCACTGATAAAAGGGTCCTTTATCAGCGCTAAAACGAAAGCGCTCATAAAGGAAGCGCTGATATAGGACCCCTTTATCAGCGCTAAAAAAAAGCGCTGATAAAGGGGTACTTTTATCAGCACTTTTTTTGAGCGCTGATAAAAGACCACTTTTATCAGCGCTTTTTTTTAGCGCTGATAAAGGGGTCCTATATCAGTGCTTTTCGGAGCGCTGATAAAGGGGACCCCCCCCCCCCCCTTTATCTAAGCTGGCTTTATCAGCGCTTTTCTAGCGCCGATAAAGGTCATGTTTGTAGTAGTGTTTCTTATTATGAAATGATATCCATTTCTTTTATATGGATTATGTGATGATGGGATGATGTTTATGAAACCCATTTTATTCGTTGGGTTATTATGAATGATGTATGTTTATTTTGTGGCATAAGTAAGAATGATTTCATTATGAGATGGGTGGGACCTATATCTACCTCCAATAAATTGGGTAAAGATTTTATATCTCATGAGATATACATGGCTAGAACGGTAAGTTAATCCGGTTCAGTGTTATAGGACTGAAATGAGGAGTGAACTCGATTCAGAATGGGACTTTGTCCACTAAGATGGTCTTGGAAGCAATGTCATGGCTACTATGGAAACCATATCATGTTCTTAATGGTTTCCACAATTACATGTTTTATTCCCATGCTATTTTATCATTCTTAATGTTTCTTTATGATCTATGCCTTACGTACTTCCATGTTTTATGTCATTTCTCAAGATTTTGATTTTTAAACATTATGTTCATGTTTTTAAGTTCAAATGTATATGGTATGTTTATTTTATCCATGCTTACCCTTACTGAGCATTTGAGCTCACCCTTTTTATGTTTTATTTTCCCTAGGATATAAAGAAAGGTTTTAGGTAAGAAAAAAAAAGGAAGATCTTTATGGGAGATGTTGAAGATCTTTCACCACGATTAGAAGATAACGTTCCAAGTTTCCAAAGACTCTAAACTATTACGGTCCTTGTGTGTCTGTTTTTGTTATGTATAAAGTATTCCAAAAAAGTAATGTAATGTCCATGTACGTCAAGCTTTGGGTCTCTACACGGAATCCCGATATCAGATGACTAATGACCTAGAAGAACCCCGATATATAGGTTTCAGCAAGGTCAGAGAATCTAGTGAGGAGTGGGATGGTGTGGAAATATATATAGAAATTGAAAGCAACATGGTCTATATATTGGGATTACATGCCATGTCGGTCCCCTTGGTTGCAGCGCTAGGGTTTTAGACATAGTTAAAGATCATACATCATGTGACGCCTGTCACACTGTATGTGAGCCCTATCACATAGCATGTGACCCCTTCTGTGTGACTCGGTGTGTGATTCGGAGAGTACACTAACACTAGTAAAAGTACACAGCTAGAGGTAAATCCATGTACTTGTACAAGGACACATCTTGGTCTACACAGGCTATTACATGGACATGGCCTCGATACATGGACATGGCCTCAATACATGGACATGGCCTCGATACATGGACACAGCCAGGTGACACGGGCTAGATAACATGTGTCTCTATTTTTCTTGTACTCCTTCTACATTCCATGTATATGGAGACTACTTTTCAGGGGAGGCTCGTCTATATATGAAGGAATGGACATATCTAGACACGTCGTATACCCCATGGTACACTCTCTAAACCCCTTTCAAGAGTGCATGTGGCTCTTCATTTTCTTAATTTAGACTAGTATAGGTTTAGTGTGTTCCCCTTGGTCCTTTCCCTTAAGGGTACAGTGTGGCATTACATCCATGTCACTAGATTGTGATTCCATCAAGAGGTCAAGTCACATATAAAGTTTTGGTGTCCCTCGATGAGAATATAGTGTGATCCTCTATCATCCTTTGTTCCTAGGCAGGGGTTTGTGGAGTCGGTGTGTCCTCCCTGAGCAGGGTGTTGAACCTCCATCTAGCAGTACATATTAGTAGGTTTTTAGGAATCATTGACATATGATCCCTTAATAAGTGGGTTGATCCATATTGGGTTTTTGGTGTCACCCGACGGTTCTGGGTGTGACACCTTATCTATGTATCATATTCTTCTTATACTTGTGATATTTTATTGGGTGAGGCTCAATCAGCTATATATCTTCATCAAGTTTATTTGATGATATCATGGATTGAAATGTTTATTCTCCCAAAAAGACTATTTATTCAAGAACAATCATGTGGTTGGTAGTTAGTTATGACTTCCAGGTGGCATGGTGTCTTTCTTAAGTATATCTAGGTGTTTATTTTATAAATTTATTTTTATATCTTATATTGATCTAACTTTACTTGGTTCTTTGTGTTTAGATTTTTTGGGGTGTCTGAATGAGTATTGTTATACTCACCCCAGCAAGGTATTTGTTAGATGGTATATCTAAGTATGATATACTCTATAATACCAAATTTAGGATCGAATATGTAAAGATGAGATACTCAAATACAAGAGGGGGATGAAGTGTATACAAAAAAACTCTAAAGAAATTTTGTATAACCAAAATTCACAACACCTATAAGCTCTAATAACATTCTTGATTCTGGAAAAGTGATTCCAAAAATGAAACATAACAAAAGTTTACAACAACTAGGATTCTACCTTAAAGTATATAGAATCCTATATAATCAGAGTACAAGTCTAAGGAAATATAAGAAGATTATACTTTCCTTAACAATACAAATGATGTGAAAAAAAAACTATAAATACTACAGGTAACAAGTAGTAACTCTTTTAACCCAAAGATAAGGGTATCCAAAAACTTTGGCTAAAGGTCCTTTGATTTATACTTTCAATAAAATCTGTCTTACCCACACTAGGTTAAGCCCTCGATATGAAGATCAGAGTCTGCCTTTCTATCCCTGCAATCCCTCAACTTCAAGGTAGTTGGAACCTCTGTCTTCCTTATCAAGGAAGTCCTCAACTTCAAGGTAGTATTCACCTCTATCTTCCTATCCCCAGAAGCCCTCGATTGTACACGGCAACAATCGGAGTCGTACGAAGAAATTCTGCACGAAAAAAAGTTTTAACAGTCCATTCAAACATTCTACACAATGCGTGAGAGTTTATAAGAGCCTCTCTCACAAGAAATAACTTCTGAAAGTTTTGAGCTTCAAAAAATCCAAAAGTTACAATAGTTGTGAGCTCTTTCAAATTATCTCTTATCTATAGACATGATTCCAATGGTCGGCTCCCTCCTTCAACGGTCATATTTTTCCTTGAATTTCGGAGGTACCTATAAACGTTTCACTCAAACAACGGTTAGTGAGTAACTGAAATCACAACATCGTTTTATAACAAAACAAGTGTAAGAATAACTAAAATCAAATGTTCAGAATGTAAGGAAATGAAAGTTCGTAGTCTAACCAAAATTGAAATCGGAGTCTCCAATACAAGGATATTCGGATTCTGTTTTCTATGAATTCGAAACCTGAATTCTATAAAATTCTGGAGTCTGAATTTCAAGGAAATTTGGAATCTTGATTCCTAAGAAATCGAAACCAGAACTCACAAAGTTCAGAGTCAAAGTTCATGAGAATTCGGAGTCAGAACTCATGAGAGTTCGGAGTCTTTATTCAGAGAACTAGAAGTCAGAACTCCGAGAAGTTCGTATCTAGAATTCATTTTCAGAACTCGGAGTCAGAACTTAGAAAGTTTGTAACCAGAATTCTAATTTAGATTTCAGAGTCAGAACTCAGAAAGTTCGTAACCAGAATTTGTATTCAGAATTTGGAGTTAGTACTTAGAAAGTTTGTAACCAGAATTCTGATTCAGAATTTGGAGTTAGAACTCAGAATGTTTGTAACTGGAATTCTAATTCTAAATTTGGAGTCAGAACTCAGAAGAGTTAATATCCAGAATTCGTAGTCAGAATTCAGAGTCAGAACTCAGAAGAGTTCGTATCCAAAATTCGTAGTCAGAATTTGGAGTCAGAACACAGAAGAGTTCGTAACCAGAATTCTGAGAATTCGGATCCTACAATAGAATGCTTCATATCTAGGTATTTATAGGATTTTGAGTTTTTGGTTTTCAAACCAAATTTTACACTTAGAAAAATTATGTTATGAAAAAAGTAAAACATGGTAAAGATAAATTTCCTTGGGGAAGGAAATTTTCCTTATAGAAGTAAAACAAGGGGTAAAAGGGGATTTTCCTTGAGATAAGGTGTTTGTGATTTTCAAAACAAGAAGAAATGTTAAAGTCATAAGGAAATCCTTAATGACTTAACAGTCTCCCCCATGTATGAATGAATGGAAAATTCATAAGGAAAACATTATTTACTCAACAATCTCCCCCTTTTTGGAAAGCACAGACATCCTTATTAAAAAGAATAAATGAACTTAGAAAATATTTTTCTAGACTTTGCAAATAAAACTTATCTCTCTTTATATATGATCAATGGTGAATATGACTAATTCCCCCATAGACTTTGGAACACTAAGGATCATATTCTAGATTTTCATAATGAGAATTTTCATTATCTTGAGTATGGAAATCTTTGTAATGAGAACTCCCACTTAGATAAACTCCCCCTTACTTAGGGATATTTCTTCTTTACTTGAAATTCTTTTTCCTTTATCACCCTTTGTGATTTTCAAAAAGAAATTTATGGAATGGAAATGAAATATGGTACCGGAAATATTAGTACAAATATCCAAGCAAAACAAGAAACCACAATTTCATTATGATTGTAAGAATTTGTATAAGGAAAAAACATATACAACAAAAGATTAGATTTAGATCTATTTTTCTTCTTTTTCCTTGGGTATCAGCTTCTTCACAATGGTTTTCATCTTCTTTAACTCTTTGTGATCCTCCTCAGCTTGATTTTTTAATGCTTTGACCCTGTCTTCCTGAGCCTTCATATCCTCTTCCTGAGCCTTCAGCAATTCATCTTTCTTCACAAGCTTTTCTTGGATCTCAATCCGGAGATCCCTTTCTGTTTTCAAGAATTGGAAAACAAAATTTAACTTCCCATTCAGATCTTTGACATCCTGAATCCAGATATTATATTCAAGATTTATCTATTCCTTGAATCTATTTGTGATATCATTGATTTTGGTGTCTTCAGTGTCAAAATATTCCTTGACATTTTCTTGAAATTGATCAAGCTCTCTCAAATCTTCAACGATCTTCTTCGACCAGCTGGTCATTTTCTTGCAAGATTTTCTATGGGCTTCATAGTTGATAAGGAAATTATTGTGTTCAGCCTCAACCTTTATAAACATATCCATCACCATAGATACGAAGTCTATTTTCTGATTCATGCTATGCTGGACCATCTAGAATCTGGATTCAATTGATGGGACGATTAGAATGGTATGCACTAGATTCTTCAGGGACTGAATGAAAAAATCATGTCCTAAAGCTGATTACTCTAAATCTAACATTTTTCTTGGTTATGGTTCTTCCTCTAGCTGAACCAGCTTCCTCTTAGAGGATCCTCCAACTTCCTTCTTCCTTAGAATTTCTTTATTTGGGGTATCAACAAAAAATTGTTTCCCCTTGTTGGTTTTCGGAACAGCTTCCTCATCTGGAAACTCATGCTCACTTTCAGATAATTTCACAATCTTATCTTCATCAAAATTTTCCTTCTTAGCTCTAGACTCAATCACTTAAGGATAGATAAAGTCATGATTATGACTCTCTTCTTCAGACAACTTGTTCACTTTCACTTCAGCTTTTTCATCAACTACAGGATTAGCAAGTCTTGAAGATCTAGCTTGAGAAGTCCGGATTGACAATTTTTCAGAAGCACTTTCCTTCTCATGAAAGTCTTCTACTAGCTTTATCATATCAGTTTTATTTTCAGTTCTTTGAGCTTGTTTAACTTCTTCCATAGCTTCCTTTTCAAAATCCTTCTATTTGGCTTTTTCTGGAGACATGAACTTCTTTCCTGGAGTCTCAGGTAATTGGTCTACTAAGAAGGTTTTCGGTATGGTAATGTTCTCAAATGAAACTTCAGTATTCTTCAAAAGATATTTCACAATATCTACCTCAGACATCTTCTTCTTAAGCTTCTTTTCTTTGGCTTTTTTCTCAATCTCATCAGTAGCTTTCCCCTTCAATGCTTTGGCCTCTGTAGGATATAGTCCAAACTGTGGCTCCCCTTCCTTCGGATTCTTCTTATCCTCCCTCCATTTGGAAACTACCTCATCTGGATACACTTTCTTTTTCTTGGGATTTGGAGGTGCGGATTCGGTTTCTTTGGCCTTAGGGGTTTTCTATGTTTCTTCCACTTCCTTTAATTTCCTCTTATTTCCATCTTTCTTTGATGGTTTAGCCTCTTCAGCATTATTGGGAATGGCTTCTGCCTCATCCTCTGGTACATCATAAAATTCACCTGATTCCTTAGAAAATCCAACCTTCATCCTCTTGAGGGTATCATCACTGATTAGTATTACTTTGAAATTCCTCATCTTGGAACAGCAAGGGATCTTGAAAGAATCAAGGCATGGAACTATTAATTTGGAAAGTAGGGCAGGATACATGATTACCAGTGCTCTCAGATTCCCATTCTTGATATTCTCTATAGTAATGAGAATGTGCTTCATCAAATTGATTTACCTTAGATTTACCAAAAAATCTAAGATATACATATCACTTTTAGAGTGTCCTTGACACCCTTTCTCGGTACTATAAGACCCTGAACCCATAACTCTAGGATCTGATTGTTGGTATACAAGTGAGCGATTTTAGCGGTCTTGACATCTGTAAGTTCAATACATTTCATAGACTTCACTTTTACAAAACTCCCTTGAACATCTGGTAGCTTGTGGGAGAAAAACTCAGTTTCTCCTTCATATGGAACTCCAACTAAGCTGGCTGCCTTAGTGTAAGATAAAGCATGTGTTTTTCCATAACTCTTGAAGGAAAATATTTCCCTTCCATCTTCCTTGAAAAAACAAATTCATTCATAAAACTCTATCATCAAATCTGAATACACAACATCCTGAGCTCCTGTCTTTGAAATGGATACACTTTCCAATCCATTAAGCTTGATGTTCTTGGAGATAATGGAGTCATATTTGTTGAAGAAGTTTGGATGAACTAACCTCTCCCTGTAAATTTCTCACTCCGAAATTAGCTTGAGAGAAGACATTTCTTGGGAAGGAACTTCTGCAGACATTCAGAATTGAGAAAAACAATGAAAAGTTCAGAACAGGATTTTGAAGATGGGTAGATATTCAATAATCACAAGATTAAAAACCGATGTGGGAAAACCATAGGGGGTCCCCTTTTTATAGGTGTTGAAGCGACGGTTCATCTTCCAATTTCAATCTAATGGCTGAGAATTCTTTAAATCTGATCTAACAGTTCAAATGATAGCCGCTGGAAAATTTTGGTAGAATCTGATCTTTTGAGTTTTTTAAAGAAAAACATTCAGATTTAAGGAAACTTGAATCCAAGAAATTTTAAAAACAAAAGAAACTAATAGCACGTAATAGGTTATTAGGAAAACTCAAGAAATAAACATACCTTTCGGATTGTCAAGAGAATTATTCGTATTGAGGAAAATTCCTCTTAAAGGACTTTAGATTCAAAAAAAACATCAGTATCAAAAATAAATTGAGTACATAGATCTTCATTACGAAAATTTTCATTATGAAAATCTCCATTATAAAATTCTTCAGTATGAAAAACTTCACTATGAAAATTTTAAGTACAAGAATTTCCATCACAAAAATTTCAAGTACGAAAATTTCCATTACGAAAATTTCAAGTAAGAAAATTTCCATTACAAAAATTTCAAGTACGAAAATTTAAGTATGAAAAACTTGAAAAACTTCATTATGTAAAACATGAAAAACTTCATTATGAAAAATATGAAAAATTTCATTACAAAAAATATGAAAAAAATCATTATGAAAAATATTGAAAACATCATCACAAAAAATATGAAAAACATCAATATGAAAAATATGAAAAACATCATTACGAAAAATATTGAAAACATCATTATGAAAAATATGAAAAACATCATTACGAAAAATATGAAAAACATCATTACAAAAAATATTAAAAAATTACAATGAAATGTACTCCCCCTATGAAAAGGAGTTTATTACTGTAAGGAGATTGATTTCAACAGGAAGTTAATATGGAGGATTACCTTATGGTTATCATTCCTAACTTCTATTTAATATATTCAAATATATCGAGGGTAAAGATTTTGTGAAAATATCAGCAAGTTGATCTTGCATTCCGATAAATTGAAGAATGATATCTCCTTTTTGTGTGTGATCCCTAAGAAAGTAATGCCTAATATTTATGAGCTTTTCACGAGAGTGATGTGCAGGGTTTTTACTAAGGGAAATGGAAATAGTATTATCACACAAAATTTGTGTTTTGGTAAAACTCATACCATAGTCTGTGAGTGTGTGTTGCATCCACAACACTTGAGCACAATAATTTCCAACTGCTACATATTCAGCTACAGCAGTGTAAAGTGCTACTGAGTGTTTCTTCTTTCATGAACAAGAAACTAATGAATCTACTAAGAAATGAAAAGTTCTGAATGTACTCTTTCTATCCATTATACATCCACAAAAGTCAGCATCTGAAAAACTTTTTAAAATAAAATCATTTCCAGAATAATAAAACAGTCCTAAATCCATGGTTCCCTTTAAGTAGCGAAAAATTATTTTCACTGCCTTTAAATGAGATTCCATATGATTGGATTGATATCTTTCACATAATCATACTGAAAACATTAAGTCTAGACGACTAGATGACAAGTAAATTAAACTTCCTAACATACCTCTAAAAGTTGTTTGATCTACTGGTTTCCCAGCTTCACCAAGATCAAGTGTGTTTGAGGTACCAATGGGAGTACTTATACTTTTAGTGTTGTCATGTCCAAACTTTTTAAGAAGATATTTAATATAATTATTTTGGGATATATATATTCCTTCTGGTTTTTGAGAAATTTAAAAACCAAGGAAAATGTTAACTCAACAATTATACTCATTTCAAACTCTGATTTCATTAGATCCACAAAGGAATCGGTTAAAGATTGCTGAGTTGAACCAAATATAATGTCATCAACATAAATTTGAACAATCAAAACATTTTTCTTATATTTCTTTATAAAAAGGGTTAGATCTTCATTTCCCTTAACATAGTTATATTGAATAAAAAATCTTGTAAGTCTATCATACCAAGCTCGAGGGGCTTGCTTAAGGCCATACAAGGCTTTGGTAAGTCTAAAAACATGATCAGGATGTTTCGTATCTTCAAAACCATGAGGTTTTTCAACAAAAACTTCCTCTTGAAAATAACCATTAAGGAAAGAACATTTCACATCCATTTGAAAAAGTTTGAAATTGAAGAATGTTGCAAAGGAAAGTAAAATACGAATAGATTCAAGTCTAGATACAAGAGCATATGTTTCTTCATATTATATTCCTTCTTATTGATTATAGCCTTTAGCAACTAATCTAGTTTTATTTCTTACAATGATTCCATTTTCATCAAACTTATTTCTGAAGACCAATTTTACCCCAATAACAGAAGTTTCCTTAGGTCTTTCAACCAAGGTCCATACTTTATTCCTTTTGAATTCATTTATTTTATCTTGTATTTATTTTATCCAATCATCATCACCTAAAGCTTCATTAGTGCATTTTGGTTCTAATTGGGAAAGGAATGCTAGATGTTATACTTCATTTCTTAAGGAACTTCTTGTCCTTATAGGTTGATTTACATCACCAATGATTCTATCACAAGGATGATTCTTAAGAAACAACGGATTTGGCTTTTGTAAGACCTATTCATCAATATAAGGTAGGAAATCTTCTAGGGTAAATGTTTCAGAAGTATCTTCTTGGAAATTTCCTTATCAGATAGATATTCTAACATAGGTTGATAATCAGTTTTTGAAAACACATCCAAAGATGTAGGTTGGGGTTTTTTAAAAACAAAAGGATCAATTTCATCAAATTTCACATGTACTGTCTCTTCAACAGTACAAGTGTTTTTTTTGAAACTCTATAAGCCTTAGAAGTTGTGGAGTAGCCTAAGAAAATTCCTTCATCAGATTTTGGTGTGAATTTATGTAGATTATCTTTAGTATTCATGATTAATACCATGAAACCAAAAACCTTAATGTAGGAAAGTCTAGTTCTTCTACCATTCCATAACTCATAAGGAGTTTTATTAAGAAAATGTCTAATCAAAACTCGATTTATAGTATAACAAGCAGTACTTACAGTTTCAGCCAAAAAATGTTTGGTTACAGAATACTCACTCAACATGGTTCTAGTTATCTCTTGAAGAATTCTATTTCTTCTTTCAATAACACCATTTTGTTGAGGTGTTCTGGGTGTTGAGAAATTGTGAGTAATTCCTTTTCTACTAATAAAAGTTTCAAAATTAGAATTTTGAAATTCTCCTCCATGATCGTAATGAATAGTTATCAAAGGAAGGTTTTTCTCATTTTTAACGTGGGCTCTAAAACTTTTGAAATAAGAAAAATATTTAGACTTCTTTGATAGAAAATAGACCCACATAAGTCTAGTGTAATCATCAACTAAGAAAAATACATAATAATTTCCTCCAATGCTTCTAATTTGTGTAGGACCAAAGAGATCCATATGCACTAACTGTAATGAATCAGTAGTGGAGACTTAACCAAATGATTTAAAACTTGATTTATGTTTCTTTCCATATTTACAAGGGTCATAAACTTTTGAAGAATAAAATATAAGCTCTGGTAAATCCTTTACTAATCTTTTTTTAGAAATTTTTCATAAGTTATTAAGGTTACACTATCCTAACCTTCTATTCCACAACCAATAATGATCTTCCACTACACTAAGTCAAGGTAGATCTTGGCTCCTAAGGTCTTCTAAGTTTATTGTGTAAACATTCTCTTGCCTATGGGTAGAAAAAATGAACTCTTCCTTGGAATTGTGTATTAAGCAGTTGTCATTCCTAAAATTCACAAGGTAACCTTCATCACATAAATTACTTATGCTAATGAGAAAAAGGTAGGTTTTCGAAATCCAAACTTTCTTGGATCTAGAATTCATAGAAAGCAAATTTTAAGGCACCCACATCTTCTTAGAAAAATAGGCTTTATGAAATCCTAAAGATTGGGTTTTGTTTAGAGAACAATTCTTTTCCCATTTTCCACCACACTGATACTTTGTGAAAAAAGGAGCACTTTGTGGAACAAAATAATTGTTACTAAAAACAGGTTTAGAACTAGTATAACCAAAACCATAACTATTCCTTAGAGGTCAGATTTGAGAATAAATTTTATCAAAATTTTCCTTACCTAAGGTGATGTTTTAAAAACACTTCCTCAAGGAAAATATTTCGGATTTGAGTTTGATAACGAAGTTCTTGTCTTCAAAAACATTTGATTTTGAACTAGAGTTAGGCTCGAAAACATTTTTCTTAGAAATTACATTTTCTATATCTTTAGAAATTTTATTCTTCTTAGAATTCACTTGCACAAGATTTTTTGAAATACTTTTAAAATCAGAAATTTTCTTATCAAGATCTTTAGAAAGATCTGATATTTCCTTATTAAGAATAGTATTCCTATAATTTTCCCTATCGAGATTTTTCATGAGTTTTGAGTTCTCAATCTCAAGAAGTTTGGAAAACCTAGAAACTTCTTCATATAAAGGAAAAGTATTATCTTCATCAGAAGAATATTCTACATCAGAAGAGTTATAGTATTTACTATTATTAGCATTCAAAGATATATTGGTCATAGATTCAGCATTGTGTGCCTTAGCCATAAAGAAATGATTGTCAACAGGTAGTCTATCTATTAGACCACGATTCTTCTATCTAGAAGATTCATAATCCGAATATTCATCTGAAGAGTCACCACCACTGGCACTCCAGGTGTCATTGGAATTCAATACTTTCTTAGTTTTATCCTTGTAATACTTCTTTCTGTTTCTCTTAGAATGCTTTTCCTTTCTTTCTTTTCTCTTAAGCATGGGAAAATTAGGCCTTGTGTGTCTAACTCTCTTGAATTAATAACATGTGACTTCTGAATCTTTCTTGTCTTTCCTTTCGTTATTCTTATATCTAGATAGAAAGTTCCTCTATCCATCTATCTTGTTCATCCTTCGAGAAAGATTTGCTAATTCATTTTCTGAGGATTCACTTTCACTGTATTCGGATTGGATAAAAACTTTCTTAGATTTGGATATAGTAACTCTCCTATGAGTCTTGGATTCCATATGATTAGAAGTTGTAGTAAAAGAAGCACTTTTATTTCCATTCTTCTTCTTTACGTCATCAGCATCTCTTTTCATTCTAGTCTCATGTTGAAGAAGAGTTCCAAATATTTCATCAAGAGTAAACTGAGTAAAATTTTTGTTCTCATCAATAGATGTTCTCTTGGATTCCCACTCATTGGGCATTAAGTCTATGATCTTATCAACAAGAGCTTCATCATCTAATCCTTTCTCACCCATTGATTGTAAACTATTCATGATAGTCATGAATCTTTGTTGCACCTTACATATGGGTTCTCCATAAATAAAGCTAAATCCATGGTATTGAGCTCTAAGAATGGATCTTCTAGTTTTAATTACTTTGGAAGTACCAAAATGTGTAACTTCAAGTTTCTTCCATATAGAATTTTCTGCTTTACAAGATGAAATTTGACTATATGTATTTCTAGTCATGGAGAAAAGCAAATTATTTCGTACCTTATAATTAAGTTGATATTCATGCTTTTCTTGATTGGTAAAGGTACTAACTTCTTTGTCAAGAATTTTTTATCCTCTATTAATCATAACAAAATTATCAACACCAGTATTGATAATGAAATTCTTCATGCGATCTCTCCAATATTCAGAATCATTTCCATCAAAGATAGGTGGTCTAGTTGGATTGAGATGGAACAAACATTGATTCCTTCCATCTTAAAGAAAAATTCTTTCCACAAAAACTTGTTAATAGAAAAGTTTTGTAAACAAGGAAAATATTCCTGAGCATGAAAAAATGTGAGAATAATAATATGATTCCCCAAAAAAATGAATTTGGAAAATTCAATTCCGAAAGTAATGAGAATAAGAATTCTCATCTGAATCTAATCGTGAGATTAATTCATATTGAACCAAATTTTTGAAGCCAATTGTTAGATTGGTTCAGGACTGAAGGTCACCTCCTCTAATACAAATTGTTAGATGGTATGTTTGAGTATCATATACTATATAATACCAAATGTAGGATCGAATATATAAATATGAGATTCTCAAATACAAGAGGGGTGAATTGTACACACAAAAAAACTCTAAGGAAATTTTGTATAACCAAAATTCACAAAAATTCTAAGCTCTAATAACTTGCTTGATTCCGGAAAAGTGGTTCTGGAAATGAAACTTAACAAAAGTTTACAACAACTAAGATTCTACCTTAAAGCCTATAGAATCCAATATAATCAGAGTACAAGTCTAAGGAAGTATAAGAAGACTATAATTTCCTTAACAATACAAATGCAGTGGAAAACAAACTAAAAATACTACAGGTAAAAGTAGTAACTCTTTTAACCCAAAGAGAAGGGTATCCAACAACCTTGAATAAAGGTCCATTGATTTATACTTTCAAGAAATTATGTCTAACCCACACCAGGGTAAGCCCTCAATATGAAGATCGGATTCTGTCATGCTATCCACACAAACCCTCAACTTCAAGGTAGTTGGAACCTCTGTCTACCTTAGAAAGGAAGTCCTCAACTTCAAGGTAGTCGGCACCTCTGTCTTCTTATCACTGGAAGCCCTCGATTATACACGGCTACAATCGGAGTCGCACTAAAAAATTCTACACTAAGAAAAGTTTGAACAAGTCGTTCAAACTTTCTGCATGAAGCATGAGAGTTTATAAGAGCCTCTCTCTCTAGAAATCACTTCTAAAAGTTATGAGCTTCAAAAAATCCAAAAGTTCCAAAAGTTGTGAGCTCTTTAAAATGAGCTCCTATTTATAGGCATGATTCCAACGGTCAGCTCCCTCCTCCAACGGTCATATTTTTCCTTGAATTTCATAGGGGCCTGTACACGTGTCACTAAAACAATGGTTAGTGAGTAACTGAAAGAACGACATCGTTTTATAACAAAACAAGTGTCAACATTACTAAAATCTGATATTCAGAATGTAAGGAAATGAAAGTTCAGATTCTAACCAAAATTGAAATCAGAGTCTACAATACAAGGATAGTCAGATTTTTTTTTCTAGGAATTAGGAACCTGAATTCTATCGAATTCCGAAGTCTTAATTTCAAGTAAATTCGGAATCTGGATTCATAAAAAATCAGAACCAGAACTCACAAATTTCAGAGTCAAAGTTCATGAGAATTCAGAGTCAGAACTCATGAGTGTTTGGAGTCTGTATTCAAAGAACTCAGAGTTAGAACTCAGAGAAGTTCGTATCCAGAATTCGTATTCAGAACTCAGAGTCAGAACTCAGAAATTTCATAACCAGAATTCGTATTCAGAATTCAGATTCAGAACTCAGAAAGTTCATAACCAGAATTCTGATTCAAAATTTGGAGTCAGGACTCAGAAAGTTCATAAATAGAATTATGATTCAGAATTCGGAGTCAGAACTCAGAAGAGTTCATATCCAGAATTCGTAGTTAGAATTCAGAGTCAGAACTCAGAAGAGTTCGTATCCAGAATTCGTATTCATAATTCAGAGTCAGAACTCAGAAGAGTTCATAACCAGAATTCGGAGAATTCAGATCCTAGAACATAATGCTTCATATCTAGGTATTTATAGGATTTCAAGGTTTTTGTTTTCAAACCTAATTTTACAATTAGAAAAATTATGATATGAACAATTTAAAACATGGTAAAGATAAATTTATTTGGGGAAGGAAATTTTCATTATAGAAGTAAAACAAGGGGTAAAAATGGATTTACCTTGAGATAAGGTGTTTGTGATTTTCAAAATAATAAGAAATGTTAAAGTCATAAGGGAATCCTTAATGACTTAACAATCTCCCCCATGTATGAAGGGAAGGAAAAGTCATAAGGAAAACCTTATTGACTCAATAGTCTTTGCCTACACATGTTCTGTCTTATATATATGAAGGCCCCTTTGATGGCGTCTTGGGAGTATAGGGAGTGGGTGGAGCTTAGCATGATCTTTTCAGACTGAAGTGTTTTTCCATGATCTTTTTTATTTTATTATTTTACATGGGAGAAGGTTGGACTCTTTAAAATTTTTGGTTGATCTTGTATTGGGCCCCTTTTCAAATTTTAGGACTTTTACTATCATACTATGTTGTGGGATCTTAGATATACACATGAATCATTTCAGTTGTTTTTCATTTGATCATCATGTGGGCTTAGAGATGTGTGCATGTGTATAGGTTCTTTAGTCTAATTCCTCCCCTTTGTGAGATATTACTACTCAGTTCTTGTCACCATCCCCTAGCCTTTTAGAGTCAGGCTTAGTGTATTCACAGGTTGGACTTTGGAGGGTTGGCTAGTAACATAGTGGTATCAGAGTCGGGGTTCTACCTTAGGACTGGAGTTAGTGAGACTGATTTGTGGTAACATTGTTAAGTGTTTTGAGTTCAACATTTAGGCCATGGACTCTAGTGTTGGTGCGGAGGAAGACGTATCCATACATCAGCAGTCTAATTTCCTACCTTTTTACTTGATACATGTAAACATTGGTTGTAGGGAAATTTTTTGGATATGAATCATATAGGAATTCCTATTATTTTCTACGTCCTTCTTGAGTCATATTTTCAGATATTATATTTTTATCATGGTGCATCTTGTTTTGATTTTAGGATGCCTCCACAAAGACATCTATCCAGGATTCCACTACTTTCTCACGAGGATTATACACCTATTAATGAGGCATCGGTACATGGTAATGTGCCAGATATATCACCTCTATGTGGTTTTCCAGCTATACCACCACTTATTAAGAAGCATCTAGAGTTGGCAGTACCAACTAAGGATGCATGAAAGTTGCGTGCATTTCATGATTTTTAGAGGCAATAACCTCCCAGGTTTCAATGTGATCTATACCCCTATGTGGATGATGAAATTATAGAGCCAGTCACTCATATTTTTTTCCTTGTGAGGATGCCATCATATAATATGGTAGTTCTTGTGGGGAGTATTTTTTAGGGTTCTTCTCGGAGACGGTGGAGCATTATGAATTAGTCGCATGATGAGACGGCTCTCTCTTAGACAAACATTGAGAGTCTCTATAGGGAGGGGTTATTCCAGGACACATAATGATCAGTATGAATACAGAAGATTCTGCATCTACAGTATGGTTGTATGAATGTGGTGGGGTATTCAGTGAGGTTTACTAGTATCACTTGTTACTCCTTGGATATGTTGTGGGACTAGTTCTTTAGAGTTCAGTCCTTGGATCAGGGATTACACTAGGAAATCCGGGATTCATTAGTGTCCCTTTATAGTCTCAGCTTTGTTGAGGTGGTTGAGTGAGACTTGTTGGTGGAAAATTTTCAGGAAAACCAAACACTGATAGTGGGATCTAGTAGTGGGAGCCTTGTATTTGAGGCCTCAACAACAGGTAGCTGATGGAAGTAATTGGGATCTAACTAAGTCAAACACTTTAGGAGGAAATCCCAGGACTCATCAACACCAAGACAGAGATAGAGGAGGAAGTAGGGTGGTTTATAAGGCGGAGTACATCGAATAGGGGTTGTAAGGTCTGTAGACAGTGTTTTGGGGTTCGACCTACTACCGCCACCACCACCCGATGGTCCACTCTAGGCTCCCGGAGCTAGTGGGAAGGGAAAAGGATGATTGTAAGCTATGGGTTGCTATGACCCAGAGGCTTCAATGATGATATGAGTTGCAATATGTGTCTTTTCTAGTTTAGTTGTAGTATTTAAAGATAGGGGTTCTATCCATTCCTTCCTTTCCACTTCTCTAGTTCAATAAATATAGATTCGGGTAGATCCCATTGGCTTGACCCTTATGGTTGGAGACTCTGAAAGGTGGTGATTCAACAATTTTTCACTTGCAAAAATAGTGTGACCTGTTGCTTGGAGGCGATAATTTTATATTGGATATCTTCTATAAAAAAAGGATACCTTATGGTGTCATCTTCAGTACGGATTGGATATCCACAGTTAATACCCATATTGACTATTTTAGGTGGATAATGAGGTGTGTCTATAGTGAAAAAATAATTTTTTCCTTTGTGGGTGAAAAGGAGACCTCATTAGAGAAGGATGAGATCAGTCATAGGAGAGTTTAGTTAATTACTCATCAGTTGTCTAGATTGACTCTTGGGGTATTAGAATCCTTGGTATATCAGTTTCCAATAGTGATAGTATAGTATAATGACGTCTTTACTGAGGACTTCCTAGGGTTACTTCCCCACTGAGAGACGCTAGTGAAAAAACATGATTTTACATTAGTTTTTTTCAATTTTAACATCATTTTTTAACCAACATCTATAAAGGTGATGTTGAAAAGAATATTTTCAGCAATATTTTTAATAAAAACCAATACTAATAACCCAGTGAATTTTTTTAATTTTTCAGATTATATTTTAATGAAAACAAACATTAAAAAGTTAAAAAAAATTAGAAAATTTTGAATATTACACCCCAAAAAATCATATTCCATGTAATATAAAAAAGAGTATAAACCCATAAAACAACATGTATCATTGACTAAAAATCAATAAAACAAACATACTTTTATAAAGTTAATCAAAAAATATCTACGTATTTTTATTATAAAGAATAATTACAAAACACATATCTGAAATTTACAACATGATCATTGTCGATTGATATTGAAGAATTATTTTGAGATCATTATGTTCAAACACATATTATAAAAAAATAATTAGTTTTTAAACACTAGTTATTTGGGAAATGTAATATTAATCATAAACATTATAATATACATACCTTAAATTGTAATCATACTTTACAAAAAGTTTACAAACAAAGATCAAAGATCGGTAGCTTCATCTGGAATATAAGACTCAACATCATTGAATTTATACAATAAAATTGAATGATATAAGATTAAAAAACAAAATACTATGACAAAAAATATAAAATAATTAATATAACTAACCTTATCAAATTCATTAGTTACCCCAATTGTGATTATATCATACATGATTCATAGAAAATAATAACTACATTCAACATATTCTTATCGATGATGAAATTGTGAATATAAAACATTAACTCGACAAAAAAATAAATATATATATATATATATCAAAAAATAGAATAATATCAAATATAAAAAATAATTACCATTACTTTAACATATTGGATTGAATTTGGTATCTTTATCGAAAAGTGATCTTTGTTAAAAAACTCCATGACCTGAATTTTTACATATATCATCTAATAATACATTTATATACAATAAGAAGTAAATATCTTAAACTTATAAAAAATAATAATACTTACTTATATAATAAGGTGATAAATTTTTTATGAACATCACATAATTAAGAGAAAAACCAATATAATGAGCATTCACTTGGATAAAATACACCAAACATCCAATTCCCCTTAAAATATAAAAAGTTAACAATTAATGACTTTATAATGAGCAATGGTTCATAGTAATGTTTTTTATTTCACATTAATAAATGGAAAAACTTACACCTAATCTCTATATTTGATAATATCTCACATATATATGTAACTCTATCAGTGTTCTTCACAGATTTCATAGATATTGAAATGGATTTTGGATCTATAAAACCATAAACGTTTATGGACTCATTTTTAATAAAAAAGTGTGTGTAGATACCTAATTAAAAAAGTAATATAGTTAGTCAATTTAAATTATCTTTAATTAATGAAATAAAAAATGGCACGTCAATTTACTTACATTTAAAACAACTACAACACAGGAATACTGAGCTATTTAAAATCAATTAAATCCATGATATCTTTTTTGAATATTCTTAATTGATAGTTTCTTCCACATATATAAAACACCATCTAAAAACACAGATATTATTAAAGTAAGAAGAATCATGAGATAATATGTGTATCCCAACAGAAATATCTTAAGTATCTAAAGTTTTTTATTCTTGAACATTTTGTTTCCTTTGTGCCATTTATTTTGATATTAGATACTTATATAAAAGTTAAATGTAAGATAACATTATATGTAATTTTCAATCATATGTAATTAATATTTAAAAAAACATGCCTCGTATGAAATATAATAAATAATTATAGTTTTCCAAAGTTAAAAATGACCAATACAATCCTCAACCCTTATAACCTCCTCAGTGGGAAATGGTAGTAGAATAGTAGGATCAATAATATCATGTACAGAATCTCTAACCAGATCCATCTTCATAGTATGGTGATATACAGAATCCCACAAAAAATTCACAATTCTGAACACTACAATATGTACATGACGATCTCCAGAATACAACTCACAGTATAAGGTTGGGTTTAAGCAAGGAGGTGGTGGATCTGAGTTGGTAGGCTGGGTAGGTAGATCTGGCTAAGAGGGCTATATAGGTTGTGCAGCCGAATGAAAATGGTGGGAAGGTTGGGAAGGTGGTGCAGACTGTGAATGTCACGTCAATTGTCCTAACATGTCTTGTATAGTTTATTGAATTTGATCTTCTATGGATAGTTTCATATCTTTCAGATCAACTTTTAAGGATTAAATTTTTGTATCTCTTGATTGCTTACTTTTACGACCAAAAACTAAATGAATAATAACATCCGCCTCATATCCTCTTATGCAGCCGAGGTGTTAAATATTTCTTATAGAAATGGATATGATGTCTAACCTACCCTTAGGGATAAAAGTGACATGTGACGATTTCTCCTGAATTTCATCTAGAAATGAAAAATTCAAATGTTATATTAGTGTTGTTAATTTATAAATTAAAAAATTATGAAATATATATATATATAATTACTTACAATTCATTCAGATACTTTCTTGAATTTCTCAGTAAAATACTTTTCATTTTTTCTTATTCTCTCTCTTTTCAATTTTTCATAGAAGGTGCGGGGAGATGTAGGACTGAACCTGACCTCATCAAAACCACTAGGAGACTGAGCACTTAATGCTTCAAACTTTTCCTCAATCATTTTTTTCTCCAATAAATTATACCCTCTGTGTGATTAAGTATGAGCGTATACATTCTACCATTGGATGTATTGTTGGGATTTCCAAGAGCCCTATTATATTAAAAGTAAAAAGATAAAAATTAATTAGATACATATATAAGAAATTTAAAATATAATATAATTATCATACTATAAATGCTTCATCATTTCGGTTAGAAACAAGTTTCTTCCATGTATTTTGATATAAAATCCCATACTTGACGCATAGGTTTTCATTTTTTCTATTTCCAAATACATAATTTCTTTTCAACTTTGTTTTAGAATATCACCATCGAAACACTACTAAAGAAACACATCTTTTCTTAATTACCTTTTTTTCTTAAAAATTGAATTTCATTTATAATTGTATAAAATAAATATCATTCATTTAAAATATATCATATTCAAAATATATGATAAAATAAATCATTGGAATCATTTTACTATTACGGCCTCTCAAATCTAATTTATCATTGTGTTGTGGATGGACTTCCAATCATGACATAAAATATTAATCATGTAACAACTCTGCATACAAATATAGCTAATAACCTACATTGCATTTAGGCCAACTGTATTATTACTATCATCAAACTAATACAAAATCTCTCATCTCCCTGAGAAGGTGACACTTTTGGAAAACATGTAATAACACATTTACCAACTCCAAAACTCGATTTCTTAACATTAAAAGAAGAAGACTCCACCACTGAAGTCTCATAAGTACTCTTATAATTATTTTTTTAAAATAATTTTTTTTCAATAAATAATTATATTACTAGGTATTTAATAATATGAAAAAATGAAAATTCCTTGGTACATGTTCCTATATATCTCTATTTGTATCCATCATTAAAATAAGAAAATTTGATTAAATTCTTATGTAGTTGAATAATATTAGATAAGTAAATAATTAGAAAATAGGAAAATATAAATATGTAAGTAATTAAAGTGTCACACATGTGTAAGTTTTAAAAAATAATTATGTTATGATTATTAACTAAAAAATATACAAGGTAAACTATAAAATATAAACATTTCTTATAAAATGATAGAAAAATTTATAAATTTAAATATCAAAGTTCGAAAAAGTGTTCTCATATGTGTATCTATAACAAAAATATAATAATGTACATTTGGTATTTTAAGGGAAAATGTTTAACCATAACCGTAGAATATCAAAATTTAAAACACAAAATCATATAAATAATAAAATATATGTAATTCAATATCCAATAGTTATTAAATAATACAGTTTTTACACATGTGTATTTCAAAAAAGGAAATATAATGTAAATAATTACCAAATTAATTAGGAGAGTAATTTAGTTTTTTCCCATATCCTTTCAGCATGATCATTTTTTACTGCATGCACTATGTCTGTGTTACAGGCATTGTTATCTGGAAATTTTTTAATAAATGAATAATCCCCATATAAATCAATAATATCATCATCAACGTCATTAGACAAATGGATTATTTTCCCATTAAAAATAATAGACCATTGATAATTTTATGGATCAATGACATAAAATATTTTTTTTTCATATGTGTCCATTATAAATGGTTCCTCATTGCAACTAAATCTTTTCAAATCTACCATTTTAAACCCATATTCCTCATGTTTCACACCACCATTACTTGAAACCCAATTACACTTAAACATAGTGACTCAAAATTTAATATAATCAATTTCACATATGTCTTCAAGAACTCCAAAATATAGCATTGGTATGGAAATTGGTTTTTTATCTTTTTCACTTGAAAAATGCAGTGTTTCAGCAATAACCATTACACCACTATTTTCAATGGTACTCTAGTCATCCATCTTTTATTTAAAATGTGTACCCATTAATATCAAAATTAGACTATGTGATAACATTAAGAGATGGTCCGCCTACCAACCATTTCAATATTTCTGATGCAGAAATATCTTTGATGAATTTATCTTTAAACAATGAAACAAATGTATTTTTATGCTCAATCATTAGCCACTTTTCACTTCTTTTTAGATATAATAAATTCAATTCTCTAATATATGATTATATATATGATTTAACCTCATTTGTGTTGTTCAAAATGTATAAATGTTCTTCCATCACTTCATTACATGCAATGAAATTTACCTTTAAGCCTTGAATACCTATAACTTCACTATTAACAGACATATATTGAGATATAGGGACACCAATATGATCCACTTCATAAAAATAATCAATACAGAACTCAATCACCACTTCTGATACATATTTTTGAATAATAGAGGCGTCTGGTCGGCAATGATTTTTAATATATCCCGTCAAAAAAATTCATATATATTTCAAAATGATACATCCATCATAAATAAAAAAACCCACATATACTTATCTCATGTACCAAATGAATCACTAGTTGAACCATTATATCAAAAAACATAGGTGTGAAATACATTTCTAGTTTAAAAATAATAATATTAGCTCCATTCTCCAAAACATCTAACAAATTTGGATCAAAATTTTTGCTATAAATGGATTTTAAAAAAATACACTACCTGATTTTAGTTTTTTTTAACTTTTAGTAATATAACACGTAGTATGACTGGTAGAATTTGTCGCTTCAGTACATGATAAACATCAGGTTTTATACCTATTAATTTACAATCCTTCAATGACACAAAATTCTTCACATTTGAAGAATAACAACTAGGTACATTAATACCAAGAAGACACTAAAAATATACTTCTCAATATTTCTTAATGTGTGATAAGCCAGAGGTAACTATGTTTTGTTTCCTTTCATTGTATGAGCTAACTCTAAACGTGTTCCAATTGATATCAAGTACAATATAGTATGCAATTTATCTTTTTTATTTCATTTTAAGTATATTAATGTTATAATCAAAATACCACATATGTTTTTCTCAACATGCATAACATAAATGTTATTTTTTATCTCTAAAAATATCTAATAAGGTAGTTCAAAAAACATATATTGTTTATTCCAGATAATTTTTTAATGATAGAAATTATTTTCTTCCCCAATGTCAAATCAATATTTTTTACCCTATCATAATATTCTTCAACTGAAAATGTTCAGGGAGGAAGATTGTATTCATGTAAACCATTAAATGATTTTTTCAATCTATGATAAGGATGATCAATTCGAAAAAATATTCAATGTCCCAAGTACGTTGTCTTTCTTCCATTCTGCAATTGATAATATGAAGTCTCTTCTTCAAAAATTGGACATTCCTCGTGTCCCTTAACAATGTATCTAGATATGTTTCCATATGAAGGAAAGTCATTTATAGTGAACATTATCATAGCACAAAGAAGAAAATAATCTTTCTTGTATGCATCGAAAACATTAACACATGTCTCCCATAGTAGTTTCAAATCATCTATAAATGGTGAAATATATACATCAATATCATTTCTAGACTGTTTTTGTCCAAAAATCACCAATATCATCATAGAATATTTTTTATTCATACATATATGTGGGAAAAAGTTTTAAACTACCAACAAAATAGTCCATGAACTATGTTGGCGACCTAGGATCTAATATATATTCATTACAACATTACACAATCCCATTCTGAGATTTCTAAATTCACTAAAAAAATCATGAAATTCTTTATAAAATATCTTCCACTATGGTGAATCAGTACGGTGACATAACTTACCATCAGATATGCGCTCATTTGAATGTCATCTTAGCCTTTTTTCAATAATTTAATTTTCAAATAGATGCTTCAATAGAGGAATTATTGGAAGGTACCAAATTGCTTTAGCAGGATCTTTGATTCTGGTACATGAGAATTAATCACAGTTGAATTATCATAATTATATGAAGGAATTATTAGATGAAATTATTATAAAGTGTAGAAAATTTATTTTGCCTGACATTAGATTCTAGTACCAGAGAGTGAATCAGAAATTTACTTTTTCATCCATCTTATTGGGTGATGTCTCACATGTAGGACAGTTTGATAAATATTCATTTTCTTTACTATACAATACACAATAATTGGGGAAAGCATGTATATTTTTATAACCCAATCCCATTGGGAATAATATTTTCTTCACCTCTTAATTGTAATCTAGAAGCTTGTTGCCTTCTGGAAGTAGCTCTTTTAAAATATTAAGTAGGTTAGATAAACATTTATCCCTACACCCATGTCATTCTTTCAAGTTAAATAATATAAAAACTACTAATAAAACTATATATTTACTAATACCTTGGAATAATGGTTTCTTAGAATCTTCCTACATTCATTTAATATTTTTTGTTTTTTTGGTGGTTTCAACACCTAAATCATGAATCAATTCGCCAGTACAATCTTCTGCCTCGTTATGAATATTGTCATCAACAATTGATGTTGAATTTTCAGTTCTTTCACCCTGACAGATCAAATGAGTATAATTAAGGATAAAATCATAGAAAATGAGATGATCCTTGATTTATCTGGAGAATAATTTTCTCATATCCAAACACTTCACACATGGATAGAAACTCAAATCTATGTTTTGAAGATTTTGTTTAAAAAATTACAAGAAATCATCAACTCCTTTCACGTATTCACTAGTGGTTCTTTGTAAATTTATCCAATTACAATCCATTCAATTCCTAATATCACAATATAATCGATGAATATATTAAAACATATAAAAATTGAAAAATATATATGTAAACAGATAAATTGTAAACATAAACACATTGACAAAAATGATTGGTAATCAGATAGGAAGCATCAATGATTATTACGAATAAAATAAAAACTACTCTATTAAATGTATTTATTTTGTGTTTTGTATCATTTTGATCCAATGTACATAACATGTAATGAACCCAGTAGAAAAAAAATTGTTTTTAAAATTGTTTTTATTGAAATATAACCATTTGAACATTTATTGTTTTGTAATATTATTTCAAAACAATATGAAAATTAATTAATTATAATATATAAGTTCATATATGGAAATATCTTATATTTTTTCAATCATTTAAAAGAGGTCAATTTAATTTATTAAGGTAAATTACACAAAATGTTAAGATGTTTTATTTGGAGAAAAATCCAATTGTAATATAAGTGATATATCTTCTAAATTTAAAAATAGTAAATTATTTATTTTCATATTATATACATATGGTTTGTTGATTTTACAATTTAGTTATTTTTAATCATTTTCCATGTATTAGTTTATATTACATAGTTGTTACATTAGTTTGGTTTCACATGTGTCAAAAGGTATTGAAGATTTTATTAATTTAATAAGTGAAAAATATGGAGTCATTACATGTGATTGACATTATATTAATGAATGATGACACGATATATCATTGTTCATTTCATAAAATCATCAATACCATTTGATAATTTAATCAAATAAAAAATTTATCAAAATAAAAAAACATAAACCACAAAATTTATACATAACAATCAACTACATACAAATAATTGAAACAATAACATAACAATATAACTAAATGATAAATAATTTAACTTCAAAATTAAAAAAACATACAAAATTTTGAGTTCAACAAGGAAAATGGATCCTTAATTTGAACTTTCTCCCTCAAATTCCTTGGAAGAATAAACCCATTAAGATCAAACCAAAATGTTTTTAGAAATGAAAAATCACAACTAGAAATTTAGCCTATATCCACAGTTTAAAACCTAAGTCCAAAAACTGTGGCTATAGGTTATAGCAATAGTTTTATGAACTATGGCTGGTATTGGCATGGCTATGGGGAAAGACTTCTAGCCACGGTTTGAACCGGGGCTGAATACCTAAATCCATTTTTTGAAACTGTGGTAGCATCTTAAGTCATAGAGGGCTATATCCACGCCTTTAAACTATGGATGTAGGGCTATAACCACAGTTCAAACCATGACTATAGGTCTATAACCAAGGTTTAAAACTAAGGATATGGGGTTTCCCATTTCATAAAAAACACCCTTGCACACACCCTACAAATCCCTCCCCCCTGCAGCACCCCTTCCCCGATGAAAAGCCCCCCCCCCCCACCAATCCCTTGGACAGCCCCCCTGGACAGACCCCGGACACCCCCCCCAGACCCTGGACTCCCCCTGGACAGACCCTGGACACCCCCCCCCCCCCACACCCTAAACACCCCCCAGACCCTGGAAACCCCCCCCCCCCCCCCCCGACCCTGGACACCCCCCAGACTGACCCTAGATAACCCCCCCCCCCCCAGGACACACACAGACCTCCACTCCCCTAGAAAGCCCCCTGGAAAAACACTGGATACCCCCCCCCCCCCCCGGACAGATCCTGGAAAGACCCCCCCCCCCCCCCAGACTCTGGACACCCCCCTGAAGAGACCCTGGACACCCCCCAGACCCTAGACAGACCCCCCTTGACAGCCAAGACCTCCACTCCCCTGGACATCCCCCCCTGAACTGAACACCCCCCCCCCCAGACCCCAGACAACAGCCTTGGACACCCCCCCCCCCAAACAAACCTTGGACACCCCCTAGAGACCCCCCCCCCCCCCCCCCCGAGGATAGACCCCGGACACCACCCTGCCCTACCCCCTCCCTTCCCCATGCACCCCCCCTGCCAGTCCCCCCTTCCATCCCCCCACCCGCTGCCAGCCTCCATGGTTAAACCATGTATCTTGGTCCCTAATAAAACTTTCAAAACCATGGAAAATAGACCATAAAAAACAATTAATTACCATATAAATTGATTTCTAATCAGCTATACTTAATCACCAAATGCTTCCATAATAGTTGCACCTTAAAGTAGTAGTCACATCCTCTAGCTACAAGAAAAAAAACACCACCTCACAAATAAAACTAAACTCAATCATAGTACAATATATATCATAAGAATTCAAAATCTCTCCAATATAAACAAAATAAAATTTCAACATCAATATCATCATAATAAAAATAACTATTTCATAAAATAAAACGTATAAACCATGAATAAAATTTACATCTTAAATGTACCTCAGTATCAGCATCACGAGAACAATCATGAACCTCATAATCTCCTATAGAAACACCAACATCATTATCACCTCTTCTCAGACCACTTCCACCACCACCATCATCGTGATCATTGAAATATCCATTGTTTTATGCACTAAATTAGTGGAAGGAGTGAAGAATCCTGATAAATATAATGCAAACAAATTATAACACATTTAATTAATGAAAAATTTCAATGTTTATATGGGTATTCATATAAAATCATTATATTACGAATAAAATACTCTAATAAACAAAATTCATACAAATGAGAACACATATAATTAAGGAAAACATTGAAATATTCTTTTTTATGAGGATTTTTGAACATAAAATTGAAGAGAAATAATAATTATGTTTAGAATATAGAGAAATAGTGAGAGTGTTATAGACTAAATAGAACAAAATAAGAATAAGAGAGTAATCATGTTTGGTGATGGTTAAAATATTAAATCAAATTTATTTAATGATTCTATTATTCTGTACGTTCATTCATGTATAGATTTCATGAATGGGGGAAATTATTATAATTCATAAAAATAAATGAAAAATTAGTCCATATAGGGGGAATGCTATATGTTATTGGGGGAATATCTAAAGTTTATTCATGAATAGATTCATCCTTAACATATTCCCCACCCTTCTTGTATCCCCCCCTCCCCACCCCCCTTCACCCCACCTACACCCTCCCCCTACCCTCTAGACCCCCCCCCCCCCGCTTCACCCCGCCGCACCCTCCCCACAGCCCTACAGACCCCCCCCCCCTCCTCCCTGCACCCTCTCCCCTGCAAGTTTTCCCTCCCCCCACTACCCCCACTAGCACCCTCCCCACTGCCCTGCAGACCCCCCCCCCCCTCGCCAGTTTCCCTCACCCCACTACCACCCACCTCCACCCCTCCCCCCCCCACCCTACATCCCCCCCCCCTCTTCACCCCACCTAAAACTTCCCCATTGCCCCTTTCATAGCCTTCCCCACTTCCCCACCCCCTTGCACCCCTCCCCCCCTGCAGACCACCACCATCTCCCTCCTTGCACCCCACCTTCACCCCCCCCCCCCCCCACCCACCCCACCTACCCCCCTCCCCCTGCCCCTGAAGACCCCCATGCACCCTCCCCTATCACCCCCTTCCCCTACAAACCCCCCTTCACCCTCCCCCAGTTCACCCCATCTACACCCCACCCCCTCCCCATGCCCCTACAGACCCTCCCTGCCCCTGCAGACCCCCCTGCACCCTCCCCCCTTGATGCCAATAACTCTCAGTGTAAAATTTAATCTATAAGAATAAAAGTGTGTTTAAATTCAATATAGAATGAATTTAAGGTGCATGAATAAAATATTAAAAAATTTAATGATGACTATGAAGATTATATAAACATTATTAAAGACTATAAAACATAATATTTAATATTTCTTGAATTGGAATTTAAATTAAAGAACTTTAAAACCACTAAAGTTGAATACTCACTTGATATTGAGATAGGAACCTATAACAAAATTCCTAACAAAATGCGTACATCATAGAAGACTCATTATAGTAGTGGTATAAGAATTAGTAAATTAAAATAATCATCTTCATAAAATTTTAAGAATATGTAAACCCCACATTCTAATGAATATGTATACAAAAATTCCACAACATTGAAAAGTGTTGATTGTAATTCTCCATGAAGATGGGTGAATAAATATGTTGTTAAATGCACCACTTCAGGGAAGATGGAAGAAAGAAGTAATGTAAGAATTCTTCCATCATGTGACAATATGGAAAATTTTCTACAATATCTCTCCACCAGTAAAATTATACTCAATGGAAGAAGATTAGATTTCATGGAAACTACTAGTGTTGGGGAATGTTCAGACCCTAGGACATTGAATATTTGAATAATATAAAAAATTATTAAAAATGGATATGGCACATGTCAAGGGAGTGAAGAATATGATTTAATGAAAAATCAGATAAATTCAATATTAGTACATGGAAATGAGAAAACATTTTGAAAACAAATTTCAATATCTTGGAAAATTCATTAAAAAATATGGATGATGTGGTCATGGTGATGTAAAGTACTAGGTGACAACTACCAAGAACAAATTCAGTGAAAATAATGGAAGGAGACAACAATAGTGTAAGAAAAACAAAATAAAAATAGTTGGAAACTCTACTGTGGGTTGTAAAGAAAATTAAGTTACAAAGAAGGTTACACTATTGATGAAAGTAAAATAAAATACCACACTAAAACAAAGAAGATTCTACTATGGAAGGAAAGGAAACTTTTTGGAATGCTGTAATAAATCATTGAATATTAATTTTAATGAAATATCTATAAAGAAACAAATTGAATAAATACAATAATAACATAAGAAAATTGGAATGTTTTAAGACATATCCAACAAATAAGTTAATGTTAATTGGAAGTTACCACTGATGGGTAACATTGTGGAGGAAAATAATCATTTTGGATGATGTAAGGATGTTAAACACACTATAAAAAATTAATGACATGATTACCTAGGTATGAGGAACTGATAAATAAAAAGATTCTTTTTTAATAAGATGTGAAGGTTACTATGAAAGAAAAATAACAATATAAGAAGAAAAATAAAAATATTCTGAAGGTTTTCATGGATGTATGGAAAGAAAAATTTGAGGAATCAATGAGGCTAGATGAAAAATAAAATAAGTGTGAATGTTAATTTTTAGATTATAGTAAGAAGAAAACCCCACATACAAAAAATAAAACAAATAAAAAGAAGTCTATGAAGCATAAGAAGATTAATTACTCGATATTCAAGGGTGGTCACATGAAGAAAGATAAACCTAACATGAACAGTGATTTTTTATTGACATAATAATCTCAACCCTATTACCCTAACTAATCAGGAAAGGTAGATTGACCATATTTCCTACTAGTTATTTGATAGTATTTCCTGTTTTATTTATATAATTAATAGTTTTCATGGTCCTACATATGGAATCAATTAAGACCTGCTGAACTTGAAGGGATCTCATCGTATTTTTTCAAATGTTAAAGTCATTATCACCATCAAATTTCTTGATTTTGAACCTAGTTTCTGATACTCTTACAAGAAGATTAGATGTCTAGTTCTTCCATACAATTCTAAGTGTACACCCCTAAAATCTGACCAATCCCAAGCATAAACTATGTTTATCAAAATAGATTTGAAATACAGAGGAATTATGAATTTAAAATTGGATCTAATAAAATATAGTAGATAAATAGAGGCAATTTATAAAGTGATCATGATGCAGAAATACACAAAATCAATTATTGAAAAAAGAAATGGGTTTGATAGAAAATGAAAAAAAATTCTGAATCTGATACAACTTTGTGAGGGGTAAGGGTAAAAAGACAAAAACGAATAACATACAAACACCTAAGGACCGATATGGGGATTTTAATGTGGCAGTCCAATATAGAAGAGTCTAAATATTCTAGATGAAATAATTTAATGAAATTAGTAAGGAACACATAATTTGTGTTATTCAGTCCCTTTGGACCGTGTGTGCATATAAAGAACACAACCCAGACTCAAGAATCTTAATAATATCAAAATAAGAAACAGTTATAGTATAAAATTATGAAGAAACGTCAACATGATAAAAAAACTATAACTAATAACATTCAAAGACTTACAGTGCCAGACACAAAGAGGTCTGGCTATCCTAATCACCCCCCCTAGACACCCCCTCACCCTCCCTCCTGGACACCCCCCCCCCCAGATCCCCTCCCCACCCTCCCTCCTATACACCCCCCCACCCACCCCCTTACAGTACCCCCCACCCACCCAATCCCCCCCTCCACTCCCCCTGGACAGCCCCCCCCCCTCCTGGACAACCCCACTTCCCCCCCCACCCTACCCCACCTGCACACCCCCTCCCCTACCCCCCCCCCTTCTGCACACCCCTCCCTCTGCCCCCAGCAATCGCCTGCCCATGCCCCCTCCCCCCAGCACACCCCCTCTCCATACCCCCCCCCCACCTGCACACCACCCTCCCCTACACCCATCACACCCCTTACCCCTCCACCTACACACCCCCTCTCCATGCCCCCACCATACCTCCAACCCCTACCTCACCCCACCCCCTCCCATGCCCCCCACCCACACACACACACATACCTCCCCCCAACACACCCCCTCCCCATGCCCCATGAACACACCCCCTACCTCCTCACATGCACACCCACGCCCCATACCCTCATCACCCCTACCACCAACACAACCCCCCTCCCCCCCCTTCTTTCTCCCCTTCCAACCCCCCTTACCCACCAAGAAACCCCTACCCACCCCATTCACCCCCTATTCCACCCTCCACATTTCATTCCACTTAATCTACATTATGAAATATGTGTATAAAGGATCATTCGTGATATTTTTTCAGGAAAAAAACCTATTTTCCCCTAGATCAGGATGATGGATGATATCCAAGAATCAAAAATTGAATTTAGATTGAGTATTTGTTTCCATTATAATTAATAAATATTGATTTTTTGGATAATATGGAATACTTTCCAAGGAAGTGTATCCATTTCTTAGGGAGTTTATAATTACCTAAATTGTTATAAGTCATAGAATTCAAATGGAATTGAATTTTTAGTCTCCAAGTAGCGAGAGTTTCAAGAAGTGGTATTTAGAAAAAACAATCTGAGTGTTGGGATGTCTCTTGAAAAGTTTTTATGTTTATTTAGGTGTTCAGGTGGTTTATGGGGTAATCAAGTAGTAGTTATAGGGTTTCTAGTCCATTCCAATTAATTTTAAGACCCATAAATTACCATGACTAGGTACACTGGGTACCAAGTCTAATGAAGGAAAAAAATAGTTAATTTTTAGTTTTATAGTGGGGTATCCACTATTGGGGTACTAGGTATGGCTTACTGGATATCCATGTTCTAGGTTTATGATTGTGTTCTCTATTTATTTCATAATCCATTTCTGTATTCATGTAGGCCTTGTCTTGAATGAGATAGTGGTGGTACATGATATGATAAGAGACCTAACCTAAAGAATAGATTGGTGGTATGAGATGAGATATGGGACCTCAACCTATGTGAGAGGGCGATATAATGAGATAAGAATAAATACATCACCTTGAGTGAGATGTTTGTGGTATAAGATAAGATACAAGACCTCACCCAAAGTGAGATAGTTTCCATTTGAGAGGGTTTATGTGAAGTCACTCTGAGTGATTGGGAAGTGTTATTACATAAGTCATGTTATCTCACATTGGGTGGGAGGGTGGAAGTACAAAATTGAAAATGAGATCATAACAAGTTATGGGACCCCTCTATTATTGAGAGGTTTTTTGCCCTAACAATTAGTGGATACTATGTGAACCAGGCCACATGGTTTGTATAAATAATGTGTTTGTAGATAGTGGAACCTAAAAGTACACACTGTTTGTCTACAACCATACAGGTTTAGGTGTACAGTCACGAGGCCTGTAGTAGATGGGGGGAATATCTATTTAACATGGTTTGCACACAGTTTGTGAATTGTGTGAGTAAACCATGTGTAGTAGGGTTTTTGGGAAAAAATAATTTTCCCTTATTTAATTATAAAAAATATTTATCATTTTCCCTTACCTACAGTGGGTATAAAATTGGTTCGTACTCCCATAGAGCTTCCTCTTCCTCCATACTTGGATCTTTTCCTACTCCTTATGGAATCTGTTTTCAATTCTGTTGGAAGCATTGGATAAAAAAAGTTATGACTAACCTCTTGTTTACACTACCAAGTCTGAGTTCAATGATCTTGGTGTTATGGTTGTATCTCAAATTTACATCTTTCAAAATATTACAATGGTGCAATTAGACATGTCTTAAGATGTCTTGATGAGTTTAAGTATTTCAGGACTAAAATGAAGGGAATCCTACACACTTTATAAAGTGTGGTATTAATCTAGTTTGAGATCATTAAAAGGTTTCAACCCTGTATAAATTACACCTTAGAACATTTAGTTACAGTTTTTTATAGAGGAGTTTATTAATTTCTCTCAAAATTGAATTATGTATCCTTACAGATTAAGTCCCTATTGTGTGATATGTTCACACCATTCCTTATTCAATATTTCAAGAGGAATATTATGGATGAGTTCTATTATACCTGAGAATATTTCAGGAAGCTTGGTATTGGAACAAATAGATCCTCAAATTAAGTAGTGGTCTTTTATGATGAATTTAATGGGAAGTTGAATGAGATCAGGAATGTCTCTAATGATAATCAATGAATTTTTTTAGAACTCTTTTTCTAGTATCTAGAAACTATTTGCATTTGTTAACCTCTTTTAACAAGGTCTATAAATAAGTTCAAGGGCTATATTCATATTATTCCTTGACAAAGCCAGTGGTTATTAGAAATCCATTTTCTAATATAATAAAGAAATTATGGAAACAAGTTTTCAAAACAAACAGGAAGTTATAGAATTCAATTTCTAGGTTTAGACAGATGGAACCAACCTCAACCTCAAGGCGTGCTTTTTTTTTATGAAAAAAACTCAAATATTCCTTTTTTCACTTGCACGCCTTTGAAAATTCACATATATATAAGGACACCTAGCCCCTATGTAAATAGTTTCATGTCCATATTTCCACAAGGGGGTCCTTAGATATATGCTTATACTTTCATATACCCTTTTACACTTACACATGTATGCATTTTTCATATCTATATTTAATCACACTTGTCCCCAATAATATATTCATACTTCCATGAGTGAATATATATAAAGGGGGAACTTATATTTCTATATTTATACCAAGGCATACACATGTAAGCCTTCATAAATGGTGAATCGAATCCACCTCAACAAAATCCAAACGCACTACAAAAATATAAGGAACCCTAAAATCAAAAAAGCTCTAATTAAAATTTGTCCAAAGAACAAAAATGGAATAAACCTTACCCAAATCCAATGTTTAACTCATTTTCTTCGATGGTGGTGGATAGAACTGGCCTCACCCTAAGAATCCACCTATAATAAAATAGTCATAAAAGAAATGAGATATAATGACTTCTTATATATATGTGATATGTGTGTCAATTGTACATGAAAAATGATACACGAATCCATAACTAACAATGAATAAATAATATTCAAAATGATATGTTCATCCCAATACTATATAACATGATCATTAATAAATATTTCTATTTTTCAAACATCCCTCATTCAGCTAAAATCAAAATTATTTAATCTCTGGTTAAAACCCCAAGAATCGATTCAATATCATCTATATTATACTTAAAAACTCATGATGTTTTTTTATTTTTTATCAAGAACATCTTTCACCCCCCCCCCTCGCACCAGCACCCCCTGCCCCACCCCCCACCCCCTTTCACACCTACCCCTAACACACACCCCTCCCCACCTTGCACCCCTCACCCAGCCCCTTTCACCTCCCACTGCCCCCTCCCCACTTCACACACCCTCCCCCTACACACCCCCCTCACCCCTCACCCTGCACACCCCCCTCCCCTGCCCCCTACCCACTACACCCCCCCCCCTCACCCTGCACAACCCCTACCCCCTCCCCCAGCACCCCCCCCCCCCCCCCGGCACCCCCACTGCCCCTTTCACCCCCCCCCCACCCTGCACACACCCCTGCCACCTTCTCCAATGCCCCCCCCCCCACCCCCACCCCCGCCCCTTACACCCCCATACCCCCTGCACACCCCCTTGCACCCCTCCTCCTATCCTTTCCCACCACCCATTTCTGGGTACTCAAGAACCTATAACACAACAAAATTATTTCATAAAAAATATCCAAGGCTATTTAAAATATATAAATATTCATAACATATCATTTATGGGTCACAATCCTCCCCCTATTTCAACATATTGTCTTTGAGAAGTATCCCCTTAGGCATCCTCGAACAACATGGGCAACTTCATGAACACCAAAATTGAGTTAAGAAAACTTAATGAATGTATAGTAATAAGGGGTCAAGTGAATTTTTAATTGGATAAATTTAATCAAAAGATTAAAAAAGTGACCCTTAAGTTTAGGAGTTCAAGATCCAAATAATTCAGTGAGATATTTAAGTTAAAGTGTTTAAATTGTGTTTGACTAGCATACCCTCATCCCCCCACTCAATTTATATCTAATGTTAAGACCGTAATGGGACCTAACAGAGTTGATCACTCAAATAGTGATAACCATAAACAATAAAAGTGCTAGGCAATCACTTTCCAATATATCTAGTCAGATTCAAACTACTCTTTCATCTACAGTAAACCTCAATCACTGTGAAATAGAGGACAGTGATTCAAGAAACCCAAAAATAGTGAATGGTTCAAATTTACAACTATATTCAATGTATCAGCATAGTTTAGAACTAGAATAGCTACACACAATGATGAGAATAATCATCCTCATGGTTATCCAAAGAGACACACTCTATAATTTCTACTAAGACCTTTATGGGAGAATAAAAATAAATATCATAAGAAATGGTTCTAAACCATATATGATCTATACCTTCAAAAACAAAAATCTCATTTAAAACTATGGGATTAACTAAAATCACTTAAATTTGATCAAACTGTAAAAATATGTTTCTTAGAAATACCCATATTTTATGTAACGACCCAAAATTTTTAATTATATTTTTTTCCTAATTTTGTGTGTTATTTTATTTTATACTCAAAAAAACTATATCCTTTAATTAATGAAGTGGGTATAATTAAAATGATAATGTTGGGTTTCGACAGTTATATGACCGTTGGTCAATATGACTGTTGGAATCTATAATCTTAACGTTGAGTTTTTATAAATACAGTTATCTTGGTTAATTAATACAGAAAGAAGATAGAATGGTCTCATCTAGTAGACACAATCCATATGAATCCCATCTGTTAGAGCTTGGGAAGGAGATAGCATCACTGGGCTTTGCTCTGGTCCAATCCCAATCCGAACTTCAACGTATGAAGCTTGAACGGAATCGCCTAAGGGAGAATTTCAAGCTGATAGAAATCACCACTCGAGAAATGTTGTCTGAGCCACCCCAAGATTCTATCACAATATCACACCTTACACTTATGTCCTATGCTGGTGTAATAAGGGGATATGTAACGAGACCTTAGCTTCTTTGTGTAATCCTTTTATATAAATAAATTTGTTATTTCTTCTTATGGAAATGTTTGTGAATTTCAAATATCTGGTTAAATATCGGATGTGTATAATTGATGAATTTAGGAAAAAGGGTATTTTAAAATATTTTTGTAATCATTAAATAATTAATAATGTGAAATTATTTTCAAAAAATGGTCTTCTACAGTTGTGATCAGTGAAAAATTTAGAGTCTAATAAGATCAGCTTGGTTTTTAGTGAATAGTAATGTAGGAATAGTAACATACCCGTATGAATAGTAATGAATAGTAATTTTGACAAAAAGAAATAGAAACTTCACCCATGAATGTATAAATACATTTTAGACATCTTAAAAGTGAAATATTGATCATAGTTTAAGTTTTGGTATTTTTGTACGCCATAAATATTTTATTTACAATTTTATAATTAATTTAATAATTTAAAATGGAAATTTATTTTTATAAAATTTAATCATAAATTTTTACTTTTTTGTCTTATGGGTATACGATATTTTTATGGGACCTTGATTACTTTTTTAAGGTATTACAAAATGAGTTATAGTTTTAAAGATGTATTTTTGGAATAAATAACAATTTTATTTAAAAATTAAATTAAAAATATTTAGAAAATCATTTTCATAAAATGGAATTCATTTTTTATTTCAGAGAATTGATATTAGGTTAGGATAATGTTTTGGGATTTTTCTGAAATAGTTGAATTATCGGTGAATACTAAAAATGCAGTTTTGAGTTTCGGGTGTTTAATGACATCATTAATGATGTAATAGTGATGTAAGATTTCTGGTAGACTTATTAATAGTTATATATTCTATGAGGTGTAACAAGTGTCCAATACCATGGGAAAATACCATGGTAAAGACCATGGTTTTTCAAATACCACCGATGAGGTGTCCCTTGGAAATTAATAATTTATTCACTCACTTTCCCTATAAATACCAAGACATTTCCCTCATTAATTTCATTTCAAAATCACCCTCAACGAAATTATGGTCTGCTTACCTCCCAAAGAGTCTTCCCAAGGTTCCCTCAAGCCTCCCAAGGTCCCAACCTTCAATCTTTAGAAGTTACTCTTCAAGGTAAGGGATCATTTCACCCTCCTCTTTTAAGTCATGAATTCTTGTATGTTGTGTCTTCTAGTTTCCATCTTTTTATGTTGAGGGTATGTTCTTATATGTTCTCATTTCTTTCCATTTCATGTCTAATTCCTGAGATACCCTTTTCTCCCTCATCAATTTGTTTTCTTTATTTTTATGTGATGTCGTTAGGCTGCCAAATGTTTCATAAAAGGAATCGCATCTTCTCTTTTCTTTCATGTTTCCTTTTCATGTGGTATGTCATTAAAATTTCCATACCATGTTCTTATCTCCATGTTATTCTTTATTTATACTGTATTATAAGTTATTTATTTGTGGGTTACTCTTGTATACTCTCTTTTCAATGTTCTCTAAAACCATGTTATATAGCCGTTATGATGCAGATATTTCACCTCAAAATTTCTATCTCTTTCTCTCCAGAAATTCTCTTGTTTTATTTATGTGAATACCCAGACCTATTTCATTTCTTTGGGTGTTCATAAATTTATAAATATTATTTATTTGATACTGGAATTGACATACATATAACTCTCACTCCCTTTCGATGGGTTATAAATGATATAATGATCTTATTTTTTTAAGAACTTTTAAAATGTCACAATCTTGAAATGAAACCCATTTCTTTTATTCTATGAGGGTTGTTTATGAAATGTTTGATTATGATATATGTGCATCACATGAAAGTAAAGTCATATTAATGGTGCTCCCTGATAACACTCCATTACATTGGGTAAAGAATTAATCTCTAGAGATGACAAGTTTCATGATCCCTTGGTGAATAACCTTGGTAATTTTTATGACACCTCGGAGATAAACCATGGTGATATGTTCATGAATATCTAAATTAAATGTTTTATAAACAAATTCAAGTTATGTTCCATGTTCTTTTTATTATCATATTCCTATAATTCCATTGCTCATGTCTTTATGTTGTTATTCAAGTTCTTATTGTTAAATAAGTAAACAGACTCCCTTGTTTACCCTTACTGGGACTTCTTCTCACCCTTTCCTTTGATATATGTCTCCAAGATGTGAGATTCAGTAATTTTACAAAGTATGAACCAATTATGAATCCTTAAGAGTGGTTTAGAGTAATTTTTTATGTTGTTTTCATGTATTGTGTTCCTAATTTCCAAGACACTAGACTTTAAAGATCCTCTGTTTGTAAAATGTAATGAAAAGTTATGTAATAAAAAGGCAGGATGCCATATTTTAAAAATTAGTATGACAACTCATTTAAAAAATAAAATAATATTGAAAATAATATCTCTTCCTTAAGAAAATAAAAAATCCATTTAATAGGGTAAAATTACAACTTCCCAAGTTTTGAATTTTAAAAAATATTAACTCCAAATTCGATAATCATAAACTTATTTAAAAAAAATATCACTAAAACTTCATAAATTTCTCCTCTATTTTCAAAACACCTCATGAATTTCATCATATGACCAAAAAATTTCTTGAAATCCCATTTTTTTAAATCATTTCCCAAATTATATAATGTAATCAAACACTTTCAAAGCATCGTGTAAAAGTCAAAACAAATCATAAACGTATTTTTTAATCCAAAACATCCACGAGTCCCACTTTCAAATTAATCACTGAGATGGTTTTAAATTAAAACACTTCATGAAATTTATTTTTATTTTAAATCATATCCCAATTTCATTTTAAACTCTACTCCTCTTGAAAACATTATTCATGATATTAAAAATGCTTTAAAAATAAGCCCCCAAAACCGGTTTTAGAATCAAAAAAATTCAATAAATGTACTTCTGTACAAGAAAATTAAATCACCAAACATAAACAAACCATAATGTGCCACAACAAACAAACAATCAATTGATCAATTGATTGATCATAAACAAAATCCAACCATGAGGTAAGCCCCATTTTAACCTCTCACATATAAGAGTTCCCCATCATCAAGGGGAACTCAAGGGATCCTAACAAGGTCTACTGAGTCAAATATATCAAAGGAAACCCCTATTAAGTTATCAATCCCAAATTCCATAATTTTTTATATTATGTACATGGTTTTAGACGGCCATGCAGTAAAAAATATCACCTGAAGGACCTATTACAACCATAAAATTATTATTTCACTCTTTAAACATAAAGAAATGCAATCTGGTTTCATCTAAATACATTTTCACATGATTTTAAAGACTCACACAACATAAAGCACATAAAAATCATATAAATTGATTATGAAACTTAGGGACCACCTACTATATAGTTATATGAGCTTCTCCATCCGATATTGATGGATGGACTGGTCTAAATCAATATGACTCCTCGAAAAAGATAAAATCCCCCCATGTTATGGATTTAGAATAAAGTGCTAAGAAATGGTGAGAGAGGTCATGATGGGTACCATTGGGCTTGGGGGTTCATGGGAAAAGGGTATCCAGGGAGAGGGAACCATAGTGAGATAGGTTGAGGGTAGAGGGTTGCATATCGGGGGAGGATGGAGGAGGATGGTGCCGCTGTGAGAGACATCAATGGAGGAGGGTTGTGGATTGGGGCAGGATGGAGGAGGATGGTGCGGTCGGGAGAGAGAGGTCAAGGGAGTAGGGTCGCAGATCGGGGGAGGATGAAGGATGATGGTGCGGAGGGTCACTGATCAGGGGATAATAGAGGAGGATCCTGACGGATTTTGGAAAAAAAGGGACAAAAAATTTTAGCCATGATTTTTTAATTAAACAGTGGATATAAATAGGCTATAACCATGTACCTATAAAATTATGGCTATAGGTCCATGTCTATAGCCTAGATTTCTAGTAGTGGATAAATAATAATAAAGAAAAAAAATCAAACTGTGGATGATGGTCGAACTGAAAATAGTTTTTGAAGATAAATACATCTATGGATGATGAAACAATGATAGAGGATGAAGAATAAAAACCATAGATCATGAAAGGATAATAAAAAACAAATAAAATAAACAAAAATGGTCATTTAGGATTAGCGTGTTTCCATAAGGGTCATCGTGTGTCGAGAACAAAGTTTTACAAATCAAAAAAATGAGGGTTCCTCTATCCCCTATTTTTTTTTAATATTTTCCATGTCAGTTTTTATAGAAATTGATGATGAAAATTAAATTGTTTTAAATTTATCACGTCGTTTTTTATAAAAACCCAACATGATAAATCCAGTTTTTTGAATTTTTGGCATCGTTTTATGTTAAAAATAACACCAAAAAGTTCCTACACATACATTTTGCTTCAGTTTATAAAAAATTGATGCCATAACTTCGATGTTGAAGCCACCTTTTCCACTAATGAGATAGACTTATGCAAAGAGTTTCATCCTAGGATAGAATTGATATTTTCACCATAATATAATATGTCTCCCATAGATCTTTAAGAGATGAAGTTGCGGTATGAGGACTTACAAGAGAAGATATTTGTGAGACACAAAGTTTCCCCCTAGGAATCCCCAACATAGTTTTACAAAAAGTAGGATAGAATTTTCAGATTATTTGTGGATTACAGGCACTTTAATCTTGTGACCTTGAAGAATAATTATCCACTACTGAGGATCGACGACCTCTTTGATTAGTTTAGTGGTGTTTGATGGTTCTGAGAGATTGACCTCATATTCGGCTATCACTAGCTGGGAGTATATAATGGGGATATACCTAAGATGAAATTCAGATGTTGTTACGGTCACTACGAGTACTTGGTGATATCATTAAGAATAAAAAATTCCCCATTAGTGTTCATGGGACTCATGAACCGGATCTTTTATACTTTCTTATACTGTTTCATGGAAGTCTCCATAGATGACATCTTAGTTTACTCAGCATCTGAGGAGGATCACACAAGACACTTGAGGATAGTTCTGGAAACACTATGATAGTACCATATTTATCGGAATCTATCTAAGTATCATTTTTAGATTCTGAAATTCAACTTTTTGCAACGCATCATCTCAGATGATGGAGTGGTGGTGGACCTAGTGAAGGTTGAGGCAGTACTTATCTTGGGAGCCACCAAAGAGTGTTATCGGGGTGTAGGGTTTCCTTTGGTTGGTAGGTTACTATGAGAGGTTTTTACCTGTCTTCTCCAGAATCTTGTCACCCTTGAAGAATTTTACTCTAAATGGGAAACCTTTTTTTGGATGTAAAGGTGAAAAAAATGATTTTAGGATCTAAGATAGAGGTTGATGAGGACTCCCATCTTGATATTGCGATAGGAGGGTGTTGAGTACGTAGTGTTCTGTGATGCATCATAGACTGAACTTGGTTGTGTTCTGATGTAGAGGAAATTGGTTTTCCCTATGGTTCATGGAATCTAAGGCCACATGAGTAGAACTACGTGCCCCATGATCTTGAGTGACTAGAATCAGTCTTTACTTTGAAGATGTGTAGACATAACCTGATGGGTGAGCATTTTATCATTTAATTTAACCGCAAGATTCTCAAGTATATATTCTTGTAGAATGATCTTAACTTGAGATGGTGGTTATGGATAGAGTTCCTTCAAGACTATAACTTTGATATTTTTTATACTTTTGGTAAGGGGAATGTGGTGAATTATTCTCTCAGCAGGAGATCTTGTTCTCAGTTATTGGCTAAGGCATCAGAGCAATTATACTCATTTTAGTTGTCCTTCAAGGACAAGGATAGTGATTCATATATTTATTTTATGGTTGTTGCCCTGCCAATTTTTAATCATTATAGAGATTATCATTAGGGAGATACCAACTATAGGACCTTATATACTTATATATCCACCGAACATGCTCCTGATGGATATTCTAAAGGTGGGGAGCATGTTATTATTTTTAGAGAATAGATGATGGTGACTTTGATGTTTTAGGAGTAGGTTTTGCATGAGTTTTATACATCCCATTTAGCATTACATCTAGGTGTGTAAAAGATATACCAGGACCTCTGACATCATTTTTTATGGACAAGTATGAATAAGGATTATATAGATTTTGTCTCTCGATGCCTTACTTTTCAGCAAGTGAAGGTTGAGCACCATGTTCCAATGAGTTTAGCTAAACCTCTCAAGGTGGTAGAGTGGAAGTGTAATAAGATATCCATGGACTTAATGATGGGATTACCACCTACATCTATAGGACAAAATTCCATATGGGTGATCATAGAACAACTCACCATGCCAGACCACTTCCTACCTATTTAAGAGTGGACTTTAGTAGAGAGCTAGGGATGCCTCTGCGTGCATGAGATAGTCAGAATCCATGGGTTTATCTTGATGATCATATCTTACCATTATTCTCACTTCATATCTAGGTTGTTTAGGGGATGATATGAGGATTTTGGGACATATTTGTGCTTGATCATAGAGTTTCACCACCAAACTTACATCTAAATAAAGCAGACCATCCAGGTCTTGGAGGGTATGTTGCAAGCTTTCCTGTTTGACTTTTTCCATAGTTGGGAGGATCACCTACTCTTGGTGGAGTTTTCATAAAAAAAACTACCATTCCACAATTTTTAGGGAATCATAGGAGGATTTGTATGGTAGAACCTATAGTTCACCACTTTGTTAGACTGATCCAGGAGATTCAGAACTCATGTGCCTAAGGTTGGTGTGAGCTACTACAGAGAAGGTGTAAATCATCCATGAGTGGATGAAGACTACATAGAGCCATTAAAAGTATTATATGAAATGAAAAAGAATACCTATGGACTTCGAGGAAGGAGACCATGTGTTCATGAGGGTCTCACCTTGACATGGATTGAGGTGATTTTTCGGAAGCATCATGTTATCTCCAAGATTCAGTCTTCCCTTCTAGATACTACATAGAGTTGGTGAGGTGTAATACCACTTAGCACTACCACTATAGTTAGACCAGGTACATGATGACTTCTACATGTCTCAGCTAATGAGGTACATTCATGACCAACCGCATGTTATCTTTTGGGTTGATTTGGACATCGAAGATGGATCTACCTTTGCAAGGTACCTAGTTGATATCAAGGATCAGAAAGACAAAATCCTAAAAGGGTGATCGATTCCCCTAATGTGTTTCCAGTGGTAGCATGGAAATATTCAGGAGATATCATGAGAGTGGGAGGCTCAGATTCACGTTCAGTACCCACATCTCATTATGTCGCCCTTGTTTTGGATTTTCGGGGCATAAACCCCTAATATGGGGAAAATGTAGTGTCTCATATTTTCTTTGTATTATTTTTGGATATTATATGGATTATTTTTAGATTAGGTGCTAAGATGGCGTGTGATTATGAGGCCCAGTGTGCCAAGAATAAATTCTTCAAATATATTGAATATATTAAATAGAACTTGTGCACAGTTTTCCCAAAAAAGTAGAATAACTCTAAAATGGAGGCTCAGATCATAAATCTGAGGGAACCTTTGAGTTCAAGATATAGGTTTTACCCAAGCTACAACATAATCTTTTTCAGCACAGTTTTTATGTGAAAAAAAAATTGTGGACACGAAATTAATAAAATAAATCAACTTAAGAATTTATTTTATTTTGTTCAATGCAGTAACCTAGTTCCTCATTAAATATTCGGTATGGATTTTATTTTGATTTTTTCTTCTAAACCCTAGAGATCTATGATCTTTGGGAAAAAATTGTTTTTGAAAAACAATGGAAAATCAGAATTGGATCATGTATTGTTGCAGCAATGGAGACCATAGATTGTGTGAGTCTCTTCAACACGGTCTGGCACAGGGATAACTGGAAATGTCATGTGCCCCCTGGTACATGTCGTGTAACCCCTTCAAGAGTGCTTGTGGATCTTTGTTTTCTTAGTTTGGACCAAAATAGGTTTATTGTGTTTCCATTGGTCCTTTCCCTTGAGGTTAAAATACAGCAATACATTCATATCATTGGATTGTGATACCCTCTCGAGGTCGAGTCTCAAAAAAAAAGTTGTTGTGTCCCTCCATGAGACTAGAGTGTTATCCATTAAAATATTTTGTTCTTTTTTTAGGGTTTTTTGAATCAGTGTGTGTAACAGCCCAAGATTTTATAAAGAAATATTCTTTTTAATTTTATTAATGTTTTGTGTTGTACGCTACACCAAAAGGAGCTTGCACAACACACATCCTTGACTTGACTTGCATTACACGCAATCGCGACCTTCCTCGATAGCGTGTGTAGTACGCAATACCGAGTTTCACTAAACAACGATATGCTATAAAAATATTATTAAAACTAGCCGTTATGAATAGTAATAACCACTTTTTGAAATCCAGTAAATCTTATTTTTCAAAATGAACTTTATTTTTGGATTCGGAGTATCGAATTTAGCCTAAGGTGAAATTTTGGTACTTTTCGGATAACTTTCATATTTTGATGAATAGTGAAAATGACTAAATTTTAATTAAAAACAACTTTTTTAATCGAAATAATTAATAATGATAAATTATTAATTTGAGTGATTTTAAAGTATATTTAGAATATATTTTTACAATTTAATACAATTTTGGTCATTGAATGTAATTTCACATTTAAACCAGACATAATCAAGTGTCAATCTTTTGATAGATATTGTTTCTTAAAAACACGCTATTTGTTTTAACAGCGGGATTTAATTATAAAATTAATTAATGCAACTTCTATGTTATGAATTTGGTTAAATAGATTTCATTTTTGATTTCAGAATATGAAATATAGCTTAGGATGAAATTTTGGCATTTTTCTGAAAACCTTCAATTTTTGATGAATAGTGAAACCACTAAGTGGTAGGTTAAAAACTGAATTTTGCATAAAACTTAATTTTACCGCTTCTGTAAATGGAATTTCAAAAATCCGAGAGACACGGTTAATATCAAGGACTAAAATGTGGTTCAATGAGATGAAAATAATTTTTGGTGAATAGTAACTTTTTACTTTTTTTACCGCGGTTAATAGTAAATAGGGTAACTAAGGGTAAATATGATATTAATATTACCCTAACACATGTCCTAATTCTATTGGACAAGTGTAATTCGACCAAAAACAAACTTAGGAATAAAATATGACCATTTAGGCCCACTTGGATTAGATTAGGACATTTATTATTAATTTATTTAAAGAAGGGTTAAAATAGTTAAAATCAAAGTTTAATAAGTAAATCATTTTTAATATGGTATTTTATTTTTAATTTTTAGACATCAAATAATATAATTTATTTATGACACAAAGATGATGCAGTAATTATCTTATTAATGAAATATTGACATAATTGATAATATAAATACCAAAATAAATGTAATTTAAGACTTTTTATGAATTACACTAATTTTCTAGGTTACTATGATATATTAATGTTGATTTAATCAACTTGTTTCGAACATTTAATTCTGTTATGACTTTCACAAAAATCATATATCAAATAGTGTCAAAATTGACACAAAATAGTTTTTAAATCAAATATTATATTACTAATTGTTATTTTATTCCTAAAAATCTAAGGTTCGGTCAAATGACTTAGATAAGGATATATATATTAATAATAAACAATTTGGGGTTCGTTTGGCATGTTATAGTAAGTGTATTAACCATATAGTGAAAGAAAACAAAAAGACACGGTAAAAGTTAAATTATTTAACTTAGAGTTAAATCTAATTGATAAGGTTTAAAATAATATCCAAACATGTCTAAATTTGATTGGTTGATGAGATTACAACCCTATCTCATCTAATCTTTGAATATGAGTCATTTTTGGAGGTTTTTAAGTGGGGTTAGATTTATTATAAATTAATATTTTTAAGAATTCCTAAGGTGCCCCTCTCCTCCCCTATAAAAGGACACCTCCTCCCCCTCCTCCTCACACCAATTTGAGCACTCAAGATCGGCCAACCCCTGCCAAAATCTCTTCTCCACTTCCCTAGCAACATCCTAGAGGTTCTGGTCTTACTCAAAGACCAATTTTAGTTCCCTAAGAGGAGGTCTCCAAAAGGCGCTTCAAAGAAGAGGTAATTACCGTTACCAATTCTTTCATCTTTATTTCTTCTTCCACTTCTTCTTCTTAGGTTGTTTCATTATGAAGTAATAACATCAGTATCACTCATATACTGATATGTTATTATAAGTATGAAACAACCCTATTTCACCATCTATCCATCCTACGGAAAAAGAAATCACCGCGCGTGCGTACGTACGGAATACCGTCTCCACGCCGTGGTGTAATCTATTTTCCACCACCACCTTACATGGATGGGTATAATGGTGTAAAGAATAACTATAAATAGTTATTACAACATCATATTGATTCTGATATATTGTATAATCCACTCCAATTCAATTCAATATTTATAGAAATGATATCATCGCTCGTGCGTACGTACGGACTACCGTCTCCACGACGCGATGAGATTCATTCTCCATGTTAACCATTTAAGAATGATTATAATGTATATATAAGAAATAATAATGAAATATATGACATTATAAATCTACTGGATTTATGTATATATATACATATGTATGTCATCTACTTACTTCCATTTCAAGACAATAAGGAAAGGAAAACAGCGTTCATGCGTACGTACGGACTACCGTCTCCATGAACGGTGTTTTTCATTTTATTTATCTACCTATTATATATATATATATACTGAATATATATGATATATAAATCATATTTTATATTCTGGAAGTAAGTAAATAATGATATAAGTAATAATGATGTCAAGAACAACAAGTCAAAACACCTACGATAAATGAAACGATTTTACCCAAAACGCTTCTTTAACATGGAATTTACAAAAGAACGGGTAATATAATGTCATAAGTAAACCATATATGATATCATAACAATGAATATGATCCTGTAATAAGTCAATGACATTATTTAAATCATTATACAGGAGGTTCGGACACATACGAAGCAAATTGGACCTAAGGTAAGGGAAATATCACAATCTCATTTTTATCCGAGATTGTTTATTCGTAAGTATTTTCTGGGGTGTATTTTATCATCCACATCCATGTTCCCTCAATATGTAATATTGTTTCCATCCACTTTCAATAGTTTAAATCCAATTTTACCCTTAGGTGATTTTTTAGTAAAGAATATGAAAGGAATCTTTTGTCGTTTTTCCGTACGAGGTACTTTTTGACTTTTCCGACAAAAGTACGAAGAATGTTTTTTTTAACTTATACGGCATGAATGGATTTTTAAAACATTATTTCCAAGAAGCTTCCTTTACAAGTATTCAAGTTTATTTTTAATAAACTTCTTTTATTTTAAAATTGTATGACATGTTAAGAAAGGAAAAGTGTTTTTGAAAAAGAAAGGATATTTTCCTCAAGAATGGAGTTCAAGTGTTTTATCAAAATTATTTTCCATCTAAGATAATAAAGGGTTCTGTTTTTATCTCTATTATTATATTGATTTGATCATGTTATGATGGAATTATTTTTTTTATGAATTCCTTTATCTTATATGAATTGTTTTATGATGTCATGTTGTTTAAGAATCCCATTTTTATTACATGGGTTACACTATGATGTATGTTTTATGATTATGTGGCACACATAAGAAAGGATTCATTATAAGATGGGTGGGACCTATATCTCCCTCCAATGCATTGGGTAAAGATTTTATATCTCATGAGATAGACATGGCTGGAATGGTAGGTTATACCGGTTCAGTGAAACAGGATTGAAACGAGGATTACTCGATTCAGAAAGGGACTTTGTCCACTAAGATAGTCTTGGCAATGAGTCTTGACTAACAAGAAATGATTCTCTATGATTATGTGTGTATGCCACAATGAGTAATGTTTTAAGTTATGATTTCATTTCACTACTATGATTTATCCCATGTTATGAAATTATGCTCTCTTTTGCAGGTTAAGATTTCCAAAAATGTTATGTTCTTATGAAAATTATGTGATTGATATTTCCTTTTTTACCCTTACTGAGCATTTGAGCTCACCCCTTTTATGTCTTCTTTTCCCCAGGATATAAAGAAAGGTTTTAGGTAAAAAAAAAGGGAAGATCTTTATGGGAGATGTTGAAGATCTTTCACCACGATTAGAAGATTATAGTCCGAGTTTCCAAAGACACTAAACTATTACGGTCCTTGTGTGTGTGTTTTTGTAATGTACTAAGTATTCCGCAAAAAATAATGTAATGTACATGTACGTCAGGCTTCGGGTCTCTACAGTTGGTATCAGAGGAATGTTTTAGTCAACCTTTGGAAACTAGGATGCGAAAACGTTAGTGAGATCCCTAGAGGTATTTCTAAGGTATGTCTAGGGATGTCCCTAAGGTTAAGTATACGTATAGGTTATAGTACTATAACTACGCTAACGATCATTTAATTAAACCTAAGATGTTAGATGTTCAAGGTACTCCCCCTTTATTATGTTGTTTTCCCTAGCATGATTTTTGCCTCTCACGCTATTCTTTTTGGGTTTTAGAAAATGGCTGGAAACAAGGTGATTCACGATAATGGAGGAAATGATGGACAATGGAATGATATTCTTTATGAGCAACCAAATGAAATGGGATTTGGAAGTCCAAACATCATTATTATGCCGAATCAGCAATCTCATAATATGATCAATAAAGTAAAATTTGGTAAGTTTCCTGACTCGGCTAATAAGAGAAAGATGGAGTTTCATGATGATCATAGAGGAAAGAAAGTTCAATTTCCCCTATGTAAATCATGTGGGAAGAGGCATCAAGGAGAATGTTTCAAAGGAACTGGAAGATGCTTTGGGTGTGGAAAAGAAGGACACAAAGCTAGTAAGTGCAAAGGAAAAGGTTCAGTTAATACCAGGGATGAGGATAATGGTATTGCTACGACATCAAAAATGGTTAAGTGTTTTAAATGTGGAATGTATGGGCATTATGAAAACAAATTCCCTAAGGGAAAGACTCATGAAGAGAATCAGTATGGTCATATGGGAAGTATTTATGTGGATGATGATGAAGAGACTACCAATGGTATGTGAGATGAAAGAATTGTTGAAGCTCGGTCAATGGTTTAAGAATGTAGTGGAATGATTACATGTTTATCATGTGTAATGTTGTATAAGTAATCTCATGGTACTATGGAATAAAGAGACATGTAAGGATTGTAACATTGTTGTCTGATTAATGTTACCAGTATCCATGAAAGGTTATTCAGATATTTTTGGAATGAAGATGATATGCGCATAATGAAGGATAAGGGGAAAATGAAATGTTTGACAGTATTCATGAGCTCATGATTGATATAAGGACTAAGTGATATCATGGTTTGAGTATATAGAATTTTGAGGATTTCGGTATGTGAAAAGTGTTAACTTTTAACTGCATTCAAGTTTTCACTAAGGTTCAATGGGTATTCAAGAGAGTACAAGATTAAGGCCTTTAAATGTTTGGAATGTGACCAACAAGATATATCTTATGATATGTGGGGATCAACGACAGTATTAAATCTCTGGTAATCGTTGTCACTATATTATGAGAGTGGACTACAGTATTATGTATAAGCCTAAAGATTAGACTGGATTATGTTGGACATAAGTTAGTATTGTTTAAGGATAGAATATTTTCGATATTATTGATGGGATGTTATAGTAACGTAGTTTTAGAAAAAGGGACAACCTGCAGGACGGGCGACATCCCATCGCTTCGGACAAGGCTGTAGGAATCGAACCCACAACCGAAGTGCGACTGGCCTTTATCGCCTACCACTGGCCTACAGGAAGTCCCTGTTTAGTAGAAACTAGTTTTATTATATTAAGCAGTATGATATATGATGTATAAGTCCATTTTAGGAACCATATGTGATTAATCTCACTATAGAATGACTTATGTATATTTAATAACTTTTTCTAACCTTTTGTTTGAGACAGATGGAATGACCCATCATTCTATCACATAATCTGCTAACACTTCACAAATAACAAATTCAACTTCATTTATTTAAGAGATGAAGTAGAAATTGTTCAAGGCACGAACAAAAGTGAGATTGTACCAAAATAAAGTAAGTATTTATTTTAAGCAAATTTTCAACTTTAGGGAAATGATCTTGAAAACCAAAAATGTTGTCCTAGTGATCTTATACCTGATGAATCAGATGGTACCTTATATCATCACAAATCTATGGATTTGTGATTACTGGCTTTTTCATAGCCATGTTCTCTACCACTCTCCATCAGAACATGATGGTTAGATTTCTCTTCCATATCCATATTTTCACCTATGTGGAAACCCAGTGATTAGTTTATTTGGGTAACCGTTACGTTTCATACTTTTTTTTTTTAAAGATTGGTTTTGATATTCCTTTTTACAATGTGGGTTTATATTAAAGAAACTTTCGAATAGTAAAACATTTATAACCCCGACGAATTTCGAGGGCGAAATTCATTTTAAGGGGGGTAGAATGTAACAGCCCAAGATTTTATAAAGAAATATTCTTTTTAATTTTATTAATGTTTTGTGTTGTACGCTACACCAAAAGGAGCTTGCACAACACACATCCTTGACTTGACTTGCATTACACGCAATCGCGACCTTCCTCGATAGCGTGTGTAGTACGCAATACCGAGTTTCACTAAACAACGATATGCTATAAAAATATTATTAAAACTAGCCGTTATGAATAGTAATAACCACTTTTTGAAATCCAGTAAATCTTATTTTTCAAAATGAACTTTATTTTTGGATTCGGAGTATCGAATTTAGCCTAAGGTGAAATTTTGGTACTTTTCGGATAACTTTCATATTTTGATGAATAGTGAAAATGACTAAATTTTAATTAAAAACAACTTTTTTAATCGAAATAATTAATAATGATAAATTATTAATTTTAGTGATTTTAAAGTATATTTAGAATATATTTTTACAATTTAATACAATTTTGGTCATTGAATGTAATTTCACATTTAAACCAGACATAATCAAGTGTCAATCTTTTGATAGATATTGTTTCTTAAAAACACGCTATTTGTTTTAACAACGGGATTTAATTATAAAATTAATTAATGCAACTTCTATGTTATGAATTTGGTTAAATAGATTTCATTTTTGAATTCGGAATATGAAATATAGCTTAGGATGAAATTTTGGCATTTTTCTGAAAACCTTCAATTTTTGATGAATAGTGAAACCACTAAGTGGTAGGTTAAAAACTGAATTTTGCATAAAACTTAATTTTACCGCTTCTGTGAATGGAATTTCGAAAATCCGAGAGACACGGTTAATATCAAGGACTAAAATGTGGTTCAATGAGATGAAAATAATTTTTGGTGAATAGTAACTTTTTACTTTTTTTACCGCGGTTAATAGTAAATAGGGTAACTAAGGGTAAATATGATATTAATATTACCCTAACACATGTCCTAATTCTATTGGACAAGTGTAATTCGACCAAAAACAAACTTAGGAATAAAATATGACCATTTAGGCCCACTTGGATTAGATTAGGACATTTATTATTAATTTATTTAAAGAAGGGTTAAAATAGTTAAAATCAAAGTTTAATAAGTAAATCATTTTTAATATGGGGTTATACATAAGATAAATTCGACTATAAATATTCACTATAAATCTAAAAAGATTTCCTACATGATGGTATTTTATTTTTAATTTTTAGACATCAAATAATATAATTTATTTATGACACAAAGATGATGCAGTAATTATCTTATTAATGAAATATTGACATAATTGATAATATAAATACCAAAATAAATGTAATTTAAGACTTTTTATGTATTCCAAAAATTTTCTAGGTTACTATGATATATTAATGTTGATTTAATCAACTTGTTTCGAACATTTAATTCTGTTATGACTTTCACAAAAATCATATATCAAATAGTGTCAAAATTGACACAAAATAGTTTTTAAATCAAATATTATATTACTAATTGTTATTTTATTCCTAAAAATCTAAGGTTAGGCCAAATGACTTAGATAAGGATATATATATTAATAATAAACAATTTGGGGTTCGTTTGGCATGTTATAGTAAGTGTATTAACCATATAGTGAAAGAAAACAAAAAGACACGGTAAAAGTTAAATTATTTAACTTAGAGTTAAATCTAATTGATAAGGTTTAAAATAATATCCAAACATGTCTAAATTTGATTGGTTGATGATATTACAACCCTATCTCATCTAATATTCGAATATGAGTCATTTTTGGAGGTTTTTAAGTGGGGTTAGATTTATTATAAATTAATATTTTTAAGAATTCCTAAGGTGCCCCTCTCCTCCCCTATAAAAGGACACCTCCTCCCCCTCCTCCTCACACCAATTTGAGCACTCAAGCTCGGACAACCCCTGTAAAAATCTCTTCTCCACTTCCCTAGAAACATCCTAGAGGTTCTGGTCTTACTCAAAGACCAATTTTAGTTCCCTAAGAGGAGGTCTCCAAAAGGCGCTTCAAAGAAGAGGTAATTACCGTTACCAATTCTTTCATCTTTATTTCTTCTTCCACTTCTTCTTCTTAGGTTGTTTCATTATGAAGTAATAACATCAGTATCACTCATATACTGATATGTTATTATAAGTATGAAACAACCCTATTTCACCATCTATCCATCCTACGGAAAAAGAAATCACTGCGCGTGCGTACGTACGGAATACCGTCTCCACGCCGTGGTGTAATCTATTTTCCACCACCACCTTACATGGATGGGTATAATGGTGTAAAGAATAACTATACATAGTTATTACAACATCATATTGATTCTGATATATTGTATAATCCACTCCAATTCAATTCAATATTTATAGAAATGATATCATCGCTCGTGCGTACGTACGGACTACCGTCTCCACGACGCGATGAGATTCATTCTCCATGTTAACCATTTAAGAATGATTATAATGTATATATAAGAAATAATAATGAAATATATGACATTATAAAGCTACTGGATTTATGTATATATATACATATGTATGTCATCTACTTACTTCCATTTCAAGACAATAAGGAAAGGAAAACAGCGTTCATGCGTACGTACGGACTACCGTCTCCATGAACGGTGTTTTTCATTTTATTTATCTACCTATTATATATATATATATACTGAATATATATGGTATATAAATCATATTTTATATTCTGGAAGTAAGTAAATCATGATATAAGTAATAATGATGTCAAGAACAACAAGTCAAAACACCTACGATAAATGAAACGATTTTACCCAAAACGCTTCTTTAACATGGAATTTACAAAAGAACGGGTAATATAATGTCATAAGTAAACCATATATGATATCATAACAATGAATATGATTCTGTAATAAGTCAATGACATTATTTAAATCATTATACAGGAGGTTCGGACACATACGAAGCAAATTGTACCTAAGGTAAGGGAAATATCACAATCTCATTTTTATCCGAGATTGTTTATTCGTAAGTATTTTCTGGGGTGTATTTTATCATCCACATCCATGTTCCCTCAATATGTAATATTGTTTCCATCCACTTTCAATAGTTTAAATCCAATTTTACCCTCAGGTGAGTTTTTAGTAAAGAATATTAAAGGAATCTTTTGTCGTTTTTCCGTACGAGGTACTTTTTGACTTTTCCGACAAAAGTACGAAGAATGTTTTTTTTAACTTATACGGCATGAATGGATTTTTAAAACATAATTTCCAAGAAGCTTCCTTTACAAGTATTCAAGTTTATTTTTAATCAACTTCTTTTATTTTAAAATTGTATGACATGTTAAGAAAGGAAAAGTGTTTTTGAAAAAGAAAGGATATTTTCCTCAAGAATGGAGTTCAAGTGTTTTATCAAAATTATTTTCCATCTAAGATAATAAAGGGTTCTGTTTTTATCTCTATTATTATATTGATTTGATCATGTTATGATGGAATTATTTTTTTTATGAATTCCTTTATCTTATATGAATTGTTTTATGATGTCATGTTGTTTAAGAATCCCATTTTTATTACATGGGTTACACTATGATGTATGTTTTATGATTATGTGGCACACATAAGAAAGGATTCATTATAAGATGGGTGGGACCTATATCTCCCTCCAATGCATTGGGTAAAGATTTTATATCTCATGAGATAGACATGGCTGGAATGGTAGGTTATACCGGTTCAGTGAAACAGGACTGAAACGAGGATTACTCGATTCAGAAAGGGACTTTGTCCACTAAGATAGTCTTGGCAATGAGTCTTGACTAACAAGAAATGATTCTCTATGATTATGTGTGTATGACACAATGAGTAATGTTTTAAGTTATTATTTCATTTCACTACTATGATTTATCCCATGTTATGAAATTATGCTCTCTTTTGCAGGTTAAGATTTCCAAAAATGTTATGTTCTTATGAAAATTATGTGATTGATATTTCCTTTTTTTACCCTTACTGAGCATTTGAGCTCACCCCTTTTATGTCTTCTTTTCCCCAGGATATACAGAAAGGTTTTAGGTAAAAAAAAAAGGGAAGATCTTTATGGGAGATGTTGAAGATCTTTCACCACGATTAGAAGATTATAGTCCGAGTTTCCAAAGACACTAAACTATTACGGTCCTTGTGTGTGTGTTTTTGTAATGTACTAAGTATTCCGCAAAAAATAATGTAATGTACATGTACGTCAGGCTTCGGGTCTCTACAGTGTGACCCCCCCAGATTAGGGTGTTTATCCTCCATATAGTAGGATTTATCTCTAGGGTTTGTGGAATTGTTGAAATATGATCCCCTACAAATCGATTTAATCCATATGAGATTCGTAGTACCCCCCTGCGGTTCTAGAAATGACCCCTATCTATGTATCAGAGACTTCTTAGAACAGTGAGATCTTATCATGTCAGGACTATTGAGATATACCTCTTCATAAAGTGTCTCTGATAATATCATGGCTCATGGAGTGGATTATCCCAGAATGAGCATTGATTCGAGTTGAATCAAGTGGTTGTTATTTGGTAATGACCATCTGGTGGTGTAGTGACTTTCCTAAGTATATCTGGGTGTTTCTGTTATACATTGATTGTCATATTTTTTACTGAGATGACTGTACTTGGAGTTTTTTTTGTTTTTTTTAGTGTGACCTAAAAAGTATTATTATACTCACCCCTACATGGTATTTTCCCACACATGCCGTGTCTTATGTAGACAAAATCCCATTTGATAGTTTCCTACAAGGAAAGGGAGTGGGTGGAGCATAGTTGGAGATTTTCAGATTGAGGTGTTTTATCAGGATCATTATTTTGGATCTAGTCCTATCCCTTGTAGTAGTATGGAATCTTTATAGTTTTTTGTTGGGATTGTAATTGGACACTTTTCCACTTTCAGTACTTCTATAGTCGTACTCTGTTGTGGTATCTTATATGTATGCATGCATTGTATTAAATTTTTAAAATTTAAGTATTGTTTAGGCTTGGAGATTTGCATGTGTGTATAGGTACTTTAGGTTAATGTATCACATTTTTGGGATATGCCTACTTGGAGTTGGTCTCCCAACACTAGCCTATTGGGGGTGGTCTTGAGGTTGTCATGGTTCGGACCTCAGCGATTCGGGTCGTGATAATTATTTTTACTGATGACTATTATAGGGAATTTATCTCTACTTAATGTGGTATATGTCAGATTAAAGGAAAATTTTAAATAATACCAACATGAATTAGAAAACCATCCTAGTAATAAGTGTTGGTTTCAGACACAACAGAAGTGTTGTGGTGGAGGGAGATATATTAAAATTTACTTTAATAATTGTAGCTCGAAACCAAGAGATATGATATTTCACATAAAATTTATAATTAGTTTATTTAATATCAGAATAAATAAATGTCTGGGCTAAGTAAAATTCTTCTTTGATAATTTTTTTTCATCTTAAATGGACCTTCCATATTACTTATGTTGACTTGTGAGGATCCAAGGGTTGAATCCCCCTAGAAATGATTCACTCTTGCTATAATAGTCTTTGAGAAACGACACTCATTCTTTGTGTTCTAGTGCAGCGAATCAAATTTCTTGCATTGTTCATTCTTGATCATTCATTATTCGGTCTTGAAGAAATTATCTTTTGGGTTTCTCTTTCTTGAGAGAGAGATAGGAGAAGGATTTGAGATAGAAATTATTTTTCATGACAAGACTCTATTACCAAACAAAAAATTGGTTTGAAATGCATTACACAATAGAAATAGATTTCTATTTATAGATCTAGGATTTAAGTTGTAAAATTTAATTGCATAAAATCCATTAAATATAATTAAAATCATTAACGAAATCTAATTCCACAAAATATTATTATTATTATTATTATTATTATTTGGTTTTTTAACTTGTCCAAAATAGATAAATAATATTTACCAGATCATAAATAATTATTTTATCCCTGAACACGGCCTTGCTCCAATCAAACTCCTATTGAATTTATTGAACACCCAAATAAATATTTTATTCTCTTAGATAAATATTTTGTTCACAAACTAGTAAATATTTACTTATTAAATATTCAATAAATTAGATATATTTTATTCACAACCCAATGAATAAATATTTATTAATTTTATGCGATCAATATAACTTGAATAAAATTATTCCTCGGTCTTGAGAATTATATTTATTACATTAATTAAATTCAAATAGAATTTAATTGAGACCAATAGAAACACTTAGTGTGAGACCCTCTAGGATTATTTCTCATTGGCATAAAGCTAGATTGCCTAAAATCCAATATTACTATCTAGAAATGGGTCAAGGAACCCAAGATAAAGAACTTAATGTCTCAATGTTGACAACCACATACAAACAATCATTGTGTAATATAATCACTTTTTCACAATATCTGATGAAGTGGGTTACATGAAAATGTAATCAACTTACATACTCGATACATCATTCTTTGACTATCTAAAATAATCTTGTCATTACATCATGGACATGGAATTTAGTGTAAAGGTTCAATTTCAATCAATGGGATGAGATATCAACTTCCATAAATATGGAAGGTACAAATCCTTCCTATACTTATCCATTAATTACATGTCATTCATGTTGTACCCAACGTACCCTACTAGCTACCAACATATGGAACGATGGTTTTGGTCAAAAATATATGTGTGAGATTTGTGACATGAATTAATGATAATATTAAAGCCTAAGGACCATTGAACACACTCGTATATAGGAATATATGATGACACCAAAACATTCATAATTCCTACTGGTGGGTCCGTTCTCATAATATCTCATCTTGAAGATTACCAAGTGCGAAATTCATGAAATGAATTATCATCTTCTTATAAGTACTCTCACCTGATGGTCTATATACTATATGTCCCATCATAGTATATTATCCAACAACAAAACTATGTTAAGAATATTTTCATAGCACATCAAGGTTCTCATCTTAGCGGAGAACTACTATAACCTTATCAATGTGACAAATAATCTTGGAAATTACTACATTAAAGTCATGTAGAAAAATGAAATACATGAAGTAATATGTTTAATTTAATATTCAACACAAAATATATTAATTTAATTAAAGTAAAAAACTGCTGGTTCTAGGACACCAAATCTAAAAGACTCTCACTTGGACTAGATCCAACAGCCTACAAAATTCAGTCTACTAGAACTCACATGATAATCATGATTCTACTGATTCAAGGCTTTAGTCAAGTGGTCCGCCATTGTATTTTTTAGAAATACTACTCACTATAACCTCACCTTTTTGAGAAAAATACCCCATGAGAAGATACTTCTAATGTATTTTCTTCATCTGTTGATGTGACCATTGCACTTTTTTGAGATCCACTACTATATTATTTTCTCACTAGTCTGTGGTGGGATCTTTACTACTAGGTACAACATCTATCTCTTAGACTAAATTGTTCATCCAAATTTATTCTTTAGATACCTAATAATATTCAATATACTAAGAATCTATTGTAAAATCTATGACCACATCCTACTTTGAGCTATTCTAACTCATAGCACCTCTATTCATAGTGAATATGTATTCGTTTTGTGAATTCATTTCATATAGATCAATTTTTAAACTACCATCTACATATCCTATGATGAATAGTTCCCCATATCCACCATAAAATGTGAACATATCCTTATTATTACTCTAATACTTAAGGATAGTCTTGACTACCATCCAATGGAAGCTATTGTACATAATGCATAGGTGACATCTAGCCTAGTACATAGCATAGCATACATGATTGAACCAATTTTTGTTGCATTTTTAATCCTTTACATTCTATTTCTTTCCAAATGGTTCTGAGTAAATATTTTCTTGGAAATATTAATTCCATGTGATGTTGGAAACAATCCCCTCTTGGATTGTTCCATACTGAATCTCTTCAGTATCTTATCAATGTATATACTTTGACTTAGGCTGATAAACATCTGGGATATATCAAGATGGATCTTGATCCTAGGAATATATGATTCCTTGCAAAAACAATTTATGTAAAATCTGTTATTCACCCATACATTAACAGATTGTAAGACTGGTATTTTATTTAAAACAAATAATTTGTCATCAACATATACTACTAATAAAACGAATGCACTCCCAATAAACTATTGGTAGACACAAGGCTCACATTCGTTCTTTATAAAACAAAATTCTGTTATGTCCTCATCAAAATGAATGTTCCATAACCTGGATAATTTCTTTAATATGATTATTGATTTTTTCAACTTTCATATCTTACTAGCATCCTTAGAGTCACAAACCCTTCATGTTGTGTCAGTGATACATATTCATGAAGGTTCCCATTAAATATGGTTTTTTTTAAATAAATTTTCTAAATCTCATAGTCATAGTAAGACATAATTATATGTATAATTTTGATGGATTTCAGCATTTTAATTGCTGAAAAGGTTTCATCGTAGTCAATTCCTTGACATTGTTCAAACCTCTTTGCAACTAGTTACAACTTATAGGTACAGACTTGTTCTTCTATCTCTATTTTCTTCTTGAATACCCATTTTCAACCAATGGGCTTTAAATCCACTAAAGGATATACCAAAATACAAACTTGGTTTTGGTACATGGAATCCATTTCATAATTCATGGCTTCTTCCCACTTGGAAACATCTATTCCACTTACTTCTTCATTTTAGGTTAGAGGATCATTGTTATATACTAATAATGAGTCATCATCCTCAGTAAATAGAAAACCATACCATTATGGTTATCTAACCTCTATTGTACTCATATGTAGTACTTGTTCCTCTAGAATAGTTCCTTCTTCCATAGGGATTTGTGGAATCTAATCATGTCCCAACTATTGTGTTCCTTAAGCCTTCAATTCATCAAATTTTATCTCACTCCCACAATATCTTTTGGATATGTTATCACTCTCAAGGAATATAGGGTGTCTTTCCATTATAAATTTTTGTCTAAGGGGTCATATAGGTAATATCCCCTTTTTCCTTGGGTAATCCTATAAAGGTACTCCTTGTGCCTCCAGGTGATTTTTTTTCATGAATAGGCCTTAAAAAATCCTTTTTTTTTCACACACATGTAAATTTAGTGACATGGTTTTCCTTCCACTCCAAAATACATATGTAATACCATTTATCGATTTAGTGGGTACTTAGTTTAGTATGATTTTAGTTGTTTGTAACACATTTCCCCAAAATGATAATTGAATACTTACATGACTCATCATTAATCTCACCATGTCCAACAAGGTGTAGTTTCTTCTTGTTTCTTACACTATTCCACTGAGGCGTGTAAGGAGGAGTGAGTTGGGATAGGATCTCAAACTCCCATTAGTAATCAATCAAGTATTGATTAAGATATTCTCCACCATAGTTGGGGCATAGTTACTTAATCTTCCTAACAAGATGGTTCCCAACTTCAACCTTGTATTCCTTGAATTTATCACAAGAATATAACTTGTAACTCAATAATTTAATATATCCATATCTACTAAAATAATCAGTAAAAGGTATGAAGTATGAGTACCCACCCCATTCTTCAATAGGAAATAGTCTGCACACATTGATATAAACTAATTTAAGAAGCTCTTTATCCCTTTCATCTTTCCCACTAAATTGGGATTTGGTCATTTTTCCTTGTAAACATGTGTGGCATACAAAATTTGGTTTTAGTTAAAAAAGAATCTAAACATACATATTGATCTAAGTTTTTCAATATTTTTTTATTTACATGACCTAGCCAGTGATGCCATATTTGGGTGTGGTATGAGTCATGTGAAGTAACATCTTTATTGATTTCCATTATTTGGTTCTTGTAATCCAACACGTAAAGACCATTATGTAATTGTGCCTTACCATAAAAATTTTTACCTTTATAAAATAATTGTGATTTATTTCCAAATTTGAAAATGAATCCATTTGTATATAGTATGGATATATTAATAATGTTTTTGGTAACTAGAGCCACATAATAAAAACCCTTTAAAACCAAAATCATTATGATCAACAATGTGTGGTGGTAGTCTCTGATAGCTACAACATCAAGTTTAGCTCTATTGGCTACTCATATATCTACCTCCCATCGGTCAATTTTTTTGAATCTGCATGGTTTGTGTATTTTAGTACATATGTGATCACAACAAGTTGTATCTAATACCAAATTTTTATAAATAGATATGTTGCACTCTGTAATAAATGCACCTGAAGCTTATCCTTTCTCCTTTAGTTGGGTGTCATTTTTCTTCCATTGTCCCTTCTTAACACATGCAAAACGGACATCATCATATTCCATTGCATACCATTATATATTCTTCTTCTTGTAAGGGTGTGAAGAACCTTTGGGCTTAAAGCTATTTTCTTTCCCTTTCTGTTTGTTCACCATAAGGACAAAAGGCTTTTCATACTTCATATATTTATCTACTTACAGATTGAGGATAAGAAGATCTGGTAGAGCCTTTACAATGTTGTTTATATTAAAATTCACAACAAAACTGGAGAATCATTGAGGTAGTGATGCCATAATGTGATTGGTGCCCAGCTATTTAGGGAGATTAAAACATATAAACTCTAGGTGCTAAATGTAGAAAATGAGCTTGACTACATGTGGACCATCTAGGGAACCCTCTCCAAGATTACTCTGAAAGATAACCTTGGAAATATAAAATCATTCATGTATTGTTATATCGTGGTAAATATCAATGAGGTGCTTAAGCATGATATATGCACTCATATTTTCATGAGACTTTATGAGTGCACTAGACATAGATGAAAGCATAAAAAAATGAACATAGACCATGTCGTTCATATTTTTTCAGGGACTAAAAACATTTCATCACTCGTCTATTGAGTATGGGGTCAGGAATTGAGGATTCTAGCATGTAAGATCTTTGTTCATGGCATAGAATAACCCGATGGCGTCTAAATCACTCCTGAAAGTTGCTGTCAGTGAGGAGATTTCCTTTAACCAATATTTATCCGTTGAGTGGAATCCCCAATACAAAAATTATAACTTGTATTTTCTCAACACTTGCCTCCAAATTACACAAATTCTAGAAATGGATACTCCTATTGATGTAAAATGGTTAAGTCAACCTGAAACCATCAAAAGAACTCTACTTATAAAAGTAAGTGTCCCAAAAATGGTTGTCCGAACACATAGTTATATTTAGTTTTGTTCATAATAAAGTAACACGAGGCTAAGTCTGACTGAATATTAGATTTAGGGATTTTATTTTATTATGCATAAATTGTTATCTTGTTTTATCCTTTATATGTCTTGTTAATATTTAATAGGAAGTTTACTTAATTAATTAACCATTTTGGATAAAACATTTACACATAATAAATTTTATTTAAATTAACTATTGTCATATTAATTCGTTTATGTGATTATGGTCTTGTATAAATAAATGTAGTTTTAATGCATTATACCCAAAATAAATAAATAATTAAATAACTAAATCAGGATCTTATCTAATGGTTGATTTATTGAGTGGACATTAAATCAACAAATGTTCTAGGTGAAATAACTCTTTATTCCAAAATTGGAATGAGCTACAACATTCCACATCTCCATCTATGTATCACCGATTTCGCATCATTATGGTTTCTTCTTGAACAATCTCCAAGTGTATTAGGATTCTCTATTAATTACAAATATTTATTACTCACATGTAGCTGAGGGGAACCAAAATTTTGGTTACAGGTAATTACATAAATATCTTTGGACACATAGGTCCTATATAATAATGGAGGGAGGGATGAATGACAGAACATCTTTTAATTTAATATTAAAAAATTACAAAACCATGAAATACATTTAATTAAATAAATGTCAACACATACATAGATATTAGTTAAGATCATGATCAGTCATACATGCAACAAATATGCAAAAAATTAACTAGCTAGAATTCATTTCTCTATTAATTATTTATTATTAAGATGAACTTGCTTTTATTAATTAATTAATTCCCCTTAATATTAAAGATCATCTGAACATAATTGAAGATACCCACAATTTGGAATTAATGTAAAATAAATGGAAGAACCATTAATGAAATATTTGTTATAGTAAATTAATTGAGCATTTAAAATTCTTCAAAACCATTACTAAATTTTCAAACACACACTGGTGTGCCAATCAATAATATAAGGTTTTAATGCTATAATTTTTTAAATTTAATGTAATTTTTATTTTTTCCATTAATGGGAGACTACATGGCATGTACATCCAGCTACATGCCATATACAATAGTTGTTGTATATCCAAGTCACACACCTAGGGATTCAGCGTGTCAACTCGGCTAGACTACATGGTGTGTACAATCAATCTACAAACCCTGAATCTGCTTTCCATATGCCAGGTTGGCCTGGTCAACACGTGGTGTGGAATAAAATCACCGCATGTTTTTAATTTCATAGTGCATATAGACACAATGCACATTGGTATATTGTGTGTGCTCCAACCACACATCATGTAACATAGCTTTACCAACTAAAGATTCGGCACTTCTCGATGGAATATCTGGTTATTATTCATTTTTTCTTGAATCTCTAAGAACATGAAAGACTGAAAAACATGATTATTTTTTTGATAACATGTTAATTCAAATCAGATTAAATAACTAATAACATGAAGAGAAAATATAACCATAATTTTGCATAGATCAAAAATCAAATAAATAATTATAAATTTAAATGTGACCGTTTTGATACCAATTTTTGGTTCTGGGTGCAGTGAAAGAATTCTGGTGGAGGGAGATATATTAAAATTTCTTTTAATCATTGCCTGAAACTAAGGGAAGAGATATTTCACATCAAATTAATAATTTATTTATTTAATTTTTTATGAAATAAATACCTGCACTTAGTAACATTCATCATTGATTATTGTTGATCATCCGAAACAGACCTTTATGATTGCCTTCATTATTCTTGTGATGATCCATGGGTAGAATCCCTCTCAAGGTGATCCACACATTCTCTAATGTTCTTAGAGAAATTCCACTCATTCTATGGGGGATAGCATGATGAATCAAATTTTTTATGTTGTTTTTTATCGATCTATCATTCTTCAGTCTTGAATAAAATATCTCTTGGGTTTCTCATTATTGAAAGGTAGATAGGAGGAGAAGTTGAGAGAGAATTCATTATGCACAACAATTCTCTATTCCCAAACTTGGAATTGGTTTTGAATTCATTACACAATTGACATTGTCATCTATTTATATATATTGGGCTTCAGATACAAAATTTAATTTCATAACAACCATTAAATATAATTATAAACATTAATGAAATCCAGTGCCACATAATAATAATAATATTATTATTATTTGGTGTTCCAACGTGCGCAAAATGGATAAAAAAATATTTCCAAGCTCGTAAATAATTATTTTATCACCGAACACAGTCTTAGTCCATTCTAATTCCTCTTGGATTTATTAAACACCCAAATAAATGTTTTATTCTCTTAAATAAATATTTTATTCACAAACTAGTAAGTAAATATTTATTAAATATTCAATAAAAAATATATTTTATTCACAATATGGGGAATATATATTTATTTAATTTACTCAATCAATATAACTTGAATGAAATTATTCCTCTCTCTTGAGAATAATATTTATTCCATTAATCAAATTCAAATAGAATTTAATCAAGACTAATAGAAACACTTAGTGTGTGACCCATCGGGATTCTTTCTCATTGTCTTTAGGCGAGCTTTCCTAAATTCTAGCATTACTATCTAGAAACAGTTCAAGGAACCCAAGAGAAATAACATAAAGTTTAAATGATAACAACAACATACAAATGCTCACTGTTTAATATAATCCCTTTGTCATTATATCTCATTAAGTAGGTTTCATGATAGTGTCATCAACTTATATTCTCGATACATCAATCTTTGACTATTTGAAATAAACCCTTCGTTACACCATGGCCATGGAATTTAGGGAAATGGTTCTATTTCAATAAAAGGTCTGAGATATCTTTATCCATAAATATGGAAGGTAAAAATCCTTCCATGATTTATCCATTAATAAAATGTCATTCATGATGCACCCAACATACCCTACTTTCTTCCAACATATGGCATGACGATTCATTAGAAAATATAAGTGCATCAGTTATGAAATATATTAATGACAATCTTAAAGTCAAAAGAACGTTAAACATTCTCGTAGATAGAAATATTTGATGACACCAAAACATGAGGAATTATTATTGGTGGGTATGTTCTCATAATCTCTTATCTTAGATATTACTAAGTGATAACTTCTTGAGAAAAATTCTAATCTTCTTAGGAGTACTTGCACCTGATGGTCTATATACTATGTGTCCCATAATAGTATGTTATCCAACTACATAACTATATTAAGAATATTTTCATATCACATCAAGGTTCTCATCATAGCAGGGAACTATTATGACCTTATCAATGAGACAAATACTCTAGGACATTATTACATTAAAGTTATGATGAATAATGAACAATAAGTTGTAATATGTTCAATTTAATATTTAATACATCAAATATTCATGTAATAAAAGTAAAAATATTTGGTTCTAGGACACCAACTATAAAAAGAATAATAATGCACTTCATTCAAACCGAGGTGGAAAGTATCTAAACCAAGCATTCACTGATTACTTAAAAGAGTGTGGGATAGTATCCCAAATCACTTCTCATTATACACCTCATGGGAATGGTGTTAGTGAAAGTACGAATCAGACTTTTCTTGATATTATCAGATAAATTATGATTCACAAATCCCTTCTATTATCCTTTTGGGGATATGCATTATATCCAGTGGCATATACCCTTATCCGAGTAACAACTACAGCTATATATGGGATTATATATGAGTTATGGTATAGAAATAAAACCAATACTTCACACATAAATGTATAGGGATGTGAGTCTTTTTAAAGAAAATTCATAGGGAAAAATTAGCTTCTCAATGAATGAATTGAATCTTTATAAGTTATCCTAAATAAAATAAAGGAAACTAACTATATAAACATTATGAGAGAAATGCTATTTTGGTAATATATACCATATTTCTAGAGATGGAACACATTTCCAAAGGAAATAATGGATGGAAGATTGACTTTTATGTATTTGATGCTCTAGATAGATAAGAGTTTGTATGGGAACAATCTCTATAAGAGACAGTGGTAGATGAAGATTTTCCTTAGACATAAGTACTATATAGGTCAAATAGAGGGTTAAAGAACCAAATCATTATGGTTTTATTATCATTGAGTTTCGTGACACACTACTCCTAGATAATTATGAACCTATAATCAATGAGGAAGTATAAAAAGAAATGTATGATGTTAAATGGAAAGTTGTTATGCATTCTGAGATGGACTAAATATACCAAAACTAATTTTGCATCTTCATAGACCCCCAACTAATGTAAAACCAACATTGTGTGAATGATTATTCAAAAAAATTCTAGAAATGGATGATAAAGTCAATAGATATAAATAAAAAATGGTAAAAAAGGTTTTTAGGAAACATCAAGGAATGGACTATGGAAAAACCTTCCCACTAGTAGTGATGTTGAAGCCCATCAGAATATTACTTGCAATATCAGCCTTCCATGATTATGATATTTGGAAAATGGATATAAAAATTGATTTTCTAAATGATAAGTTAGTCAAAAGTTTCTACATAACTACACTCAAATATTTTATTAATTAAAATAATACTAATATAGTATAAAAACTAAAAATAATAATTTATGGGTTGAAGTGGGAATCATGGTCATGGAATGTACCTTTTGATGAAGCCATAAGAGGATATGGTTTCATCAATAATGAAAGTCATCCATTTTTATATAATAAGGTTAGTGGGAATTCCATTGTTTTACTTCTATTATATGTTGGTGATATAATAATTATGGCAATCTAAGTGAATGTATTACAGTCATTTAATTCTTGGATAAATTAGTACCTCTATATAAAGGAATTAGGTGAAGAAGCTTGCATCCTTGGGATTAATATCTATCAAGATAGATCCCATAGGCTAATTAGGATAATTCAAAGTCCATATATTGAAAAGTAACACAAAAGTTATAGTATGGAACCATACGATAGAGGGATTTTCAAATGTCACATCGTATCAATCTCTCTAAGAAAATGTTTCCATAAACAAAGGAGGATATTAAAAGAATGATTATAATCCCTTATGCTTATAAAGTGGGATAAATCATTTATTCCATGATATGTATAAGGTATTTTGTTTAATTTGCTTTAATCATTGTGGGAATATATCAATCTAACCCACGAGATATTTATTAGGAAGATTTCAAAACAACTATGAAATACTAAAGTTGTAAAAAGGATATGCTCTTGGTGTATGGAGGAGATGAGAAACTAGTAGTGAGGGGATACACATATTCAAGTTTCTAATTAGATCAAGATTATTTTAAATCACATTTAATCTGTGTCTTTTTCTTCGATGGTGGTGTAGTGATATGGATATGCTTGAGGAAACCTATGTAGTTGACTCTATAGAAAAATCTGAGTATATAGCGAATTTTTATGTAACTAAGGAGTTAGTTTGGATATGTTTAATTATATTAGACAATGGTGTTGTTACTTGTAGTAAAAACCTTGTTCTAGTTTATTGTGATAAAACTATAGTAGTGGTTCTTTATAAGGAACCTCAGCCACACCAGAGGAAAAGTATATAATTAATAAGTTTAATCTCTTGACGAATTTTACTCAGAAAGGTCAATTCATAGTTAGAAGTGTAGCCATATATTAGTACAATAATGATTATCATGTGAGATCAAGTTGGTTGAGACTTGTTAGCAGTTTTCATTAGTACAAGTGGGAAGGTTGTAAAATGGTGCCCTATACACAACTCATATATTAACTTTAATTTCCATTACATCTATACAGTTTTATGTATACATTTTTTACCTTACCTGTATAGTGTTGATACTTATTTTTCCACTATATTTATGTTAATGTACTTAGATTACATATTGTATCAAATTTTTAGAGTAGTTCCATGGACATAATGATAACATGGAGATACCTATATAGTAGACTTAATTTTATGTCTTGTGGTTCAGATACATCATAATTAAAGGACACAGATGATGTTTGGCCATTATATATTGGGGGAGCATAAGCATTGATACTTATTCTCCTAATGTTATCTCTTGATGATCTCAAGTAGATGGGATCGTGAGGAATGTCCTATTAATAGTAACTCCACATGTTTCAGGTGTCATTGGTAGTTCCTATCTACGAACACGTGTAATGGTCCCCTGACTTGAGATTATTATCAGTGTGTACTATTTTATTACATACTTTGATGCAATATGAAAACTATAGCATTAATATCATACAAAGATATATTATATAGGGTGTGTCATAAGTGTTATGGAATTGATTGAATAATCAGGATGCAATTTATCACTTCCCGAAGGATGTGATATCTAGAGCATAGTTAATAAGGATGGTAGATCCTTTATTAAATCCATGCACATGGTATAATATAGTTAATTCTTTCTAGTTATATCAATGAATAATAAATAAAGTTTTGATGATGAAAAAAGATTTTTATCTTTCTTTATGAGCTATCATGAGATTAAGAGATTATATTACATGGTGTGTTATTATAGGAAGGTTTTCATTGTTATGATTATTCATTTTCTCCTTAAGGTCCTTGATGGGTTTCAAGAATTTACTCATAATCTATAAATAGTATCCACTGCAATCAAGATAAGGTTGTAGAGTTCGTCACAATAATGTATTCTAAAGTCTTCCCTATACTAATGAATAGGAATACATGACATAGTGGGGCCCACTATGAGGTCTGAGATATCTCTCAGAATAAACGATCATAAATGAATAAATAAATTCACTATTATTCATGTATATAATAATTATAATTACATTTTTTATTAAAAGTATTCACATGGTTTTTAGTGATTCCTTGGAAAGTTATTATATGCACGAATATTATTTTAATATTCAAGTCTCATTTAATATTTGTAGAAACTAAGATTCATTCTAATGAAAATATTTTATCATGTAATATATTTATTATATACTACAAGTGATAAAAGTATATATGAAATTATAACACAATAATTTCATCGTAATGGTCCATTTCTGGCTTATTTAGTTGGTGTTATATATATGGGTGTTTCAAAACTCTTTATGAGTTATTAGCCCTCACTATATAAGAAATATGTGCTCATTTCTATGTGATCATTCATTCCGTTAAATTTGAGAGCTCAAATCTCTTCCTTATATCATCCTAGAGGGAGAAATGAAACTTTAAAATGATTGATGCAATAACACCTTCCCAGATCAGATAAAGGGGTTGTATTGATCATCAGGATGTGGATGGAATCATTGGAACTCTATACTTGCACTCAGATTCTAAAAATAGGTACACCTACAAACTATTGAAACATGTGTGTACAATTTATATGGATTCAACCGCAGATTCTTTAAGAAGAAGGTTCCCTTGATTTGAACTAGGTGAATGTTCTTCCATATGTTTATGATAAAATAAATTCATGTGTGATTCAAAGGCCTATATTAGGGCCTGGATTACCATAGATGATAAAGTTACATTGCTTTGGTGATGAATATTTTAAAATCTCTCGCCCACTAGCTTCCTCTTCACACACTGACACCATCATCAAAAAGGCACACCAATGGTAAGGAGTATGATCATAATGATACTTTATAAGATAACTTGATTTGTATGATAAAATTATAATATCGTTATTCTCATAAGATAATTCCATCATATATATTAATAATATAAACCACTTATTTATTATTTGAATTCTTCATCACATAAGATAAACACTCTATATTTACTATTACTGTAGGATAATTCATTCTCATCAATATTTGTAAGATAAAATTTAACTATAAAAAGATAAATGACTTTGATTATCTTCTAATCATCTATAAGACAATTCATTTACAAAATTCATTTTTATAAGATAAAATACAACTGATTTTCAATCTGTCCTGGATTGTAATATTGGCTTATTTGATTGAAAATTCATCTAATTTGTAAGATAATTTACTTTCACAGTAAGACAACATTTTATGCTAATATTTTTTAAGAGAAAATCTATTATAACAGACATGATATTTTAACACAAGTAATGAGTATTCTTTGTAAGATATTTCTTTTACCTATAAGATAATTTTGGAGCATAAGGTAAATTCCTTTGATAAAATCTAAATTTCATCCTTCATGGAATGTATATATTTAAACTTTAAAGATAAATAAAATTAATCCATTATTCACATAATAGAAATTCATTTGAAACTTATTTAACAAATTGTTTATAGATTTTAAGACTATTGAAAATAAAATATTGAAACACTTAAGATAAACTCAACAATAAATAAATTTGAATTCGTTGAATCATAAAAACAAATAAAGTATTGAGATATATTAGAACAACATGATTTTTTCTCACAATATCCCTATTTTTGGTTATCACAAAACCCAAAATCAGATAAACAAAAAAATATTATTTTCTCAATAAATATTTTAAAAATAAAATTTGAATGTTGTTCTCTCTTTTCACATAAAATTTAGACTTTTCTTCTCTCCGTTGTTATGGCATCAAAATGAAATAGGGTAAAAATAACACAAAATTCATTATTGCACATGAAAAAGTGTAAAATTATAGAGTAGTATTGAATAAGAATAAAATTTGGCATGTACATGAAAAGAAAAACAACATATCCAAATAAAAAATAAGATAAATAAAGAGAAAGTAACAAGTAGAAAATAAAACATAAGATAAAAGTAATTAAAAGTAGTGATATAATAGTAAGTGAACATCCAAGAAAAACCATTAAAGTGAATTGAACAAACTTTCAAATTTTAACAAAGAAACCATGAAATATTAGTTAATCAATACATAAGTAATAAATAAAATTATTCCTTTGGCTTTGGGTCTGCATGACGATGCTTTTATGGTGGATTATTGAATTCGTGAGGATAGCCTGGGGAAAATATGATTAGGTATTGGAGCATCGACACTTTCTACACAGATATTTCCAAGTGGGGAATCAGATCCAAAGGAACCTCTAAGGTCATTTTTATCATGATGTATCTTCCTAATAGTACTTTATTGAATACCAAAAGATGCTTACTGAGCTCAGTCTAGATCAAAACAATCAGTGGTAGTAAAGAGAAACTTGGTAGATTCGGTAAGATAAGTTGATGATGTTTTAGATCCAATAATCAAATTCTCATTTGAGTAAATATTTACAGGATCAAATATTTTATTAATCATTTGTGATGTGGAAGAATAGTGGTCTTGAATGGTTGGTCTTAATTAACATCTACCTCACAAATTAAATAAACCATCTGCACACATTTCAATCCTTTTTACAATGACTTTATTAAAAAAATCATCAAAGTTGTGAAACCATGTAGTTAATTCTAAGTGAATTTGGAAAATAGGTTCTACATATCACTCTTATTATCACAAATGAAGATTAATTTATTCACAACTACTAACAGGTTATCCAAAAAAATCACTAAACTAGTTTTTAGTTCTAGAATAACTGTTGTTTCAACAAATTCTTTTCTATTAGAGGTAAACTAACACTCCTTTGGTTCTAAAAATACATCTTGTTCCTCTAATTAATAATATGATATTATTTAATTCATAAGCAACTAATCAGGGGTACCAATATTTTATTCCAAAATAAAAAAAAAGTTTTTGGATAAAGATCGAGTCATTTTTCTAAGGACTATACAAATGAAACATTCATCCTTCTATACTTGCAGCAAAAAATCCAAAATCACCAAAACATTCTTCTTAAGAATACTACTGGCATAAATTTAGGACGGATGCATGCTAAATTTAATGCTACAACAAAATATTAGAATAGTAAAAATTTCAAAAATAATATTTTTATGAATATATTATTAAATTTATTATGAAAGTAATTCACATTTCAAAGATAATATTTTATCTTTCAGGGTATCAAGTTCATAAGAAATAGCTTTCAGATTGGGTTTCATTGTAGTTTGATCCCAAAAGTTTTTGTTTAAGGATTATTTAACAAAATCCTTTGAAATATTATCCCCAACAGACTAGATAAAGTGATTTCAACCATAAAAATTAGTCTTCGAAAAAAAAATTGTGTATAAGTATGAATTATCTTAATATACTTGAAATATATCATAACCATATTCTGAAGGGAATAAACATCTTTATTTGAACATAAATTATCAATTAGAGTCATATGATTATCATGAGACTCTATCAGATCAATATTTAAAATATTTAATTTCATTAATTATCTCATTATAGTTGGAAATAATTCATCCTCTATTGGATTAAATTTCTACTATAAGTATTTCAGAGCTTCTTAGATATTTTTCGGCAAGACCAGGTGAAGTTACTCATTGAGGTGCCATAAATTATTGATTACCAGCCACTGTCTATGTCACTTAAACTGGATAAAAATTATTAACTCCAATAAACCATTAAAATCAGGATGTTTCAAATTTTCCTTATATTTGTTTTCTCTTAGACACAAAAAAAAAAAGTAGCTTCATCTGCATCGTTTGTTTCCTCTACATCAGAGCCTAGAAACCCACTACTGAAAAAATGACTTATCTCTTGACTCTTTGATTGGACTCAATTTATGGAGGAATTTTACATAAAAAATACCTATTATGTAATTAGAAATTTTCTTTCTTAAATAATTATTACTAACCTAATAGTGGTAGTATCTAAATTTTTTGTTCATGGAAAAAAATAAAAATTTGGTAGAGTAGCAGTAAGTGAAACTATGTTAACAACCACCTGATGTGATTTAGATTATACTTATTTTAAAACATCCTCTATTGTAACATCATAAAGATTAATCTCATCTGATATGACAACTTCAAATTTTCATCCTTAATTCATACGAGTTATAGTTTCCAATAAATCTTACATAGTTATAGTTCTATCGACTAACAATAATGATTGTAAGAGATTTATCGACCTCAACCTATGTATGGTCTAATTCAATATCTTTTTCTATTCCAATTGGTAATATATTCCTAGCTAAGAAACTTTGGAAAAATGTACTTCTCTTCAATACCCCATCACTGAGACTTGTTAAACCATGACAACAGGTAGTAATGGTTTTGTCTAAGTGTACACTAGCTTTCAAAAATACCATTTTCAAAATTTACTCAAAAGGATAAAATTTACTATAATTTTTCTTTATATGGAAAATATATCTCATAAAATATCACTACATATTTATAAACATCACTATAAAAATATATTCCATCAACATAACTTCTTGAAATATAATTTTTTTTCAAACTCATTAATTCGTTGAGTAATCATTGACAAGATAAATTTGATGAGGGCCTTTATTTCAGGACTGACGTCTTTCACCACATTATTTTCTATATAAGTAATTAAAAAAATATTTTTCATGATATATGGAAGGACAACCTTTTAAATTATTTCATTTGAGTTATTTAAATAAAAATTTCCATCATGAGGCAATCAAAAAAACACTATCCATCACAACTGAAAACATCAAAAATATCTTCTCATTGTTGGAGTTAGTGCCCTAGATCCAAATTCTATGTACTTTATGATAACTTGTATTCATTATTTTGAATGTTAATAAACTAATTATCAAATTATGATTTTTAGTTTTTATAACATTATATGTGGTAATGTCCCAAGAATAGTTGTCGTATGAAAATTTCATAGTAGTTTACCACTATGATGAGAACTCGGAAGTACTATGACACTATTCTTAAATAAATGTTCCATAGTCAGATGATATAATTTAAGGATAAAAATTGATATATGATATCAGGTTTGGATACACATTGGACTCTGAGGAACCTTCTCATGGTGTACTCCCTTGGTAATATCCAATTGGATATTGTGAGAACAAGACCCACCAGTAGGGAATCCACATTTCTATGTGTTATTGGTTGTTCCTATCTACGGAAGTGTGTATTGGTCCTTAGACTTTAATATTATTTTTTAATGAGTATTTTGATTCATGCACTTATATTTACTAACAAAAATAGTGACAATAGATGTTCACAATGAGGTAGGATATTTTGGGTGTGTCACTAGTAATGTTGCATCAATGAATAATGAAAGAAAGTATTTGTCCCTTTTATTTTAAAGGAAGTCGATATATCAGGACCTTTTATGGAAATATATCCTAAATAAATACATATTCATGGTGTTCCATATGAAATTTCAATTTCTGGAAAGTCAAAGAAAGAGAGATCAAGCACATAGGTTGATGGCACAAGCATGCAACCAGCTTAAAGAGAGATATAAAGATAAAGGGATTATATTACACAGTAATTATTTGTATGAGGTAACATGTATTTGAGGCATTAACTTATTTATATATGGGTGACTTATTGTGTTTCTAGATAATAACCTAGGACTTTAGGCTGATTCGCCTAATGCCAAGGAGAAAGATGTCTAGAGGGGCACACACTAAGTGTATCCAGAATCTTAGTTAAATAATGTATTATTATTTATTATTTAACAAGTTCAATAAATATTATTCCCAATCATAGTTTAATAATAATTCATGTATTATTGATCACATATATTAAATCATGAGTTATTTGAGAGAATATAATGTGAGTTTAATATTTAATAAATATTTTTTTAGTGAATATAATATTTTTTATTTATTAGTGAATAATGTTGTCATATTTATTTAATAATTAAATATAAATTATTCAAGTCCTAATAGATATTTTGGAGGAATATTGGATTGAGTTTAATGGTTTTGTGAGAAATAATAAATATTGAATATTATTTAATTAAATAATATTTAATTTTAATTTTTAAGTTAAGTGCATGTTGATAAATAATAGTATTTTTATTATTATTTGACATGGGTTTTTTCTAGTATTAAATAAATAATTAAGGGAACTTGTGAAATTATTTTATTTTTAATCCTATAAATATAAATACCTAATTATGTTAAAATATTTAGAGAATCCCCTCAAACCTAGAGAGCTCTCTCCTCCAAGGATGATCCTAAGAACGAAGAGCAATACTCCTCTATCAGATCAAAGAGAATGCTTTGGAAGCAGTTCTCAAAGTCATCAAAGGTGGAAAACTCAAGCACAATGATCTGTCATGCTATAACTAGGATATTTCTTTGGATATGTCTGGAGAATCATGGAACACATTTGGATCTCCATTAGAGAAAATCTATACTTGGTTTCTACAACATACTGACAGAGGACCGTAGATCTGTCACTGGATTCATCAACAAAGAATGAATTCAAAAAAAGGTAATTATTTATTTAATTAAATTAATTATAATTAAAATGTGATGATCCTCTCTCTAGTTCAGGAATAATTTCCCTTTTCGAATCTCATTTATACAATTCCATATATCACGGCATTTCTCATCATGTAGATCTTGGATTGGTCATGAATCATGACAAAAAACTTTTGGGCACCACCCATCACATGATTTCACATTACCTGGAACCTACAAGTTATATTAGAGCAGCACAAAATTGTTTATAATTATTTAAATATTTTTGGTGATTTTTTAATTTTTAATTTAGTTTTTAATTCATGTTTAATAGTTCTTTTAATCTGAATTGAAAGATCTGGTTCTTCCTCCTTCATTTCTCCTAGATCAAATCAAGACGATTATTTTTATGGTTAAACTAAAATTAAGTAACTCATCTGAAGGTGCCAAGGTTTCTGGATGAACAACACAAAACTACACACTGTGTATTTATGTTCAATTCATTGGAATTGTGTATTAATTACAAACTATAAATGCATTGTGTGTTGACCAGAACATAATGGTACATGGTCATTCAGATTACAAACCATGTATCCCATGTACACAGCATATATTTCCTTTGAGTCATAGATAGACCATGTATCACATACATGGCCCTCCTGACTAGTGACTGTGTAACTCATAGTAAACATACCATGTAGCCCATTGGACATATCATGAACTCTATAATTGTCTGAGGCACGGATTACATGCCAAGTCCCTAGGAATCTGTCTCATACATATGGTGATACATATTCTAACCATGTAGCTCAGATTCACATGTCGTGTACTTATACTAAATTAAAAAGATTTAAAATTTATTTATTTTACTTTTTAAGCCTTGAGACATGTACTTATGTGTGGTCATAAAGATAGAACACATGATGTGATAGGTTTTAATATAAATAAACATATAAATGTTTAATTAATATCTTAATAATGTTCAAATATGTATATCATATATTAGTCATGTTATAATTTTTTACTCTACAGGCATAGAATCATAACATGTGACCAAAAAATCATGTAATTCCTCTAATCATTTGTGAAGTACATGTTTTGAAAGTACGTGATAACTTGGGTATTCCATATTTCACAAGAGTAAAATAATATACAAGTATAATACATGTTGTAAATAATCAGATGGGTATTCACTGTATTTCTTTCAAGGTACATTTATTTACATAGTTAATTTTAAAAAAAATTATTTAATTTGTTTAACATTATAATGGGTGAGAATCTCAAGGAAATTTGGATGATAATTAAGATAAAAGAATTGATTAATTAAATAAAATAATTAATCAATTCAAGTTTGATTTCTCTTAAATAATAATGATTAATAATTGAATGCGAGTTTTATTAAATGTGTAATTTGTTTCATGCATGTGGATGACCGTGCAATAAAAGAGACCTTAGTATTTGATTGGATTCATTTAATGTATCATTAAATTAAATTGTTGGAATGAGTTCCTTCTCTCCTTTTATTAAATAGGGAATGTATGCCCATGGTTTCTTTTAGGTAAACCTATTTTTCCCATCACCTATGTGTGGTTAAAAGGAATATGTAAAGGATGGATCTCCCAAGCTAGTGGAGGTGGGTAAAGATTGAAGAAGAGGAGAAACAAATCCAAGGAGAAACCTAAGTGGATAGGTGGAAAGATGCAACACAAACCTTAATTGGTTCGAGGTGTTTTTCCCCTACATCAACTGATAGTTTATCAACTGTTAGATAAACTAAACACTAGTATAATCTCATGACCATATCACTTTATTATTTTATTTCTATCAGGTTTTAGGGTTATTTAAGTATGGATGTTTTTTCACAATCACATAATTTAATGAAATTAACGTTCATGAAAGATAGAACTAAAAAAAGTTGGATTATGAAAAAATATTATATAAGGAATGGCTAATCAATAATGTAAATCCACTTAATAATGAAAAGAATGTGATAAATATAATATTTATAAATCTATGCATAAAAGGATAAAATCCCTCAATTATATATATTAAGTTGATATAGCCTTCCATTACTTCGGTTAAAATCAAACCATAGTTCAAAGTGCTTGACCAACCCAAGTTGGGTTCCTTTTAATTATTCAAGAATTTTAATGTGATGTTTTGGGTTGAATTAATATATTTTACATAAAGGGTGGACCACCAAAGTAGGACTTTGTGTAACTAATAGTAATAGTCTTACGAAATTTAATTAAGGATTAAAGGATTAGGGATTCCACTCTACAAACCAAGGAACTGTGAGTTAATGCAGTTGGCATTTGGAATTCCTACCTAAAACCATTCAAGTTGCTTGACCAACCCATGTTGGGGTAATGAGATGGCTAAAATGGATCCTTTCCACTTTAATACCCAATAAAATTGATATTTCAAATCTAATGGTGAGGGTTATCATGTTTTGATAAAATAGTGGGAGACTAAAAAATATAATATTTATTTATTTGTCTAAATTTTATTATATAAACTACTAAAATTATGCTTATCATATTTTTTAGAAATATCAATAAAATGAAAACAAAAATATCATTGTGATCTATACATAATAAGGAAAACCTTCTCACCAGCACAAATTTCCAAGAGTGGTAAAGGTTCCCACGTGTCAGCCCTCTCCATCAAAGGAAATTATATGTGCTGAAAGAACCTTTTAAATTGTTCTTAGTGATGGGAAAAGTGATTAGGAGCTATCTCTCTATGGGAAACATCATAATTATGCTACATAGGTTCAATACTTCATGATATCATCCATGTCCAATGAGCTATTGAAGAAAAATGAGGACATGTGTGTGTAAAGAATGTTGTCAAAACTTTGGGATCTCTATCAAGAGATGGAGAGACAAGAGAGGTATGATATCTCCAATGATTTGTTCACAACTAAGTTTGGAGGTTCTGCACCACCTTGGCCTCATGTATTCATTCTTATTAGCTAAGTTAAACACCTGGAAAACATAGGGATTAAATTATCTGATGAGTAGCATACAGATCTCATACTTTCATCACTTCACTATACCTTATTCTTCTTTATTATTAATTACAACAAGAGAAATAATGATAAAATCCATTCGTAAACTTCTTACATTGATTCTCCAAGTGGATAAGAACATGGGGCGTGATAAACCCATAGTACTTATGGTCAATAAGAAAAGGAAGAATGAGGAAAAGGGTCCAAATACTTATAAGTATTCTAAATATCCCAAGATCCAACCTTCCAAGAAGAAGAAGATTTATAGGCAAAGGTAAAGGTGGTAGTGTGTTTTTTATGTGGAAAGTCAAGACACTGGAAAAGGAATTGCACCCAGAAGCAAGGGGAAGCTAAAGGTTCATCCATTATTGCATGTAATATTTCAATATCTAAACATTGGGTATTAGATATATTTAATGGGAATCACATATGTATCCAAATTAGGAACCAAGTATATTCTGAAATATTTCTAAAGGACAGGTGGATCTGAGAGATGCTAATAGTGTGGGGATGGATTCTCTAGCCATTAGTGACTACCACCTCTTATTTCTAATGGGAATGATTTTGGTTTTAAAAGATTTTAATTATTTACCTACAGTTACCAAAAACATAATTTATGTATCGTTTCTAGATATGGAGGGTTTTATTTTAAAGTTTGGAAATAAAATTTGTTTCTTTTAAAAGGATAACATATGCTATGGTACGGAGTATTTAAATAATGTTATTTATGTATTAAATTATGAAAACCAAGTTTTGGAAATCTATAATGAATCATGTTCACATGACTCATATAACACCCAGTTGTGGTATCACTATCTTGGTCATATAAATGAGAAGAGTTTTAAAAGGATCTATCAATATAGTTATTTAGACTCCTCTAAGATAAAACCACTTGATAGATGTCATTCTTGTTTACAGGGTAAAATGACCAAACCACCATTTGGTGAACAAGGTGAAAGGGCCACAAAACATCTAAGATTTGTACACACTAATGTGTGTGAACTACTTCAAGTAGAATCTAGAGGTGGATATTCTTAATTCATAACTTTTTCTGATGATTTGAGTATATATGTATATGTCTACTTAATGAGGTATAAGCTCAAGTCCTTTGAGAAATTCAAGGAATTCAAGATTGAATTATAGAATCAGCTTTGTAAGAAGATAATGAACCTTCAATCGAATCGAGGGGGTGAAAATCTTAACTAAGAGTTCTTATAATTTTTACAAGAATTTTGGATTATATATCATCACACTCCACCTTATACACCATAGTGGAATGTTGTCAGTAAAAGGAGGAATTGTACCTTTTTATACATGGTAAGGATGATGATGAGTCATTAAGATCTTCCATTATCCTTTTGGGGATATTCATTACAAACTATGGCATGCATATTAAAATTATTTCCAACTAAATCAAAAAATAGAATACCTTTCAACCTATAGAGTAGAAAGATACCTATTTTTTTGCATACACATGTATGGGGTTGTGTGGAGCTTTTTAAGGCCTTATTGAGAAACAAACTATCACCCCAAGGTACATAGTTTATCTTTATAAGTTATCCTAAGGAAATAAGAGGATACTACCTACACAAAACCTCAAAAAAGAGAGTGATTGTTTCCATAAAAGCCTTTTTTTTCCTAAGAGGTGGCACATCCTCAAGAAGGATAGTGGGATCAAGATTGAAATCAATGAAGTTGATGCTAAAGACACACAAGAGTTGGAATAGGAATAGATTCCACAGGTCCCCATGGAAGAATTATTTCCTAAAACACAAGTAATGCTTAGGAGAATAAGAGAGTCAAGAGAACCATAGAGATATGGGTTTCTAGACACCGAAGATGGTGACTCATTATTGGTTCAAAATGATGAACCTCTCTCCAACAAGGAAGTATTGGAGAACTTAGAAGATCCAATATGGAAAGAATCCATGAATTCTGAATTGCACTCCATGTATCAAAACCAAGTTTGGGTTTTAGTCATTCTGCCAGTTGATGTAAAGAACATCTGGTGTAAATGGGTATTCAAGAGAAAAGTAGACATGAAAGGTAAAGAAAATACCTATAAAGTAAGGCTAGTGAATTAAGGGTTTAAACAACATCTAAGAATTGACTGTGATGAAATATTTTCATGATTATACATGTTTAAATCCATCATAATTCAACTTGTTATAGTAGCTTACAATCACAATGAGATTTAGCAGATGGATGTCAAAAATGGATTCCTTAATGGGAACATTCATAACGACATATATATGACAAAACCAGAGAGGTTTGTGACTCCAAGTGATTCCTATAAGATTTTTATGTTGTATATATCCATTTATGGATTGAAAAAAATATCTATGTCATAGAACAATTGAATTTATTAAGCCATAAAAAAATTTGGTTTCATTAAGAATAAGTGAGAGATGTGTGTTTATAATAAGTTTAGTTGAAATACGCTCATTATCCTATTATTATATGTAGATGAAATATTACTTATTGGAAATGGCATACCAGTATTACAGTAAGTTAAGGACTGGTTAAACAAGTGTTTCAATATGAAAGAATTATGTGAGGAAGCCTATATTCTAGGGATCAAGATTATTCGTGATACATCCAAGAGGATGGATAGACTAATTCAAAGTATATATATTGACTAGATACTAAATATATTTAGTATGGAACAATCCAAGAGGTTATTGGTTCCACTGTCACTGAGTTTAAATATTTCTAATAAAATGTGTCCTCAGACACAACAGGAGAAAGATGGAATGATTAAGATCCCATATGATTTAGTGATAGGATCAATCATGTATGTCATGTTATGAACTAGACTTGATGTAGCCTATATATTGATCATGGTAGCTATATTTCAAGAAAATACTTAAGAACAACATTGGATTTTTGTCAAGTTTATCTTTAAATATCTAAGAAGAATTGAGTATATGTTCCTAGTGTATAGAGGAGTTTAGGAGCTAGTCATCAAGGGCAATACTAATTCTAGTTTTTAGAAAAATCATAATGATCTAAAGTTGCAATTAGGATATGTTTTATATCTCAATGGAGGAGTTGTGAGCTAGAAGAGTTCAAAGAAGCCAGTTTCCATTGATTCTACAGTAGAGTCCGAGTATATAGAAGCTTATGATGTAGCCAAATAATCCATTTTTATTCAAAACTTTTTCCAAGAGATTGATGTTGTACCTAGTATTAAAGACCCTATAATATTTTATATTTATAATACTAAAGTGGTGGATCTTGAAAAAGATCCAAGGTCACACCAATAGACAAATCATATACTCTAGAAGTATCACCTCTTAATGAATTAATATCATTGGGGTGAAGTTACAGTAAGAAGAGTACCCATGGATGTGAATGTGGTGCACCCCTTGACTAAAGTCCTATATCAGCAGAACCATGAGTATCATGTGAGATCTAGTATACTAAAGGTCGTTAGTAATTTTTTCTAGTGCAAGTTGGATTCTGTTGGTATTGGTTCCCTAGAACCAACTTGTAACTACTTTGTGATAACTTGTTTACATGGTTTTTAAAGCTAATAAAATACTTATCACATCATTATTGTTCTTCTATGTAACATTTTATGTGATAATGTCCCAATAGTAGTTGTCGTGTTAAAAGGTCATAGCAGTTTCCTACTATGATGAGAAACTAGAATTAATATGATACTATTATCAAATATATGTTCTATAGCTAGATGATATAATTTTAGGGACACAAATGACATAGGTCATCAAGGGTGGAGACTCATAGGACGTTAAGGTACCTTTTGATGGTGTATTCCCTTGGTAATATTTAGTATAATATTATAAGAACGATACCCCTAGTAGGGAATCCACATTTCTATGTTTCATTGGATGTTCCTATCTACATATGTTTGTATTGGTCCTTAGACTTTAAGATTATTATTATTGAGTATTATGAGTCATTAACTTATATTTATTGATGAAAACCATGATGACATATGTTTGCATTGAGGTAGGATACATTGGGTGTGTCACGAGTAATATTGCATTAATGAATAATTCGATAAAGGATTTGTCACTTTGATTTTAATGGAAGTTGATATCCCATTCCCTTTGACATAAATACAGACTAAATAAATCCATCGAAATAGTTTTCCATAGGCAATTTAAATTTTAATAAAGTAAAAGAAATATAGATCTACCACATAGGTTAATGGAACTAGCATGCAACCTTCTCGATTAGAGATATCAAGATAAATGTATTATATTACACAGTAAGCATCCGAATGAGGTAACAATTCATTGTAGCATTAAACTTTTTCTATATGGTTGCCTTGGTGTGTTGCTAGACACTAACCATGGACATTAGGCTGCTTCCCCTAATGTTATTGAGAAAGAGATCTAGAGAGTCACACACTAACTATATCCAAAATCTTAATTAAATAATGTATTATTATTAAATATTTAAAAAGTTGAATAAATATTATTCCTGATCTTCGTTTAATAATAATTCACATATGCTTGATTGCATATATTTTTTCACCATTTATTAGAGAGAATATAATGTGAGTGGAAAATTTAATAAATATTTGTTTTCTTTTTTATATAATATTTATTTATTAATTGGTGAATAATGCAGTAATATTTATTTAATAAATAAATAAACAATATTCAAGGCCTGATAAATATTATGGAGGAATGGAGGACCATTTTTATTGTTCCAGAGAGAAATAATAAATATTGAATATTATTTAATTAAATAATATTTAATTTATTTCTCAATTTAAGTGCATGTCGAGAAATGATAATATTATTATTATTATTTTATATGGGGTTTTCTAGGATTAAATAAATAAATTATGGGACTTATTCAATTATTTTATTTTTAACCCAAAAAATAAAAATACCCAATTATGTTATTTTATCAAGAGAGCCAATTAATTTGTCTTGGTTATGCACAATGGATTTGGAGAATCCTCTCAAGCCTAGAGAGATACCTTCTCCAATAATGATCCCAAGAATGAAGAGTAATCATCCACCAATGGATCAAGGATAATGCTTTGGAAGTGGTTCTCAAAACAATCAAAGGCAGACAACACAAGCACAAGAATATTTTATGTTAGAACTAGGAGATTCATTAGGCGATGTCTGGAGATTCGTGGAACATGTATAGATAAATGATAGAGGGAATTTTCACTTGGTTTATACAAAACAACAATAGTGGAACACATATCTGTCACCAGATTTAATAATGAAGAAATAATTCCAACAAAGGAAATTCTTTATTTAATTAAATTAATTATAAATAATATGTAATAATCCTCTCTATGGTTCATATATAAATACCCTTTTCTGATCTCTTTGTTCCAATTCCATAGATCACGACATTTATCATCATGTAGATCTAGGATTGGTCATCAATAATGATAAAAAATCAATGATGGTCATCGCCCATCACACACTTCTGTTGCTCCTAGAACTTACACTCATTTATGGTTGACATCACAATATCTTTAATATATTTGAAGTGAAAACCCATTTTCATAAAACTCATGAACTTATTTTTTAAATAAAAACTCTATTATCTTATCATCAAAAACATACTACCAACCATCAAAATTAATTATTTTTATAGAAATATATATATTCTATGAAAACAATTTAAATCTATCTCTTTACCACTAAAAAAATTTCATAGACCTTGGACATTTTGAACTACTGGTGGAACCATAATCTGATCACTTCATCTTGACCATGGTTGTAAGAAGGAATAAAGGATTAGAGGTTTTATGAAAATGAGGGTTAAGAAACAAAGGGAAGGTTCTCTAAGGTTGAATAAGGTTTGCACATTCGACTAATTTACTTCACTTATAGAAAAATGAATGGTCACAATGAGTGATGTGAAAGTTGATAATAAAAATAATAGGATACAAGTCGCCCTAGGAAATGACTAAAAATAAAAATAGTGGATCTAAATATAAAGATAATAAATATTAAAAAAAATATATCACCTTATGAAAAAATAAAAAATAATTAAATAGAATAAAATTAACTTAAATTGAATAATAATAATTCATATTTGGGGAAATAAAATCTATCAATAGGTAGTGGTTTAGTAAACATGTATACTAATTGATTTAATGTACAAATAAATTCTAAATTGATTTCACCTTTTGTGTGTAGTATCTTAATAAATGATCCCCTAAGTCTATATGCTTCATTCTTGAATGATTTATTATATTTTTTTGAAATTTTGATAGCACTAGTGTTATCACATTTGATTATAATGTGATTAAAACTGAATCCAAAATCCATTAAGGTGTGTTTCATCCACATCACCAGTATATAGAAACTACCCAAAAATATATACTCTACTTTAGAAGTAGATAATGTAATAGAGTGTTGTTTCTTACTAGATCAAGATACCATATATTTATCTAGGAAGTGGAAGGTTATTAAGGTATAATTTCTATCCAATCTATATCCACTAAATTCATAATAAAAATATGAATTCCTATTAAAAGTTAATGTTATGTAAAGATTAAATAAATAAAAAAATACTTTAAAATAACTTAATCTTCTTTAAAATCTTTAAAAATATACTCCCTGTTATTTTCATGGAATATAGTATATAATCATATTGAAAACATAATTTTTATTCTACAAGTAGTAAAATATAATAGATTACCAGTAATTCCTCTATATAAAGTGTTTTTAGAAGGTTTCCCGGATTTATAAAAATTAATTTTTTTCATTAGAACTCATAGGTGTAGCAAGTACTTTATCATTTTCAAGTCTCAACAAATTAAGTAAGCCAAGTATGTATTTTCTTTCATTAAATCCATTCTCAACATCTTTTTGAAAAATATAAAATCCTAAAAATAAATTTAAATCCCCCTTATGCTCATTTAAAATTCATTTTTCATGAGTTTTGAAAATTTATTACATAATATTCAGTTTATAGGACGAAAAATCAAATCACTAATATATATTTGAACTAACAATAAACGAGAAGATTAATTTTTCCTAAAAAGTGTAGGATCTACCATATCTATTGAAAATATGTTTGATAAAAGAAAAAAACTAAAATGCACATACCAAGACCTTGGTGATTTTTTAAGACTATTAAGATATTGTGTGAGTTTTAAAATAGAATTTGGAAAATGAGTATCTTTAAAATCTATAGGTTGTTTAGCATAAAATTCTTACACATGAAAACCATTAAAAATGAATATTTCACATCAATCAGATGAAATTTTAAACCCATATTTTATGCATATGATAGGATAATAATAATGGAGTCTAATATAGCTATGGATGAAAAGTTGTCTTCATATTCTATTCTTTACTCTTGGTTGTACGCTTTATCCACTAATCTAGCCTTATTCCTAGTGATCACACCTCGATCATCCTACTTATTTCTAAAAATAGTCTTTGTTTATATAAAAGTTTAATCAAAGAGTTTATAAGATAACCCCATTATTTGTTCCTTTTTAATTGTCTCAACTCCTCTTGCATGGATAAACCACAAATTTCATCAGCTAATGATTCTTTTATGGTTTTAGATTTGAGTTAAGATAAAAGGGAATATAATTCTACAAGGTTCCTTATTCTTCTTCTAGTTCTAATTAATTCATCTAAACATCCTATCACTACATCTAAGGGATGACCATTCAAGGTTCTAGGCAATCTAGGCATCACACTTTTATGTTCAATAATATCAACCCTTTTTGGATTTGGATCACCAAAATCAAGTTTTAAATCATCATACCTTATATTGTAAAATTGGGGATTGGGAATAATGTTTTCAAAAGAAACACTTAAATCAACAAATTTATTCATTTTATTATCAAATAGATCACCTTTATCAAATTTCACATGAGATTGTTTTTATAGATCTTTTAATTTTTATTAAAAACTCTATAATCCATATAAGTAGTAATATAACCAAGAAAGATAACTTCATCGACATTTGGATCAAATTTACCAATATTTTCCTTCGTGTTCAAAATATAAAGCTTTCATCTAATCACTTTCAAGTATCCATATTTGATATTTCTATTATATCATAGCTCATAGGATATTTTCATCAAAATAGGCCTTATTAGAACTATATCAATGGAATAGCATGATGAATTTACTGATTCATCCGAAAAAGTGAGTGGGCATTTTATATTCAAATAAAATAGTTACATAAATTTTTTTAAGGTAATATTAATCCTTTAAACAAAAATATATTGTTGAGTTGTCCTGGGAGAATAAAAAGTATATTTCATACCATGTTTTGAAGAACATGATTTGAACTCATGTTTTCCAAATTATCCTCTATGGTCACATATCAATGAAATAACTTTTCTATATTTTTCCCTTTTAACTAATTTATAGAAACTTATAAAAACAAAATGATATTTACATTTTAAGACTCAAAAATAAAACCTAAGTATATATAAAAAATCATCAAATAACAAATAAACAAAATATTTCCTTATTTTTTGTTTTGTTCTAGATAGTACAAAAAAATATGTGTGGATAAGTTCTAGAGGTCCAGATGTAGAGACATATTTAATTGATTTAAAAAATGAATTTTATTGATTAACCTTTCGGTATGAATTATATTTTTTCTATTTATTCAATTAAAGTTGAGGTAAATCTAAAATTAAATTTCCCTTCTGAGATTTTCTCAAATAGTAAATATTAATTATTCAATGAAAACTCAATGATTCATTTTTTTCTATATTTAAACGTTTTACTTTTTGACTACACAAATAATTAAGATCTAGGGTATAGATATTCTTGGTTTTGAACACCTTAAACTAAAGAAGTTTGTCTTTAAAAACAAAACATGAATTATTTGAGAAATATATGGAATAACCTCCATTAAAAAGTTGAAAAATACTTATTAGGTTTTGTTTTAATCCTTACATATAATTAATTTTTAATATGATAAATTATATTTCATTTCAAACTAATCTAACTTTCATATTTTTTCTCTTAAAATTGTAAAAAAATGTGACATAGACACCATCAACTTTGGAAAAAGAATGGAAATATGAGAAATATTCACTCATATTACTTGAGAATCCACTATATATATATCATTTTTCATTGATTCTCTTGTAACTATTTCCCTATAAGAAAACTCAAAGAACAACTTTTTTTGGTACCCGTGTTCCATTGGGTCCTAAAATTTTTTCAACCAAAGATATTGGAATCCAAATATTCTTATACAATCGGGAAATTATAGCCCCAATTTTTTCAAAAAATTATTGAAAGAAAAGTATTATTAACACCAAAAAAATTGGTTTTCATATACTAAAACTATTATCATAATTTCCAGTTTCTCCTCTATGAAATTAAATAACATTAGATATTTTTTTGTTCTTTTAAATGTGCGCAAAATTTTTTATATATATATATATGATTTTTCAACATTAATTTCTAGTTGGAACTTATGTATTTAGAGTTTATTATTACCAATGATTTTATTTAAGAAATTTTATCATTTTTAAAAAACACTAGTAGTATCTTTAAGGTATTGAACTTATTTTTTTAATTTTGTAATTTTATATCTACATTCATCAAAAGAAGTAATAGAATTTTTCAAATTAGTTTTCAAATCTATAATTTGTTTGTTTGATCCCTCTATTTCACTAACAACATCATCATAAGAATTTTTTAGGGATTAATTTTTCTTTTTAAATATTTAATATTTGGTTTCTATAATGGTATAGTATTTATTTAGTTCTTTAAAAGGGAAATTTTTCAGTTTCATAATTAGATTCATGATCTAAATAATAAAATAAGTGTGCCACATCAAATTATTCCCTAAAGCACAAGTTTTCCTCTTGATTAGAGATTTCAAATTTGGATTCAAAATTAGTATCATCACTAGAATCTATAGAAACAATCCATTACATAAATCATTTTCTATTTTACTTGAATTTATTTTTATTTTTAAATTTCCTTTTCTCTTGAAGTTATGGACAATATGGGTTTATATATATAAGATTCTTACACTCATAGCACCTTGATTATTTATAAATTCCATTATACCTTTTCAATATATTGAAGTATTTGTTGAATCATCCTCTCCTATTGTATAACTTCATGAAAATCCTTCAAAATTGAGCAATATCACTATCTAAAATAGACCTATTTTAAGTATATTCATCATATGGATCAGAAATTTGTATAACTTTTCTCTTATTTTCATCTTTTGAAGTAGAAAAAAACATACTATTTTTCTTTTTAATGATTCTATGTTCACTAGCTTCAACTTCTATTTCTTCCTCAAATACTGTGAGTCTTACAATGATATTTTTTAATTTTAAATCTTTCACAACAGTGGATTTACTAATAGAAGTTAAAATTTCACTCCACTTGGATAGTAGAACTATAATAAATTTTATATATTTATAAGGTTAAGGAATTTTTGTTCCAAGAGAATAAATATTATTCACAATTTCTATTTCCCTTTTATTCATCTATATTATACATTTTTAATTAATCATTTTTAATGTATCAAACTTCAACTTTGAAATGTTATACCTAATTAGCCTTGCATTATTAGTTAGTTCATAATCCCCCAATATATTTGTCTGGATCTCATCTGTTATAACACATTGATAAACTTTTTTGAACTCATATGGACCAAGTCCACATATAATATCATTCCCAGATTGAGGTTTCAAATAAAATTCTCATTTTATATTAGCATTCCATTTTTTTGGATCTCCTTTAGGAATTTTATAAGGATTAAAGGATTTCAAATAAACCTTTAGAACAAGTTTCTTCAAGTAGATAATCATATATACCTTACAATAACCATAATTTTCTCTATTAAAATTGGTATCTCTAACCATATACATGCCTTCTCTATTTTAATCCATAGAAGCTACTTAAAGATGATATTTTTGAATTCAACCCTTTAGAGTTGATAACTCAAGAGTCTCAACCTTTGATAGTAATTTTTTGTTAGAGAAAAATTCAAAAATGGCATAATAGGGGGTGAATTGATTACTTGAAATTTTATTCACTTAAATCCACCAACTTGTAAGGTATTATAGATTCTGATCTTTTATTTTCTCAAGAAATAAACAAAAATTAAAATAGTAAGAAAAAGATCAAAATGGGATATTTATAGTGGTTCAGAGTAAAAAGATCCCATAGTCCACTAAAACAATTCTCAACTCCTATAACTTGGTGATTTTAATAGAACCAATTCTTTTCATAAGGACTTCCTAACTAAATATAAGTATCCATAACTTGGTAAAAATCCCAGATATTTTTTTAGGATCCAATAAGGATTAATAAAAACAATAGCCTCCAACACTCATTATAAGGAGGGCCCACTACTTGTGATGAGAAAGAATAATTAGATATTATAAATAAATCACATAGTTCCAAGATAAAACTAACAGTATAAAAAGAAAGATCCATATAATATGATTATCTCAAACGAGTAGATCTGGAGGTTCTTATATTGTAAATGATGGATTTATATTTATAATAATTGTAGAGAAATATTTTTTTATTGTATATTGTGTTTCATATGAATGATGTATCATCTATATTTTTCTATGTACACATATATCTTGAATTAATCAGAAAACTCTCCTATTTATATTTAAAATTTTGAATTTGAACATAAGCACACTTGTAATCCCAATGGTCAAGAAAATAATCCTTTTGAAAAACTGAAACAACATGAGATTAATCATCATGTGTCCTTATTTTCCATATATGGAATAAAATGAGATGGAAAGGATAATATAAATCATCTTAATCTTATATTTACATTCCTAGTAAAGAGACTCTATATCCAAAAAATCTTCATTTACACAACTTCTTTTCTTAGGGATGTAAAACCACAAGTTGACTTAATAAAATTCTATCTAATGGTGAGGAGTGTAATCATAAATATACTCTTTATGATAAAAGAATGGAATCACTATTTTTGTAAGATAATTCCATCATATATCTTTAAAAGATAAAAAACTTATTACTTATTTTACTTCTTTAGCATGAAAGAAAAAAAATCTAGAATAACTACTTTCATAGGATAATTATTTCTCATTGGTCTTTATAATATAAATTGAACTATCATAAGATTAATAAATTTGACGATTTTATTATTAACTATAAGATAATTCATTTCATAAGGTCACTTTCATAAGATAAAATACTTTACTTATTTTTCATTAGACTTGGCTTTATACTCATGGCTTCTTTGATAGATAAATCATCTACTTTGTAAGATAATTCACTTAAAAATTAGGATAATTATTTATGTTAAGATTTAATAAGAAAAATAATTTAATAAAAAAATTATATTTTAGTGAAAGTACTAAGTTTTATCAATTGGATAACTCTTTTATGTGTAAGTTAATTTTGAGGATTGAGATAACTTCCTTTGATAGAATCTAAATTCCATTATCCATATAATGTAAAACTTTACACTTATAGGATAAATAAAAAAAATTCATTATCCACATAAGATAAATTTCTTGGAAATTTATTCAATAAATTGTTCATAGATTTTAATAATATTTAAAATAAAATCCTGAAACACTGAAAATAACTCATTGATAAATAAATAAGAATTTTTTGAATCCTAAAAACATATAAAGTAATGAGATATGTTGGAATAAAAAAATTATATCCAACATAATCCAAATAATGTTCACCTGGTCAAATATTTCATTCATTTTCTCATTTGTTATCATCTTAAATATTTATAATTATTTAATATAACTAAAAACTTTTCTTCCCAAAATTATAAATCACCTTCATAAATTTTTAGAAGTTTCCCCCACATATCATGAGAGGTTTTTTATAACATATCATTTGTGTATATTGGGTTTACACTAATGGAGAAATCTCTTATACCAATAGTTTGAAACCATTCGTATAGGTCCTCAAACCATTGGTATAGCTTATACCAATGGTTTGAGAAACCATTGCGTGATTTGGCATTGGGAAATACCTACCCAACAATTTATAGAAAACAATTGGGAAAGACTAATCCCAACTATTTAAAAACCATTGGAAAAGGTATTTCCCATAGGTCTTTCCCAACAGTTTCTAAATCATTGGGATAGATCTTTCCCAATAGTTCTCCAAATTTTTGGGATAGGTTTCCCCAATGGTTCTTCAAACCATTGGGATAGGACTTTCCTAATGGTTTTCCAAAACAGTTGGGAAAGGTAAATCTAAAAAAAAGTTTCAGTAGAGGTTTGAAACAATAACCTCCATGTTATATATGAAAGACTTTACCACTATCCTAATGTTACCTTTGTGAATATATTTGGATATATATATATATATAATTTTAATATTTATTTATTTGACAATATTCAGCAAAATAATTCATAAAAAATAAGGGTACGTATCCCAATGGTGCTCAAAACCATTGGTATAGCCCTTTCCCAATGGTTTTCCAAACTGTTGGGATAGGTACCTAGCCTTTCCCAATGGTTTGGGAAAACCATTGGGAAAAGTGGTCTCAAAGTACCCTTGCCCAAGGGTTTTCCCAAAATATTTGGAAAAGTGGACCCTTTCCCAATGTTTTGCCCAAACCGTTGGGAAAAATTGGCCTTTAAGTAGCCTTTCCCAATAGTTTTGAAATACATTGGGAAAAGTGGACCTTTCCCATTGGATTATGAAAATCATTGGGAAAAGTGGTCTCAAATTTGGATTTCCCAACGGTTTTCCAAAACCTTTGGGAAAATTAGACCCTTTCCCAATTTTTTTCCCAAACTGTTGGAAAAAGTGGTCTCAAAGTAGACTTTACAAATGGTTTTCCAAAACCATGGGGAAAAGTGAACCCTTTACCAATGGTTTGGATAAACTATTGGAAAAAGTGGTCTCAAAATAGCCTTTCCCAATGGTTTTCCAAAACCATTGGGAAAAGTAGACCCTTTCCTAATAGTTTTCCCAATCCATTGGGAAAACTGGTCTCAAAGTAGACTTTCCCAACGGTTTTCCAAATTCATTAGGAAAATTGAACCCTTTCCCAATGTTTTGGGAAAACCATTGGAAAAAGTGGTTTCAAATTAGCTTTTCCCAATGGTTTTCCAAAACCATTGGAAAAAGTGGACCCTTTACCAATTGTCTGAGAAAATTGTTGGGAAAAGTGGTCTCAAATTATCCTTTCCCATTGGTTTTTCCAAAACCATTCGGAAAAGTGGACCCATTCCCAACGGTATGGGGAAACTGTTGGGAAAAGTGGTCTCAAAGTATCCTTTCCTAGTGGTTTTGGAAAAACTGTTGGTATAGATGTGTTGGTATTGGTAGGATTTTTAGTAGTGCTACTAAAGTTTCCTTAGTGAATTTATCACCTTGGAGTTATCATATCCCTCATTGTGATCTCTTTCATATAGGGTTAAACTATCTATACTATTCGAGATTTGTTTTTTAGCCACCAGTACACATTCATTTCCAATGATTAGTAGTGTTTGATTTTTTTTTTGTAATTAGAAATTTTTTCCTTCAAGTATTTTAATTACCTCATTGTTGAAAAATACTACCGTTAGTGTTTATAGAAAACAACTTCACCAACAAACTTATTATATGATACTTGTAATTAATCCCAAAAAAAATTAACACCATGAGAGGGGGTGAATAAGAGTATAAAATTTTTAAATTAAACCTTGATAATTATCTTACCCTGTCCTTAGTAGGGAATCTTCTACCTCACACACACAAAGTCGATATGAATTATTAAAGTGATAAATAGAGACATAATAATATTTAATTGGTTCACTCAAATGGTATAATCCAATGATAATGCATGGAAATGTGTCCATACAATTAAAACACTAATAAATTTACTTTTATAATAAATTTGGTGTGGCTGCACTGACCCTCCTGGTTTACAACCTTTACAAAATAGATCTCAATTCTATTTAATATTGATAGAATTCACAACTCCTCTAAGAGTTATTTTCTTCAAATTCAATGAACATAGAATAATGTTACACCAATGGTGGTGTATCAATTTTCTTATACTTCTTCACCTTAAAGAACTTCATGAAAACATTCATTAATAAATATCCTAGAAGACCTCTTTCTATATTTAAGAAATTATAATTGAGGTCTTGAAACCAAATACTCTTCTTGTTAAGTTATATAATAATTCTTTACTTTTTGATTTCATGTTTTGGATTAGAATTATAATTTCATTCTTTTTTATTCAAGTATTATATCTCTTACCTCTTGGTGTCACAAAAAACTCACCAGGAGTGGGTCATGTGGTTGGAGAAAAAAATAAAGTGAGATCTTCTGATTTCACTTAGGCCATATAGTACGCAAAGAGGAAGTGGCCCCCCTACATTTATAGGCATGAAATCACATCCCTCTATCATCTCTCAATGAACATGATCTATACCAACATACCAGCATGCACTGAATTCTTAATATACCTTTTTTCTCTTGTATTTAATCTAAGGGTACACCATTCATTGAATCTACCTTCATTCCAGAGTCATGTTGACCTCCTAATTTGATCCCCCTTATTCCAATTCAATCTAATTATGATAGGTTTTTGGCACTCCACTTTAATATGAATTTGATTTTCAATTGGTTCGGAAGATTTATAGTGAAAATATGGATGAATGTTGTCAATACTCCTTCACATGACTTTATTATATCTACCCTAGTCCACTTTCACAAAGGGTTTAACACACTCAGCCTCTGAAATCAAACTCCCACACTCACACCTCTTTACATACCTCTCTTAAACATGCTATGGTCCACTTGTATGAAGAGTGTCGTGCACTCAGCTTTCATTCTCACACTACATCACTCATTCATCTTCAACTCTCAAAATTTCACAACCACACCTCCTTCATTTTAATCCCTTTTGTGTATGTGCATACTTCAAATGAATCCCCTAAGTGCTCGGCCTCCGTACCTAACCAATTGAGTGGATAAGTACCACTTTATTGTTATGTATTTTATATGTAAAAAATTATAATTTTATTCACTCTAATATATGTTTTTAAAATAAACAAGGGATATTAATTTATTAATTATTTTTTTATTGGTTTATTTATTTTTTACCATTATATTTTCATATAGTCTTAATGTTTTTCATGTTTCTTATAAACTAATTTTGGAATGAAAAAAATACACATCAGTATGAGTTAGGTTGTGACTCATACACTTAATTTTTTATAATTTGATAATTATAATTTCTCACATAATTATCTAATTATTTCTTAATAATATTTTTTATAGTTATTTTTATTCATTTTTATTTAATGTTTTTCAAATACTAGTATGTTTGACTGAGATTATTCAATGTTTATTGTCAAATAAAATATATTTTCTCTATCATACAAAATTATAAAAGTAATATTTTCTATATAGAAAGGATTAAAAAGTTATGAATTTCACTAATTTAAAGGTATTATATGGAAATTAAAATCTTTATGGCCAAATAAAAATTATGATGCACGGTGATTAAACTCATACATTCTAAAATAAACATCTAACATGGAGGATTATTAATTAATACATGATATAATGACTTATAAAATCTTAAAATATTCTTAAGTATTAAGTCCTACATATAATAACAAAGTCTTAATGAATAAACTATTCAAATTAAATTCAATTTCTTATGCAATTACGTATAAATCAATATTTTTTAACCACTCAAAATATGCTCTATTTTAATTTTTATATTTCATTCCACCATATATTTATATTACTTTTTACCCTTGATTTATTTTTTATTTGATTACCTATTAATTATTTCATTACCATGAAAAAAATTGTAATAGATTTATATCATATTAAATTAGGTATCTATATTTTATGTATCTTTATGTATTTATTTGTAAAGTATTTCAAATTTGAATATTGCATAAGGAAACTAGAACAACTATATTTGCGGTATAATTTGAGCAATTTTTGTGGAGGGTTTTTAAAAAAAATTAACATTTATAAATATTATTTTCTGAACTGGGAAAATCTAAAGTAGTTCGTTATCATTCATACAACTATTATGTTGACGACTGGTCATTCAATTGACCGAAAATTATAGGGATAATTATAGTGTATTTATTTTTTTTATTTTGAATTATTCTAAACTTTATTGATTTTCATTTAGCTATTGTATATTGTATTTAAATAGAAACCAAAGTTTCCTGGATATAGTATTGAAGTTACATATATTACAGATATAATCATATAAATTTCATATGTTTTAATTAGTGATCATGTGAGAACAATTTTCAAATTATTGGATGACTCTCATGGAATAACACAAAATATACATAATTTACTACCATAAAAATATAAACTTATATGTTTCTCAAGAACCATTTGGTGGGCTACAACTGTTCTACACTATCTTGTATTGGCCAGTTTATTTAAATTTGTACTTATTTTTTCTATCTTCTTCACATGTGCTTAAATGTTGTTGGTTTTTGATTTTACCTTACATAGTCATTATACTTATTAGTTTATTACTCCTAGTTTAATAATTTAGGTTTGGGTTGTACTAACTTTCAAAAGTTGTGTTTTTTGTGCCTTTAGGTAAAAATTCATTATTGTAATTTGGTTGTGACTCCGCACAAAAATTCATAGTTTTGTGTTGGTTATGCCTCTAATAGAAAAGGTATCTTGTAATAGGGTATTAAATCCCCTTCAAAAGTAAAATATTTTATCGAATACCATAATTCTTAGGGATTGGAGGATTTTGAATATTATATTTAGTATCAATTTGATTCGAGATATTATAAAAAAATCATGTTTTCTCTCTTTAAATTTTTGTTTCTTATTTTCTTGAGTATGTGCATGTTTACGTTGATTTAATTTCATTAAAATTTAAAACAATATTATCCCCCATCCACCCCTCTATACCTTCATTCATATTAGTTTCAATATAAAATTTAGTATCATATCTATACCCTTTTAACAATTGAGCTATGTTACTTTTATCTTAATACCATAATTAGTGTCAAAGCCTAGTCCTTCAAGATAATTAGCTCTTTTATTTTATATTTTATTATTAACCTTTTCCTAGAATTAATAGTCTAAGAGAAAGATATTTAATTTAGAAGGAAATAGTTAAAATAACGGATTGATTATATAGTAACCACCTCACTTTAATTGTATATATTATGGATATTAAAAAACATGAATGGAATATTTTCTTAATAAACTCAAAATTCATCATTGAACTACACTGGTAAAAAAATATTAATTAAATTATCCTGGCCCTAATTCTCTTATAAGAATTTATATAGCAAGATATTTTTTAAAATATAAAGCTATGAATATTATTTACCATAACATAAATAGAAGTTTTTAGTCATTTTTTTCTTATAAAACTATATGTGAAATTTGAATAATTTTACATATTACTCACCAGGGAATAAATAAGTTGATAAAGAAAACTCATGGAATAATTATAGATAAATTTAAATATTTCCAGATGGGATATAAAACAATTCAACCAAATTCTCCATTGGTTAACTATAATTTTAAATAGAATGAATTCTATTATAGAATCATCAAATAATATGGTTCTTGTTAAAACATTCTTCAGAGCCCTTCCTAAGAAGTACAATGAAAATAAATTCATTGTTAATGACAGAAATAAATTTAAGGATTACACTCATAATGAGATAATTAGTTTACTATTTCAATATGAATTGGAACTGAATGACATAACTGAATAAGAAACTACAAAAAGGAAAGTTTTATCTTTATAATCTGTTAATATTGTATATTTTGACTTTTTTGGTTCTGAAATTCAAGAAATAAATGAATAATATATGGATAAAATTTTCACTAGTGTCAATAATTGAATGAAAAAAAAGGTTTCAAAAAAATCATCTAGAAGGAACTCTCATAAGGATAATAATAGGGGTGAAAGGAAAGTTAATTCTAATCTTAATTATAATAAATTGGTATTTTTTGAGTATATAAAGAGAAGGAGTATCTAGGAAGACTTCCCATAACTGAAAAAATGAAAACAAGGATAATAATTATAAGAATAAATAGAAAAATTATTTAACTTCAACAAAAGTTTTATTAAAGGATCTGATTCGATTAAAGATCCTAAAAATGAAAAATAAAATCTATTAACTTGTATTTTATAGAATCTCTAAAAGAGGTTTGGGATTTTAGTTTTTATTATATATGTTTTGATGATGATTATAATTTTAAAAAACCTCCTTTTGAGGAATAAAATAAATAATTTTATATATTATGAAAATATACTTTCATAGCTACTGAATTATATAACAAAATCAAAAGAAATAATAAGAAAATTATTATCAAAAATAATTCTATTTTATTAGAAAATGAAATATATTGAAACAATTCTTCTAATTATAATAATAAATTCTATAAAGATCATAAATCTATATAGAAGTTGAAATAAAAGATAAAATATGATATTGAAATATTGAATTAAAATATTTTACTTTATTCAGGGAAGAAATAATTTTGATAAAATGATGCCTTTAAAAAAATGTAAATATGGTATTGAATATAATATAAATATACCTCAGATGCATTGAAATTATTTTATGTAAAGTTAAAAAGTAACCATTTCAACGACAATTTTTTAAAATGTATAATGAAGGGTCATTATATTAAGAATTTTCAATAATATTTCCATAGTTTTTAGTATATATTAAGACTAATATTTATAAAATTTTATATTTGAAATTAACTTTTAATACTTTTCACAAATATATATGAGTTACAAAAAATTGTTTTAACAATCCAATGGGATCCAAATTATCTAGGGTACCAAATATTTCAACTAATTAAATTTTTTAAAAAATACCTCAAAAGTATCAATAATGATGTATGGAATATGCACATCGGTTATTCTTGGAATATACCTAGAGACCCATAAAAATTTATTTCATGAAACAGATGTTATGTAGGCATTGTGACATTTTTAGATAATTCCAAAGGCAAAGTAAAAGATTTTCAAAAAATAGGTATTTATATATATATTATTATTTATAAATTTTTATATGTTTATGGATTAAAACATGATTTAATTAAAATATATCAATTATGTGATGTAGTCATGAATTTTAAATTTAGAAATGATAATTTTTCCATTTTTAAGGATAATTATTTGTTTTTATGATAATTATAATAAAAACATCTATTATACTAACCTCACTAAACTAACAATTCAATGTGTTAGGTTTTTAAATTATGTGTGGGATAATGGTATTCTTTTTAATTAGAGAATTAATCCTGCTAATTTCATATTGTTGAATAAAATTTCTAATAATGACTAGGTAATATAATTACTATACTTAAAGAAAGAAAAAGATTCTAGTTTTTTATGCTTTTGTGAAAGGAAAATAGAACAAAGTTTCATTTATACTAATTAAGGAAATGAACACTAACTATATTCAACAGTTTTCTTATCTTGACATGTTTGTTACTACTTAGATTACAATAATTTTTTGTTATCATAGAGTTTTTTATATAAATTTTTTATTACAAATACTAAGGATAATTTAGATAAATTTGATATTAAATTTGATAAAGGAATTTTTCAAGGTTATTCTAATATTTTTAAATCTTATAGAATTTATAATAAAGGAAATATGACTATAGAATAGTATATTCATGTTAAATTTGATGAAGATAATTTTAAATAGAATTCAGATTTAGAAAACATTGAAAAATAATATAGATAATTTAATTTTGGAGAGGATAAACCTAAAAATAATAATAAATCAGTGGAAGGGAAGAATATATCTTATCTATATGATCTTAGATCTTGGAAAACTCAAAAATGTCACCTTATTTATAATTTTATTAGCAATGTTGATTTTGTAATTGAAACTAGGAGATCTATTTTGAATTTCTATGAAACAAATTATTTTGTTTCTAAATTTATAACTCATAATATTATTGAAGCATTAAAAATATTAATTGAATGGTTTTTATAGAATATAAACATAATCAATTTGCTATAAATAATTTTTTCCCTTCGGTTGATCCTCCAAATGATAAATATATTATTGGAACTAAAATAATTTTTTGAAAAAAATTGGATGAATCAAGATAAATTGTTAAAAATAAAGTGAGATTAGTATATCAAGGCTATTATCAGGAATAAAGAATTGATTTTCTTAAATATTTTACACTTTTTACTAGTGTTTAATCTATTATTATTTTATATTATTTTATATATTTTCAAGGTTTTAAATTTTAACAAATTTATATTAAAAGTTATTTATTAAATTTTTTTATTTTTGAATAATTTTAATTTAATCAACTACTTGGTTTCATACTTGAAAAATTTCCTAATCCTATTTTTAAATAATCAAAAGCTTTATATGTATATAAGTAAGCTCACGGAGCTGGGAATATATGGTTGAATTAAATTTTTTAATAATGGTTTTAATAAAGGTAAAATATATCCTACTTTATTTATTAAGAAGATTTCTAATGTAATTTTACTTGTTCAAATTTATATTTATTATATTGTTTTTGGTTCAACAAGTGAATTACTTTGAAATTAAATTTCATATTCAATAAATATTGAATTTTATATTAGTTATATATGATAATTAATATTATTGAATTCAAATTTATCAAAGAAACTAAGAAATATTTTTTAATCAATTTAAGTATGTTAAATAATAATTTAAAATCTTTTCTCTTGATTATTGTAAAAAAAATGGAACCCTTATTATTACTAATTATAAATTTGATTCACATGTTTCTCTTAAATATTTTTATGTTAAACTATTTAGAGAAATTATCATAAGTTTACTTTATTTAATTTCTTATAGACATGATATTATGTTTAATTTATGCATGTGATCTAGATTTCAGTTTGATCCTAAATATATCACTTAAAGGCTACTGAAATAATCATAGATATACTAAAGGAACTATAAATTCTAGATAGTTTTGATCTGGAAAGAATTTTTTGATTTATTTTTCTTTTTGAATTCATATTTTTTAGGTTGAAGGATTGATAGAAAATGTACATCAGGGATGTTTCATTTTAAAGGAATAAATTTAATTTCTTGGATCTCAAAGAATAAATTATTATTTGCTTTAATAATAGATGAATTTGAATATATCGTTGTTACTAATTGTTCTACAAAATTTTATTGAATTAAGAAAACAAATTATGTATTTAATATTTATTTTAATAATATTAAAATTTATTGTGATAACTACCCTAATATTTCAAATTAAAAGAACACTTTACAGAATTATAGAACTAAACATATAGATGTCATATTTCATTTTATTAGAGATTATTTTAATAAAGGTGATATTTTTTTGTAATTTCTTTTAACTAATAATTATTTGGATGATATATTTAAAAAACCTTTGGATATAATGAAATTTAAAGGAATAAAATTTGAACTTGGTATGATAGAAACTTAATAGACTTTTAAATGTTTTAAATGTTTTATTTTTTTAACTATTTAAAACTATTTTATAATATATCTCACTTGCATGAAAACTAACTTTTGGTTTCTTTCAATTTGATACAAATAATTTTTTTATTCCCTATATATTTTTACATACTTTTATGGCCCCTTGTAGATTTTAAATTATTATATAAAAGAATTTTATCACTAGTTTATATAGTTGGAATTACATATTTATACAAAACTCATAGGGTTTTTTTAAAGAAGGATGCCGGATTTTTGGGGGAGATTTACTATTTTTATTAATTTTATTTCATTTGATATATATTTTTAGAATACATAAATTCAGGAATAATTATCTCCTTTAAATCTATTTTTCATTTGAATCTATTATTATCATGCTGAATTCTATATAAAATATATTTAAATCTGGTTGAACATGATGTATATTTAATCCTATATGTTTAGTCATGAAGTTTTGTTTTTCATATAGCATAAGAATAACTTGTTTTCTGAATTTAATATTTTAATGTATGATATTATCTATGAAACATTTATGTCTAAATTAGGTAGATTCCTTTTAGTTTGTTTCAAATTCTGACCTTTTTTATCATTCCTAAAACGGAAGTTTTTTTACTCTATTTTGTAATTTTAAAAAGGGTATATTTTTTATTGAATATTTTCCACATAATTTTTTTTGTTTTAATAATTACAAAATTATAATTATATTCCCTGTAACATGAGTTTTGAAAAGAAGAAAATTATATTCAATGATTTATTGTTAATTTATTATTTTATATATTATGGTTATCATTATATTTTCACAAAGTTTTGGAATTCATTATGTTTCTTATTAATTAATTTTGGAAATAAATCCAAATCAGTATGAGTTGGATTATAATGCATACGCTTAATTTTTCATATTCACTAAATTATATCTTCAAACAAAATTATTTACTTATTTCTTAATAATCGTTATTGTGGTTATTTTTATTCATTGTTTTTCAGTGTTTTTTATTCTTAACATGTTTGACTGAAATTTTTCTAAGTTTACAATCATATAAAATATATTTTATATATCATAAGTATTTATAAAAGTGTTGAGCACTATGGATTAATTCTTATGAAGTTCAAAGACTCACTAATTCAGAAGTCTTACATGCAAATAAAAATTTTTACAGTTGAACTTGATGTTTGACACACTGTGTGTAAAGCTATAAATGAAATACTAAAAGTATAATGTGAGTATTATAAATTCACAGTGTCTTATTTAACTTGAAATATGCCTAGTTTTGATGTTATAAATCGAATATAAAATCATTATGGAATGATAAAGTTGTATGGAATTTAATTTTCTTTGAGATTTTGTATCAATAAATATATTTTTTCCAAACACTAAAAATATGATTTTATTTTATTTTATTTTTATTTCAATATATTGTATATTTATGTTACTTATTTTACATGATTTATTTGTTATTTAATTATATATTAATTATTTTGTCACTATGATAAGTAAATTGGTCGTGTTTTATTAAAAATTAAATGAGGTATCTTTATTTTCAGTATCTACATGGATGATTTTGAATGTATTTAAAATTTGAATATTACATAGGGAAACTAAAATTGTGAGATTTTTCAGATACTTTAACATATAAAAAACTAAAACTTTGTAAGAGTTGATGAGATGTACTATTCCCTTACTCAATAATTGTTTTTTTTTCTCCAAATTTTCTATATCAACTGCCACTAGCTGGTTTCTTACAATTTGTGATTAATTATATCTATCTTATCCACATGTTCTTAAACATTATTGGTTTATAATTTTCACTTCCAAAATAATTCTTCTTATTGGGCTTTGATTCCTGAGTTAAAAATTCAAATTTGGGTTATACTACCTTTCAAAAGGTATGTCTTGTTTATGACTTCAAGTAAAAATTTAGTGGTGTAATTGGTTTGGGACTCCCCTTTAAAAGTCAAGGTTATTTTTTTGGTTGTGCCTCCATAAGAAAAGGTATCTATAATAGGTTTGGGACTTCCCTTAAAAATTCAGATATTTTAGTGCATACCATACCTATTAAGGAGTATAGGGGTGTGGATAGTATAAGTAGAATCACGTTAATGTAAACTACTATAAAAATGATTGTGTTACCTACTTAAATTTATATATATTATTTTCTAATCCATATGAAAATTTATAATGATTTAATTTCTTTAAATTTTTAAAATTGTTATATTCACCCTCAAACTTTCATCCATCTTTCTTGGGACCTAACACAAGAATCACTTATGAGATATTCTAACCTTAGTGGGGTGTCATGTGATTGTCCTCACTTTTTTCCTATAAATAGACCCCATGACTCCCATTTCAATAGAGGATATTCAGATGACCCTATCAAATAATTCAAGAAGATAATATAATTCTACATGTTCCCCAGTCTCCCACCTCTCTTTAAGGTGACTCCCTATGTCAAACCTTAAATAAAATGATGGTAATTTTAGGTAGTTTCATCATATTAAGATTTAAATATTAAAAATTTATGAAATACCCCTTTCCCCTATGATTATTTAGGTCTTTATAGAAGGAATTCATTCTGTTAGATCCATATTAGATCGACATGCACATAACCTATCATGGGAGAGTCATACTATGGAACCAACACCCAAGCTGCTATATTAGAGAGACCCTTTGACCATGCCTCAACACAAGGGTGACCCATTACCCAAGCCTCCATAATATAGTGACCCTTTAAATAGGCCTCTATACTAGGGTGACCCTTCACCCAGGCCTCTATAAAAGAGTGACCTTACTTCTAGGCCTCCATACTCAGGACACACTTTTCCCAGGCCTCTATACCCGGGTGCTACTTTACACAAGTCCCATACTTAGGTGACCCTTTTCCTAGGCCTCCAAGATAGAGTAAAAACTCACATAGTCATCCATACCAGAGTTTTACTTTACTCAGGTCCCATACTAGGGTGTTTTTTTCATGGTTCCCAGTTCTTAACTAGTATTAAGTCTACATGGGGACCCCTTTCAATAAAAACTCTTAATTAGGATAAAATAATTTCCAAAATAATATTGTGAAAACTTGTTATCCTATATCCTCTCAATATAGGTTTCCATCCCTACAGTACTCCTTTACAACCTCCGAAAATTAGTGACTTAGATATTCATTCTAGAGTGCTCCCATTAAACCATATATTCCTTTGATAAGAGGGATTGTTCTAACCCTGAGATACCTTTCTTTGGTTATTATCCCTACTTGATAAGACCCTAAAGGTGATAAGAATCATATTATTCCCTCTATAATGAGGTTATATGTCATTAGATTATTGGAATAACCTCCCCTTACTCGGGATTATTATCCACACTTTCCCATAAACTTCATCACATCTAATTAACAAGACATAGTCAAGGATTAATATATGATCCTCTCTTTAGGTGTTATCCTCAACCCACCCTCACTAGTCTATATTCCATGTGAGTTTGGTCTTCTTTAATTTTATAGTTACAAATAGTCTAGAGTTGGATGTGTATTAATATCTTCGTATTAGTTTTAATCCCTAATCATGTCATCATTCATCAATTTATCTCTGGTCCACTCAATTATCTATATACCACTAAACGAGCCTTTGATATAGTGTAATCCCTAAACCTTTTTAATTGGGTCATATTCCTTGTGAGTCTAGTATTCCTTCCTTATCTAAGTTACTAAGGGGAAGTAGGTAAACATGTAAACATGGGAATTGTACTAGGTTTAATCCCCAACTATACCCTCTCCTATTGACTTACCAAGAGACATGATAAACTAGAAAATGTTTCTCATGTGAAATCCTCACACTGACTTTTGTTAGGAACCATTTACCTAGTATTCAAAACTACATGAAGTTAAGCTTATTAGCATATAGTCCATTCCAAGGGATGTTAAACTACTTATAATAGGTCTTTAAAATATGACCTTAAATTGTAATACATAATAGTTATGAACACGCCACCTTAAAAGGAACTTCATTTAGTCCTGCATGCGTGACCTTAAAAGTAACTTCATTTGGTCATGACTGAATTCCCTTAAAAGAAACCGAAATGGTCCTTTTTACATAATCTTAAAAGGTAAAATGTTTCAAGTTAAGTGGCACCAAACTATATGGGTTCTGATTAATAACATAGGAATACATATGAATCCCATTTCAAAGGATCTATCCCAACTACAAAACACCAACCACATACCTATATGGAAATAAATTCCAAATTTCCTAGTTGTGTTACTTTAAACTATAGTAGTATAAGATAGATGGAGAAGCATTGATATATATAGGTGTTCACATCATTGTATTGTATTGATTAATCACTTGCAGATGGGTAAATAGTTTTATTATTGTAAATGATTTCATGAATACATATTAAATATATAAGAGAGACCTAAAACTATGTGATAATACCCCTTGAAGGTTGAGATAACCAACCATCCTCATTACCAATTCACATTCCAAAGTGTCACCAGGATGTCCTAGTGACTGCCTGTCTTCGAAAATTAGGTCAACGCTAACTCAAAAATCATTGGAATATAGTGTGTAAGGGTGATCATATAGGGATATTGATGAGATCCAAATTTTTAATAATTTTTGTTTATTTTTAATTTTATAATTAACCCCACAATTAATTTTAATCTTGAGAAATTATTTAATTTTATTAAAAAAAATTGTGAATCTGAAATAAAAATGAGAAATGGATTTTATCTTAGTTTTCAATGATTTATCCATTTCTTGTATTTAATTGAAAGCTATAAATTTTTATGGATTTTATTATTGAACTATTAATAGGGTAATTTTCGTGATTTCTCATTATTTTTTATATTTTATTATCAAACTGTAAAAATACTATTTTAAAATATTGATTTTTCATGTTTTTGTAACACTTACATAAGGAGTATATTGTGTTACGGTAACTAGTGCTTGTGTTTTGTAAAGGATAAAAGGAAGATGTGTTAGGTTAATAAAATCCCTCAAATAAAGGTATTATTTCATTCAATGGTTCCATTTAATGGTGTGTAATAGGACACATACTGGTGAAGAGCCACATAGACACACTTTGTAAAGGTATTAAGTGTACAACATGAACTGTGCCATGGTTACATACTAGTTATAATTTCATTAAGGTACATCACATATTTCAAGTGTGGTGTCAGGGTAAAGAGTTCATTCAACAAACAATGTAAAGGTACCACTCTTAATCAATCATTTGTGTTAAGGTAATATATATTGTGAAAGGGTAATTTGCAAGATTCAATGGCTACATGAGGGTATTATTTGAGATATGTAAGGGTAAGGCCATGGATCTTCATATACATAAGGTTCGTATAGAAAATAATAAGAGCTATGTAAATTTCATATTCATAGTGGGAATAAAATATAAAATACCAAAAAATGGAAAATGTAAATAAAACCCCACTTTCACTGGTTTACCCAAATTGGTAAGAGCTCAAAGAAAGTTCTATGTGATGATAAATCATATAAAAAAGAATATGGAGTTCATAAGGGGGTTAAAAATAATATTCTAGTGGTTTTCACATAAATAAATCATGACACTAATCTTTTATATGTGGAATCAATCCTAGTAAGTTAAATAACTTGAGATCGTGATATTGAAATTTTTAGAGAAATAAGGCTTGATGCATATAAATAGGTTTCCCCTCTCACCATTAAAAATTATTTTAACCTTAGAATTTATCCTCTTCTTGATCTAGCATTGGAATTTGTTTTCTATAATTAATTATAATTAAATGGTTAGGTTTTTATTCATCTATTTGATTATGCGTTCTTCTCCTCCCCCCCCCCCCACATTTCTCAATAATTCTCTACCTTTTTGTTATACTTATGATATCCAAAATCCCTGATTTTGGAAATATAACCCATTATTTGTGGTTTAAGCTAATTTTCTAGGGGCATAATTGAATTTAGGTATTTAAATTCTAAATCTATTTATTTGGTTCAATGTAGTAGTGAATATGAGGAGTGAGTGTGTGATTATAGTTACATTATCCAACATTATTGTTGAATCCTTATACCATTAAACAAAAATAAAGTGATTTAATGATTTTCTTGAAAGTATCTTAGTATAATTTTATACTTATACATCATAAAAAGTATAGGATGAGTAGATTAATGGTATTGATTCCACTCATTGGATTGGGTGATTTATAAAAAATGTAAATCATGATTGGACCATTAGAATTCACAACACAACTATCTACAATTATTACTAAATTTCTTATTTTTTATTTCCTTACATTTTAAAAATATAAAATAAAAAAACTCCATTTATCTCGATCTTTAAAACATAGAAAAATAAAAACAAAAAAAAAAGATAAGTGCTAGAGTAGTGAATCTCCATGATTGTCCCATTGAGATAGGACCTTGGTTAGCCTTATGATTCATTCAATGAATTTTAAAATTATGTTTGATGAAATAATTGGTAAATGCCTCTCATAAACCTGGAACTATTTCCTAGGAGTTGTGCTACATTTTTTCTCTCTCACGCACATTTTAATTATTTTTTCTATTCCTATTTTCTTCTCTATTTTGTTTTTCATTGTTCAATTGTTTATTATTTTTATAATTATCTCAATTTTATGTTTACTAGTTGATATAACTATATGATACAATTCCTTATAATGAACCACTGTTATTATCCTTAGTTATAAATGTATAGTAAGATTTTTTACATGATCAATAAATCACTTTATAATGACATTAACCAATAATTTAATCCACAAGTGTGGGAAGAAAAGGTGGAATAAACACTCAGTATAGATGAGCTGAAGAACCTACTTAATCAAGTCACAAATAGATTTCAAAATTCTATAGACCAATAATAAGAAGATCATCGAGAGATAAAGGTGGTTGAACCTAAATTAAAAACCTTTATAATCTCAACAATGAAGGTAGAGGAAGAGATATAAGAAGAAACCCCACCACTATTTACTCTTGGAAACATTTTTTGAGTAGAATTTCATTTTGAAGAAGAGTTACCAGTTGATATAAGTAATGGGCATACTTTTTACCAATAATCATTCACTAATTATTTTCTTTAATATCATTTGAATACATATTCTCCATATATTATGAGTTCAGATTCAATAATCACCTTAAATGACCATGATTTTAAAGATAATTATGAAATAGATCTGATCAAATATAAATAAAATATGGAATTCCTAGTGTTGTCCACCTATGAATTAGAATAATTCGGAGAGGGATTTCACTTATAAAATGAATTATATGTTAAAATTGAAGAGGGGTATACCATTTAATTGGATGCATTTCATTTAATTTTTTACAAGATAAAATATCAACTAATATCCCTTATTTTAAATTTATATATTCATATCAATTGATTCCCATATCAGATAATGGGGAAGAAAAGATATAGAGGTTATTTTTAGTGGAAAACTTGAATATTCCCACTCTCTAGGAAATTTAAATGAATTTTCAAAGTAATTACTTGAGCAATATGAGTTTCAAATTGGATTTTATGAGGTATTTAATCAAACCATTATATCATTCCATTATAACTTTACAAAATATATTTTTCATTTTGACCTCCCTTACTTTTATTATTCATAACTAGTAACATTAATCCATTCCCTTATTGACTTATAATAGGTTGTTGAAGAGTACATGCAAGAACCACTTTAGTGTTTGATATGAACTAAAACCAGGTAGCAATATGCCATGGTAGTCACTGAAAAAACCATGGTTGACATTCAGGCTTTGTTTTTCATGTATGTGATTTATTTTTTCTTATGTCACTTCCCATGCAGTTTGTATTAGTCATTATTTCATATTCAATGTATTAAAAGGATTTATTTGTCATTGAATAAGTTCAATGTGATTAAAAAGTGAGGAATCAATCATGGGTGACATATGATATTACCATATGGTTATGGAAAAATAGTTTATTTATGAAGAATGCATCATATACTACCTATAAAATATAATGTGATAATTATCATTGGTTAGTGGATAATTGTATGAAATTTTTAACTCTCTTCCTTTCCATATCAAATTTATCACCCTTGGTGAAGTCAACATAACACCTTCAAGCATACGTGAGTCCTCTAATACGGATAGTGATCTGGCATCCAATGCCCCTGCCATTGGTAGTTGGCATGGCATCAAATTCTTTTCATGATTATCATCAAAAAAACTCCATTGAATAATAGGATGGAAGCTACTAATATATGACCATTTCAAGTATATCAATTTATGTTATGCTTTTTTTAATACTCTTTTACATTTGATTATTAGAGATATTTTTTCTTGTGTTTTGGGTTTTCTTCCACTACCAATGTTCATAATATAACTAAAAGAAACCCATGATTTGGATACCCATATATATTGAAGAAAGAGATAGAATGGGATAGTAATTCCATGATGGAAAATCTGATCAAGATAAACCAAATGATAAGACAGACATTGAAGTATTTTTTTGAAAAATTATTAGGATCTCCATGTGTGTCAACAGATAAAAAGAATATAGAGGAAGAGATTTTGTATAATCTTTTGGAATAATTGGCATAAGATTCCACAAGAAATATGTCAAAATTAGAATATTTTGAGTCACTTGTGGAGATTCCCTATGAAGTACCCCAATAGGAAAAGAAATAATAATGTATGGATGGAGTAATAGTGGAGAGAGTGTTCTAAGTGGCCCCTCGTGATGAAACAAAATTTATAGATACTATATATGGGGGGTTTTATAAAAATTGGATTTTTTTAATTTTATTCAGTTTGTATTATTCACTAATAAAGATACTTTGGGGTTATTTTGTAAAATATACTGTAAACATTTTCAATAGTTTTTTTTAAAGTCAATGAGGATGTTGAAGAAAAAAATTTAAGCACCAGAAGAAAAATAAGATTGATGAAGTATGCTGTGGAAAGTTAGGAACCTTTCTATATGGAGGATAAGACATTTTCCATATTAGTTTGCAACATATATTGTATATGTTTTCAATATTTTCTTGTAAAATCAATGAGTATGTTGAATTAAATTTTGTATTCCCCATAAGATAAGAATATTTATAAACTATTTTGAGGATGGTTAGGAAAATTTATATATAGAGGATAAGAAACTTTACTTGTGAGTTCCTTATAAAGGATAAGAAAACATTCCTAAGTATTGTTGGCAGAGGTTAAATAGTTTAATTAAAATTGTTAAAATAACTTTCTTATCTAACTTAGGATATGTTTTTTTATTCTCAAATTTCCTAAAATCATGAAAAAATTCATGATCCAATATGATTTTTTATAAAGGGATAAAATTACAATAAGCACACTAAACAAAACAGGGCTAAAGATATTTGATGGGGATATGGAAAAAGCCAAGTTTAAATTAACAGACACAAATAACTGGATGTACAATACATATTTTCACCAAAAAAACAACAATAATTCTAAATAATGAAAGAAGTAAAAATGTGGAGAGAAAACGGATACCAAAAATAGATCTCTGGAAAAATGTGATCAGATAAAGAAAAGGTTGACTGAATTCGATGGGGAGAAAAGTTCAATAATGTTTCTCGACAAAAAAAGAAAAATGTTTCCAAATGTAATATAGATATTTCCAATAGTAAAAGGGTAAAATATTTTGTGATATAAGTCTTTATAAGTTACAAAAATTTTATCTAACACATCAATGTCTTGAGTTTACCAAGTTGAGTTAGATGGAGTTTCGAGAAACAAAACTTGAGTTTAATGGATAGATAGTTTGTAAAAATATCAAGTGGGAATGATTTTATGTTACACGCTATATAAAGTTTAAATTTATAGTGGGTGATAAGGTATTAAATAATTAGTTCAAGTATATCAGAATAAGAACCATCAGATCAAATTTATGAAGGCTATATAAATATAACCCTTGTTTTTATTTACATATGTAATGGTATTATAGATGCTATGTAAAGGTGGTTGTGAGCTTAAATAAGGGTTGAAAAAACATTTCAATGCTGATATAATGGTTTATCAAGTTATGTAAAGGTCAACTATAATTTTCACAACCTAAATAACAGTTGGAAAGATATATTTTCAAAGCTATCAATTGGAGGAAATATGTGTAAATTTTCAGATGGAAATATCAACGGACATGAAATGGTTTCAGAGACATAAATCAGACACTCAAAAGATCCATAATGAAATCATACTTAGATTCATGTTTTTATCGACCATAGAAATATAAAGGCACTCCATGTATATGAAATACATTTAGAGGTAGAGTTGAAGTTGAGTTATATCGATTAGAAAATTCAAAAATTCCTATCAATTAGACCACTATAAAGTATATTAGTCAAAGAAGGAATTTAACAATAAAGATACTAGGATGATTTTTGTAAGTAAGTCTGATCGGTCAAATAATCATAAAACAGATGAAAATCACACAATCATTAATGATGTCATCAGGTGGATGATGGTATGGATTTGTAATTGCCTAAACAATGTGATTCAAGCATAAAGTCTTGAGAAGAGAAAAAATTATTGGACTAATGAGCATCGGATTAATGATTTCATCAGATATGAAGACCATACATAGGACTTCTGACTCATCAGATAGATCATAGTGGTAATACATATGAAATTCCATCAGATGGAGAATTACACTGAAGATCATTAGTAAAAAAAATTAGGACTAATTTTTTGTAGAGTAGGAATATGAAAATAATTGGTCTAAAAGTACTTAATTCATAATAATGAGACAGTTAGTTAATGAATAATGGATAGAATAAAGTTAGACAAAGCAGAGCTAGATGGAATGTTCTTAATGAAGTTATCAGACAGTCATATGCTGGAAAGGATTATAATAAGATTTATCGAATTCTATAACATTGACAAAACTAAGAAGGTCTATAATTTTTTTTAGATTTATAAGTTTAAAAATTTATAAACAAGTTCCCTAACGTAGAGGTTGAGGAAGTTTCAAGAAAGGATATGGATGATGAGTTTTCATAAAGATTCAATAATATTCAATAATAATCTAGAAGAGTTGAGAAGCATCCATCAAAATTGAGATGAATGAGAAAATAGAAATTTGAAATTAAGTTAAGTGGAAAATTTCATTTTATCCCCTACCCTTTTCCCTAGATGCATGCTTACATAAATAGAAGTACTTATAGATCATACTTTTACTGTTCATGCACATAAAATAAGATGAAGTGATAAAGGTTTTGGTGTAGTGAAATTTACCAACCAAGAAATACTTGGTTGAAGAAGAGTCACTAGATAGAGGAATCGAGTAGGGTTATATTGGCTAGAAGTTTCCATTATAAATATTGAACATAGATTTACTGGTTACAAGTACAACGTACATAGTTTTATCATAAAGAGGTGTCATTCTAGGAGAAATTGATACAAGATGCACAATATAGATGAATATGAGATTTAGATTGAGGAACAATGATTTGAGGAGTAAATTCCAGTGGTGGACTAGATGGAGGGTTATTGTATGGAAGGTGATTAGTATAGGATGGCCCATATTAGACAAATTCATAGACACATGAGATGGAGTAAACCAGAATAAATTATCAGATAAACATTTTTAGATATTGTTTCAGGGAGATTGATGCTTGTTTATTTTATGTGGGCTTAAAATATTAAAAAAAAATAACTGATAGGAGTCAGTATAATCGTTCTTATTAGGTGATAGAATAAGTCTAATAGGAATTTCACAATTATAAAATCCAATCAGAAGAAATGTGGAGCTTTTTGGGAGATATCTCAACTATGGGATATGGTAAAAATACCCCCCAATATTAATTGAATAAAATATTATTAATAGAAGAATCTATGGTCCAATGATAGTCTCTATTATAAGGATATAGGTTCTCAAATTGAGTTTTAATCATTTAAAAATACTTGTGGGAAATTTTCCTTATATCATCTTAATATTATAAGGGTAAAATAGTAGGGAGAATTTTTCAAAGTATCCATACATATTAACTCAAAATAAAGGTATTATAAAATTAAATTAAAAAAGATTTTATGTAACACCATGAAATTCTAAAGTATGACTTTGCTTTCAAAATCATGTATGACATGCAACACCAAACGCATAAAAAAAGATAATATCCTCTAACTCTAGCATATATTTACTATTTTAAATAAATTCAATACATTATATAGCTTGTAATGAACACAACACCAAGATAGATTGATTTACATGAAAGAGAGACCTTCCTCAATATCTTTTATTACACGCAACAATGACCTTTCTTCAATTGATTGTGTTATAAGTAATACCGAGTTTCACAAAACAATTATATATTATTAGAATATTAATATTTAATATAATAATATATAACCTAGCTATTATATTAATGGTTATGAATAGTATTAACTAAATTATGAAAATTTATGATTTATGTAAATATAAAATTAATTCATTTATTACAAATTACTAGGATATAAAAATAAGAACAAATTTGATATAAAAAAAGAAATATTGATATGTTTATGCTTCCAAAGGAGTTTTTTCTTAAGAAGAAGAACTAAATGAAATTGGTTAATGATTTTAATGAAATTTATTCTTTATATATTTTAAAATATATTTTTCATATTCATCTAATTCATTTGATAAGAATAAGATAAAAATAAACTCAATTTTACACATAAAACCTATATTTTTTATTAAAGTGTTTTACCACCTTTTAATGGAACACCTATATTAAATATAACTTTTCAAAAATTTATAAATTTAATTTGATAAAATAAACTTCATTTTTTAATTCATAATGTCAAAATTATATTAGGGTGAATTTTTTGTATTTTTTCTTAGAAACGTCATTTTTTTGAATAGTGAAAATACTGCATTTTAGTTAAGAATTGTCATTTCGTTTAGATAACTATTAAGGATGAATTATATTTAATATTTGTTATAAAGTAATATTATATAAATTATACATCTATTAGTAAAATTTATTTTATTATAATAAATTACACTTTGAAATTGAATATAAAAACTTAACAATCTTTTGATCATTTTTATACTAAAACCAGTTAATTTGTTTGTCTCTAAGAATAGCATTAATCTTAATTTTTTTCACTTTTGTGAATTGAATTTTGAAAAAATTTCATACAGAATTTTAATAAATATTATATTTAGAGTCTAATAATACCAACTTAATATGTTTTAGAAAACAATAGTGAATGAGATTAAAACTAATTACAGTGATAAAGGTGTAATTAAGATAAAATGGGACTAAACCCTAAATTTAAGGGCCCAAATGACCTATCTACTTGTCCAACACCAATTTTATGGACATATCTCTTCCATAAACCTTCCATTATTGAGTTTTTTAGGTTTTTTTAGGGTAATACATGACAAAATATTCCCCGAAAATCCTTACCCTATACCTATAAGCCTCACTTTGGGCATAAATCAATCCATGGAATCTTTTGTTTCAAACCAAAAGAAGTTACCCAATTAAGAGGTAACGTCTTCACACAAGCATTTTAGTTTCACTTCCTTTATCCAACACCACAACTCTTATTATTTTTTATTTTATAAAAACACTAGTATCATAAATATACTAGGATGTTTTTATGCAAAGGTTTTGATCTTCACTTACACATACCTTCATCTAATGGGTAACAAACATGTTGTTTCTGTGTATGGTGAACTACTGCCTCACGAAACGATGATTGTTCCATTCTTCTTTACTGCCTCTCATTGAGGCCACTATGATGGAAACCCTATTTATATATGTTATATATTATATTTATTATGTCTTTATAATTTGTTAAATCTTTTTTAAAACATACATTTAATAATTTTCATTTTACGTTAATACGAAAAAATTGTTTGAGGAAGTGTGGACTACCGCCCCCTCAAAGCAATGTGATTCGTTCACACGATACATGGAATATTTAAATGGTGGTTATAATTAAACATATATGAAATAAAAACATATATCTGATATTAATGACATAATTACCTTTCTGTATATATATATATCATTTTCTTTATTATCCTTTCACACACTAAAAAGTTATAATGTCGGTCGTGGATGTGTGGACTACCGCCTGTTCGACATGTTGTGATTCCTTTTACATCATGGGAATTTTATATATAATTATATATGAATAAATAATACGGTATTAAAAATATTATTATCATTTTTGAAATATATAATTCTACTTACATTCTTTCCATAACGATCATTGAAAAATGAGATCGTTACTCATGCGTACGTACAACCTATCGTCTCCATAATTATAACATTGGTTCATTTTTCATATCCATATATAATGATTTATTTTAAAAGTATAATTGATATATAAATATGAAAATTATTTCATGGTTATTATTATGTAGATGTTATATATTTACCCTTTGACCATAATTGACCTACTAAACAAAATTTTGACACATAAACCGAATTTGGTCTAAACACCCGATGTAAACATAATTGTTTAAGTAGTTGTATAAAAAATAGTAATAAGTGAAATAAAAGTAATGATAAACATGAAAAAAATTCTAAATAAATTAGAAAATTAACATAATTTTATTATACAGGAAGTTAATGAACGTTCACCCGAAAGGAAACTCAAGGTAAGGGATTCTTGTCTTACTTTTCTTTCTATGATGCATAATTTATTATTGTGCACCTTATTTATTATACATGGTGTGCATACTGACACATTGACACATAATATCAGGAATTATATTGTCTCCATGGTATTTAATTGTTTTATTTAATGATTAGTACATTTGGGTCTTCCAATGCATTTGTTACCACTTTTGTAAGGGAATTTCATCTCAATTTACATTTTATTGACAATTATTTGTTATTTTAAGACAATTCACTTTCATTTGGTGTGTATAATACATTTTATTGGTATATAATAAATACCCTTATACTCCTGATATTCTAAGTTTCATTTAATATCTTACCTTTCTGTAGATTATGATTCAAATGTTTCAAATTGGTATGGGACAATTTGAAATGTTGAAAGGTTATTATCCTCAAGATTGTTCTTAATGATTATATTTTCAATATCTATTCCTGTTTGGATTGTCAAATTTATCCTAAAAAATATATATTTATCATAATCATTTTTCATTGTAAAATTACATGAATATCCATATTCTCATAAAATTAATATTATCATTGCCTAAACCATATACCATTTTTTATATGGTGCTTACATTGAATGTTATTTGATTATTTGGGGAAATATTTATAAACCCATATAATTTAGTCAAAACGGATATTTTATAAGGAACTTAGTATATTTAAATGCTTTGGAAATTAACTATTTAGTCTGGGTACTAGTTAAAGAAAACCCTACGAGTTATATAACAGTTAATGCAAGCTCTACGAGTTGGGGACCAGTTAATGAAAGCCCCTTGATGCATCAGTTGACTCATGGGATGAATTATTTGTAAATATTAGAAAAGTGTAAATGATATATTTAAGGTAAATGAATAATTTTCCTAGGAAACATGATATCCAATAATTAATCATTTACTTTATTGATAATTCAGATAATATTTATCCATGATATTTTTCATCGACATATCTATGGAAGAATTTTATTTTCATTTCATTTATTTAGTGGAATTTTTTTTCAGTTTCTTACCTTTCCATATTGATATTTATTTATTTAGTTATTTTTATGTCATGTTTTATTAGTTTTTTACCTTTACATGATAATGTATTCTTATTGATTCATTATTTCCTTCACTTTACCTATCCTTATTGAGCATATGAACTCACACTTATTATGTTTATTTCCCTAGGAATCCAATAAGCCTACTATGAAATATATGAAAGGATTTAATAAATGGATTAAATTCATACTCGAATTTATTTATTTAGAAAAAAGAATTAAAAATTTTGTAATTATTTTATTATTTTATAATACAATACTCATGTATGTATATGGTTTACTAAGACTACTAAATTGATCGATTCTTTAGGGCCTGAATCCTTGTAATTAGTACAATGTAATTGGTATTATACATATGCTCTGGGATTTTGGGGCTCGTTCACTACAGTTGGTATTAGAGGAAGTTTAGTATCAACCATGGGAACTAGATTTATGAAAACATAGGTTATATAACATAACCCTAAGGTATAATTTTAAGATAAGTATAGAATAACATCCTAGAATTTTGGTAACGTAGGGTTTAAGTGGGTTTTCTATAAATAAATCCATGTATGGGTACTATATGCGGATGTAGTTCTAACACAGAAGTACCTAGGAGTGACAACTTCAACAAAGTGTTCTGGGCCTAACTCGGGGTAACATGGTACATGACAATGAGATTTAATATGCACCTAGTTTGACACTCCTGTGGAATATTCATAAGATAATTCACCATTTCTTTTAAAAAAATTATGAAAAAATTTAATGAATAATCTAAGTTAAACTTAAGGTTTTTTAGATTAAATATAAGGTGTCATGGTTTAGAAATCCTATAACTGATATTACAGATAAACCCTAGATCAAGGAAGGACTTATGTGAAAATAAAGGGATGAGTTATTTATATATTGAGGATGTATTAAGAAACATAGTAAAAATGATATTTATTCATTAACCTAATTTCAATGATATCCATCATATTTATTTTGAAAATTATATTAATTTGGTTTCAAAAAAGAAAAAACCTATAAGTTGGGTGCTAACCAGTAAAATCTAGAAAGACAGTGATTCTTGAACCCAATACTAAAGGACCATAAGGGTTTCACACCAACCACTGACCTATGTAATGTCCTAGTTAATTTTTCATTATTTTGAGTTAAAAAATTTGACGAATAAATGTTAACAATGAACTAATAACATCACTTTTAAAGATTATAGATTAATCTATTAACTATATCAGTTTTTAAAGAAATTTAAAGACAAATATTTATACTTTTAACTATTTTATAATCCTTAAGATCCTTTAAAAGTGTTTTTTACTACTTCAGGCATTAAAAATTATTATTTTTAATTAATTTCTGGGAGTAAAGGGATGAATTAGAATTTGATCAAAGCACAACCAAAATTTAGGATTATTTATGTGAAATTAAAACCTACTAAGAAATAATATTTCCTTATATTATAGGTTTGTAAAAGAATTTCCCAACAATATGAAAATGACTTAAAAATAAAATGTTGCCCTAATACCTTAATTTTTGTTGAAGTGATGGTCTCTTAAATCATCAAGGATCTATGACATTGAGGCCCTCAACTTTCTATCTATCATTTACTTGTTTGTGATTAATGACTTCATTCAACACCCAAAAATATTTATGCTTTTACTCCAAGATTTTATCTCTACTTTCTACTAATAATCTCATACATAGAAACCCATATACATGGTAGTCCATGTGACCATTGTACTTCACATTCTCCCTTTTTGGGAGGATGTTTTATAAACTCTTCTCATGATTTGGAATTTCAAACATAGTATGTATCAAACAATCTATCAACATGATTGAGTTTAAAGTGTAAGGATGCAATTTGATTAAGGTCGGTAGAATGTAGCACCCATAAATTCTAAATTACAACTTTGTATTCAATAGCATATATGAAATGCAACCCCAAAAGTGAAAAGGAATATAATATCCCAAGAATATAATATATTTTTATTATTTTAAATAAATTCACTACATGATGTATCTTGTATTACATGAAATACCGAGATTTCTTACATTACAAGCAAGAGATACCATCATCAATATCTTGCATTACATGAAACAATGATCTTTCTTTGATTGCTTTCATTATATGCAATACTGAGTTTCACCAAACAACGATATATTATTAGAATATAATTATTTAATATAATATTATATAACCAAGCCATTATGTTAGAAGTTATTAATATTATTAACTAACATGTGAAAATTTATGGTTTATGTAAACATAAAATTAATTAATTGATTACCAATTACTGAGATATGAAAAAAAACCAATTGTTTATAAAAAGAAATATTATTATTTTTATGCTTCCAAAGGATTTTTGTCCTAATAATAATAATTAAATACAATTATCTAGTGATTTTAATTAAATTTATATTTTATATATTCAATAATATATCTTTAATATTTATCCAGTTTATTTGATTTGCATAAGATATGAACAAACTCTATTTTACACATAAAACGTATATTTTTTGTTAAAGTGTTTTTATCAACTTTTAATAGAGAACCTATTTTAAATATAAATTTTAACACTTTTATAAATTTTATTTGATAAAAATATACATAATTTTGGAATTTATAATTTCAAAATTGTCTTAGGGTTAATGTTTTGTAATTTTTATGAGAAACATCATTTTTTAATGAATAGTGAAAGATACTGCATTTTAATTAAAAACATCCTTTTCATTCAAATAATTATTAATGTTAAATTATATTTCAAATTTATTATAATGTAATATTAGATAAATTATACATATATTAATACAATCTAATTTATTAGAATCAATTTCACTATGAAATTGAATATAAAAACTTAACAATCTTTTGATCATTTATCTACTAAAACTAGTTAATCCGTCTGTCTAGAAGATTAGCAATAATCTTAATTTTTCAGATTCTGTGAATTGAATTTAGAAAAATAGATATAAACCATTGTAATAAATAATATATTTTTATTCTAATAATACCAACTTAATTTTTTACCAAACTATTTAGTGAATGTGATTAAAATTAATTAATGTGATTAAGGTGTAAATAAGCTAAAAAGTGACTAAACCATAAATTTAAGGGGGGAAATGACCTATCCACTTGTCTAACACCCATTTTATAGACATAAAACGTCCATAAGACATCTATTATTGATTATTTTGGGTTTTGTGTGAATTATTTTAGGTAATAACATGTGTATGCCTAACTTATTTTTGAATATTCCAAGTGAGCCCTTTTTCTTCCCAATAAAAGGCCACCACCTATCCCACTTATTCACAGCTATAAAACCTCTTATGTTATTCCAAGACTTGCCCAAATACTCTCTCAACATCACCCCCCCCCAGACCTAGAATCCTCCATTTTGGAAGAAAGCAATCCATGGAAGCATTTAGTGCAAACCAAAAAAAGTTTCCTAATTAAGAGGTAACGTCTTCTCTCAAGATTTTTAGTTTCATTTCCCTTATACAAACTCTCAACTCTTATTTTTTTATTTTATAAAAACATAAATATCCTCAATATACTAGGATTTTTTTTATTAAATGTGTTAGAACTACACTTACACACACCTCCATCTAATGGGTAACGAACGCACTGTTTCTGTGTATGGTGAATTACTCTCCTGAAAGGATGATTGTTCAATTCTCCTTTACCACCTCTCATGGTGGAAATTATGACGGTAACCCTCTTAATATATGTTATATATGATATTTATTATGTCTTTATAATTATTTAAACCTTTTATAAAACATACATTTAATACTTTCCATTTTACGTTAATATGATAACATCGTTTGAGGAAGTGTGGACTACTGCCCCCTCAGAGTGATGTGATTCATTCACAAGGTGCATAGAATGTATAAATAATGGTTATAATTAAACATATGTGACATAGAAAACATATATATGATATTAGTGACATGATTAACTTTATATAAATATATATACATATATATAATTGTCTTTATTAACCTTTCACACACTAAAAAGTGATAATGTCGGTTGTGGACATGTGGACTACTGCCACCTCGACACGATGTGAGAACGTTACTCATGCTTACGTGTAGCCTACTATCTTCATGATTGTAACGTTGGTTCATTTTTCATAACCAAATTTAATAATTGATTTTAAAATTATAATTTATATATATATATATATATGATAATTATGTAATGATTATTTTTCTATAGATTTTATATATTAACCCCTTTGACCATAGTTGACCTACACAAATTGTTTTTGACACATAAACAGAATTTGGTCAAAACACTTGAAGTAAACATAATTTTTTAAGTATTTGTATACAAAAAATTAATAAGTGAAATAAAAGTAATGAGAAACATGAAAAAAGTTCTCAAGAAACTATAAAATTAACAAAATTTTATTATACAATAATTTAATGGATGTTCACCTAATAGGAAACTCAAGGTAAGGGATTCTTTTTTTACTTTTCTTTCTGTGATGAATACTTTATTTTTGTTAATCTAATTTATAATACATAGTGTACATACTAAAATTTTTACATATAAAATCAATAATTCTATTATCTTCATGTTATTCAAAAGTTTTATTTAATGATTATTACCTTGGGGTCTTCCAATTCATTGGATACCACATTGTTAAGGACATTTCTTCTCAATTTACATTTTATTGAGGATTATTTGTTATTATGTTCTAATTCACTTTTATTTGGTGTATGTACTGCCTTTTTCTTATTATATCATGAATCCTATTATTTTCATGACAGTATAAGTTTCATCTAACGTCATACCTTTCGGAAGTTTATGATTCAAATGTTTCAAAGTGGTATGGGAAACTTTGGAATGTTTAAATATTATTCTCCTAAAGATTTTTCTTAAGGATTATCTTTTCAATCTCAATTCCTTTTCTGATTTTTAACTTTCTCTTGAAAAATCACTTTATTATAATCATTTTTCAATGGAAATTTACTTGAATATCCATATTCTCATACAATGAATATTATCATTTTCTAAACCGTATACTATTTTTCATACGGTGTTTACATTGAATGTTATTTGATTATTTAGGGAAATAGTGATAAACCCATATCCTTTATTCAATAAAGATATATTATAAGGCACTTAGTTTATTTAAATGATTTATAAATTCATTATATAGGTTAGGTACTGGTTAATGAAAGACTAAAAAGTTAGATACTATTTAATCCAATATTTGTGGGTTGGGGACCGCTAATGAAAGCCCCTTGATCCATTAGTAGTCTCATGGGACGAATTAGTTGTGATAATTGGAAAAGTGTATTCTGTCTCTTGATGATAAACGTATGATATTATAGGGAAACATGAAATCCAATAATTAAGAATTCCCTTTATTTAGAATTATGTTTTTATTGATCAATGATATTTTTTGTTTACATATCTATGGATTCATTTCATTTTTAGTTCATTGATTTAATGGAATACTTTTTCAGTTTTTGACACTTGTATATTGATATTACCTTATCTAGTTATTTCTATGGAATGTGTTATCAGTTATTTACCTTTCTATGTTAATTTATTCATATTTATTAATCATTGATTCCTATTTACTTACCCTTAATGAGCATTTGAGCTCACCCTTATTATGTTTATTTCCCCAGGAATCCAAGAATCCAACTATGAAAGATATGAAAGGATTTACTAGATTGATTAAAGTCAAACTTGAAGTTATTTATTTATAAATAATAAAAAAATATGTTTTAATTAGTTTATTCTTTTGTAAAAAAATACTCATGTATGTATCTGGTTTCTGAGACTACTAAATTGATCAATTATTATGGTATTGATTCCTTGTAATCATGCCAATGTAATTCATTGCAGACACATGCTCTAGGATTCTATGATTGGGTCACTAAAGTTGGTGTCATAGGAACTTTAGTAGAAACCTTGGGAACTGTATTTAAAAAATATAGGTTATAAAACATAACCATAAGGTATAATTTGAGGATAATTATAGAAGAACATCCTAGAATTTTGGTAAGTTAGATATTATTTGGGTTTTCTAGAAATACATCCCTATCTAGATACTACAAGTGGATGTGATTCTGGCATAGATTTACCAAGGTTTAATAACTCTGAAAAGGTGTTCTGGGCCTCACTTGGGGAAACCTAGTATACGACAATGGGCCTAAATGCGCACCTAATTTGACACTCTGGTTGAATATTCTTTAGATAATTTACATTATCTTTACAAACCATTATGAATAATTTAAATGAATAATCTAGGTTAAACTTAAGGTGTTTTAGATTCAAGATATGGTTTCATGGTTTAGAATTCTTTTGACTAATATTGTGGATAAATCCTAGATAAATGAAGGACTTTTTGATAATAAATGAATAAATTATTTGTGTTTTCAGGTTATAATAAAAAAACTTAGTTAAAAGGATATTTAGTGATTAATCTAATTTCAAGGATGTCAATCATATTTATTTTGGAAATTATTTTAATTTGGTTTTAAAAAAGAAAAACTTATATACCGGATAAAAACCAATCAAATCTGGCAGGACCATGGGTCTTGAACCCATGACTGAAGGACGATAAGGGTTTTACAACAACCACTGACCTACACGATGTCCAGGTTAATTTTTCATTGTTTTTACTTAAAAAATTTATGAATAATGTTAATGATGAACTAGTAATACCACTTTTGATGATTAGAGATTAATATATAGTAACCATATTAGTTTTGAAATATATTTAAAGACAAATAGTTAGAATTTTCACTCTTTCATATGCCTTAATATCCTTTAAAAGTATATTTTATAGCTTCAGGAATAAAAAATCATTATTTTTAATTAATTTCTGGGAGTAAAGTAATCAATTAGAATTTGATCTAAGAACAACCAAAAGTTAGGATGGTTTATATGAAATTAAAACCTACAAAGTAATAATAAGTCCTTATATTCTTGATTGGTAAAATAATTTCCCAAAAATAGGTAAATGAATTAGAAATAAAATGTTGTCCAAATAGCTTAATTTATGTTGAACTGGTGGTCTGTTAAATTATCGAGGATGTATGGCTTTGGGGCCCTCAAATTTCTATCAATCATTCACTTGCTTGTGAGTGATAACCTCATTAAACACCTATGAATATTTAAGCTTTTCCTCTAGTTATGTATCTCTACTTTACAGTAATGATCTCATACATAGAATCCTAGATACATGGTATTATTTGTGACCCTTGTACTTCCCATTCTCGCTTTTCTGTAGGATGTTTTACAAACCCCTATCATGATGTGGTATTTGAAACATTGGAAGTATCAAACAATATATCACCATGATCAAGTTTAAATTGTGAGGATGTGATTTAATTAAGGTGGGGAGAATGTAACAGCCCAAAATTCTAAAGTACAACTTTGTATTCAATATCATGTATGAAATGCAACACAAAATGCATAAAGAAATATAATATCCTGAGAATATACAATGTATTTATTATTTTAAATAAATTCAATACATGTTATAGCTTATATTGTATGAAACACTAAGATAGAATACATTACCTGAAATATTTAACTTTCTCAATAGCTTGTTTTACATTCAATAATGACCTTTCTTTGATAGATTTCAATATATGCAACATAGAGTTTCACCAAATAACTATATATTATTAAAATATTATTATTTAAAATAATATTATATAACCAAATCATTATATTAACGATTATGAATAGTGTTAACTAATTTATGAAAATTTATGGTTTGTGTAAATGTAAAATTAATTCATTGATTACAAATTACTGAGATATGAAAATAAGAACCAATTTGATATAAAAAGAAATGTTATTATTTTTATGCTTCCAAAGTAGTTTTGTCTTAACAAGCATAATTAAAAAAAAATTAATGATTTTAATTAAAATTATATTTTATATATTCAATAATATATTTCTCATATTCACCCAATTTATTTTATAATCATAATATAAGAACAAACTCTATTTTACAAAAAACATTTATTTTTTATTAAAGCGTTTTTACCACCTTTTAATGGAGCACCAATTTTAAATATAAATTTGGACACATTTATAAATTTAATTTGATAAAATAAAATTATTTTTTTAAATTTTTAATTTAAAAATTATCTTAGGGTTAATTTTTTATATTTTTATGAGAGACTTCATTTTTTGATTAATAGTGAAAAATACTGCATTTTAGTTAAAAACTGTCTTTTCATTTAAATATTTATTAATGTTAAATTATATTTATAATATATTATAAATACGTATTAGATAAATTATACATATATTAATACAATTTAGTTTATTAGAGTCAATTTCACTTTGAAATTGAATATAAAAATTTACCAATCTTTTGATCATTTTTCTATTAAAACAAGTTAATTTGTCTCTCTGTGAGATTAGCATTAATCTTAAATTTTCCTCTTATATTAATTTAATTTTTAAAAAATGACATACACCATTGTAATAAATATAATATTTATAGTATAATATGACCAAATTAATTTTTGACCAAAATTATTAGTGAATGTTATTAAAATTAATTATAGTGATTAAGGTTTAACTAATCTAAAAAGACACTAAACAATAAATTTAATGGCCCCAATTACCTATCCACTTGTCCAAAACCAAAACTATGGACATATGTCATCCAAAAAAATTCCTTTATTGAGTTTTTTTATTTTGGTATTACTTTTTTTAGGTAAGAACATTTGTACACCAAACTTGTTTTCAAATATTCCAAGTGATTCCTTTTCCTTCCCTATAAAATGCCACCACCTCTCCCACTTATTCACACCTATAAAACCTCTTAGACTCAGGAAATACCAGCCCAAATAGTCTCCCAAAATCTATCCCCTAAACCCATAATCCTCCCTTTTGGCAGAAATAAATCCATGTAAACTTTTGGTTCAAACCAAAAGAAGTTACCCGATTAAGAGGTAACGTCTTCTCTCAAGATTTTTACTTTCATGTCCCTTCTCCAACCCCTCAACTCTTATTATTCTTTTATTTTATGAAAAATAAATTTTCACCAAAATACTAGTATATTCTTATGCTAATTATTTTTCCTACACTTACACACTCCTCCATCTAATGGGTAATAAATATATTGTTTCTGTGTACGGCGAACTACTGTCATATGAAACGATGATTGTTCAATTCTCCTTTACCGCCTCTCACGGTGTCCATTATGATGGTAAACATATTTATGTATGTTATATATGGTTTTTTTATGTCTTTATAATTATTTAAACCTTTTATAATACATACATTCAATACCATCCATTTTTTTTAATACGATAACATTATTTGAGGAAGTGTGGACCACCAGCCCCTCAAAGTAATGTGATTAATTCACAAAATTCATAGAATGTAGAAATGATGGTTATAATTAAACATATGTGACATATAAAAAATATATATGATATTAATGACATAATTAAATTTATTTAATTATTTATATATATCTCATTTTATTTATTATCCTTTCACACACTAAAAAGTGATAATGTCAGTCATGAACGTGTGGAATACAACCTCCTTGACACATTGTGATTCTGTTTACCACATGATAATTTTATATATAAGTATATAAGAATAAAAAATAATTTATTAATGATATTATAATCATTTTGGAAATATAAAATTCTACTTAAATGCTTTCCATGATGATCATTGAAATGTGATAACGTTACTCATGCGTACGTACGGCCTACCGTCTCCATGATTGTAACATTGGTTCATTTTTCAAAACCATATTTAGTTATTGATTTTAAAATTATAATTTATGTATAAATATAATAAATATTTAATTATTAATATTCTCTATATGTTATATATTTACCCCTTTAACCATAGTCGACCTACCAAAATTGTTTTTGATACATAAATCGAATTTGGTCAAAACACCTGATGTAAACATAATTGTTTAATTATTTGTATAAAAACATAGTAATGAGTGAAATAAAAGTAAAGATAAACCTGAAAAGATTTATCAATAAAGTATAAAATTTACACAAGTTTATTAGATTATAATTTAACGGACATTCACCCGAAAGTAAACTCAAGGTAAGGGATTCTTGTCTTACTTTTATTTCTATGATGCATACTTTATTTTTGTGCACCTAATTTATTATATATAGTGTACATACTACCATATTGAAAAATAATATCATGAATTATATTATACACATGGTATTTAAATTTTTATTTAATAATTATTACCTTTGGGTCTTCTAATGCATTTGTTAGAACATTGGTAATGGAATTTCATCTCAATTTACATTTCATTGAGACTTATTTGTTATTATGCGCAAATTCATTTTTATTTGGTGTATATACTACCTTTTAGTTGTTATATCATGAATACCCTTATTATCATGATATTCTAAGTTTCATTTAACACCATAACTTTCTTGATATTATGATTCAAATGTTTCAAAGTGGTATGGGACACTTTGGAATGTTTAAAGATTATTTTCTTCAAGATTGTTCTTAATGATTATCTTTTCGATCTCACTTCCTTTTGTGATTTTTAACTTTATATTGAAAAAACCCCTTTATTATAATAATTTTTCATTTTAAATTTACTTGAATATCCATATTCTCATACAATGAATATTATCATTTCCTAAACCATAGAGCATTTTCTTATAGTGTTTACATTCAATGTTATTTGATTATATGGGTAAATATTGATAAAATAATATCCTTTATTCAATAGGGATATTTTATAAGGAACTTAGTTTATTTAAATGCTTTGGAAATTCACTATATAGGTTGGGGACCGGTTAATGAAAGACCTATGAGTTAGAGATCAGTTAATGCAAGTTCTATTGGTTGGGGACTGGTTAATGAAAGTCCATCGATGCGTCCGTACTCTCATGAGAATAATTAGTAGTGAAAATTAGAAAAGTGTAAACTTTATGTTTAAGGTAAAAATATCATTTTCCTGGGAAACATAATGTCTGATAATTAAGAATTTCCTTTATTGATAATTTATTTATTATTTATCCATGAGATTTTTGTGTGGAAATATCAATGGACTCATTTCATTTTCATTTCATTGATTTAATGGCATGTGTTTTCAGTTTCTTACCATGCCTTATTGATATTGCCATGTCTATATATTTTTATGGCATGTGTTATTAGTTATTTACCTTTCCATGTTAATTTATTCTATTTATTCATTATTGCTTCTGATTTTCTTACCCTTACTGAACATTTGAGCTCAAACTTATTATGTTTGTTTCCCAAGAAATCCAAGAAGCCTGATATGAAATATATGCAAGGATTTACTATATGGATTAAAGTCTTACTCAGAGTTATTTATTTAGAAGGAAAAAATAAATCATGTTGTAATTAGTTTATTATTTTGTAATACAATACTCATGTATGTATCAGGTTTACTAAGACTACTAAACTAATTGGTCCTTTGGGACCTCATTCCTTATATTCATGTCAATGTAATTGATAGTAGTAATGTGCTCTGGGATTTTGGGGTTAAGTCACTATAGTTGGAATTAGAATAAGTTTAGTATTAACCTTGTAAACTAGATTTAAGAAAAAATAGGTTATAGAACAAAACCCTAAGGTAAAATCTGAGGATAAGTATAGAAGAACATCCAAGAATTTTGTTAGGGTAGATATTATGTGATTTTTATAGAAATATATCCTGATTTGGATAATAAAAGCGGATGTGGTTCTCACCTAGATGTGCCTAGGATTAATAACTTCAATAAGGTTTTCTTGGCTTGACTCAGGGTAACCCAGTACATGACAATAGGCCTTACTACGGACCTAGTTTGAAATTCTTGTAGAATATTCTAAGGATAATTGATATTTTCTTTACAAATAATTATAAATAATTTGAATTAATAATCTTGGTTAAACTTAAGCTATTTCATATTGAAGATAAGGTGTCATGATTTAGAAATCCAATGACTAATATTATAGATAAACCCTAGACTAAGGAAGGACTTATGTGAAAATAAATTGATGTAGTATTTATGTATTTATGTTGTATTAAAAACCTTAGTTAAAAGGCTATTTAGTGATTAACCTAATTTCAAGAATTCCCATCATATTTATTTTGTAAATTATATTAGTTTGGATTTAAAAAAGTACAACCTGTAAGTTGAGTGACAACCAATCAAATCTGGAAAGGTTGCATATCTTGAACCCATGACTAAAGGACGATAACAGTTTCACGCTAACCATAGACCTACGTATTGTATTGGTTAATTTTTAAATGTTTTTAGTGAAAAAATTTGACGAATAAATGTTAATGATGAACTATTAATGTCAATTTTGAGAATTGGAGATTAATATATTAACCATATTGGTTTTAAAATATAGTTAAATACAAATAGTTATACTTTTATCTCTTTTATAGGCCTTAAGATCCTTTAATTTTATATTTCAGTGCTTCAAGTAGAAAAAATCATTATTGTTAATTAATTTCTTAGAGTAAAGTGAGGAATTATAGTTTGATCAAAGCACAAAAAAATTAGGATAGTTCATATGAAATTAAAACCTACCAATTAAGAATATTTCCTTATATTCTTAGTAAGTAAAATAATTTCCCAACATTAGGAAAATGAATTATAAGTAAAAAATTTTCTTAATACCTTAATTTCTATTGAACTAATGATCTCTTAAATAATCTAGGATTTATGGATTTGAGGCCCTCAACTATTTATCAATTATTCACTTGTTTTTGATTGATTAACTCATTAAATCACTAAAAATATTTACACTTTTTCTCCAATTTAGTATCTATACTTTCCACTAATGATCTCATATATAGACACCAAGATACATGGTAGTACATGTGACCCTAGTACTTCCCATTATCTCTTTTCAGGAGGATATTTTACAAACCCTTATCATGATGTGGGATTTCAAACATTGGAAGTTTTAAAAAATATATCACTAGGATCGAGTTTAAATTGCAAAGATGCAATTTAATTATGGTGGGGATAATGTAACACCCTGAAATTATAAAGTAAAATTTTGTGGTCAATATTTTGTACGACATTCAACACCAAACATGTAAAAGAATTTAGTATCCCAAGAATCTACTATATATTTACTATTTTAAATAAATTCAACACATTATATAGCTTGTAATGCATGGAAAAACGAAATAGCTTGTGTTACATGCAAGATCCACATTCCTCAATAGCTTGTGTTACATGAAATAATGACCTTTCTTTGATTTCTTTCATTATATGCAATACTAAGTTTCACCAAATAATGATATATTATAAGAATATTATTATTTAATATAATATTATATAACCAGGCCATTATATTAGCGGTTATGAATAGTATTAAAAAACTTATTAAAATTTATGTTTTATGTAAATATAAAATGAATCCATTGATTACCAATTACTGAGATATGAAAACAAGAATGAATTGGATATAAAAATAAATATTTTTATTTTTATGCTTCTAAAGGGGTTTTGTCTTAACAAGCACAATTAAATATAATTAGTTAATGATTTTAATGAAATTGATATTTTATATATTCAGTAATATATATTTCATATTTATCCATTTTATTTTATAATCATAAGATAAGAAGAAACTCTATTTTAAACATAAAACCAATATTTTTTATTAAAGTGTTTTTACCGCCTTTTAAAGGACCACCTATTTTAAATATAAATTTTGACACATTTATAAATTTAATTTTATACAATAAACTTTATTTTTTAATTTAGAATGTAAAAATTATTTTTGGGGGAATTTTTTTGTATTTCTATGAGAAACTCCATTTTTTGATGAATAGTGAAAAATATTGCATTTTAGTTAAAAACTATCTTTTAATTTAAATAATTATTAATGTTAAATTATATTTCAAATTTTTTATAAAGTCATATTAGATCAATTATACATATATTAATAAAATTTGATTTATTAGAATCAATTTCACTTTGAAATTGAATATAAAAACTTAACAATCTTTTGATCATTTTTCTACTAAAACCAGTTAATTCGTTTGTCTGTGAGATTAGAATTAATCTTAATTTTTTCGCTTCTATGAATTTAATTTTGAAAAAAAAAAATTCATACACTCTTCTAATAAATATTATATTTATATTGTAATAATTCTGGCTTAATTTTTGACCAAAAAAATTGTGAATGTGATTAAAATTAATTATAGTGATTAAGGTGTAATTAAGCTAAAAAGGGATTAAACCCTAAATTTCAGGGCCCAAATAACCTGTAAACTTGTTAATAACCCATTTTATGGACATATATAGTTTATAAACAATCCATTATTTATTTTTTTGGGTTTTTTATGTCTTTTTTTAGGTAAGAACATGTGTATAGCTAACTAGTTTTCAAATCTTCCAAGTGAGTCCTTTTCCTACCCTAAAAGGCCACCATTATCCCACTTATGCACTCCTCTCAAACCTCTTATTTTCAGACAATACCTACCCAAATATTATTCCAAAATCTATACCATTGACCAAGAATCCTTGTTTTAGGCATAAATCAGTCCATGTAATCTTTTGGTTCAAACTAAAAGAAGTTACCCGATTAAGAGATAAAGTCTTCTCTCAAGATTTTTAGTTTCATTTCCCTTATACAACCCCTAAACTCCTCTTATTATTTTATTTTATAAATAATAAAGTATCCTAAATATACTAGTATGTTTTCATGCCTAGTTTTTTATCTACACTTACACATTCCTCCATTGAATGGATAATTAACATACTATTTCTCTGCACGGCAAACTACTGCCTCACGAAACAATGATTGTCCAATTCTCCTTCGTCGCCTCTCATGGTGGCCATTATGATGTTCATCATATTTATTCATGTTATATATGATATTTATCATGTAATTATAATTCTTTAAACCTTTTATATTTAATAATTTAAAACTTTTCATTTTACATTAATACGATAACATCGTTTGAGTAAGGGTGGACTATCGCCCCCTCAAAGCGATGTGATTTGTTCACACAGTGCATAGAATGTATAAATGATGGTTATAATTAAAATTATATTAAATAAACAACATATATATGATATTAATTACATAATTACATTATATATATATATATATATATATCATTTTCTTTATTATCCTTTCAAACACTAAAAAGTGATAATGACGGTCGTGGGCGTGTGAACTATCACCTGCTCAACACGATGTGATTACTTTTACATGATGAGAATTTTATATATAAGTATATATGAATAAATAATATGTTATTAAGGATGTTATGATAATTTTGTAAATATATAATTCTTATTACATTCTTTCCATAACGATCATTGAAAAATGAGAACGTTACTCATGTGTACGTACGGCCTACCCTCTCCATGATTGTAAAATTGGTTCATTTTTCATAACCATATTTAATTATTGATTTTAAAAGTATAATTGATATATAAATATGATAACTATGTAATTATTATTACTATGTATATTGTAATGTCCCGGTTCTGGAAGCCACCCAGAGGCGCCCCGTACCCGGTTGGTCACATGGCCTCAAACGCATTTCCCCGAATGTCAGAGGCTGCCGACTAGAAGCGAGGGCCTTGGGTGTGTTGGTGGGGAAACTATGCCCCCATTGGCATAGTACATAGTGGAAGTAAACAAATACATACAAGAGCGGAAGGAGTAGTAATAAAATATTGCAGAAAACTGAGAGTATAAATTGGAGAACACATATATAAAATGATGTATGATACATATGTCTAGGAAAACTGTCAAACAAGTCACAATACTGGAATAAAATAGTGCTAAACCAAAGTGAAAAAGAAAGTAGATAAACTCCTTAGAATTGCAAGCCATAGTTTCGTCCCATGCTCTCTAGCTCCAAAACAAGTCAAGTACCTGAAGTAGAAGGGTTCTTTCTCTTATCAATACCTGTAATAATATAATTTGTTTGGCCCCAAAAACATGGCCCAAATAGGGTGTGAGAATAAATACTAGTTGGTAACCACCACGAGATCTGTGTCTAACAGTCAATGAATATATTGCAGGTAAAATACAGAAGGCTGTAACAAGGAAAGTACCCAACAATAAACAATCCATAGTTTCAAAGCATTCATATCACCTCACAACATTTAGCAGCTAATCATAGTAGATAAACACAATAGGTAACCCTCTGGGAAGGACCCACATCCTATCCCCTCGGGTCCTACCTAGAAACACAACCAAGAAGCTAAATACAAGGTAACCCTCTGGGAAGTACTCACAGCCTATCCACTCTTATTCTACCTAACAAATATAAGTAACCATCTGGGCAGTACACTCAGTCTAACCCCTCTGGTTTAGCTTAAGCATAGACTCTCTAAGGAAGCACTCACCATCAATTCCCACTATAGTCTTGTATCGGCACTAAAGGCACTCTCGGGAAGCACTCAATGTCACATTCCCCTTATGGCCCGCGTCAAGGAACTACAGACACTCTGGGGAATCACTCAATGTCAATTCCCCCTGTGGTCTCACATCATAAAATATAAAGATAGTCTGGATAAGCCCTTACTTCCATCCTCCCTATGGTCTATACACTAGGATCTCACGGCCCTGTGTAAGTCAAGTAGGTGTAGCATCACATAACGGCCAAGGTAAACCTCATGAACTACTCATCTAGTATTCTACAACACAACAGGATAATAGAACAAAAGTCACACCATCCTACCATACTAGGCATGGGGAAAGTAAACAGTAGCCTAACAGGCAACGAGACCCAAAGGCCAAAACAGGCAAAACAGGCATGGGAAATACATCTAAAGCACAAAAATTCACCCTATCCATAATCAATAATCATCTAATCATGAATACCAGCATAGCAGAGAAACAATAAGGCCAAAACAGTAACGTACAATACCCCGTTCAAGGGTATTGGGAAAATTTGCACATAGAACTCAAAGACTTTCAATAGAAAGGCACAAACCACCTACCTCAGGGTTAGGATATCATTATACTTGAACCTTGAATCTTGAATCTCCTTATAACATCATAGATATAAGAAAACTTCTAAAACTTGCAACCCACGATATCTCACTAGAACTGAGAAATTAGAAGATGATGCTCTAGGAGAAGATAGAACTCACCGATGTGATTCCAACATAATCAACGGTGTTCAAATTGGAGGACGGACGGAATCCTGGGGGTTCGTCAAAGATCTGCAGCCGTGGGGGTTCTCTCGGTCGAACGCAACCTAAAATAAATGCGTTCGGGTGATTAGAGGTGACCCTGGTATGTTTAATGAAAAAAAGAAATTACACGGCATGTACTTTGGAAGTACACGGCATGTACTCTCCTTTTCTGTACTCTACTTTAAGCAGCCTCCAAGTCACTCCCACACGGCCATGTGTGTGGCTATTACACAGCCATCACACCGCCTTCTGCAGTAAGGAAGTACATGGCATGTACTCATAAAGTACACGACGTGTACTTATAAAATTTCCAGATTTTCCTCTTTCCTCCAAAAACAACCAAAAAAGGAAAAACATACTTGAAAAGAATATCCGGGTTCTTAAAAACTTCCCCCCTTAAATAAATTTATCCCCAAATTTCCCTAGCACGGCGTAGAAGAAGAAAACCCAAAAAAGCTCCAGCCACGGAGCTCGTACATCGGTCTCCCTCTCCCAAGTCCCGTCCTGCACCCGCCCGTGCTGCCATAGTACTCGTACCAGAGGAACAGACCGGCCACGGAAAACCTTTGTACTGAAATCCGAAATATGGATAGGATGCTCCTAAAACAATGCATCCACTTCAAGCTCAACCTCCTTAGGTTGAAAGACATGAAATGGGTCTGCAAAGTAACATTGAAGCTGAGAAATGTGGAAGACGTCGTGTATAGATCGGTACCTTTAAGGTAATTGCAACCGATAGGCAACTGGCCCAACTCTCTCCAACACCTCAATCGACCTGACATACCTCGGTGAAAGCTTACCCTATCTCCTAATCCTCTTGTGTCCCAACCTCGGTGTGACACGTATAAAAACCTGATCCCCGAACTCAAACTCCAGAGGTCATCTCCACTAATCAGCATAAGACTTCTGTCGATACTGTGCAGTAACCATCCTCTTCCGAATCAACTCTATCTGCTTTGTGGTCTCCTGAACAAGACGGGGTCCCATATAATCTCCCTCTCCTGCCTCCATCCAACATATGGGTGATCGGAATTTCCTAACATACAAATCCTTATAAGGTGCCATCTGAATAGTCGTTTGAAAACATTTATTATAGGAAAACTCCACAAGGGGTATGTGATTCTCCCAAGAACCTCTAAAATCCAGGATGCATTCTTAGAGGATGTGCTCAAGCACCTGAATCGTACGCTCATATTGGCCATCTGTCTGGGGATGGTAAGTTGTACTCAAAAGTACCTATCTACCCAAAGCCTTCTAAAGCCCCTGCCAGACCCGAGAAGTAAAATGTGCATCCCTATCTGAAATGATGGAGTGTAGAACTCCATGCAGATGCACAATATCATGGATGTAAAACTGTCCTATCTCATCAACACTGAAGGTCTCCTTAATCAGCAAGAAGTGAGAAACCTTCATGATTCTGTCAATGACAACCCAAACAACATCATTCCCTCGAGGAAGCCTCGGCAACCCAGTCATGAAGTCAATCGCGGTGTCATTCCTCTTCCACTCGGTAATGGGTAACTGTTGTAAAATCCTTGCTAGTAACTGATACTCTGCCTTCACCTACTGACAAGTGGAACACCTCATGATGAAACCAGCAATTTCCCTCTTCATACTTGGCCACCAATACTAACGGTGTAGATCATGACACATCTTGGTGACACCAAGATTAACTGCCCAAACTGGAAAATGAAAATCCCGCATCAGCTCCTTGTGTATGTCTGCTGGCACCCATACGCTCTCTTGGAAATGAAAGATATCATCTTTGCCTATGGTCCATCCAGGAATAGGGTCCTCTTCTGACATTCTTTCCCTAAGGACTAGGCCTTCAGAATCTGATAGTTGACTCATTTGAACTCGATCAAGAAGGGTAGAGGTAATAGCTACAGAAGAAAGGAACTTAGTCCCCTATCTGTCGTGCACCTCTAAATGCATCTCAAGAAATAGAGCCATAATCCTCCATTCACTACTATCCTCATGAACTGCATGAATCTGATTCCTCCTTCTCAACGCATCAGCCACTACGTTTCCCTTCCCAGGCATATAGGCAAGCTCAAAATCAAAGGACTGTAGGTACTCAACCCACATGCACTGTCTCAAATTCAGATCACACTAAGTGAAGATGTACTTGAGACTTTTTTGGTTAGTGAAAACCACAAAATTCTCTTAAAAAAGATAATGTCTCCAATAGCATAGGGCATGAACAACAGCTGTCAACTCCAAATCGTGGGTCGGGGAATTCCTCTCACGTGGCCTCAACTGCCAGGACCCATACACAATGACTCTATCTCCCTACATAAGCACAAATCCCAGCCTGATACCTGATGCATCATAGTAAATAGTATAGCTCTTTCTCGGCTCTGGAAAGACTAGTATCGATGCTGAATTCAACCTTCCTTTCAACTCCTGAAAGGCTGACTCACAAGAATCTGACCACATGAACTTCTCACCCTTCATGGTCAGACCTGTAAGCAGTGCTGATAAGCGTGAAAAATCCAGTATGAAACATCTATAGTATCCAGCTAGACCTAGAAAACTCTGCACCTCAAAGACGTTCTTCAGCTGATCCCAGGAAACTACTACTTTCACTTTCTCTAATTCCACGGGCACTCCTTCCTCTGAGATAACATGACCCAAGAAGTGAATTTGATCCATCCAAAAGTGACACTTTGAGAGATTAGAATATAACTAATTCTCTCTTAGTGTACTCAAAACGATCTCAAGATGGGTATCATGGTCGTTTCCAGTGTGAGAGTACACCAAGATATTGCCCACGAAGAACACCACGAAAGAATACAAGTATGGATGGAACACTCAGTTCATCAGTGCAATGAAGACTGCAGGAACGTTCATGAGACCGAACGGCATAACCATATACTCGTATAGACCATACCTACTCTAGAAGGCTGTAAGAGGTATATCAGATGGTCTAACGCACAATTGATGGTTACCAGACCTTAAGGAAATCTTTGAGAACACCCGGCCTCCTCGAAGCTAATCAAAGAGATCATCAATCCTAGGCAAGGGATATCGGTTCTTGAATGTCAACTGGTTCAACTTCTAATATTCTAAACAAATCCTGAGGGTGTCGTCTTCCTTCTTCGCAAATAGGACAGGCGAACCCCAAGGAGAAGTACTTGGTCGGATGAAACCCTTTTCCTACAACTTCTTAAACTGCTTCTTGAGCTCTTGTAACTATGGTGTAGCTATCCTATAAGGAGGAATGGAGATGGGTGTTGCTCCTAGAACAATCACAATCGAAAATTCTACCTCACGCACCAGAGGAAAACCAGAAAATTCTTCTAGAAAGATATCTCTGAAATGATCCACCACTGGAGGAAAGTATAATTGTGAAGTACCCTGGTCATCTAGATATAGACTACAAATCTGGGATGTAACTCCTCCCAACCCATGATGCTCTATACTCGCTCTGCTCGCATGGACATCCCATTCTGCCTTATGAAGAAAAGATCCACCCTCTGGTGATATGAAACTTACCCTGCGGTGGTAATAGTCGACGACAGTCTAAAAGGGAACTAGCCGGTCCATTCGAATAATGAAATCATATCATACCATCTCTAGGACATAGAGGTACCATATAATGTGACATCCACCAATCTCTAGTGGTCACTCCTTGAACTAACGCATACTCACCGTTCTAGTCCCCAACGGAGTGTCTAGAATCAAGATATAAATAGAATAATAGAGACAGAGGCCAAGACTTTCTAAAAAGGCAACAGAGATAAAGATAGGGGAAGCTCCTGTATCAAAAAGACCAGAAGCTAAAACTGAGGCTACTAAGATCGTACCTCAAATGGTAGAAGGTCTAGGATCCCGCTCCTACTGGGTCTGGTCCATTGCGAAAGTCTGGCCTATACCGCGGCCCTATAAACCTACCTGACCACTCTGAGCTGATCTGCCCTAATGTCACTGAAAACTGAGTGACTAGCTACCACAGCCATGACCTCCACCTTGGCCTAAATGGCCGGAAGAACTCCAGTTCCCATACTGGTGAGAAATTGGTGGAGCTGCTCCTGAATGAGGAGTCATAGGAGAACCCCTGTCACCTGCTACTAGTGAGAATATCTGACATAAGAACTGATTATGACCCATCTTGCCGCAAGATCGACACTCCACTTGGTCTCTCGGGCAGTGTGTCCTCATATTCCTTCTCTTTCCACACTAGTATCATACTACCTGGATACCAAAAGAAGTGTCTCGCCTCTTCAGATCACCACGTGAAGACTCCATTCGGCGCTTATTGCTATCAGTAAGAGGAATACTAACCCCAGACGTAGAGCCGTCCTAGCTCACAACTCCAGAATCCCTTAGATTGTGCTCTATGATCAGTGCCTGGTTGACTATAGAAGTGATAGAAGTCAATAGAAAGATATTCACCTGTGAATGGATGTTGTGCCTCAGACCATCCTCAAAATTCCTTACCATGAACAAATGATCACCTCCTGGAAAAGGTGTGAAACGCTGAAGCTTGGTAAAGAGGGAGGAATACTCCATGACAAAACGAGTACCCTACTCCAAACTCATAAACTCGTGGGATCGATCGGCCCTCAGGGTCTCTGGATAGAAGTAGTCAAAGAAGATGCACTAAAATTCATCCCACGCCATAACATGATGGCGTCCCACCTGTGAGATCACATCCCACCACCTCTTGGTGGAGTCTCGAAGCATATAGGTAGCTATCTTGACCCTCCTCTCTGGAGGCGTCTCCAGATGCTCAAAGATCGTCAGCATGGCTTACAGCCATGACTTTGTAGCCTGAGGTCCTCCTTCCCTAGAGAAAGTGAGATGATGTTGTTGCTGGAAGACTCGCGTCAAATAAGCCATTGACGGGGCAGGTGGAAGCACTTTCTGAAAGGTCTGCATCATCCTCAGAAAACCTTCCCTAAACTGTGCATCAGCACCAATGTCAGGTACAACAGCTGGTGTCAAGGCTGGCATGACTGGAGGATCTATAGGTAGTCCCTAATCAGCCATGTCGGGTGTCTGATCACCACCTGGCAACTGGCGCATAACCAAAGAACGTCTCGATGGCATGACTCTGCAACTTCAAATGCACACCTTAGATCAAGGTTATCAAGGACTTAAAACTAGAATCATAAGAAGGGAATAGGATAAATAAAGCATTAAAGTTTTACAAAACATGACTACACGACGTGTACAATTACTACACGACGTGTTCCCTTATGTCATTTACATGGTCGTATACTCCTTCCTAAACTGGTCGTGTAACACCCCAAACACACGGCATGTTGTCCAAATACACAGCGTGTACTTGAATCCTATTCCCATGTCCGAGTCCTTTTATACGGTTAAGCCACACGGCTCTCTTAAGACAAGACTACATGGCATGTTCAAGATAGACATAGTGTGTACTGGAAAGCTTCACCTGGCCCGTGTTGTAAGTGACACAGACTAACAAACGGCTCACACTACATGGCGTGTTCCAGATGGACACAGCATGTATGTGAACGGTTTACACTGACCCGTGTTGTCTATGATATGGCCGGGTACCTGAGTCCAACTACACGGCGTGTTCAAGGCAGACACGGCGTGTATAGATTAAGGTTTTATTCATCTGTGTTGTTAGTTACACGAGCAGACATAGGGTCAACACTACAAAGCATGTTCGATCGGTACACAGCATGTTCGATCGGTACATAGCATGTTCCAACCAGACTTTCCCTATCCCGTGTCTCTGCCCACACGGCCTACGACACAGTTAGAGACTACACGACATGTACATAAAGTACATGGTGTGTACTTAAGAAAAATAGTTTCCTCCCAAACAGAAGAACACAGGGCGTGTAGTCAAAACTACATGAAGTGTATTCTGGGTTTTTTCAGACAGTAAGCCTCATAAACTACCTCGGATCTGAGAAAAACACTAAAACGAGCGTTGAAAGTCCCAAATTCTGATCTATGAGGGGCCATACTCCCCGAGAAAAAAATTTTGTAATCTTATACATGTTATAACATGGAAAACAAGGCAATTATCCACCAAATTCCAATCCATGAGGGCCCATAACACCTCAAGAACCAATGTTTGGTGTTCATTCAAGCAAATCTCTACACAAAACAATACCCTATCAAATAACAAGTATTTCTATCAAGTCAATTATCACAACAAAATGCATATTTTACTCATAATCTATCACAACAACATGCAATCACTAATGCATCCTAGATAACATGGAAAAAATGCAAGACATGTGATTTCTAGAAAGTGCCTATATGATGCATGAGATGGAATACCCTCATCTCATCGGGTTGCAACTGAAATAGAACCTTAATAATATCAACAATAATAGCACAATCATGTGAATCACTCAAGGTGAAATCAAATCAACTGTAATAATTTCAAAACTAGAAAAATTGCAATTAAACAAGGAAGATAGGCTTTTCCCTGTATATGGGTTAGCTACTTCTGATCACAGCTTAATAACAAGTACTTATTCTGTCCTATCCCTGGCCAATGGCTCCAGATAGTAAGTCAAGAAGAAAAGAATTCCTCTGATACCACTTTGTAACATCCCGGTTCTGGAAGCCACCTAGAGGCGCCCCATACCAGGTTGGTCACATGGCCTCAAGCACATTTCCCCGAATGCCACAGGCTGCCGACTAGTAGCGAAGGCCTTGGGTGTGTTACTGGGGAAACTATTCCCTCATTGGAAAAGTACATAGTGTAAGTAAACAAATAAATACAAGAGAAGAAGTAGTAATAATGAAATACAGTGGAAAATAGAGAGTATAAACTGGAGAACACATATATAAAATGATGTATAATAAATACGTTGAGGAAAACTTCCAAACAAGTCACAATGCCGGAATACAGTAGTGATAAAAAAAAGTGCAAAAGAAAGCAGATAAACTCATCAGCATCGAAAGCCATAGCTTGGTCCCATGTTCTCTGTCTCTACAGCAAGTCAAGTACCTAAAGTATAAGGGTGTTTTCCCGTATCTATACCTGCAACAACATAATCTATTTGGGCCCAAAAGCATGGCCCAAACAGGGTGTGAGACTAACTCCTAGAAGGAAACCACCACGAGATCAGTGCCAAGTAGTTAGTGAATATATGGAAGGTAAAATATAGAAGGCAGAAACAAGGAAAGTACACAGCAGTAAACAATCCACAGTTTCAAAGCATTCAAATCACTTCACAACATGTAGCAGCTAATCATAGTAGATAAAAACAGCAGGTAACCCACTAGGAAGGACCCACAGCCTATCCCCTCTAGTCCTACCTATAAACACAAGAAAACATCTAAACAGAAGGTAACCCTATGGGAAGTACTCACAGCCTATCCCCTCTGGTCCTACCTAACTAGTACAAGAAACCCTCTAGGAAGTACACTCATTATAACCCCTCTGGTTCATCTTATGAATAGACTCTCTCAGGAAGCACTCACCGTCAATTCCCCCTATAGTCTCGTATTGGTAATAAAGGCTCTCTGGGGAAGCACTCAATGTCACACTCCCCCTATGGCCCACGTCGAGGAACTACAGACACTCTAGGGAAGCACTCAATATCAATTCCCCCTATGGTCTCGCATCGTTAAATATAAAGACACTCAGGAGAAGCCCTTACATCCATCCTCCATATGGTCTATACACCAGGTTCTCAAGGCCTTGTGTATGTCAATAAAGTGTAGTATCCTGTAACGGCCAAGGTAAACATCATGAAATACTTGGATAGAATTCTACAGCACAACAGGATAACAGAACAACAGTCACACCATCCTACCATACTAGGCATGGGGAAAGTAAATAGCAGCCTAATAGGAAATGAGACCCAAAGGTCAAAACAGGAAAAACATGCATGGTAAATACATCTAAAGCACAACAATTCACCCTATTCACAATAAATAATAATTTACTCAGGTATACCAGCATAGCAGAGAAACAATAGGGCCAAAACGGTATCGCGCAATACCTCATTCATGGGTATTGGAAAAATTTGCACATATAACTCAAATACTTTCAACTGAAAGGAACAAACCACCTACCTCGGGGTTAGGAGATCAATATACTTGAACCTCAAAGCATGAATCTTCTTATAACACCATAGATCTAAGAAAACATCTAAAAATTTCAACACATGATATCTCATGAGAAAGGAGAAATCAGAAGATGATGCTCTCAGAGAAGAGAGAACTCGCCGATTCAATTCCAACACAATCAACGGTGTTTGAATTGGAGTACGGATGGAGGCTTGGGGGTTCATTGAAGATCTGTGGCTATACGGGTTCTCTCGGTTGAACGAGACCTAAAAGAATTGTGTTTTGGTGATTAGATGCGACCCCGGTGCATTTGATGAAAAACAAAAGTACACAGCGTGTACTCACCATTTCCGTACTCCGCTTTAAGTGGCCTATAATTCACTCCCACATGACCATGTGTGTGGTTATTACATGGCCAGCACATGGCTTGCTGCGACAAGGAAGCACACGGCGTGTACTCATAAAGTACATGGCGTATACTTATGAAATTTCCATATTTTCCTCTTTTATCCAAAAACAACCAGAAAAGGAAAAACATACGTGAAAAGAAGATCTGGGTTCTTGCATATATGTTATATATTGATCCCTTTGACCATATCTGACCTACAAAACTTGTTTTTGACACATAAACTGAATTTGATCAAAACATCCTATGTAAACATAATTGTTTAATTAGTTTTTTACAACACAGTAATAAAAGAATTAAAATTAATTATAAAAATGAAAAATTTAATCTAGAGATTATAAAATTAACATAATTTTATTATATAGGGAGTTTATGGATGTTCACCTGAAAGGAAACTCAAGGTAAGGTATTCTTGTCTTACATTTCTTTCTGTGATGCATGCTTTATTGTTGTGAACATAATTTCTTATATATGGTGTACATACTTCCATGTTGACATATAATATCATGAATTATATTATATTCATGGTATTTAAATTTTTAATTTAATTATTATTACCTTTGGGTCTTCCAATTCATTTTTACCACGTTGGTAAGGGAATTTCGTCTCAATTTACATTTCATTTAGTCTTATTTTTTATTATACTCCAATTCATTTTTATTTCATGTATATAATGCATTTTTCTTTTTATATCATGAATCTACTTATTCTCATGATATTATAAGTTTCATTTAATGACATACCTTTCCATATATTATGATTCAAATGGTTCAAAGGGGTATGGGACACTTTGAAATGTTTAATGATTATTCTCCTCAAGATTGTTCTTAATGGATATCTTTTTAATCTCACTTCCTTTTGTGATTGTTAACTTTCTCTTTGAAAAATCACTTTATTTTATTCATTTTTCATCAAAAATTTACTTGAATATCCATATTCTCTTGCAATGAAAATTATCATTTCCTAAATTGTATACAATTTTTCATACGGTGTTTAAATTGTATGTTATTTGATTATTTGGGGAAATATTGATAAAAAATTATCCTTTATTACATAAGAATATATTATAAGGTAGTTAGTTAATTTGAATTATTTGGAAATTCACCATAAAAGTTGAGGACCGGTCAATTCAAGACTTGTGTGTTAGAGACCGGTTGATGTAATCTCTATGGGTTGGATACCAGTGAATGAACGCCCCTTAATGCATCGATAGTCTCATGGGAAGAATTATTTGTGAAAATTGTAAAAAATTTCTATTGAAGGTAAAGATATCATGTGTCTAGGAAACATGACGTCCAATAACTAAGAATTTATTTTATTGAGAATTTAGTTATTATTTATCGATGAGATTTTCCATCAACATAACTATGGATACATTTCATTTTCAGTTCATTGATTTAATGGAATGTGTTTTCAATTTCTTACCTTTCCATGTTGATATTGCCTTATCTAGTTATTTTCATGTCATGTGTTATTAATTATTTACCTTTTCATGTTAATTTAATCATATTGATTCATTATTACTTCCAATTTAATTAATATTACTAAGTATTTGAGCTCACCCTTATTATGTTTATTTCCTTGGGAATCCAAGAATCCTACTTTGAAAGATGTGAAAGGATTTACAAGATCGATTAAATTCATGCTCGAGGTTATTTATTTAGAAAGAATAAAAAAATTATGTTTTAATTAGTTAACTATTTTATAATATAATACTCATATATGTATTTGGTTTTCCAAGACTATTAAACTAATCGGTCCTCCAGGGTCTGATTCCTTGTAATCATGTCAATGTAATTGATAGTAGACACATGCTCTGCAATTCTGTCGCTGGGTCACTACAGTTGGTATCATAGGAAGTTTTGTAGAAACCATGGGAACTAGATTTAGTAAAAAATAGATTATAGAACATATCCCTAAGGTAGAATTTGAGAATAAGTATATAAGCACGTCCTATAATTTTATTAATGTAGAGATTAAGTGGGTTTTCAAGCAATAAATCTCACTTTAGATACTACAAGAGGATGTGGTTCTGGAACAGATGTGCCTAGGAGAAATAACTCTAATAAGGTCTTCTGAGCCAAACTTGGGGTAACCTAGTACACAAAAATAGGCCTTACTATGCACCGAGTTTGACACTCTCATGTAATATTCTTAGGATAGTTCACGTTTTCTTTACAAACTATTATGAATAATTTGAATAAATAATTCAAGTTAAAATTAAGGTTTTTTAGATTGAAGATAAGGTGTCATGGTTTAGAAACCCTATGATTGATATTGTGGATAAACCCTAAACAAAGGAAGGACTTATGTAAAAATAAATGGATGAATTATTTATGTATTGAGTTTGTATTGAAAACATTTGTTAAAATTATATTTAGTTACTTTCCTAATTTCTAGGATGTCCATCATATTTATTTTGAAAATTATATTAATTTGGTTCTAAAAAGGGTAAACCTATAATTTGGGTGAAAACCAATCAAATCTGGAAAGTTTGAAAGTCTTTAACCCAATATCGAAGGATGGTAAGGGTTTCATGCCAACCACTGACCTACGCAATTTCCTAGTTGATTTTAAATTGTTTTTAATTAAATAATTTGATGAATAAATGTTAATTGTGAACTAGTGATATCACTTTTTAGGATTATAGATTAATCTATTAACCATATCGGTTTTTAAAGATAGTTAAAGACAAATAGTTAGACTTTTAACTCTTTTATAGGCCTTAAGATCCTTTTAAAGTATATTTTAGTGCTTTAGGAATAAAAAATCATTATTATCAATTAATTTCATAGAGTAAAGGTATGATTTAGAATTTGATAAAAGCACAACCAAAAGTTAGGATTTTTTATAAGAAATTAAAACCTACCAAGTAAGAAAATTTCCTTATATTCTTGGTCGGTAAAATAATTTCCCAACAATAGGAAAATAACTTAGAAAAAAAATGTTGTCCTAATACCTTAATTTTTGTTGAACTGATGGTCTCCTAAATCATCAAGGATTTATAGATTTGATTCCTTAAACTTTATATTGATCATTCACTTGTTATTTATTAATGAACTTATTCAATCCCTGTAAATATTTATTATTTTCTTCCAAGAATTTATCTCTACTTTCCACTAATGATATCATATATAGAAACCTATATACATGGTTGTCCATGTGACCCTTTCACTTCCAATTCTCTATTTTATATAGGATGTTTTACAAACCCTTCCCATGTAATGGCCTGGGTTCTTAGAGGTCCATTACTTAGTGAAAATATGATGTTGGGTGTTCTGGGTAGTTTGGGAAAGTTATCGAGGCTTCTCGGTGAAGTTTGACCACTAACGGTAGGCCTACCGGTAGCCTTAGCATACCGGTAGCAGGCCTACCAGTAGCTCAGTCTATCGGTGGCCGCAGCCTACCGGTAGCTCGGTCTACCGGTGGTCGCAGCCTACCGGTATCTCGGTGTATTGGTAGCCACAGCCTAACAGTAGCTCGGTCTACCGGTAGCCGCAACCTACCCATAGCTCGGTCTACCGGTAGCCACGGCCTACTGGTAGCTCTGCCTACCGGTAGCCGCAGCCTACCGGTAGCTTGGCCTACAGGTAGCTCGGCCTACCGGTAGCTCGGTCTACCAGTAGTCACAGCCTACCGGTAGCTCAGCCTACCGGTAGATCGGTCTACCGGTAGCTTGGCCTACTGGTAGCTCGGTCTACCGGTAGCCGCAACCTACTGGTAGCTCAGCTAACTAGTGGACCTAGCCTAACCCGCACAGGTTTTCCAGTAGCGCCTCCTTTGGCACAAATTGGGTTTTAAACCCTATTTTAACCCCCTTTAATCCTGTTTTAAAGCCCATTAACGCCCATTAATGGTGTTTAATTAAGCGTTTGATGAGGTACCCTGGTGTGCGTCGGTTTAAACCGCCCCTAAAGGAAGGGACCCTTTAATGACGTGTGGGGCCACATGGTATACCCACGACCCCACTCCTTAAGCGGTTTAGAGTTCTTATCTCAGTATCTCAACCATCCCCGGTCCTTATAAACTAAAGGGTTCTCCCTGGGTTTCTTTTTCTCGGCCACCCTGCATCGATTCGTCTGCTCGTCCTTGAGTTCCTGAGGTCCCTCCCCTGCAATTTTCGCATCCGCTATTCCTCGCGCGTGAAGAGAAGCTTCGATCATTGATCAATCAGGTAGGCTTTCACCTTCGTCTCTTCTTTCTGTGTATCTTTTGGGGTGGGTAAGTTATTGCTTCTGTATAATTGGATGAACCAAACTTTAACGAAGATAATAAACGGATTCTAAAGAACGAAGGGGAGTGGTGTGACCGATGATGCTGCTCGCTTTATCACCTCTTTCATGATTAATGATTTCTAATTTGTGTGGGTTTACACTACTGAAAATCATGGTCGTTGGTGGTATTTCTCTGTGCGCTAATAAACCATTACTTCTTGTGTTGGTTGTGTAAAGAAAATTGGTTAATTATGTATATTCGGCTAAAGAAATTGAAAGCACTAGGATCAATCCTTTTCTATGATAACCCTGGTTAAGGTACAGTGGAATTGGAATCATGGAGTGTGTTAAATCTTTTAAATCTGAAAATACCGGCATGGTCCTGCCTTGTGTTGGTGGTAGTGGTTTGGTTGTTTTTCTTTTACGGGCCGATTTCTGGGAGATGTGGGGGGGGGGGGGATGGGATCCCCTGTTGTTATGGTTTTGTTGGTTGTGAATTTGAGGCTGTGTGGTTACCTTGCTTATATTACGAATTGGGGTGGAATCCTCTATTGTTGAGGAACCGTTGGCTCCTGGGTTTTGGGAACATGGGGTATTATCTTGGGGTTTTCCTTGGTTCCAGTACTTTGAGGGATCTCACTTATCCCTTTTTGTGGTTGTGACTTTACAAGAGAACTGGGTGTGAATGTTTAAGTTGATGTTTGAATGTACTCTTTCCTTGGCTTGTGCTTATGCTTTCTAGTTGCCCAAGTAGGTGCAGAAACTTACTTAACGTTATTACTGAACATGAAAACAAGGATGGGACAAATGGGTTTTGGTTTGGTGTCAGTTGTGACTTGGACATGGGCACTGATTGTGTTCTTTAGGCTGGATGAAGAAAAACCTAGATTTGGGTGAGTGCTTGTTACCTATACATATACTTGTAGTTTTTCATTTCTTGTTCACGCCCCACCCAAGTTGAGCACTTAGTGCCGAACACCCCCATTCCATGGGGGAGGGTGTTTTCCCAACACTTCTATGAGTGGCTGGTTATTAGCTCATTCTCTGCACCCTTTTCTGAATGGCCCAAGACTCTATGGGCAGGTTGTGATGGCCTGTGGTTCATTATTAGCCCAAGAATCTTTGGGCAGGGTAGTGTGGTGGTTGGCCCAGGTGTGTGTGGGTAGGTGGTTTCCCAGGTGTCTTTGGGATGAGGCCCAGGTGTCTTCGGGCGTGGCGGTGGTTGTTCTGGCCTAGGTGTTTGTAGGCATGGTTATGTGTGACAGTTGTGGCTCAGGTGTTTGCGGGAAAGGTTTGGTAGTGGGACTGCGTGAGGATATGGCCCAGGTGTGTTCGGGTGGGATGAGGCAGTGGGACTACGGTGAGAATGGCTGGATTGGTTCGATGTGTAGGATGTCTTCAATAACCAGTGGGAAACTGGAACGGGGTACCCAAACATTGATGTGCTTTTATTATACATTACTTCTTACGTTATTTGGTCAGTGTGGCTGGTGAGTGGGATAGATAGACTCCTTGATAGTGTTTGGTTGTCTGCTTCTCACGGGACATTAGTACGTCTCCCCACTTGTGCACTATAGCTTTAGGTTCATCCCTACTGAGTATACTTGTATTCTCACCCTACATTTATAAAACTTCTTTCAGGTTTCTAGGAGGACTTCAGGGATCGCGCGGAACCATACTAGCTTGGACCTTTGGGACAGCTGCTGTTGTTGTTTCCCTTTTCTTGGTATTCTTTTGTCTTTGGCAATTTGTGACTTGTATCTTTTACCTTTGAACATGCATATGGGAATGGTTTATTTTCAACCGTACTTGCACTTTTAGTTTTGGTGTTGTGGGATTTTCTATCTTATCTCCAGATCCTATTAAAATAAAAAGGGTAATGCCTTCCATTTAGTGTGTGATTCTATACCCTTGGCACTGGTCACCACTCCGGGACCTATTGAAGGCGGGTTTCAGGGGTCATTATCTCTCCTTCAACTTAATGAAGGAACGGTCTGGCAATCAACTGACCCTTCCCTCTTTTTGGTGAAGACGGGTTGTGACAGAATGGTATCAAAGGGATGGTTGAGAGATAGGATGGAGTCTGGAGTTAGGCACAGTGAAGATTGCATGGGATGGTAGGGAAACAGTGTTGGATGACCTTGGTGCATGAATTGGGCCAGGGAAGACCGGCTAGGACATGAGATTTTAGGGCCCCCCGTGATCTGATGCAAGGACTCTGGACTTACCGAATAACCAAGTGAGGCCACACTGATTGCAGGGTAGAGACCCTAGGAAAGGTACATGCATCATAATGACTTGTTTTCTCATATTTCATGGGTTTTTTTGGAATTGAAGTCAATAAGAAGTTTAAGGAATTATAAAGAACAATATTCTACACTACATGGGCTTAGGCATTCCTTGTTTACCTTACCGCTATGGCACCTGGGAGGAGACCACGGGTGGTACGGGCGATCGAGGCCCAGGAGGTTGACTTGGCCGATCGGCATAGGGCTGATCGAGAGGAGAAGGATGAACAGTGGCAGAAGATGCTTTGATCCTTCCAGCGACAGGCCCTCAAGAAGTATGAGGGCAGCACCTCTGACATGAAGACGGAAAGTTGGCTAGAAGAGCTGGTGATAGCTTTCGGCCTGATTCGGGCTCCACCTGAGTACTGGGTTCCTCTTGCCGTCACCCAGATGTAGGGAGCAGCGTGTCAGTGGTGGATTCTTTACCTGGGGGAGAGGATATAGGCTGAGGTGGCATGGGATGATTTTGAGAAGGAGTTATGGGAGGAATTCCTCTCTTCTACGATGAAGGCAGAGAAGAGGCAGGAGCTACTCTCCCTCCAGCAGGAGAGTATGTCGGTAAGGGAGCTGGGGATCAAGTTCAAGGACCTCCTCCACTTTGCCCCGGACCTCTTTCAATATTAGGAGTCTTGGGTGAGACGTTTATAGGAGGCGCTCCGACCCTCCCTCCAGTACTCCATTACCCCCTTCACCTTGCCGACATACATGGAGGTCCAGAAGAAGGTAGAGGTGGTGGAGAGGATGCACACGCTGGGCGGTGTGTCGCGAGAGGGGATTCAGCTAGGCCCGTCAAAGTGAAAGGTCGTCATCACCAAACCTCCAGTATCGGGACCCTCTAGGTTCCGACCAGCAGGGAGCAGGCTGCAGTAGTTCCAGTTCCGGTCCTCCAGTCATCGCCCTTTCCCTTTAGGCCCAGGACCGAGGTGCTTCGTCTGTGGGAGCCATGGACATCTCTGGAATCAGTGCCCAGACCGAGTTCAGTACGGCATTGGCGGACAGTCTTAGCACCTACCTCAGCAGCAGCTTCCAGCAAGGCCCTTCCAGCAGCAGCAGAAGGGGAAGCGAGCTCCCGCTCCTCCAAGGGCACATGTTGCAGGGAGAGGCCGACCTCAGGGCACTCCTCAGGGACCCCGTCCAGGGTGTGGTCGGGGAGGCGGCCGACAGCCGAGGGGAAGAGGAGCTGGGCGTGGACAATTGCACGGTGCGGAGGTAGCAGTTCCAGCGAGACCGGAGGTTGTCCGAGGTACTATCAGTTTGTTCAGTACCCTTGATTATGCCTTGTTCAATATAGGAGATTTGCACTCCTTTGTTGCACCTGGTCTGGCCCATGCTCTGGGCCTAGATGCCAAGATACTTTCAGTGAACCTAGTGTTGAGCACACCAGTCAGAGGTCAGACCAACTTGTTATATGTTTTTTGAGGATGCAGACTGATGATAGGGCCACATCAGTCGGTCAGGGATTTACTGCTGCTATAGATACAGCCATACGATGTCATTCTAAGCATCGATTGGCTGTTCTCTGTGGGTTCCTTCATCGACTGCTTCATAGGAAGGGTTGTGTTCTCAGACTTGGGTGGTCGGCGTGTTAATTTCACTGGTGAGAGGAACCCCTCCTCTCCTTGTTAGCCAAGTTTTCAGTAGAGTCAATAGATGCTGAGATGGTAGAGGTGCCAGGAATCGTCAGCGAGTTTATGGACGTATTTCCTGAGAAAGTAATGACTATACCCCCTCGACGTGATATCGAGTTTGGGATAGACTTGTAGCCTGGTGCTCGTCCGATTTTGATGTCTCCTTACCGGATGGCACCTTCGGAGCTACGGGAGTTTCGGATTCAGATTGACGATCTGATGAAGAGGGGTTATGTTTGACCAAGTGTGTCACCGTGGGGTGCTCTAGTCTTGTTCTAAAAGAAGGAAGATAGTGGTCTCAGGTTGTGAATAGACTACAGGAGGCTGAATCAGGTAACGATCAAGAATCGCTACCCTCTTCTGAGGATAGACGATCTTTTCGACCAGCTGAAAGGGGTAGTATGGTTCTCAAAGATCAACCTGCGGTCTGGGTATCATCAGTTGAGGGTGAAAGAGGGCGACATCCTGAAGATGGCCTTCAGGTGAAGATATAGAAACTTTGAGTTTATAGTCATGCCTTTCGGTGTTACGAACACCCCGGCTGTGTTCATGGTGCTTATGAACTCCATCTTCTGGGAGTACATGGATCGGTTCGTAGTTCTGTTCATTGACAACATCCTGATCTATTCAAGATCATAGGAGGACCATGCGGAGCACCTAAGGATGGTTTTGGAGGTCCTCTGACAACACCAGCTCTATAAAAAGCTGTCGAAATGAAAGTTCTGGACGCAAGAAGTGCACTTCTTTGGGCACGTATTGTCTGAGCAGGGGGTAGTGGTGGACCCATCAAAGGTTGAGGCAGTTGTTTCTTGGGAAGCACCCAAGAATGTGGCAGAGGTTCGCAGTTTCCTCGGGATGGAGGGTTACTATCGGAGGTTCATACCCAACTTCTCCCGATTTGCAGCCCCTTTGACAGCCTTGAACAAGAAGGACTAGGTTTTCGTGTGGAGCGAATAGTGTGAGACAGCCTTCAGCTATTTGAAGGAGAAGTTGGTTAGTGCCCTAGTGCCGAGACTACCAAAAGAAGGTGCGGCATATGAGGTATTTTGTGATGCTTTAGGGCAAGGTCTTGGATGTGTGTTGATGCAGTGACAAGGGGTGATCGCTTATGGGTCTAGGCAGCTACGCCCTCATGAGCGTAATTATTCCACCCACGACCTGGAGCTTGCAGTGGTCATTTTTGTGCTAAAGTTATGGAGGCATTACCTCATCAGAGAATGCTTTGTGGTCTTCACAAATCACAAAAGTTTGAGTTATATCTTCTCCCAGTGGGATCTAAACTTGCGACAGCGAAGGTGGATGGAGTTCTTCCAGGATTACAACTTCGATATTTACTACACTTCAGGGAAAGGGAATGTAGTGGTTGATTCCTTGAGCAAGAGATTGCAGAAGGATGCAGTTTGAGAGTCGGCAGACGCCTGGAAGGCAATGGAGGAGTTGGATGCCTTACACCTAGATGCGAGGATGGATAGCGGTAGAGGTTGCCTGTATCAGATGATAGTTCAATCTTCTCTGTTTCAGAAAGTGGAGGAGTCTTAGTGGGGGGACCAAGAGTGCGAAGTGATGTGTGACCGAGTTGACCATATCAATGCTTCGGAAGGATGGATGGAGGATGGTCAGAACTGGATGCTTTTCTGGGTAAAGTTGTTTGTTCCAGAGGTGATGTGCGGCAAGGTTCTTAGTGAGTTCTATAACTCACCCCTAGTGGTGTACCTAGGAGTTTCCAAGATGTACCGGGGTTTGAAGAGACAGTTCTGGTGGCTAGGAGTAAAGCGAGCAGTGGCAGAGTTTGTGGCCAAGTGCCTAGTGTGTCAGTAGGTGAAGGCTGAACACCGAGTTCCAAGCGTCCTGCTGCAGTATCTAGATGTCCTCGAGTGGAAGTGGGAGGACATCTTGATGGATTTTTTCATGGGACTACCCAAGTTTCAAGGGGGATACGATTCCATCTGGGTAGTAGTGTACCGGTTGACGAAATCAACTCACTTTTTGGTGATTAAGGAGTCGAGTCTAGTGGATTCTTTGGAACGAAGGTACGTGGATGAGGTGGTGCGGTTGCATGGAGTTTTGAGGTCCATAGTCTCAGATAGGGATGCACGGTTTACCTCACGAGTCTGGAGAGGATTGTAGAATGCTTTTGGCACCCAGCTATGTCTTAGCACTACTTTCTATCCCCAGACAGATGGACAGACAGAGCGCACCATCCAGACCTTGGAGGATATGTTGTGGGCATGTGTTCTGGACTCAGGAGGATCGTGGGTGCGACACTTAACTTTGATAGAGTTCGCCTACAATAATACTTATCACTCCACCATTGGTATGGCCCTGTTTGAAGCCTTGTATGGGAGGCCATGCCGCTCACCTTTGTGTTGAAAAAAAGTTATAGGGGCGGGCATCCTTGGCCTGGAGGTGGTGCAGAACACAACGGAGAAGGTTCAGCTTATACGGGAAAGGATGAAGGCGGCCCAGGATTGACAGAAGTCGTATGCTGATACCAGGATAAGGCCCTTGGAGTTTGAGGTTGGAGACCACGTGTACTTGAAGTTCTCCCCTCGGCGTGGACAACGGAGGTTTTCCAAGTTGATCACTTAGTGTCGAACACCCCCATTTCATGGGGGAGGGTGTTTTTTCCAATACTATTATTAGTGGATGGTTATTAGCTCCTTTTCTGCTCCTTTTCCCGGATAGCCCAAGTATCTTTGGGTAGGTTGTGATGGCCTAAGGTCCATTATTAGACCAAGAATCTTCGGGCAGGGTAGTGTGGTGGTTGGGCCAGGTGTGTGCGGGCAGGTGGTTTCTTAGGTGTCTTCGGGATGAGGCCCAGGTGTCTTCGGGCGTGGCGGTGGTTGTTCTGGCCTAGGTGTTTGTAGGCATGGTTACGTGTGAGGGTTGTGGCCTAGGTGTTTGCGGGCGGGGTTTGGCAGTGGGACTGCATGAGGATATGGCCCAGGTGTGTTCAGGAGGGGTGAGGCAGTGGGACTGCGGTGAGAATGGTGGGATTGGTTCAATGCTTAGGATGTCTTCAATAACCAGTGGGAAAGTGGCACGGGGTACCCAAACATCGATGTTCTTTTATTATACATTACTTCTTATGTTATTTGGTGAGTGTGGTCGGTGAGTGGGATGGATAGAATCCGTGGTAGTGTTTGGTTGTCTGCTTCTCACGGGACTTTAGTACGTCTCCCCACTTGTGCATGAGATCTTTAGGTTCTTCCCTACTGATTATACTTGTATGCTCACCCTACGTTTATAAAACTACTTTCAGGTTTCCAGGAGGACATCAGGGATTGCGCGGAACTATACTAGCTCGGACCTTTGGGACAACTGCTGTTGTTCTTTCCCTTTTCTTGGTATTCTTTTGTCTTTGGCGATTTGTGACTTATATCTTTTACCTCTGAACATGCATATGGGAATGGTTTATTTTCAGCCGTACTTGCACTTTTAGTTTTGGTGTTGTGGGATTTTCTATCTTATCTTCCAATCCTATTAAAAGAAAAAGGGTAATGCCTTCCATTTAGTGTGTGATTATATACCCTTGGCGCTGGTCACCACTCCGGGACCTATTGAAGGCGGGTTTCGAGGGTCATTATCTCTAATAAAACTTAAAGAAGGAAGGGTCGGGCAATCTGCTGACCCTTCCCTCCTTTTGGTGAAGGCGGGTCGTGACATCCCATGATGTGGGATTTCAAACAAAGGAAGTATCAAACAATATATAACCATGATCAAGTTTAAATTACGAGGATGGAATTTAATTAAGGTGGGGAGAATATAACACCCCAAAATTCTAAAGTACAAATTTGTATTCAATAGCATGTATGACACACAATTCCAAATGCATAAAGGAATATAATATCCCAAGAATCTATTGTATATTTACTATTTTAAATAAATTAAATACAATATATAGTTTTTAATTCATGCAGCATTGAGATATTTTTCATTACATGAAATAGCAACTTTCCTTGATAAATTTTATTTCATGCAACAATGACCTTTCTTTGGTTTATTGAGTTATATGCAATACCAAGTTTCACCAAATAATAATATATTATTAAAATATTATTATTTAATATAATATTATATAACCAAGCCATTAGGTTAGTGGTTATGAATAGTTTTAACTAAATTATGAAAATTTATGGTTTATGTAAATATAAAATTAATTCATTTATTACAAATTACATAGATATGAAAATAAGAACCAATTGGATATAAAAAGAAATATTATTATGTTTATGCTTCCAAAAGAGTTTTTTCTTAACAAGAATAACTAAATAAAATTAGTTAATGATTTTAATGAAATTTCTATTTTATATATTTAATAATATATTTTTCATATTCATCCAATTTATTTTATAAGCATAATATAAGAACAAACTCTATTGTACACATAAAACCTATATTTTTTATTAAAGTGTTTTACCCCCTTTTAATGGCACACATATTTTAAATATAACTTTTGAAATATTTAAAAATTTAATTTGATAAAAAAAATTCATTTTTGAAATCATAATTTCAAAATTATCTTAGTGTGAATTTTTTTAATGTTTATGAGAAACTTCATTTTTTGATGAATAGTGAAAAATACTGCATTTTAGTTAAAAGAAGTCTTTTCGTTTAAATAATTATTAATGTTAATTTATATTTATAATTTGTTATAAAATCATATTATATCAATTATAAATCAATTAATACAATTTATTTTATTAGAATCAATTTCACTTTGAAATTGAATAGAAAAACTTAATAATCTTTTGATCATTTTTCTACTAAATCCGATTAATTCGTTTGTCTGTGAGATTAGCATTAATCTTAATTTTTATGCTTCTATGAACTGAATTTACAAAAATATAAATACACCATTATAATAAATAGTATATTTTTATTATGATAATACCAATTTAATTTTTTACCAAAAAGATTAGAGAATTTGATTAAAATTAATTAGAGTGGTTAAGGTGTAATTAAGCTAAAAAGGGACTAAACCCCAAATTTAAGGGGCCAAATGACCAATCCACTTGTCCAAAACCCATTTTATGGAAATATATATTACATAATTCTTCCATTATTTAGTTTTTTGGGTTTTTTATGACTTTTTTAGGTAATAACATGTGTACACCTAACTTGATTTCAAATATTCCAAGTGAGTATTTTTCCTTCCCAATGAAAGGCCACCCCCTCTCCCACTTATTCACACCTCTAAAACCTAATAGGTTTGGCCAAGACAAGACTAAATAGTCTCCCAAATCCCTCCCATATACCTAAAATCCTCCCTTTGGTAAGAAATAAATCCATGGAAGCTATTGGTTTAAACCAAAAGAAGTTACTCGGTTAAGAGGTAACATCTTCTCTCAAGATTTTTAGTTTTATTTCCCTTATCCAACCCAAAAACTCTTATTATTATTTTTTTATAACAATGTAAGTATATTAAATATACAAGTATGTTTTTATGCTAATTTGTTTACCTACACTTACACCCACCTCTATCTAATTGGTAACTAACATATTGATTATATGTACGATGAACTACTGCATCACAAAACGATGATTGTTCAATTCCACTTTACCCCCTCTCATGGTGGCCATTATGATAGTAACCCTATTTATATATGTTATATATGATATTTATAATGTATTTATAATTCATTAAACCTTTTATAATATATACATTTAATACTTTCCACTTTATGTTAATACAATAACATCGTTTGAGGAAGTGTGGACTACCGCCCCCTCGGAGTGATTTGATTTGTTCACACATTACATAGAATGTATAAATTTTGTATAGAATTAAACATATTTGACATAATAAATCTATATGATATTAATAACATAATTAACTTTCTTTAAATATATATATATATGTCATTTTCTTTATTATTCTTTCACACACTAAAAAGTGATAATGTCGGTCATGGATGTGTGGACTACTGCCTCCTCGACACGATGTGATTCCATTTACATCATGAGAATTTTATATATAAATATATATATCACTAAATAATATGGTATTCATAATATTATGATCATTATGTAAAGATATAATTCTACTTACCTTTTTTCCATAATTATCATTAAAAAATGAGAACGTTACTCATGCATATGTACGACCTACCATCTCCATTATTGTAACATTGGTTCATTTTTAATAAAGTTTTTTAATGTTTCATTTTAAAAGTATAATTTATGTATAAATATTATAATTATATCATGATTTTTATTCTTGAGATTTTATATATTTACCCCTTTGACCATAGTTAACCTAACAAAGTTGTTTTTGACACATAAACCAAATTTGGTCAAAACACCCCATGTAAACATAATTTTTTAGGTAGTTGTATACAAAATAGTATTAGGTGAAATAAAATTAATTATAAACATGAAAAGGTTCTCAAAAAAGTATAAAATTAACATAATTTTATTATACATTAATTTAATGGATGTTCAATTGAAAGTAAACTCAAGTTAAGTGATTTGTGTCTTACTTTTCTTTCTGTGAGGCATAATTTATTATTGTGAACCTAATTTATTATATATGGTGTGAATAATACCATTCTAAAATATAATATAATTAATTATATTATATTCATGGTAATTAAATTTTTATTTATTGATTATTACCTTTGGGTCTTCCAATGCATTTGTTACCATATTTGTAAGGGAATTTCATCTCAATTTACATTTAATTGAGACTTATATGTTATTAGGCACCAATTCACTTTTATTTGGTTTATATACTACCTTTTTTTGTTATATCATGAATCTCATTATTCTCAAGATATTATAAGTTTCATTTAATTTCATACCTTTTCTGGATATTATTATTCATTTGTTTTAAAATGGTATGGGATGCTTTGGAATGTTTAAACATTATTCTCCTCAAGATTTTTCCTAATTATTGTCTTTTCAATCTCACTTACTTTTTTTATTGTTAAATTTATCCTGAAAAAATCACTTCATTATAGTCATGTTTAATTAGGAATTTTCTTAAATATACATATTCTCATAACATTAATATTATCATTTCTTAAATCATATACCATTTTTCATATGGTGTTTAAATTGAATGTTATTATATTTTTTGAGGAAATTTTGATAAACTTGTATCCTTTATTCAATATTAATATTTAATAAGGAACTTAGTTTATTTAAATTATTTGGAAATTTAATATAAATTTTGGGTACTTGTTAATGGAAGCCCTTCATGTTAGATTCCGGTTAATGAAAGTAATATATGTTGGGGACTGGTTAATGAGATCCCTTCAATGCATCGATAGTTTCATGGGAAATATTAGTTTCACAAATTGGAAAAGTTCAAATTATCTCTCAATAGTAAAGGAATTATGTTCCTCGGAAACATGATGTCCAATAATTAATCATTTCCTTTATATATAATTTAGCTATTATTTATTCAGGATATTTTTCATCGACATATCTATAGATTCATTTCATTTTCAGTTCATTTATTTAATGAAATGTATTTTCGTTTTCTTACCTTTTTATATTGATATTTTAATATCAAGTTATTTGTATAGAATTTGTTATTATTTATTTACCATTCTGTGTTAATTTATTCTTATTGATTCATTATTGTTACAGCTTTACTTACCATTACTGAGAATTTGATCTCACTATTATTATGTTTATTTCCCTGGGAATCCAAGAAACCTATTATGAAAAATATGAAAGGATTTACTATATGGATTAAAGTCATACTCATAGTTATTTATTTAGAAAGAAGAAAAACATATGTTGTAATTAATGTATTTTTTGTAATAAAAAATTCATATATGTATCTAGTTTACCAAGACTATAGAACTTATTGGTCCTTCGGTGCCTGATTCCTTGTAATCATACCAATTTAATTGATTACAGACACTGGCTCTAGACTTCTGGGGCTGGGTTTCTCTAGTTTAATTTGTATATAATCAACAAAAAATGTTCACCACTGATTCAAAACCCTCTCTTAGGGTGACTAAAATATCCACCTGGGAACTTCAGGTAACTCTCCCTTCATTGAATATGAAAATATAACATCATTATAGAAGCTAATGGAAGATAAATCCACAAGATTTGTTACCGAGGAGGACCCATACATCATTCTTCCACCCCCACTTCATGAGATTCACAACACTAGTTAGTGGTGGATATAAAGCACTCTATCAAAGGGGACCTCTAAGTATAAGTAAATATGAGAATCTATGGAAGAGTGGGGCAAGGTGGTTTTCATCAGACAAACCACATCCTCTAAAAAATTAGGGACAAACATAGGATTATCCAACTATAGACAACCTAAATACAACCCCTATTTGGAGGTAAAAACCCAAGAATATCTATATTAATCTTTATTTTTTCATTTTATTTAGTTTTAAATAAATTTATCATGTCTAAATTATGTTTATCTATAATAATTATAAATGACACAGTAACATGGGAGGCGAGCTCAAGTTTTCTAAAAAACACATGGGGTGGCTTTAACTCAAACCTGTTGAAAATAAGAAATTTGTTTCTCTTTTTTACATTTGTTTTAATTACTACTAAAATTTTTGAATTTATTTTGATGAAATTACATTAGTTAGAGTTTCATAAGAGTGATGGAGGTAATGTAAACCAATTTTAGAGAAGTTTATTAACTCTTTTGGAACTATTTTTAGAATTTTATATAAATATTCTTGTTGTTTTTTTCTTTATATTTTTTATATTTAGTGTTTTTTTAGGTTACGAAACTTATATTTCAAAGTTTTCCTTCCGAGTAATGAATGCACGCTAGTTTTAAGGATTTTATGAATTATTTAATTGTCTAAATTGCATGATTTTTGAATGAAAATGTATATTGTTTCAATGTAAATTTCTTTTTAAAACTAGGAAAAAGAGTGATTGAAAATCTTGAAGTGTAATTCGAATTATAACACATGAAAACTAGATTTTTTAACTTGAACCTATATAAAATTTTCCTTAATGAAAAATAACACCTCAGTAAGCTAACATAAAAGATAGTCATATAAGTCCTTTGAAACTAGAGTAAAATGAGAAATTGAGATCCCATAATGAAATTATGAGATTGTTAAGTACAAGGTGTGTGGGTGATAAAATCCCTCTATAAATTCAATCAGTTCTCAACATAATACATGGATGGGAAAAATCAATAAATGTATAATTGTTAAAAATTAATGGATTAAGGTGAGGGGAATAATGAAAAAAAAATGAAGAATCTGTAAATTGAATTATAAAAATATCATCTATGTTTTATCATCATAATCATCATTTATTTTTTAAAGGAGAAAATAGGTTACAAATTAATAGAGGAAAGAGAGAAAAGAAAACAATAGAAAATACAATCCAAGCCGCTTAAGGTGGACTAAAGTGATGAAGACTGAGGGAATCAACACTAACCAGATTCACCCCTTAGGAGAAATATACATCTCACAGGGTAGTTACATGAGGATAACTAAATTCCTCACATAAAGGTACTCTTACATTAAAAGGAGTTTCATAAAAGTACACAATAATATTTGTAAGGGTGAAGATTCATACAGACACATTGTTTAAAGGTATTTAGTGCAAAATAGGTAATATATCAAGGTCACATCTGGTGATCACTATGTCAAGGCACCTCACAGAATCCAAGCACTATGTAAAGGTACAGAGCACATTCCACAAACTATGTAACCACCCTCACTCAAGCGGCTACATCAATGTAACATGAACTTCATTAGTCTAATTGGTGAGATTCAAAGGCTATACATGGGTACTTTTGGTGATACTTAAGGTTAAATTCATGGTTCCTCTACTATGTAACTGTTATCCAAATAATAATAATAGCTATATAAAGTTCATTTTTTCCATTGGAATAAAATCAAAATGTCGTGACCCGTCCTCGAGGCCCATGTCGTTACTACCCCAAGCCCGCCTTCCATAGGCCACGGGCTGGTGACTAGCACCAAAGGCGTAAATCCTGATAAAAGGGAAGGCATTTCCTTTATGATAGTAAACCAACACAACATAGTACGCAAGCTGAAGTAAGAACAAAGTAAAACTGAGTACAAAAGAAAGTTATGAAAAGTAAATGGGCCAGTATACAAACCCAACTGAAAGTACAGTACAACTGAAAATAAAGTACAACAGTAGTAAAGTAAAGTGGCAACCACTGATTCGTCCTCCGGATATCCCACCTGAAGGGTGGGTAAAGATGGTCTCCTCAGCTCCTCGGGTCTGGCCTTCCACCCCAGGTACGTCCCGCCAAGTGGTCCACATCCGGGTACCGTCCATCTCCACAAACCTCTACCTCAATCAGTGCTATTCATCGTCTGCGTCCAACACAAAGTAGTGTGGGCATAGCCCGTGCAGGGGTGAGTATACGATACTCAGTAGAGACCCCAAGACCCCTGAAGGTCTCCCAGAATCCACGAAGGATAAACCACAAAGGAAAGATACAATCACAAAGTATCAACCGACTCTACTTAGGTATATGCCCATACATATACCTAAGTCATCAATTCCAATTCGGCTCCAACTCTCGAGCCCAATCACAAATCCAGTCCACGCAGGAAAGAATTCAATCACACCGTTGGTAATGATTGCAAGTCAAGACTCAGTTCACATAGGTATAATACTAACAAATAGGGGTGGAGATGATTAGATGTAGCCTTTGATTCATCTTCTCATTCGAACCCACGTAGGATCCTAGTACAGAAGTCATCGCTGCTGAACCCACCTAGGATCCAAGTACAGAAGTCATCGATGTCGAACCCACGTAGGATCCAAGTACAGTAGTCGTCATTGCCGAACCCACGTAGGATCCAAGTACAGTATTTGTCACTGCCGAACCCACGGAGGATCCAAGTACAGTCGTCACCGCTTCCGAACCCATGGAGGATCCAATTACAGTAGTCATCGTCGTCGAACCCATGGAGGATCCCAGCACAGTAGTGGTCATAGTCACAACTAGTTCTAGGGTTCCCGCAAACAGCATGCTTGATTACGGGAGGGTCCGATCCTCAGGCCAAGGGGTCGATACATCAAATGTCACGAAGTTTATATTTGATGTATCCTAAATTTTTGTCTCTTCAATAGGAACTCAAAGTGACAGACGGTGCGTCAATCGGATGCCCGATCTGAGAGATACTGGCTTTTCCGTTCCAAGGGCCCGATAAAAAAAATACGCTCATTTCTAACCCGGTCGTTCCCCAAAGTCATCCAAAACACACTTATATTATCTCAAATGGACCGCTTCTCCACGAGGGTCCCAGTGTCGCAAACGGAGCATCGATCGGACGCGCGGTCTTTAAGTTATTCATGTTTAAGTGAAAACGGGTCCGGCCAGTTAAGCCTAGTGGGCCTACGAGTCGGGTTAACCCAGTTCTGGCGGGTCCGACCTGGCTGGGGTGTCAAACTAGCCCAATGAAATGCTTGGCTCGACATGGTCCCAGCCTGAGGGGGCGCGGCCCGGCCCGACGGGGCGCGGCCCGGCCCGGCCCGGCGCGGCCCAACCCAGCAAGGTGCGGCTCAGCCCGGGAGGGCGGTCCGAGGTGGGGGGCGCGGCCCCCCGGCTGTCCGAACCAGCGACGCCAAGCGGCGCCGCCCTCCCTAACCAGTCGGCCGAAGCCGGACAGCCTTCTTTGTGCAAGTGGCCCGCAGGGGCGGGCCGCGGTTCATCCGGTGTGGTGCGCTCCAAGAGCCACGGCTTTCCTCCGCCCGGTCGGCCGACGGGTCGACCGGCTCATCTATCGAAGCATCCTGTGGAACGCGGGCCTTTGGTCTTCCACAGCGCGGCGTCATGGGGCGTTGCGGCTCCTCCCTTCCACCCGGCCCGCTATGGTCGGCCGGTTCTTCATCGGTCGAGCGACCCGCGGTTGCGGGCCGCGGTTCTTCTGCACATGGTCGGCGCACGGCCGCCACTCCCATTCATCACAACCTTCTTTTCATGATTTCCATCGTAATCAAAAGAGAGTACGGAGGGTCGTTGGGCCTTATGTGTTCGGCCCGCTCCCTCCGTGTTAGGTGGTAGTACATCTTTGCCACTCCTGGATGTACTGCTAGAGGGGAAGTGTGAAACTCCCTCAGCACTTCCTCTTGAAATGCAACTGATACCATATTTTTAAAGGATAAATTAGAGTATTCATTGAATTTATTTTATGATTCCTATCATTATTTGGGTTAAAAGAGAGTTTTATGGTATCCTTTAAGGATTAATTAGTTTGTAAACCATTACTATCTATTTTTTTATTTCCATTATGCCTGCTTTTTGTTTAGTTGTTTTATTTCCACTATTCATATTATTTTTGTTAGAAGTTTTGTTAATTATAATCATTTAAAACTGTCATTCATATATGAAATTTATTTTGATGTAATTCGATTGTTTTGTGGGTTATCTAAACATTATGTTTCCAATGGTTTTAAAATTAAGGTGTGGTTGAAAAATTTAATTTTGTTTATAAAATATAATACCCCTATAGATTTACCTTACTACTTATTTAGGACAACACTTGGTATCAAAGAAAGTCATTGTGCTTAATATTGAACTTGAAATTAGCTTGTTTTTTTATTAGTATATTTGAATTTTTTTCATTTTACTTATAACTAACAATGTTGTAAAGAAAAAATTTCTTTCTTCCCGGTATGGAAATCATACATGTTGGATCAATCAAAAATTTTAATCATAATAGAATACCTCTTTTTCATGGAAATCATCATGAATATTGGAGAGACTAGATGAAACATTCACTATCAATACTAGAGCTGAAAATTTTATTATGATTTCTAGAAGTTATACGATTCCATATAAAGAAATTATTGCTTTTTCAAGAGAGTAAAAACCTGAATCTCAGTTGAATTTTTAAGTTTTTAATACCTTGTTTTGTGGTATTCATTATAATAAATACAAAGAAGTATATTATTTAATAACTTCTTGTGGTATTTTTAAAAATCTTCAAGTTACACATTTAAAAACTTCAAAAGTTTTTTAGATCAAGTAAGCTATTATTAGGGATAATTATCAAGAATTTGATTTTATATATAGAGAAATCATTTATTATATTAATCAAAGGATGGTTACAATTGTGAATATTTTATAATATCTTGGAGAAAAATAATTATTAGGTGATCATCATGTTGATAAAGTTATTGAAATTTTACCTAAATAATGGGAATCTAAAAGGACTAATGTTGATGATACAAATCATATTACAAAGTTAATTCTTGATGATATCATCATAACCTTAATTCAATATAAAAGTATACTTAAAAGTGATACTAATAAATAATGAATGAAGAATGGAGTTTCTTTTTCATCTACATCTCAAGCTTTAAATATAAAAAAACACTTTTACGAGAAGTTATAAGAAATATTCATATGATAGTGATGTTGAACCTACTTAAGGTGAACATGAAAATATAGGAATGGTAATGTTCAAGAATTGAAATTTCTATATATATTATCTGATGGATAGAAAATTTATAAAAGAAAAGTGTGATAAGAAATATTCTTCTAAGAATATAGATTATGACTGTATAAAGCATGGATACATTCATCCTGAATTTCCAAAAGTGAAGATAAAATATATAAAGTAGTATAATAAATACTCTAAGAGGAAGTATAAAAATAATTTGAAGAATATTTTCACTTGGAGTGCTAGTGAATGATAAACTACCTTTGATAGTTCATTAGATAATAGTGATGATAGAAAAAAATCGAATAATTCTATATTAATTTTCTAATGACTGAAAAATGTTTTATGGGAAAAGTAATAGTTATAGATATTATAAACATAACTATTTATTTATAATTATTAGTTTATTATAAAGATGAAAGTGATGATGAAATTTCATATTATTTCAATGATAAATAAAAACTTTCTTAGACATATGATGAGGTAAAGTCATATGTTGTTGAGTGTGAAGATATTTATAAAAAATTATATAAAAATACTTGAGCCTAAAAATTAAAATTTCTAAAAGTAAGGAGAGTTTTTTTAAGAATTATAATAAACTAATTTAGGTGTGTAAGTATAATGAAAATCTAACAAAATATTTTTATTATTTGAGGAATCAAGCGAAGAAGTTTTCTTTTTATAGGAAAGTAAAAGAAATAGTTAACTCGTCAGAAGGAGCATAGAAGAAATAAAGGAATGTTTATTTTTCATAGAATGATAACAAAGTTTTAAATCTAAAACCAAATATTGAAATTTTGAAAAAAAAAATCCAGATTTACTATAATTAAAAAATATTTTGATATAATGTATGGGAAGTTGAGGCCAACTAGAATAAATAGTTATAGACATTGAAGTAAAACCACAATAAGTTCTTTATATTAATCAAATTAATGTTTACCAAGTTGAGAACATTTTTTGATAAATGATTCAAATAGGAAAAAATTAGAAGAAAAATTGTTCTCTCAATATAGTTCAACACTTCATAAGGTCCCAAGATTTTATCTCAAGGGAACCAGCTACATATGACCACTAGAAGACTAAGAAAATATGAGTTCCAAAGATTATTTTTTTAAACACTGGTAGACCAAAAAAGGTCTATCTTTCATGAAATTAATTTTTTAAAGAAATAAAGTTACTTTTACCATAATCTAAATATCTATATTTGGTACCGGGTAACATTTCATTTTTAGTTTTTTATAATTTTTTATGAACTACTTATTTATCATTGCTTCAAACATTTTTTTTTAAAAAAATATGTGCTAAACTCTCTTATTAAGGGGGGGGTATTTTTATTTGGTAAAATTTTTAGTACATTATATTTGTTCTTTTTTTTTTGTTAATTTTATCAGATGATATGAATTATTTCAAATATATAGAACCATATTTGAAAGAATAATTTCAATCCATGAATTTGGTAGATAACTCATGGGAAGTTTATTTATTATTATTATTATTTTATTACCTTTTAACTGAATATATGTTCTTAGCTTATTTTCTGATATACATACTATTTATATCATTGGAAGTTTCAGTATTTTAAAAGTATTTATGACTTAAAATTTTGAGATTTTAAATAATAATTATTTAAAAAATATATCTTTTTGAGATTTTAGTGTTTTCTTTCCAAGAATGAGTTATTCTGAACCATTGGATATTTCTAAAAATCTTAAAGATTAGTGATAACCAATTATCCTATAATTATTCCTATGGAATTGGATTTATTTATCTTTTTTTGTTGTTAAGTGCTATATTTTATCATTTGGTATACTATAATCTATAGTTGTATTATTCTATGAAATTTATTTCATATTTATTAGAAATATATTATATGTAAATTTTCAGAGAAATACAAGTTGATCTTGTGTGGTATGATCAACATGAATAGTTGTTAAAAAGAAGGTTTTCATTTTCAAGGCTGGGAAGATCTTGTATTAATGGGAGAGTCTAATGATATTTATATCCACCTTTCATATGAGAGTATTATTCAAATAATCTCTTTCATAAATTTTATGGAGTTAATAAAGTTTAATTTTTAATCTATGAAGTTGGATATTCTCTTTCTATAAAAGAGCTAGAGGATATTATTGAGTTAACTTTAGATGATGGGTCTTTTTTTGTTTAAAAAAACTCTTAAAGATCTCAAGTTATTTCATAAGGTATAAAGTGGAATATACTCTTTTTCATTTCAAGTATAAAGTTCATAAAATGATTCATTTTAATCCTGGAGAAAAAAATGGATTTTTAGCTGATTCAAGCCTTCCTCCAACCTAGAAAAGGGGATAAAGATACTATCAAAATTCAAGATGTTTATATACATGATTTTTTTATAACATAAGGAATTTTAATATGGGTAAGTTCATTTAATATTACTTTGAGGATACTTTAACCTTTCCATTATAGAAATATCACTAGTGGAAAAAACTTTTAACACGTTGGAATTTTTCACGTCAGTTCTATATAACTGATGGGAAAAGCTGTAAAAATCGATTTATCATGTCAGTTATTTTATAACCAATGTGGTAAATCAATAGGAATCCATTTTTTAGGTCGGTTATTTTATAACCGACGTAAAAAATACCTAAATTTTCTTTTTCACATTGTTTATTTTATAACCGCCATGAAAATCCAATCTGGGTGCTTTATCACATTGGTTATAAAATAACCGATGTGATAAAGGAAATCTCGGAAATTTATCACGTCAGCTATCAAAAGAGTCGACATGATAAAGCGCAATTTATCACATCGATTATAAAATCACTGATGTGATAAATTCTTTTCTACTTTGGTTATTAAATAACTGATGTTATAAACATAAAAAAAATAGTTTATCACATTGGTTATAAAATAGTCGATGTGATAAAACTTTTAAATGATTTATCGAGCCCCGTATTCAGTTATTCTGTTTTATTTGATCTGGAGACCTGTGACTCATCTCTCCCGTGTGGAAAACCTAAAAAATATTCTTCAAATTCGTGACCTCCATCCTCGTTTTTCCAACATCATTGATCATATCTATTGTCACCAGATCTATCAGGTTGACTCGCAACACTCAAGTAAGTTTCACACGGCACGGTTTCAGTTTTTATTTTTTGCAATGCCCTAAACTAATTTTTTGAGATGTCATTTTTCTATATTTTTTCTTACTATCATGGTAAGTTTCATAGTGTTCATTTATACCGTGATAAATTATTTTCTGTTAAAAGAAACCATGGAAGTGATATCATGCAACTTTATTCTTTTTATGTGTTCTTTCATGTGTGTGTGCGCGTACAGGGGGTGTTGATGGGGGTGGGGGTTGTCTAGAGGGTTGGGGTTGTCCAGGGGGTGGGGGTTGTCCTGGGGGTAGGGGTGTCCAGGGGGTGTCAAAGGGGGTTGGGGTGGTGTCCAGGGGGGTGCGGGGGCTATCCAAGGGGGTTGGGATGTCCACGGTTGTGGGGGGTGTCCAGGGGGTGAGGGAGTTGTCCAAGGGGTAGGGGGTCCAGGGGGTGGGGGTGTGGGTGGTGTCCAAGGGGGTGAGTGGGCTGTTCAACGGGGTAGGGGGTGTCCAGGGGGTGTGGGTGTCCAGGGGGTTGGGGGTTGTCTAGAAAGGTGGGGGGCTTTCCAGGGGGTGGGGGGTTGTCCAGAGGGGTGGGGGTGTCCAGGGGTGTCAAAGGAGGTTGGGGTGGTGTCCAGGGGGTGTGGGGGATGTCTAAGGGAGTTGGGGTATCCAAGGGGGTGGGGGTGGTGTCCAGGGGGTGAGGGGGTTGTACAAGTGGGTAGGGGTGTCCATGGGGTGGGGGTGGTGTCCAGAGGTGAGTGGGCTGTCCAAGGGGGTAGGGGGTGTCCTGGGGGTGGGGTGGGTGTTTTATAGAGGAGTGAGGGTTGTCTAGGGAGTGGGGGTGGTGTCCAGGGGTTGAGTGGGTTGTCAAAGGGGGTGGGGGTGTCCAGGGGGTGTTGGTTTCCAGGGAGGGTGGGGGCTGTCTAGAGGGTCGGGGGTTGTCCAGGGTGTGGGGGGTTGTCCAGAGGGGTGGGGTGTCCAGGGGGTGTCAATGGGGGTGGGGGTGGTGTCCAAGGGGGGTGTGGGGCCAGTCCAAGGGGTTTGGGGTGTCTAAAGGGGTGGGGTGGTGTCTAGGGGGTTGAGGGGGCTGTCCATGGGGTAGGGGTGTCCAGGGGGTGGGGGTGGTGTCCAGGGGGTGAGTGGATGTCTAAGGGGGTAGGAGTGTCCATGGGGTGGGGTGTCCAGGGGGTGGGGCTGTCTAGAGGGTTGCGGGTTTTCTAGTGGGTGGGGGATGGTGTCCAGGGGTGAGTGAGCTGCCCAAGGGGGTAGGGGTGTCTAGGGGGTGGGGGTGTTCAGGGGGTGGGGGTTGTCTAGAGGGGTGAGGGTTATCCAGGGAGTGGGTGGCTATCCAGAGGGGTGGGGTGTCCAGGGGGTGTCAAAGGAGGTGGGGGTGGCGTCCAGGGGGTGCGGGGGATGTCCAAGGGGGTTGGGGTGTCCAAGGGTGTTGGGGTGTGGTGTCCAGGGGATGAGGGGGCTGTAAAAGGGGGTATGGGTGTCTAGGGGGTGGGGGTGGTGTCCAAGGGGGTGAGTGGGCTGTCCAAGGGGGTAGGGGGGCTATCTAGAGGGTGGGGGATGTCTAGATGGGTGGGGGTGCTGTTTAGGGAGTGGGGTCTGTCCAAAGGGTGGTCGTGTCCAGGGGGTTTCCAAAAGGTTGGGGGTGGTATCCAATGGGGTAAGGGGTTGGATAGCCCCCTCACCCCCTGGACACCACTCCCCCACCCCCTAGACACCTCCCATCCCCATGGACTGCCCCCACACCCCCTGGACAAGCCCCCACCCCCCTGGACACACCCTAACCCCCTAGACACCCCAGACAGCCCACTATATTATCTTTTTAAAACTATTATATCTAACTATATTTTCTTTTTAAAATGATTTTCAGGTATATTTTTTTCAAATACGCATAGATTTGTTTTATATTTCAAAATTGTTTTTACATTCAAATTATGATATTTTTCATATAAATATATATTTGTCTTATCTTAACAAGATGTATAATTTTTATATTTGTTATAGGTTAATAATGAGTAAAAGTTAGACTATGGCGCATCGAATGAGTAATGAATATGTGGATGGTGTTGATGCCTTTTTGGAATTTTCTAAACGAAATTTTCCAAGCAATTACATTTTTTCTGCCCATGCCTGAAATGTTTGAATATGAAGAAGTTGAAAAGTAGAGAGATCAAAGATCATCTGATTTCTCATGGTTTTAATCCGAGTTATAGCCCTTGGATTTGGCATGGTGAAACTAGACAGAATTTCGGATCTACTGATGATGACGATTCGCAAGATGGTAACTCCGACGGAATTGAAGAAATGATTTGTGATATTGCACCTGAAGAAATTAAGATAGAACCGATAGTTGCGCATCTATATGGTGATGCTGAAAAACCACTGTATCCTATTTGTAAGGATTTTACGGGTTTTTTGGTGGTGTTAATATTCATTAACCTGAAGGAAAAACATGGATGGAGTGATAGAAGTTTTACAGAGCTGCTAAAATTGATGAAAGACGTTCTTCCAAAAGATAATGATCTTCCATATTCACATTATAAGGCCAAGAAAATATTATTCCCTATGGGATTGGGATACAAGAAAATACATGAATTTTCAAATGACTGTATGATATATATTAAGGAATATGAATGTCTATCAGAGTGTCCAAAATGTGGGACATCATGGTATAAGTTGAAAGAAAAATAACAAACTGATGTAGAGTTTACAAAGATCCCTTCCAAGGTATTTTGGTATCTTCTAATAATTCATCATTTGAAACGTTTATTTTCTAATTCACATGATGAAAAAAGGTTAATATGGAATGCTGATGAGTGGATATGTGATGGAAAAATACGTCATCCAAAAGATTGTGCACAATGGAATAAAATTGATGAGCAGTATCCTATATTTGTAAATGAAATTAGAAATCTCAGACTAGGGTTGTGCATAGATGGAAGGAATCCATACTGAACCATTAGTAGCACACATAGTTCATGGCCTGTTTTATTGTTAATTTACAACCTCTCTTCTGAATTTTGTATGAAGTGAAAATATTTCATGTTGATTATAATGATCCCTGGTTCAAAGCAACCCGGTAATGATATTGATGTTTTCTTGACACCATTGATTGATGATTTGAAACTTTTATAGGAGGATGGTATTAGGGTATATGATTCTTATAAAATGGAATATTTTTAGCTACATGTAGTGCTTATGTTCACTATAAATTACTTCTTAACATATGGAAATTTGTCTGGATACAGTGTTAATGGGCATAAAGCATGTCCAATTTGCAAACAACACACTTCATATTGTCAATTGCATCATGGGAGGAAAATGGTGTACATGGGTCATCGAAAGTTTTTGCCTATGGATCACTCTTATAGAAGACTAAAAAGGCATTAAATGGCTCATAAAAATTTGATATTGCTCCAAAACCTTTATCCCCTGATGTGTATTTTGAGAGGGTGGAAAACCTTGATGTGACATTCAGAAAGACATAGAAATTTGGTAATGATAAACATATTTGGAAGAAAAGGTCGATATTTTTTAAGCTACCATATTGGAGATATCATGAATTTAAACATAATATTGATGTCATGCATGTGGAGAAGAATATTTGTGAAAGTTTGATTGGAACATTGTTAGATATTAAAGGAAATACAAAAGATGGGTTGAATGCAACATTAGACTTACTATCAATGGGAATACGTTTGGAGTTAGCTCCCACTCCTAATGGAAGACGAACATTTCTTCCCTGGCTTGGAATACATTATCCAAGAGGGAGAAAATTAGATTTTTTTAGTGTCTACATGATATCAAAGTGCCTCAAGTTTATTCTTCAAATGTAAAAAATTTTGTCTCATTGAAGGATTTGAAGTTGATAGGTATGAAATCTCATGATTGTCACAGTTTCATTGCATGGAATATTTCCCATACGGGTTAGAAAGACTATAATGAAGTTGTGTTATTTTTTCAATTCAATTTGTAATAAGTTGATTGATGTGAATACTTTGAACATTTTGGAAAAGGATGCAATTTCTATACTTTGTTAATTGGAAATGTATTATCCTCTATATTTTTTTATATAATGGTGCATTTAATGATTTATCTAGTTGGATAAATAAATCTTGGTGGGCCTGTATATATTCGTTGGATGAATCCTTTTGAAAGGTATATGAAAATATTGAAGGGGTGTGTTAAGAATATATATCAGCCTGAAGCCTCCATTTTTGAAAAGTATATTTCTGAGGAGGTTGTAGAGTTTTGTACGAGCTACTTGCCTAGGGTGAGCACATAGGTTTGCCTCCATATCTCCATGAATGGGTTAATAATGATAGAAAGGGAATTCATGGATTGAAATTCAAATTGTTTCCAGCTGAACATATGAAGAAGTTAGAATTATACATCTTGAATAACATAGTTGATGCTCAACCATATATCACATTGCATATTAATGAGTTGAAACAATGTCATCCAAAGAAGAAATAAATTTGGATTTTGAATGAGCACAATAAAACATTTTTGTCATGGATTAAAAAGACCTTGATTGGTAGATCAGATGTATCAGAGACATTAGGATGGATAGTGGGTGGTTCATGTTTAAAGATGATAACATGGTCTGGTTATTACATTAATGGCTATACATTTTATACGAAATCTCAGGACAATAGAAGTGCAGTTCAGAATAGTGGTGTATTGGTGTTTGTAGAAGTAATGCATTTTTTGAGTTCTAAAGACAAAAACTCAATTTCTGCATCAAGTGCATATTATGGAGTTATTGAATAAATATGGGAGGTTGATTACTTTAAAATTAATGTTCCTGTTTTTAACTGTAAATGGTTTATTGGTAACAATAGTTTCAGACATGATGAATTTGGAATGACAGTTCTTAATCTGAATAGATTGGAAGACACAGCTGATTCTTTTATAATGGAAACACATGAAAAATAGATTTTCTATGTAGTTGATCAATCAAATATGCAGTGGTCTGTTTTTTTACAAGGGAAAAAACAATATGTTGGTCAGGATCAACTTGATGAAGATTCTGATTTATTTGAGATCCCTACTTCCAAGGAAATATTATCAGAACATAATTATGAGCATGTTTAAGACATGGTTTGTGCCATAAGGAATGATCATGAAGAAGGAATTTGGGAAAACAATCCATTTGTGCATTCCTAATATTACAGGTAACATATGTTTATTTCTTGTTTACATATATTGTTTTCATAAAATGTTAAATATTGTAATTTTTCTTTATTAAAATGTGTAATAAAACAAATATATAGAATTTTTTGTTTACTTTAATTTTTTTTAGTGTAGTTTACCATGTTTACCAAAGTTTACCATTGTTTACCATATTTTACCTTTACGTAATTTATATATTTATCGATTTTGTTGAATGAAAATTATACTACCATGATTACCATGTTTACCATCTTTACTATTGTTTAATATGCTTACCATATTAACCATATTTACTATTATGTAACTTAGTTCAATTTTATATCTTCTATTTACCTTAGTATTGTAATATTTGAATTTGTATATTTGTGAACTAATGTTTTTTTTTTATTTGAAGGATAATTACAGATCAAAAAGTTGATCAACCACATGATTCTGGAGATGAGGAAAATGATCATACCACTAGGGATGAACATTCACATGATCCTCTTGATGTTCCCCAATCATCCTCATGTGCTCCCATAATGACAAAGAGTTCAAGATTTGGTAAACGTGGTTGCACATGTTTACCAAAATTATCACTTGCTCGTACGTAGGACCAGAGGATACTCATTGAGTTTGATAAGAATGATATTACTAGAGGTCCAAATGAAAAAGATTTTAAGAATTTTGTGTCAACTCAGGGAAAGAGAAAAGTAAGCATTTTGTATGATGATTGGAGAGGTGTGGACAAAGAGATAATATCTCAGTTGTGGGAGACAATTTTGGTAAGTTATTTTTCTATTGTGTGCCTATTATTTAAATGTTTCTAATATAATATGTTTTAACTCTTCTTTATCAGATAACATTTGATATTCCTGACACTAGAGAAGTCAGGAAGAAAAGCTTATCGATGGCTCCTATGAGATGGAGGGATTTCAAATCAACCCTCACATCTGATTTCATTTTTGGTCATAGGAGTCATGACAATCTATGTCATATATATCCTTTCATAGACGAAGACACATGGAGACAGTTTGTTGAAAGTAGAAGAAAAGATTAATTTTTGGTAAGGTCAATGTAAACTTTTATAAGATTTCTTATATAAATGATCTTATTAATGTTTTGTTAATTATTTCTTATTCTAAATTTACAGCAAACAAGGAAATCTCATTAGGAGATCCAATATAAAAATGTATACCCTCATAGTTTATCTCGGGGAGGGTATAAATTATTGGAAGAACAAATGATGGTGGAAAAATTACAAAAACCAAGAGCTGAGTCTTCAAGCTCTAGAGAGGTTGCCCCTCCATCCCCTCCATCTAGACATGAAAAATGGAAGAGAGCTCAGATGGGAAAAATGGGGAAATATCTTTCGAACGATTCGAGAATCATATCTGAGAGGATTGTAAGATATTTATTTTATTTATTTAAGTTAAATATTCTATATATAATTTGAATCATTATAGAAATGTTCAATTAATTAATATAGTATTATCTTGAGGATCAGAGCTCATAGGGGGTATTTATAGCTGCTGGGAGGCAAGATACTTTATCTGCAGCATTGGGAAAGCTCTAACATCCTGGTCGTGTATGAGGATATCTAATGGGTGTATCGGTAAGAAAAGTGTTTCCGCGTTCTTCTAATTATTCCATTGAGGGTTTTTATAAAAAAACAGAATCCTTGGAGGCTGAAGTTCATAATATTAATGCAATGATGGAGGAAAATATTAGAGCGTCGGTACATTCTATGTTTGCAGACATGCAAAGACAATTTCAGACTGTAGCTCCCACTCCTACACCTCCCCCTACCGACCCCATTATCTATCCTCCACCTCCTCTAGTAGCTCCCACTCCCCCACCCCAGCCTACGGACCCCATTTCTTATCCTACTCCTCCATCGCAGCTTCATACCTATTGAGAGTTGTATGTTGATGATCCTCAACATCATATAGTTGCATATGGTCTGGTATATTTAATAGTAGGTATATTTCATCATCAACAGTTAGAGGTAGAGCATCATAGGGTCACTGTACAAGATATTATAGATAGATAAGCTCAAGTACCATTACATATATATGAGGAGATGAGAGTTGGACATAGTATCAGCCATTTTTTAATTTTTCCATTCAGACTTCTATGACTCATTACCATAGAGGTAAGTATGCTATATCTTATATTTTATTTTTTTATTAAAGTTTTTTTAATATTTGAAAACTAATATATTTTTATATTTATTTTTAAAGGAATACTTCAAAGGTAAATAAGTAATTTATAGAAAACTACAAAGACAAAGGGCTATGACATCAGATACAGCTTCTAGTAGTCTTGACAGACTTTCAAGATATTCAAATTTGATGGGGGTCATTATGAGTTTCGAATGGAAGATCATGTTTGTGGACATGCAATGACTGTGGGGATAGTGAAAACTGATATCATGGATCTTTTTACTAGAGATAACTTGGGCATCAACATGGTGTAAATTTTTTCCATGTAAGTCTTAACACCTTTTCCCTACGTTATATTTATTAAAAATGTATACTTATGTCTGTTTTGTATTAGGTACCTTTATAACATGTGTGAGAAGAATGATCTGACAGATGTATATGGATTCATGGACCCGCATTTGATTTTCCCTGAAGCAAATGAATTGGATGAGGAACAAATATTGCTTTATATAGCTGAAAGATTTGAATAAAATATAATCACACAGTGTTGAATGATGCCTTTTTGTGAAAGGTATGAAGCATATCTCTCGAAAAGAGTTCATTATCCTTTAACATAAAAAACCACTAACCTTAAATTATCTTTTATTAGTGATCATTGGATGTTAGGTGTTTTTTTACCAAGGGAGAAAACACTTTATTGGATATGCTCTGTCCATGGTGATGTGCGGGAAAGTTTTAAGAATATGTTGGAAAATTAAGTTTCAATTTCTTAATAGTTGTATATATTATAAAGAATTATAAATTTATTTTATTCGTATTATTTTTTAACAGCGGATGGGCCTACTTTCAAAAAAACACAAAGAAAAGGAGTGTCAAGATCAAATATGTAGAAGTAAAGGTAAATATCCATTTATAATTTGTACTTTTTGATGTATTACATAAAAATAATATTTTTAATTTACACTCATTCAAACAGAATTTTCATGAACAACAAGGCGTCATAGAATTCTAATATTATATGTTAATATTTATGTATGAAATAATTACACCTGGAACACTTGTGAACTTTGACATGGTAAGATTTCCTTTTAAACTGTAACGACCCAAAATTTTTGAATAGTATATTAATTTACTCTTAACGATTTAATAGAGATGTTAATGGTTAATGCAGAAAGAGGAGTCAATGGCTTCATCCAGTAGACTCGAACCATATCAAGCCCACTTATCAGAGCTTGGGAAGGAGGTGGCATCTTTGGGCTTCGCTTTGGACCAAGCCCAAGCCAAACTCCAGCATGTCAAGCTTGAACGGAAACGCCTACAGGAGAAGTTCAAGTTAGTAGAGATTACTACTAGGGAAATGTTATCTGATCCTCCCTCAGATTCTCTCACCATAGCACACCTTACACTTAGGTCATATGCTGGTGTTATAAGGGGTTATGTGACCAGACTGTAGCTACTATGTGTAATCCTTTGGGATAAATAAAATTGATATTTCTTCCTTTAGTGAAGTTTGTGAAGTTTTCAAATGTCCGGATAATTTTAGGATGTATATTATTGATGAATTTTGGAAAAATGATATTTTAAAATATTTATGTAAACCTTAAATAATTAATGATGTGTAAATATTTTCAAAAAATGGTCTTCTACAAATGTGTTCAGTAAGAAATTTAGAGTCTATTAAGATCAACTTAATTTTTGGTGAATAGTAATTTATGAATAGCGATTTTATGCTCAGGATTAGTAATGTGACCAAATGGATTAGTAATCTCACTTAAATAAAGTATTAATATAATTTAGGCACCTTGATTAAATAATGTGATTCAATAAAATAGGTAAATAATGGTTTCATAAATTATTATTTAAGTATTAGTTTTTTCGGGTGAATAGTGTTTTTTATTTAAAAATTAAATTAAAAATATTTAGAAATTTATTTTTATAAAATGGAGTTCATTTTTTAATTCATATCATCGATATTATGTTAAGGTGAATTTTGGGGATTTTTCTGAAAAAAATGAATTTTCAAGTGAATAGTAAAAATACAGTTTTAGGGTTTCGGTATGTTTAATGACATCATGACTGCATCATGATGATGTCATGAGATATTTTAAGGGATGGTCTACTAAAGGGAATTAATTTTTTTACGAGGGGTCCCATGTGGCCTAAAAACCTTGGTAAATACCATGGGCAAGCCCATGGTTTTGCAAATACCACCAATGTGGTGTCCCTTGGCCATTAATGCCTTGTCCCCTCACTTTCCATATAAATAACAAGCCATTCTTTCATCCTTTTGACTCCAAAATCATCCTCAATGAATTTATGGTCTCCTTACCTCCCAAGGAGTCCTCCAAAGGTTCCCTAAATCCCCTCAAGGTTCCAAACTTCTAGTTTTAAGAGTTACGTTTTAAGGTAAGGGATCCTACCTCTCTCTTTCTTTCCAAGTACTCTCTTTAATGTCATTTCTTTTATTCTCCAAGTTATTATGTTGAGGATGTTATTTTATATTAATACTACTTTCCTTTTCATGTACATATGATGAGAGACCCCCTATTTCACTCATCAATTCATTTTAATAATGTTTAAGTGGTGTCGTTAGGCTGCCGAATTTTTAAGGGATTCTTTCACCCTTCTCATTTTTAAGTTCTATTTTCATGTCAAGTCTTTCAAGTTCATTTTATTATGTTGGGGTATGATCTCTATATATATCATAATGATCTTTTATTTTCATATTATGAGATAACATATTTTATCTCTTCAATTCATTTTTTTTTAAGCTTTAAGTGACGTCGTTAGGCTGCCGAATTTTCATAAGAGAAATCTTATTTTTGTCTTTCGTACATGTTTTTTATTTCATATGGTATTTCTTTAAAATTTCATTACCATGTTCTTATATCCTTTATATTCTGTCCCTCTACTATTTTATGGATCATTTATGAGTGGGTGACCCATGTCCCCTCTCTTTTCAATATTTTCTAAAACCCTATAACATAGCTGTTATGCTGCAGAATTTACGTCTTAAAATGTCTCTCGATTTTTCTCAAATTCTTTTATTTTATTAATTTAATACTCAAAACTCTTTATTATAAAGGGGTATTCACATATATATCAAAAAAATTATTTTAAATTCTGGTATTTACATACATGAGACCCACTTTCCTTTTCCGTGGGTTTAAAGTGACACAAAGATCACGTCTTTAAAGCAGTTTTTAAAATGTTATGATTATGAAATGAGACCCATTACTTTTATGCTATAAGGGATATTTATGAAATTTTTGAGGATTATATATGTGGATCACATGATAATAAATAAAAATTTAATGGTGCGCCCTGATAGCGCTCCAATGCATTGGGTAATGATGTAACCACTAGAGATTACAATTTTAACGATACCTTGGTGAATAACCTTGGTAATTTTAAATGACACCTTGTGGGTGGACCTTGGTGATATGTTCATGATTGTCTAAGTTAAATGTTTTAGCCACATATTCAGGTTATGAATCATGTTCTTTCCATTATGATATGCCTCATGATCTCTTTTTAATGCCTTAAAGTTATTTTTCATGACTCTTTGATGTATCTCAAGTTCACATGTAAAATGTTTCCCTTGTTTCCCTTATTGGGCCTTCTGCTCACCCTTTCCTTTGATGTATGATCCCAGGTTATGAGATGTTGTAATAAACTTAGGATGAACAATTAATAATCCTTTCAAGTGTTTAAGAAGAATATTTTATGTTTTCATTTATTAAGTTCCTGGTTTCCAAGACACTAAACCTTAAAGATCCTCAGTTTTGTATAATGTAATGAAAGTTTATGTGATAAAAAGGCGGGATCCTATAGTTGGTATCAAAGGATGGTTTAGTTATTTGTGGAAATTAGAATATGAAAACGTTATGAATAACCCTATAGAAATTTTAAATATAGTAAATCTTTCGGGTATTTTGGTGAGTATAGAGTTAGTGGTTTATCAAACAAATACATCCATGTCTGGATATGAGCAGGTAGAGGTGGCTCTGGCACAGATGTACATAGGGGTAAAACCCGAAAACACCGCTTTGAGCTAGACTCGAAAGGGAACTGGTGCATGATAACGGGCCTTGCTGCACTCTTGGTTACGACACTCCCGAGGGATATGTTTGGTTAATCTCAAGCTTTTTATGAATCATTATGAAGGAATTATAGAGAAATATAATTGTGTGAGCATGATTTTTTAAGACATAGAATCCTTTATAGTCAAAAGATTCGTAAATGAAACAAGTTTCTAACTAAGGTTTTATTCTTTTAGAAAATGGCGGGCAATAGTAGGAACCATGCAAATGGTGACCGCAATGCACCAGGTGTCGACGGCCCTCTGATGGAAGTTGGAATAGAAACATTCATGCAAATGATGACCCAAATAACTCAAGATATGAGTAATAACTTGAATCAAGCTGAGAGTCTGATATCACCATGAAGGGAACAACACTATGTTGAGTCCTTCATGCATCAATGACCACGAACATTCAGTGGATCTACTGACCCATTGGTTGCGGAACAATGGATAAGATCCATTGAAAAGATCTTTTCTGTACTCCATTGTTCGGAATAAGAAAAAGTCAACCTTGTTGTTTACCGCCTAGAGGTAGAATCTGATCAGTGGTGGTCACTGGTCAAAAACACGAAGCCTAGAGGAGATATGGAAGCTATGGAGTGGGAAGAGTTCAAGGTAATATTCTTTAATAAGTATTTCCCTTATTCCATGAGAACGAGAATGGAGAAGGAGTTTCTTGAGATAAAGAAGAAGGAGAATGAATCTATCTGAAGCTATGAGATGAACTTCACCCGAATTTCATGATATACCTCTAGATTTGTCATGGACCCTAATGGAAAGTTTGATAGATTCTTTGGTGGACTACGACCTCATCTACAGAATAATCTATCCAATAGGGACTATGATAGCTACGAAGAAATTGTTCGAAGTTCTATGAAAGTTGAACTGGAGTTTGGTGAGACACAGCGGTCTCACAAATCTAATGAGAAGAAGAGATCTCTAGAACCAAGACTGGGAATAAGTTTTGATCAGGAAAGAGGTGGAAAGAAAATGAAACATTCCACATGCAATAAATGTGGGAAGAATCATTCGAGGAACTGCTTGATCAGAAGTGGTAAGTGTTACAAGTGTGGAAGAGAAGTCCATATTGATCGAAATTGTCGTAGTGATGTGAAGCCTCAACTTCCCAACACTAAAGACAGAGGAAAGATGGTTCTAGCCCTACCCAAAGTCCAATGCTTCAAGTGTGTACAACTTGGGCACTTTTCTAATAACTGTCCAAATCTGAGGGCAGTGGAGGGGAATCACCATCAACCTCAGCAAAGGCCAAGGGAGCAAGGTCATGATTTTTCTATCACAACAACTGAAGTTTAAGCTCCAAATGACGTGGTAATAGGTACTCTTTTTTTCCTCTCAAAACTAGTAAGTATTTTGTTTGATTCTGGTTCGATGCATTCCTTTATTTACTCCAAGTTTTCAAAGAATATAGAATCAATCCCCGAACTTCTAGAGGTAGATTTTTCAGTCAAGACTCCAAGTGTGATTATCCATGCATCAACAGTGTTTAGAGACTCTAGTGTTTACTTTAGTGAGAAAAATATTATCACAAATCTTGTAGTCATTCCCATGATGGAATTCGATGTTATACTAGGGATGGATTGGCTCTCCAAGCATAATGCTAAGATCAAATGAAGAAGTAAGGAAATCTCAGTAGTCTTGAATAAACAACCTACAATTATCTTCCAAGGAGAGATATTCCGACCTGATCCTTGTCTAGAAGCACCTCCTATAGCCTTATTTATGGAGTTGATCAGTGAGGATGAAGAAGGAAAAGGGAGTATACAAATATAAGATGTTTTGATTGTTTAGGAATACATGGATGTATTTCCTAAGGAATTACCTGGACCTCCCCCAGAAAGAGAGGTAGAGTTCTCCATTCAACTCGTACTTGGATCTCAACCGATATCAAAGACCCCGTATAGAATGGAAAATGTGGAGCTAGAGGAGTTAAATAAACAACTCCAAGACTTGTTGGAGAAGGGGTTTATCCAACCGAGTGTGTCTCCTTGGGGAGCACCAGTTCTCTTTGTGAATAAGAAGGATAGATCAATGCGGCTATGCATTGATTATAGAGAACTGAATGGGATCACAGTGAAGAGAAAATACCCTCTTCCAAGAATTGATGATTTATTTGACCAACTTAGTGGGGCTCAATTATTCTCCAAGATTGATCTTCGATCTGGTTATCATCAATTGAGGGTGAAGAAGGAAGATATTCCAAAGATTGCCTTCCGATCAAGATATGGGCATTATGAGTTTACTGTTATGCCCTTCGTCTTGACTTATACTCCTGCTATTTTCATGGATTTGATTAATAGAGTCTTTAAGGACTACCCTGATAACTTTGTGGTAGTTTTTATTGATGATATTTTGATATATTAAAAAAGTCGTGAGGAGCATGAAGATCATATAAGGGTTATTTTGCAAACTCTGTGGAAGGAGAGGCCCTTTGGAAAGTTCATAAAGTGTGAGTTTTGGTTAAAAAAAGTGGCTTTCTTGGGGCACATAGTAACCAATGAAGGAATCTCGGTTGACCCTGCAAAGACAATGGTTATGGAGGAGTGGCCTCAACCCACAATAGTAACTGAGATTAGTAGTTTCCTTGGTTTAGCAGGATATTATAGGAGGTTTGGGGAAAACTTTTCATGGATTTCTAATCCACTAACCAAGTTGACTTGAAAAGGGGTTAAGTTCATCTGGACAAAGGAATGTGAGGAAAGTTTCCAAGAGCTGAAGAAGAGATTGGTTACTGCACCTGTGTTAACACAAACCTCTATAGTAGAAGGATTCATTATTTTTATCGATGCATCTCTAAAAGGTCTTGGGTGCATCCTCATGCAAAATGACAAGGTCATTGCTTATGCATCTCGACAGTTGAAGATTCATGAGTAGAATTATCCTACACATGATCTAGACCTAGCGGTAGTTGTTTTTGATCTAAAGATATGGAGGCACTATCTTTATGGGGAGAAATATGATATATACACCGACCACCAAAGTTTAAAGTATATTTTCATGCAGAAATAATTGAACATGAGACAAAGGAGATGGTTGCATCTTATTAAAGGCTATGATTGTTCAATTCATTATCACCCTGGAAGAGTAAAAAAAGTCATGGATGCGTTAAGCAGGAAAGACCCTGTTGTTCTGGCAATAATGAAGATCCTAGGAGATCCCTTGATTAAGGATCTAGTAAAACTGGACATAGGAATTGTAAGGGAAGGGACATCATCAAACCTATCCCAAATGATTTCTCAACCTCCATTACTAGAGAAGATCAAGAAGGCTCAAAAATAAGATCCTTTGTTGCAGAAGAAGTTTGAGGCTGTGAAGGATGAGAAGTTCCCTGATTTCAATATTGATCAAGAAGGTGTACTGAAATTTCGTACAAGACTATGTGTTCCATCTATTCCAAAGATAAATAAAGAACTGATGGATGAAGCTCATAGCTCTACTTTCTCTATACATCCGGGAAGCACTAAAATGTATAGAGACCTTCGTGATCATTATTGGTGTGATAACATCAAGAGGGAGATTGCTGATTATACTACAAGGTGCCTGGTGTGTCAACAAGTAAAGGTAGAATGATAACTTCCTAAGGGGGTATTACAACCGCTACCCATACCAGCATGGAAGTGGGATAATATCACTATGGACTTTGTCACTGGTCTCCCGAAAACATCCAAAGGGAACAATGCGATTTGGGTTATAGTGGACCGTCTCACCAAGACCGCCCATTTTATCCCTTTTTGGGAATATTTCTCTCTGGATCAACTTGCCAAGATATATGTAAAGGAAGTGGTAAGGATGAATGGGGTACCACTATCCATCGTATCTGATCGTGATCCAAGATTCACATCAAAATTCAGGACAAGTATTCAACATGCTCTGTATACTGAATTGATTTTTAGTACAGCCTATCATCCTCAAACTGATGGCCAATATGAAAAGACTATTCAGACACTTGAGGACATGCTAAGATTATGATCAATGGAATTTAAAGGTGGATGGGATCAACACCTCCCATTAGTTGAGTTCTCATACAACAACACCTTACATTCGAGTATTCAGATGGCACCCTATGAAGCTCTGTATGGAAAGCGATGTAGAACTCCTACTTGTTGGGATGAAGCTGGTGAGAGAAAGCTTCTTGGGCCAGATCTTGTGCAAGAGATGATAGAAAAGGTCCATGCCATCCAACAACACATAAAGGATGCTCAGAGTCGGCAGAAGAGTTATGCTGACAACCGTCGAAGGGACTTGGAATTTGGTGTTGGCGACAAAGTCTTCCTTCTAATTTCTCCATGGAAGAGAGTCATGCGGTATGGGAAGAAAGGGAAGCTCATCCCTAGTTACATTGGACCCTATGAAATCCTTGACCGCATAGGAGCAGTGGCCTATCATCTAGCACTTCCACCGAACCTAGCTCAAGTTCACGATGTCTTCCATGTATCTCTCTTGAGGAAGTACATACCCGACCTTTCGCATGTACTGAACCCAGAGGTGGTACAACTGGAACATGACCTCTCTTATGAGGAGCAGCCAGTGGAGATCTGAGACCGTAGAGACAAGGTTCTACGCAACAATACTACCCACCTTGTGAAAGTGTTGTGGAGGAATCATAAGTATGAACAAGCGACTTGGGAGCCTGAGGAAACAATGAATCCAAAGTAACCTCGCCTTTTCGACTAGGCCTTAGGTATAAAATTTCGGGGATGAAATTTATTAAGGGGGGAAGAATGTAACGACCCAAACTTTTTGAATAGTATATTAATTTACTCTTAACGATTTAATAGAGATGTTAATGTTTAATGCAGAAAGAGGAGTCGATGGCTTCATCCAGTAGACTCGAACCATATCAAGCCCACTTATCAGAGCTTGGGAAGGAGGTGGCATCTTTGGGCTTCGATTTGGACCAAGCCCAAGCCGAACTCCAGCGTGTCAAGCTTGAACAGAAACTCCTACGGGAGAAGTTCAAGTTAGTAGATATTACTACTAGGGAAATGTTATCTGAGCCTCCCTCAGATTCTCTCACCATAGCACACCTTACACTTAGGTCATATTCTGGTGTTATAAGTGGATATGTGACGAGACCGTAGCTACTTTGTGTAATCCTTTGGGATAAATAAAATTGATATTTCTTCCTTTAGTGAAGTTTGTGAATTTTTCAAATGTCCGGATAATTTTAGGATGTATATTATTGATGAATTTTGGAAAAATGATATTTTAAAATATTTATGTAAACCTTAAATAATTAATGATGTGTAAAGATTTTCAAAAAATGGTCTTCTACAAATGTGTTCAGTAAGAAATTTAGAGTCCAATAAGATCAACTTAATTTTTGGTGAATAGTAATTTATGAATAGTGATTTTATGCTTAGGATTAGTAATGTGACCAAATGTATTAGTAAAATCACTTAAAGAAAGTATTAATATAATTTAGGAACCTTGATTAAGTAATGTGATTCAATAAAATAGGTAAATAATGATTTCATAAATTATTAGTTAAGTATTAGTTTTTTCGGGTGAATAGTGTTTTTTATTTAAAAATTAAATTAAAAATATTTAGAAAATTATTTTTATAAAATGGATTTCATTTTTAAATTTAGATCATCTATAATATCTTAAGGTAAATTTTGGGGATTTTTCTAAAAAAATGAATTTTCAAGTGAATAGTAAAAATACAGTTTTAGGGTTTCGGTATGTTTAATGACATCATGACTGCAACATGATTATGTCATGAGATATTTTAAGGGATGGTCGGATAAAGTGGATGAATTTTTTTATGAGGGGTCCCATGTGGCCTAACACCTTGGGAAATACCATGGGCAAGCCCATGGTTTTTCCAATACCACCAATGAGGTGTACCTTGGCCATTAATGTCTTGTCCCCTCACTTTCCCTATAAATACCAAGCTATTATCTCATCCTTTCGACTCCAAAATCATCCTAAACGAATTTATGGTCTCCTTACCTCCCAAGGAGTCCTCCCAATGTGCCCTCAAGCCCCTCAAGGTCCCAACCTTCGAGTTTTAAGAGTTACGTTTTAAGGTAAGGGATCTTACCTCTCTCTTTCTTTCCAAGTACTCTCTTTAATGTCATTTCTTTTATGCTCCAAGTTCTTATGTTGGGGATGTTCTTTTATATTCATCCTACTGTCCTTTTCATTTTCATATGATGATATACCCCCTCTTTCTCTCATAAATTCATTTTAAGAATGTTTAAGTGGCGCCGTTAGGCTGCCGAATTTTTAAGGGATTCTTTCACCCTTCTCATTTTTAAGTTCTATTTTCATGTAAAGTCTTTCAAGTTCCTTTTATTATGTTTGGGTATGATCTCTATATCTATCATACTGATATTTTATGTTCATATTATTATATACCCTATTTTATCTTGTCAATTCATTTTTTTTTTGAAGCTTTAAGTGACGCCGTTAGGCTGCTGAATTTTCATAAGAGAAATCTTATTTTTGTCTTCCTTCCATGTTTTTCATTTTATATGGTATTTCTTTCAAATTTCATTACCATGTTCTTATATCCTTTATATTATGTCCCTCTACTATTTTATGTATCATTTATGAGTAAGTGACCCATGTCCCCTCTCTTTTCAATATTTTCTAAAACCCAATAACATAGTCGTTATGCTGTAGAATTTACGTCTCAAAATGTATCTCTCTTTTTCTCAAATTATTTTATTTTATTAAGTTAATAATAAAAACTCTTTATTCTACAGGTTTATTCACATATATATCAAAAAAATTATTTTAAATTCTGTGATTTACATACATGTGACCCACTTTCCTTTTCTGTGGGTTTAAAGTGACATAAAGATCACGTCTTTAAAGCAGTTTTTAAAATGTTATGATTATGAAATGAGACCCATTACTTTTATGATATATGGGTTATTTATGAAATTTTTTATGATGATATATGTGGCTCACATGATAATAAAGACAAATTTAAGGGTGCGCCCTGATAGCGCTCCAATTCATTGGGTAATGATGTAACCAATAGAGATTTCAGTTTTAACAATACCTTGGTGAATAACCTTGGTAATTTCAAATGACACCTTGGGGATGGACCTTGGTGATATGTTCATTATTGTCTAAGTTAAATTTTGTAGCCACATCTTCAAGTTATGAATCATGTTCTTTCCATTATGATATGCCTCATGATCTCTTTCTCATGCCTTAAAGTTATTTTTCCTGACTTTTTGATGTATCTCAAGTTCACATGTAAAATGTTTCCCTTGTTTTCCTTACTGGGCCTTCTGCTCACCCTTTAATTTGATGTATGCTCCCAGGTTATGAGATGTTATAATGAACTTTGTATGAACAACTAATAAGCCTTTAAAGTGTTTAAGAATAATGTTGTATGTTGTCATGTATTAAGTTCCTGGTTTCCAAGACACTAAACCTTAAAGATCCTCGGTTTTCTATAATGTAATGAAAGTTTATGTGATAAAAAGGTGGGATTCTATATAAACTTTTACATTAAAAGATTTCATTTTAAACTTTTCCATAATATTTAACTTTCTTTATTCATTATACATGTTAACTAATATCCTTTTAATTTGTAGTTATTTGATGACCCTCAACCCTATAGTGCTCAAGAGGTCAAACACTTACAAGTGTAATGGCCAAATTATTTTACATGTTTGATTGGATTTTAGTTTGTTTTTAGTGTAAAATGTAATTTTGAATATTTTCATTATAATTGTGTATTTGGTAGTCATTTAGGTAGGATTTAGGGTTTTTTTGTGGACATTTTAAGTTATGAATGTTATATATGTGACTGTTTAATTATGAGATACTTCTTGTTTTGGTCTAGTTCTAATGGTTTTTTTGGTATGCATTCTAGTCTGGGGGGTTTCTAGGGTGTGGGGAGGTGTCCAGTGGGGTGGGGGTTTCCAGCGGTGTGGGAGGGCTGTCCAGTTTAGTGGGGGTGTCCAGGAGGGTGGCAGGGCTGTCCAGGGGGTGTCCAGGGGTGTGAGGGGTGCCCTGTGGGGTCAGGGGTCTTTCTAGGGGTGTGGGAGGGTTGTCTGGGGGGTGGAGGGTGTCCAGGGGGTGGGGGTTTCTAGGGTGTCCATGAGGGTGGGGCAGTCTAGGGGGTGTCCAGAGGTGTGGGGGGGGGGGTTTAGGGGTGTGGGAGGGTTGTCCAAGGGTGTTCGGGTGTCCAGGGTGTCCATAGTGGTGGGGGTGTCCAGGAGGGTGGGAGGGTTGTCCAGGGGGTGGGGGTTGTCTAGGAGGGTGGGAGTGTACAGGGTTGTGGGTAGTCTGTTTAGTGGGGTGGGGGTTTCTAGGGGTGTGGTAGGGCTTTCCAGAGGATGGGGGAGGGCTGTCCGGTGGGGTGGTGGTATCCAGGAGGGTGGTAGGGTTGTCCAAGGGTTTCCAGGGGTGTGGGGGTTTCTAGGGGTGTGTGAGGGTTGTCCAGGGGTGTGGGGAGGCATGTCCAGTGGGTGGAGGCTTTCTAGGGGTGTGGGAGGGCTATCTAGTGGGGTGGGGGTATCCAGGGTGTCCATGTGGGTGGGAGCAGTCTAGGGGGTATCCAGGGGTGTGGGGGTGTCCAGGAGGGTGGGAGGGCTGTCCAGGGGGTGGGGGCTGTCCAAGAGGGTAGGGGTGTCTAGGGGTGTGGGCGGGCTATTTAGTGGGGTGGGGGGGTTTCCAGGGGTGGGGGAGGGTTGTCCAGGGGGTGGGGGAGGGTTGTCCAGTGGGGTGGAGGTGTCCAAGAGGGTGGTAGGGATTTCCAGGGGTGTCTAGGGGTATGGGGGGTTTATGGGTGTGGGAGGGTTGTTCAGTGGTTTGGGGAGGGTTTTCCAGTGGGTGGGGCTTTCTAGGGGTGTGGGAGGATTGTCCAGTGGGGTGGGGGTATCCAGGGTGTCCATGAGGGTGGGGCAGTCAAGGGGGTTTCCAAGGGTGTGGGAGGGGTTTCCAGGGGTGTGGGGGTGTCCAGGGTGTCCATGGGGGTTGGGGTGTCCAGGAGGGTGGGAGGGCTGTCCAGGGGGGTGGGGATGTTTAAGAGGGTGGGGTTTCCAGGGTTGTGGGAAGGTTTTTTAGTGGGGTGGGGGGTTCTAGGGGTGTGTGAGGGTTATCTAGGGGGTGGGGGAGGGTTTTCTAGTGGGGTGGGGGTATTGGTCTGTTTTTGTTCTGTTTCGGGTATTCTTTTTGTTGGGTATAGTTTTCGGGGGTGTCCAGGGGTGTGGGGGCTATCTAAAAGGGTGGGGGCAGTCCAGGGGTGTGGGGGGTGTCCAGTGGGGTGGGGGTGTCAGGGGTGTGTGTGTGGAGGGGTGGTCTGTTTTTGTTCAGTTTCAGGTATTCTTTTGGTTGGGCATAGTTGTGGGGGGGGTCCAGGGGTGTGGGGGACTATCTAGGAGGGTGGGGTGGCAGTCTAGGGGTGTGGGGGGTGTCCAGTGGGGTGGGGGTTTTCCAGGGGTGTAGGGGGATGTCCAGGTGGGTGTGGGGGTTTTGTTCTATTTTTGTTCTATTTCAAGTAATCTTTTGGCTGGGCATAGTTGTGGGGGTGTCTAGGGGGGGATATCTAGGAGGGTGGGGGTATTCCAGGGGTGTGGGGGGTGTCCAGTGGGGTGGGGTTTCCAGGGGTGTGGGAGGGCTTTCCAGGTGGGGGGGGGGGGGGGGGTTGGTCTTTTTTTGTTCATTTTCATGTATTCTTTTGGCTGGGCATAGTTGTGGGGGGTATCCAGGGGTGTGAGGGTTTCTAGGGGTGTGGGGGGCTATCCAGGTGTGTCTAGGGGTGTGGGGGCTGTCTAGGAGGGTGGGGGTAGTCTAGGGGTGTGTGGGTGTCTAGTGGGATGGGGGGTTTCCAGGGGTGTGGGGGCTGTCTAGGTGTGTCCAGTGGTGTGGGGGATGTCTAGGAGGGTGGGGGTAGTCCAGGGGTGTGGGGGTTTCCAGGGGGTGGGGGGTTTATAGGGGTGTGCGGGGGGGGTTGTCCAGGTGTGTCCAGGGGTGTCGGGGGATGTCTAGGTGGGTGGGGGCAGTCCTGGGGTGGGGGTGTCTAGTGGGGTGGGGGTTTACAGGGGTGTGGGGAGCTGTCTAGGAGGGTGGGGGCAGTCCAGGGGTATGGGGGTGTCCAGTGGGGTGGGGGTTTCAGGGGTGTGGGGGGCTGTCCAGGTGTGTCCAGGGGTGTGGGGGGATATCTAGGAGGGTGGGGGCAGTCTAGGGTTGGGGGGTGTCTAGTGGGTTGGGGGGTTCCTAGGGGTGTTGGGGTCGTCCAGGGGTGTGGGGGGCTGTCTAGGAGGGTGGGGGGACAGTCCAGGGGTGTGTGGGGTTTCCAGTGGGGTGGGGGGTTTCCAGGGGTGTGGGGGGCTGTCCAGGTGGGGTGGGGGGTTTGGTCTATTTTTATTCTATTTCAGGTATTTTTTTTGGCTGGTCATAATTGTGGTTGAATGGTTTGATTAAAAAAATTAGTTTTTACATCGGTTATTTTATAACTGACATAAAAAATGCACCGAGATTAATTTTAATGTCGGTTATTTCATAACCGACATAATAAATGTAATGTAATATTTTTTTACATCAGGTATTTTATAACCGACGTAGTAGATATGTTCTCACGTCGGTTATTATTTAACCGATGTGGAAAACCACTTGGAAGACTGCTTTATCACATCGGTTATTTTCTTAACCGACATGATAAATGGTTCAGAGGTGTGATTTAGGATGTCAGTTATATAATAACCAATGTGATAAAGTATATACAACATCAGTTTTTAAATAACTGACATAATACATCACGACTCCGAAGCGTTTTCCAGGTCAGTTTCTGAGTAACCAACATGAAAAATGCTTCGGTTTTTTGTTTTTTACATCGGTTTTAAATAACCGACGTAAAAAACAATATTTATAACGTCTTTTGTAATAACTTCGACCAAAAACCAATGCAAAAACTAAAAAATAACTGTTTTAAATAGAAAATAACTTTTTCAAGGATTTTTAATAATATAAAGTTACCAAAGGTTAGACTTCTGGATATCCCTCTTACGTGGAAATAGAAAATAACTGATGAAAAATTTAAATCCTTGTGTGAGAAGAAAGAGTTTAAAAAAGAAATATATCATATTTTAAAGAAAAAAGAATCTAGAGATCTACAATATCCTTCCCATTTACCACTGAACAACAGGATAGATTATTTGGAAGGGTCCATTGGAAAAGGAAATCTAAAGGAATAATATGTTATTCCTCAAGATGGAGAGGCCTTAACTCCTCATGAGATTGAAGTTATTATGGAAGTACATCATAATAACTTTCCTCCATGATACGTTTATGATTTAAAAGTTTTAAAATTTTCATCTTGATTTTATTTTTCTAATATTTTTAAATCAATAAGTCCATCAGAATATAAAGCCACTATCTATGAAAAGGTGTAGAAACTTTTGGAAGATCATCACATTGATGTTGTAAAAGAAAAGGATCTTGAAGTTTATAACCAACCAGTTTCAAAAAATAAAAGGTTTGAATAAGTAAAATTCTCCATTGATTATAGAAGTAATTTTTTCCTCTTTAAGAAATCAAATTCATTCTAAAAACTCATAAGAATAATCCTTAAATAAAATTTCTTTAAAACATAGATCTATAACTTAGAGAAAAGAAAAAATTCAAGGTATCATTATAAAATAGTTATAGAGTATGTGTAATATTATTTAAATTCTCCTAAATACTATTTCAAATACAAATTATATTAATGATACTATATCAAAAATCCATTCATAATATACTTTGAGACAAGTTCTTTATTTCAAAGATGAATTCAAATTAGAACAATTTGTCTTCAAAGAAGTTTATGAAAACCGATTTCAAGAATTTGAAAAAGTTTTAAAGTGTGAGAAAACCTTGGATGAATATATTAATTATCATATGATTTAGAACATGAAAAAAATAAGTTTTATGAGTTATTCCTTTCTAATGTTTATCATAATCATAGAACTGCCAGAAAAAAATAAGCTCTCATAGTTTCCACTTCAAAATGGATTAGGATTTATACACCCGTTAAATATGTTCCCAAATTATTTACAATGAGAATAAGTATACATTTTATTATTTTGAAATTGAGACTCAATATAATTAAAAGATAGTCTACCAAGTGGACGATAATTCTTTGATGGCTAAAAAATGTTTGATTCATATAATCGTTATATGTCAATGCATTCAGTTATGGCATATCATTGGTTTCAACTGAATGCATAACTCCAAGATAAAAATTTTCTTGGGTACGAAGCTGATAAATTTGTTTGAAAAAATTGTACATGTTTCCAAATACTTTTCTTATTGTTTCATATTCATGAGAATATGGGATCCCACTCATTTTCTATGCTTTATAAGTTCATTCCCATGTACCTAGTTGTACACTAATGTTCATATTATCAGTTTGGATTAAGATCGTATTCTTTCCATATTGTTAAGTTATCATAGTTTCAAACCTTAACACATTCACCTTCAATTATTCCTAAAAATTTTGACCAACTCCATTTATCAACCTTTTCATGTATTCTTTATTGTAAAATTTACTTACTAAATTTCTCACGATGATCATTAATCAGCACAAAAAATTTTTCCCTATCATAGATAATCCATGCATTGAATGATTCAACTAAATTGGTTATGATATTCTCCCATTGATGGTGTGGAAATCATAAAATTCCCACCTAAAAACATCACCATCATTTTCAACTCATATTTACAATTTTGGACTAAACCTTCTCAAATTATTTATAAAAACATCAAAATCATAGTCTGACCAAGAATAATATATGAAATCCTATAATATCAATGCCTCTTCCTTGGTTCCTCTTCCCATTGACCTACATCATTTAGTAATTTCAAAGATAAAATTTTATTTTACATGATGGTACCAATATGAAAGTCTATCTGCCCCAAATATTGTTTTAACAACACCTGAAATCATATTGTGTCACTAAAATAAAATAATCAGTTAAATAGAATCTTTAATTTCTTTTATGTTGTTTAAAAACCATATCAAATCATCATATTTTTCACCCACAATAATTGAATATTAAAATGGGAAGAGGTTTTTTCATAATCATATGTTGAAACTACTAACAATGTACCTTTATAATGACAACTGAGGTGAAACCCATCCACGTACAAAAGAGGTTGAACACCTAATAAGAAACCATTGATCAGACAGCCATATACAATGAGTAATATTTCAAATTTTCAATTTTCTTAAGCTTTGTATTAGATACTGTTTTGAGATATATTTTCATTATTCTATTTCAAATATAATATATTAAAAAATATGAATGCTCTATAATACTATATATTTTATCAACTACTTTTTCATTGGCTCTTAAAACTTAATTATATGTAAGGGATATACCATAGTCTCTATGAAAGTAAAATTCAATCTTATTGGTATATTTTTCAACATTATTAATCACCTCATCACAAATAATAGATGGAAGTAATGTTTTCCTTGGTTTGTGAGAAATTTTTAGTCAATATTGAGTTGATTGTGTTGGATTTAGTGCCCTAGAACCAACTTCTGCATACTTTATGATAACCTATATTCATTTTTTTTTGAATATTAATAAACTCTTTAACATATCATGATTGTTCTTCTTCATGACATTGTATGTGATGATGTCATAACAGTAGTTTTCACACTGAAATATCATAGTAGTTCCCCACAATGATGGGAACCTAGAAGTGACACAATGATATTCTAAAATATATGTTATATAATTGAATTAGGGGTGAACCTTGTTAATATCCATTATAGGATATTATAAGAATGATACCCTCCAGTATAAAATACACATTTATATGTGTCATTCAATGTTCTTGTCTACGGATGAGAGTATTAATCTGTATACTTTAAGATTATTATTAATGAGTATTATAAATCTCGTACTTTGATGTATTGATTAAAATCGTGATGACATATGTTTTTAGTGAGGTAGGATACTTTGGGTGCATCATGATTAATATTTCATTAATTCATAATGTGATAAAATATTTGTCCCTTATTTTCATTAACAGAAGTTTATATCTCATACCTGTTGATGGAAATGATATGGTCTAAATGAATCATTTTCCATAGTGTTCAATAGGAAAGTTTGAATTACTAAAAGTAAAATAAAGATATATCGAGCTCATAATTTGATGGCCCCATCATATAAAATTCTTAATTAGAGATATTTCGATAAAAGGATTATATTACACAATAAGTGTCTATATGAGTTATTATTTCATTGGATCATTAAATTCTTTCTTTATGTGTTCCTCAGCGTATTTCTAGACACTAACCTTGAACTTTAGTCTACTTCACCTAATCCCACTACAAAAGAGGTTTAGAGGGTCACACACTAAGTGTATCCAGAATCTAAGTTATATAATATATTATTATTTATTATTTAATAAGTCAAATAAATATTATTCTTACAGGTGGTTTGATAATTATTCATGTATGTCTAATCATATATATTATGTCACCAGTTATTCGAGAGAATATTATGTGAGTAGAATATTTAATAAATATTTATTTTCTATTTATTGAATTTAATATTTATTTATTTATTATAGAATAGTGCATTGATATTTATTTATTAAATAAATATTCCTTATCTAAGTACCAATAAATATTGTGGACAAATGTTTGGCTGAGTTTAATGGTTTGGTGAGAAATAATATATATTGAATATTATTTGAATAAATAATATTTAATTTAATTCATGAGTTTAACACATTTCAAGAAATAATATTATTATTATTATTATATACATGGGGTTCTCTAAGGATTACAAAAATAATAAGGGTGCATGTGAGATTATTATTTTCTAACCCTAGGGGTATATAAACCCATTAATGTTATTTTCTTAAGAGAGACAATTCATTTGTTTTGCATAAAAAGATCTGGATATAATCCTCCCAAATACCTAGAGATATCCCTCTCTAAGAACGCTCTTAAGAATGGAGATCTATCACCCTCAACCACCACTCTCAATTCTAGAGATATCAAAGAGAACCCTTCCTTGAAGAAATTCTTGGGATGGTCAAAGAAAAATGACGCAAGTGTTAGGATCTACCATGATAACAGCCGTAGAATCCTACAACGATGTTTGAAGGTGCAAGGAACCTGTGTGCATCGTCGATGGAGGAAATCTACTCTTGATTCTTATGACGTAATGATATTATGACATAGAGACGTTGGCAGATCAATCAATAGAGAAATAATTTATCATAAGGTAATTTTTAATTGTTCAAATTAATTATAAATAATATGTGATGATCCTACACTTTAGTTCCAGCATTTTTCCTATGGTCTATATTCTTTGATTCAATTTTTTTGATCATTTCATTTATAATCAAGGACAAAAAACTGAGTTGGGCATGCCCTATCTAACACTTATACTACAATTGGAACCTATAATTGGTATAAAAGTTTTCACATAATTATTTATAATTATTTAAATAAAATTTACTAGTTTATTTATTTTTCCTTATTATTCAATTATAGTGTAATCATTCATAAATTCTAATTGATATATATACTTTCTTCCTCTTCATTGCTCGAAAATATAATCAAATTGATTAATTTTATGAATGAAATAAATTCAAAGATCTCATATGAAGGTGATAAGGAGTCCATCTAGACAACACAATAGTATAGATGTGTATCCTGGAGGTACACACTGTGTATCAGTGTTTAATGCACCTTGAATTAATTCATAATTGATTGAAGTTGTGTTCATTTATTACACATGATGAATTTAATTACACACCATGTATTGACCAGGAAAACCTAGCACATGATCATACATAGTACACATTGTGTAACTTTTGTACACAATGTGTAGTCCATTAGTCACAGATGGGTCATGTATCCTCTTACATGTCCTACATGACTAGTGACCATATAACTCAGAGACCACATATTGTTTAACCCATGTACGCACCACGTATATAGTGACCCGAGCCATTTCTTAAATTACTATTACATCATTTTAAATATAAAAAACATAATATCATTACACATAGAGGATACAAAGGTTTAGTGTCTTGGGAAAACTAGGACCATACATAACAATCAAGTATAGACATTTATTTAATTTCTTCTTTTCTAGATTCTTATTGGAACTTGTCCTCTCCTTAGTACATGTAGCCACCTGAGGATATACATAAAAAGGGGTGATCTATAATCCCAGTAAGAGGATAGATAAGAACAATATAGCATGGGGTGAGCATAATCATAACATAGGCAAAAGATCATGAACATGAGAGGAGCATAAATATAAGACTTGAAATGTGGCAATGCATAAAAATGAAACATCATGTCTTAGTGGTTAACTACCAAACATACTTGTGTACCAAGATATCATCTTGTTTACACATAATCTCACATTTAATCATGAGATTAATCATTTTACCCAATGCATTGGAGCACTGTATAATTTCGGGCGCACCCGTCACTTTGAAACATTCATATTGCGCAACATAATTCTGGGTGCACCCATCACATCATAACATTATCATTATCATGATTGACACATGTGACACATATCAAAAGTGAACATAACAAACCCATGTTAAGTAATGGGTTTCATCTCATAAGAACACATTCATAAGCTTTGAGTTCCCAAAAGAAAGAGGGAACAACATACTTGATACAAGAACCATCAACCATGAATGAGAGGTAAAAGTTGAGTTCTTAAAAGAAGAGTTCTTTTGTAAAACATTTGGTTAGAAATAAACTTCATTAGAAAGAATTTATATCCCAGAAAAGGTAAGATAATTATGAATAAATGATCTTTAAGGATTAACCATATCAAAATGGAGTGAAATAAGGATAACCCGAAGGATGAAAGTTAGGTTCGAGAATTTCCCCATACCTTGTACCTGAATGCTTCCTTCTCTTTAATGTCCTGTATAGTGAAATTATAATAATTAATTAGAAATACAGAACCATTTTTACATTAATAGGGTTCATTATGGTTTTATTATATCATATTATGTTCAATAGGATGACTTGTAGAGTTTAAAAACATTGTTCGAGGATGTTTGTTTTTATGGTTTTTCTTGGGTGGTTCACTTGTATTCTTAAATTGAAGTTTGGATAGAACATGAGTAAACATCTAGAAATGATATTACATGTCATTAATGATATTAAAGGATCTTTAATGACCTTATAATTAATTATATTAGATCCATGAGGATGAATCATTAGATAAGAATTAAATGATGGTTATTTGGGTCAATTTGGGCGGTTTTTGGATCACAACGAACTTGTTTTAACTTATCACTTAGTAATATGGCCATAGGTTATTTACAGAACTTTAAATATAACATAATACATATAAAATATTCTGGTTCAACCATAAAAATGTTTTCATTACCATATCTGAAATTAGAAATGGAAGAAGAAAGCATGTCGTTCTTGAAGGTGATAAATTAACACCTCACGAACAACATTCTCTTTAATAAAATAAAAGGAAGAGGGAAAGGGGGTTGGATGATATAATATCCAATTATAATCATACAATTAAATTATATGTATAATACTGGAGTTACAAAACAATTTGGATGAAGATAGGTGGGGAGAGATCAAGAAATGAACTTGAACTTGAAAGGAAATTAAAGGAGAAGAGGGAGGGAAATTACCTCTTGAATCCTTCTCTTGAGAACCTCCTTACGGGCATAATCTTGGTCTTTTTATGAGATCAGAAGCTATTGGACGTGGGTTAGGGGCTAGGTAAGGTGTTTTGGCAGAGTTTATAGAAGGCCTGGATCTTGAGAGGTGTGATTAAATGAGGGTGTGAAGGGTGGTATTTATAGTGGAGGGGAGAGGGGCTTCCTTAATATAAAATTCATTAGTTTATTATTTATTCACAAGACAAGGAATAGTGAGTATTACATGACCAATAATAGTAATTTTATCATGTGATCCTGAACCAAGTGGTCTTGCATCAGCAGATCATCATCGATGACTCAATTAATCCATTATTTAGCATTTATTGTGAATTATCGGATTCTACTATTCATCAAAAATTCAAGTATCTCAAAAAAAATCCCAAATATTTACCCCAACCATTTTTCGACATGTAGAATCCAAAATTGAAGTCCATTTTTCAAAAATAATTTTCTAAATATTATTAATTTAATATTTAATTAAAATCATAATTTACTTAAAAAACAGTTTTTAAGATTAAAACTGCTTTTATAGTGCTTTCAAATATTACGTAGGGTCTTATAAAATTATCTAAAAACTATAATAAATTGATTCAATAATTCATGAATACATTTTATGGAAATAAATATTCTTTTAAATTAATTAATTAATTATAATTATTTATTTATGACTTACAAAATACCAAAATGTTAACTAAGGTTAAATTGTCACTTTCTAAGATGTCTAAATTTTATTTAATTGTTCATAGGTAATGTTACTCTTATGTTGGATGATTTACTATTCATAAGGGTAATATTAATATTCATAAGGGTATGTTACTATTCATAAGGGTATGTCACTATTCCCCAAAAATTATTTTTATTTCATTAAACTCCAAACATCATCTTGAACACAACCGTGTATGTCAGATTTTCAAAATTCCAAACACAAAAGTGAAAAACTTATTTTTAAAGGTCACTTATCACATAGTAGTTCATTATGTTGTGATTTCATTTTATTTTATGAAATAAATATAAGAAGGTAATAACTATTGAAAAACTTTGGGTCGTTACATTCCTCCCCCATTAAGAAATTTCACCCCCGAAATTTCACTTTACACAAACTGGTGAGGGTGTTTCTCCTTCATTGCCTCTTCTGGTTCCCAAGTTTCTTCCTCAAACTTATGGTTCCTCCACAACACTTTAACAATATGGATTGTCTTGTTGCGTAGAACCTTATCCCTCTGATCCAAAATCTTTACTGGTTCCTCCTCATAGGAGATATCATCTTCCAACTGCACCACCTCTGAGTTTAGTACGTGTGAGGGGTCTGGTATGTACTTCCTCATTAGTGCTACATGAAACACATCATGAAATTGAGCCATATTTTTTGGAAGTGCAATATGATAGTCCACGGCTTCTATGCGGTCAAGGATCTCAAAGGGTCCTATGTACCTTGGGCTTAGCTTCCCTTTCTTCCCAAATTGCATGACTCTCTTCCATGGATATATTTGAAGAAAGACTTTATCTCCAACATCGAACCCCAAGTCCCTTAGACGGTAGTCATCATAGCTATTTTGCCGACTTTGAGCATATTTGATGTGTTTCTGGATGACTTGAACCTTCTCTGTCATCTCTTGAATGAGATCGGGCCCAAGTATCTTTCTTTCTCCAACTCCATCCCAACAGGTTGGAGTTCTACATCGCTTCCCATAAAGAGCTTCATACGGAGCCATCTGAATACTCGAGTGGAAGCTATTTTTATATGAGAACTCAACCAATGGGAGATGTTGATCCCAACCACATTTGAATTCAATATATCATGCTTTTAGCATATCTTCAAGCGTCTGAATAGTCCTTTCAGACTGGCCATCAGTTTGGGGGTGATAGTCTGTGCTGAAATTTAATTTAGTACTCAAAGAATGTTGAAGGCTCCTCTAGAACTTAGATGTGAACCTTGGATCATGGTTAGAGACAATTGAGAGTGGAACACCGTAAAATATCACCACTTCCTTCACATATATCTTTGCATGTTGTTCAAGCAAGAGGTCTTCCCGAATAGCGATAAAATGGGCAGTCTTGGTGAGTCGGTCAACCACAACCCATATCGCATTATTTCCCTTTGACATCTTCAGGACACCCGTGACAAAGTCCATAGTAACATTTTCCCATTTCCACATGGGTATAGGCAATGGCTGCATCATACCCTAGGACTTTTGTCGCTCATCTTTAACTTCCTGACATACCAAGCACCTTGATATATATTCCGCAATCTTCTTCTTCATGTTATCCCACCAGAAGTGCTCACGGAGATCACAGTACATCTTGGTACTCCCATGATAGAAAGATAAAGTTGAGCTATGTGCATTATCCAATAGCTCCTTCTTTATCCCGGGTGATGAAGGCACACAAAGTCGCGTTCCAAAATGAATCACACCATCATCGTCGATATGGAACTCTTGCAGCTTCCCTTCCTTTACTATATTCACCCTATTTTGTATCTCCACATCATCCCTTTGTGATTCCTTAATATTCTCCTAGATGGATGGTTGCGAAATCATTTGGGAAAGGTAGGATGTATCCCCTTCCCTTATGATTTCAAAATCCATTATTTGCATATCCATGAAGATAGGGTCTTTATCAATCCACAGCATGGATAAAGTAGAAGGTTCTTTTCTGCTTAGAGCATCAGCTACCCTGTTTGCCTTTCCAGGATGATAGTGAATAGAGCAATCGTAATCCTTGATTAGCTCTAACTATCTCCTTTGACGCATGTTGAGCTCCTTTTGTGTGAATATATACTTTAGGCTCTTGTGGTTAGTCTATATGTCACACTTCTCACCATAAAGGTAGTGCCGCCAGATTTTCAAGGCAAAAATCATGGCTTCCAGCTCTAGATCATGCGTCGGGTAGTTCTGCTCATGGATCTTCAACTGTCGTGAGGCGTAGGCTATCACATTGTCATTTTCCAAGAGTACACAACCAAAGACTTTCTTTGAAGCATCACTGTATATCACAAAACTTTCTCCACTTTTCGGTAGTGTGAGTACAGGTGTGGTGATCAGCCTTCTCTTTAGCTCCTTAAAGCTTCCCTCACATTCTTTTGTCCAGACATACTTTACCCCTTTCCTTGTTAACTTAGTTAGCAGGCTTGACAATCATGAGAAGTTTCTCACAAAACATCAGTAGTACCTAGCTAATCCAAGAAAACTACGGATTTCTGTGACACTAGAGGGCCTAGGACATTCCTCAATCGCCTTTGTCTTTGAAGGATCCATAGAAATTCCCTCACTTGTGATCACATGTCCCAAGAACGTGACTTGATTCATCCAAAAGTCACACTTTCTGAACTCGGCGTACAACTTATCCTTTCTCAATGTTTCCAACACAAGTCTTAGATATTCTTCATGTTCCTCCTTGCTCTTGGAGTAGATGATAATATCATCGATAAACACTACCACAAATTTATCAAGGTAATGTCTAAAGACTCTATTCATCAAATACATGAAGATTGTAGGGGCATTAGTAAGTCCAAAGGGCATCACCAAAAACTCATAGTGCCTATACCTAGTTCGGAAGGCAGCCTTTTGAATATATTCCTTCTTCACTTTTACCTGATGATATCCAGAAAAAATATCCACCTTTGAGAAGTATTGATCTCCTCTTAACTGGTCGAACAAGTCATCAATCCTTGGGATAGGATACTTTTTCTTTATGGTGATCTTGTTGAGTTCCCGATAATCGATACATAGTCACATTGTTCCATCCTTCTTCACAAAGAGCACTGGCAAACCCCAAGGTGATGCACTAGGGTGTATGAACCCTTTGTCCAGATGCTCTTGCAGCTGCTTCTTTAACTCCTCTAGTTCGATAGGATACATCCTATAGGGACACTTTGAGATAGGAGTTACTCCACGTATGAGTTCACTTGAGAACTCTACCTCACGATCTGGGGGAATTCTGGGTAACTCTTCAGGAAATACATCGTCATATTCCCTCACGATGGGTATTTCCTCAAGGTAGGAACTTTCCTTTGACTCAACCATTTGGGCAAGGTATTCTTCTTCATAGGGAATCAGAACCCACACCATTGAAGTATTTTTCAAAGGAGATTCATGATATTCCTTGAATTTTTAGAGGAGAATGGGATGGTTCGTAATATGAAAAGATATTTCCTTTTCCCGATAGTTGATATGTACTCTATATAACAAGCACCAATCCATTCCCATTATAGTGTCAAATTCCACCAAGGGAATTATTACGAGATTTTCCGGAAGAATCTTCCCACATACACCAACAGGAGAAGAGTCAAACACTTGGGTTTCAATGATTGCACCACTTGGTGTTTTTATAGATATCTCAACTTCAAGGTTTTGGGACTTTGATTCTATAGTTCTAGCAAACTTGAAAGATATAAAGAAATGCGTAGAACCAGAATCAAATAAGACTTTTTCCATTCTTGAGTGAATAGTAAGTGTACCTCGTATGACTTCATTATCATGCCCCACCTCCGCAGTAGTGATGGCATAATCCTTCCCTTGTTCCTTTTCCTTTGGTGGCTTCTGACGCTGATTACCCTCAAGAACTCAAGGTTGAGTGCACTGGTTTGCAAAGTGCCCTAGCTCCCTATAGTTGTTGTATTGAACCATGAATGGTTCTCTCCTTTCATCGGCTACATTCTCCTTCATTTTCGTGTCTTTTCGAAACTCTTGAGAATGTTTTCCTTCTTTCCCACACTTGAATCATTTCCCCATCCCTTTGAGGCAGTTCCCATTGTGCAACTTCCCACATTTTTGGCATGTGGGTCGTTGATTTTTCTTCCCACCTTTATCATTAGATCCACCAGCTTGAAACTCCATCTTTTTTTTCTTATCACCATAGCATTAGTACCATTCTATAAACTCCATATCCACTTTGAGAGCACACCAAAAAACTTCTTCATAACTCCCAAAGTCTCAAATTTCAAGAGACTTTCGAAGGTTCAGTTTTAATCCACTAAATAATCTATCAATTTTGTTATCATTGTTGATAACAAAACCTGAATCATACCTTGCGAGCCTTGTGAAATTCGCTTCATAGGTTGTGACAGATTCTCCTTCTTTTTGCTTGAGCTCTATGAATTCTCTCTCCATCTTCGTGAGAAGAGTTCTTGGGAAATACTTATTAAGAAACATTATCTTAAAGTCTTCCCATTCCATCTCTTCAGTTTCCTCCCTTGACTTGGTGTTCTTAATAAAAGCCCACCATTGATCGGATTCTCCATCTAGACGATAAATGGCTAAAGTAACCTTCTCCATCTCATAATAGTGAAGCACAGAAAAGATCTTCTCCATGGAGTTAACCCACTGTTCCAGAACTAGTGGATTGGAAGATCCACAAAATGTCGGTGGTCGTTGTCGCATAAAACATTCAATGGCCAGTTTCTGCCTATTTGGTGAAGGAGGATGTTCCCCATTATTATGGTTATTAATCATAACCTGAGATAATTGGGTAAGCATCACCATGAAGTTTTGAACTCCACCTCCCAAATAATTGGGGATGTCTTTCGGGCAATCGTTGCATTGGCCCTCGCAAGAGTTGTTGGCCTGATTTCTCCTGGTTCCCACCATTGTCTAAAATAGAAAAGGTTAGAACAAAACATAAGTAAACAATTCATGAATAAATTATTCATTTAAACAATTTTTACCAAAAACATAACATATGGGATCCCTATGTAAATATTCTTGTGTGCATATTTGTACTTAGTCGCATGCTGTAGGTTTTCCCTAGGGTTCACTAATCCTAATTCCCAAATTAACTAAACCTTGACTCTGATACAAACTATAGCAACCCAAGCCTTTTATTACACTAAAATAACATAATTTTAAAGATAAAAAACATAATATAATTACACATAGAGGATCCAAAATTTTAGTGTCTTGGGTAAACTAGGACCATACATAACAATCAAGCATAGACATTTATTTAATTTCTTCTTCTCTAGCTTCTTATTAGCACTTGTCCTCTCCTTAGTACATGTATCCACCTAAGGATATATATCAAAAGGGGTGAGATAGAAGCCTAGTAAGAGGATAGATAAGAACAATATAGCATGGGGTGAGCATAATAATAACATAGGCAAAATATCATGAACATGAGAGGAGCATAAATATAAGACTTGAAATGTGGCAATGCATAAAAATGAAACATCATGTATTAGTAGTTAACTACCACACATAATTTTAAAACAAGATAGAATCTTGTTCACACATCATTTCACATTTACTCATGGGATTCAGCATTTTACCCAATTCATTGGAGTTCTGTATAATTCTGGTCGCACCCATCACTTTGAAACATTCATATTACGCTATATAATTCCGGGCGCACCTGTCACATCATAACATTATCATTATCATGATTTAAAAATATAACACATATCAAAAGTTAACATAACTAACCCATGTAAAGGAATGGGTTTCATCTAATAATAATGCATTCATAAGCTTTGGGTTCTCAAAAGAAATATGGAACAACATACTTGATACAAGAACCATCAACCGTGAATGAGAGGTAAAAGTTGAGTTCTTAAAAGAAGAGTTTTTTTGTAAAACATTTGGTTAGACATAAACTTAATTAGAAAACATGTATATCCCAGAAAAGGTAAGATAATTATGAATAAATTATCTTTAAGGAGTAACCATATCAAAATGGAGTGAAAGAAGGAGAACCCGAAGGATGAAAGTTGGGTTCGAGAATTTCCCCTTACCTTGTACCCGAATGCTTCCTTCTCTTTAATGTCCTATATAATGATATTATATTAATTAATTAGAAATCCAGAACCATGTGTACATTAATAGGCTTAATTCTGGTTTTATTATGTCATATTATGTTCCTTTGGTTGACTTTTAGAGTTTAAAAACATTGTTCGGGGATGTTCATTTTTATGGTTTTTCTTGGGTGGTTCACATGTATTCTTAAATTGAAGTTTGGATAGAACATGAGTAAACATCCAGAAATTATATTAAATGTCATTAATGATATTAAATTAGATTTAATTACCTTATAATTAATTATATTATATCCATGTGGATGAATCATTAGATAAGAATTAAATGATGGTTATTTGGGTCAATTTGGGTGGTTTTTGGATCACAACGAACTTGTTTTAACTTATCACTTAGTAATATGTCCATAGGTTATTTACAGAACTTTAAATAGAACATAATACATATAAAATATTCTTTTTCAACCAGAAAAATGGTTTCATGACCAGATCTGAAAGTATAAATGGAAGAATAAAGCATGTCGTTCTTGAAGGTGATAAATTAACACCTCAGGAACAACGTTCTCTTTAATAAAATAAAAGGAAGAGGGAAAGGGGGTTGGATAATATAATATCCCATTAGAATCATAAAATTACATTATATTTATAATAATGGAGTTAAAAAACAATTTTGATGAAGATAGGTGGGGAGATATCAAGAAATGAACTTGTACTTGAAAGGAAATTAAAGGAGAAGAGGGAGGGAAATTGCATCTTGAATCCTTCTCTTGAGAACCTCCTTAAGGGCCTAATATTGTTCTTTTGATGAGACCAGAAGCTATTTTATGTGGGGGAGGAGCTAGGGAAGGTTTTTGGAAAGAGTTTAGAGAAGGTTTGGAGCTTGAGAGGTGTGAGGAAATGAGGGTGTGAAGGGTGGTATTTATAGTGGAGGGGAGAGGGGTTTCCTTAATATAAAATTCATTAGTTTATTATTTCTTCACAAGACAAGGAATAGTGAGTATTACATGACCAAGAATAGTAGTTTTATCATGTGATCCAGAACCAAGTGGTCTTACATCATCATAGTATCATCGATGACTCAATTAATCCATTATTTAGCATTTATTGTGAATTATCGGATTCTACTATTCATCAAAAAATCAAGTATCTCAGAAAAATCCCAAAAAATTACCCCAACCATTTTTCGATGTGTATAATACAAAAATTAAGTCCATTTTTCAAAAATAATTTTCTAATTATTATTAATTTAATATTTAATTAAAATCATAATTTACTTAAAAAAACAATTTTTAAGATTAAAACTGATTTTATAGTGCTTTAAAAAATTATGTAGGGACTTATAAAATTATCTAAAAACTATAATAAATTGATTCAATAATTAATGAATAAATTTTAGGGAAATAAATATTATTTTAAATTAATTAATTAATTATAATTAATTATTTATGACTTACAAAATACCAAAACGTTTACTAAGGTCAAATTATCACTTTCTAAGATGTCTAAATTTTATTTAATTATTCATAGGTAATGCTAATCTTATGATGGATGATTTACTATTCATAAGGGTAATATTACTATTCATAAGGGTATGTTACTATTCATAAGGTTAGGTCACTATTCACCAAAAATTATTTTTGTTTCATTAAACTCGAAACATCATCTTGAACACAACCGTGTATGTCAGATTTTCAAAATTCCAAACACAAAAGTGACAAACTTATGTTTAAAGGTCACTTATCACATAGTAGTTCATTATGTTGTGATTTCATGTTATTTTATGACATAAATATAATAAGGGAATTTCCATTGAAAAACTTTGGGTCATTACAATGTACTCCAATAATTTTTATGGAATGGTTACACACTGAATCCCTGGGTGTGTCTTATGGATAGACGGTGAGAATAATACACAATGTGTAACTCTAATGTACATGTCATGTACTTTTAAAAAATTATGTACAATTAAAAGTTAATTTATTATATTGTTCAAACCTTATCTACATGTGTTCTTTGTGTTCATTAATTTGGTAGTACATGCCATGTGATGGATTTTATATATAAAAAAGTCTAATAAATTTATATATAATGTTTGGATCTTCATATCATTTATAAGTCATGTCATAATTATTACACTATGCACATTGTATCATAAAACGCTACATAAATACCATGTGTTCCATGTGGTCATTAAGTTGATAGTACACTCTATGAAAAAACATGATAAGTCATGCATGCCACATATTTCAAGAGTAAACAGTATATGATTATAATATACATTGGGTAGTTCGAATGGGTACTCACCATGTTGACTCCAAGGTAAATTTTTTAGTACATAGTTAATTTTAAATAAATTTATTTAATTTGTTTAAAATTATGAAGGATGAGAAAATCAAGAAAATTCATATGACAATTAAGATAAAATAATTGATTAATTAAATAATATAATTAATTTATTTGAACATGATTTATCTTAAATAAGAACAATTAGAATTTAATTTTAATCTTTTAAAATTCATAATTTTTTGAATGCATGTGGATGATCATGATCTTAGACCATACCTTTTTATGTGATTGGTTCTTTTAATTTATTATTAAATTAAATTTTTTTCCTATGTACCATCCCACCTCTCATTATGTAAGGGTATGTGTACCCAAGGTTTGATTTATGTAAACCCCTTAACTAGTCATTTGGTTCCCCTCACTTGCATATGAGTAAAAGATTATGTGATGTATGGAGCTCCCAATCTAATGGAGGTGTTTTAAGTTTATATCTGAGGCAAAACAAATCCAAGAGAGATACATAGATGGACAGGTGGAAATATGTAACATGAACCACAAATGGTTCTATGTGTTTTTCCCCTAGGTCAATGGTTAGTTTATCATCTTCTAGATAAACTTACCATTAGTAAAATCTCATGATCATACCACTTTATTATTTTATTTATATCAAGTTTAATGGTTATTTCATTATGTGTTTTTGGTCTTGATCACATGAATTAATGAATTAATAGGCATGCAATATATAACTAAAATAAACTAACTTATGCATAAACATTATCTAATACATGGTTAATAATCACTTAAGTAAATCCACTTAATATTAACGAGCATGTAATAATGATAATAATTGGAAATTTATGTATAAAGATAAAATCCCTCAATTATATATATTTAGTTGGTATAGTCTTCTATGACTTTAGTTAAAATCAAACCATAGTTCAAAGTGCTTGACCAGGTAAAGTTGGGGTTCTTTCAATTATCAAGGGATTTTAACTTGAAGTTTTGGGTTGAATTAACTTAGTTCACATCAAGGGTTGACCAGCAAAGAAGGATTTGGTGTAACTGAGAGGAAAAGGTTGAGGAAATCCAATTTAAGGATTTTATGGTTGAGGAGTCTACTCAACAGATTAAGGAACTACGATTCATCGTAGTTGGAATTTAGAATTCCTACCTAAAACCCTTCAAATTTCTTAACCGAACAAGTTTGGGGTGATGAGAAGGGAAATATGGATCCTTAATAATATAATGTCCAAAAAATAGGATATTCAAAATCTAATGGTGAGGGCTATTGGGTTTCGATAAAATAGTGGGACATTAATAAATATAATATTTATTTATTTGTCTAAATATTATCAGATAAATCACTAAAACTCTGCTCATATTATTTTTATAAATAGTAATAAAAATTACTTAAAACATATCATTTTGATCCATAATTAAGAAGGATAACCTTCTTAATGGAACAAATTTCCAAAAGTGAAAAAATCTCTTATCTGTTATCCTACACCATGAAAAAAAATTATGTGATGGAAGAACCTATTCCTGATGTGTTTAGTAAAGAGTATAGTAAAGAAGAGTTATCTCTCTATAAGAAACATTTGAATGATTCCACTGATGTTTAGTGACTCATGCTATTATTCATGAACAATGAGATTCTAAAGAAACATGAGGATATGGATGCATATAGTATGATGCCTCACCTTCGGGATCTCTATCAAGAGAAGTCGATACAAGTGATATATGAGATCTCTAATGCTCTATTTACAACTAATATTTAATATTTAGTACCATCTGAGCCTTGTGTAGTCAATATTATTGTCTATATTGAACTCTTAGACATCTTAGGGATTATATTATCATATTAGTTGAGCAAAGATCTCATATTTTCCTCACTACCCAATTTCTTCTCCAGTTTTATTTTTAATTACAACATGAAAAATAATGATAAGATTATTTTGTAACTTCTTACTCTGATTATCCAAGTGTACAAGGAAATGGGGAGTGAAAAACCCATTGTACTTATGGTGAATAAGAAAATAAATAATAAGTATAAGGGTATGAAGCCTCATAAAAAGTATAAAATTCTTGTGCACCATCCTTCCAAGAAGAAGAAGATCCAAAGGCAGGGTAAGTAAAAGGAAGCATTATGTTTTTCAGGTGTAAAGTAAGGCCACTAGTAGAGAAACTACACCCAAAATAAAGGGGAATATAAATGTGTGTTTTTATCAATTGTAATCTTTCAATATTTACACATTGGTTGTTAGATACAACTTATGGTGCTCACATCTGTATCCAAATGTAGGAGCAAAGTAGATTCTGAAAGATTGTCAGAGGAGAGGTGGATTGAGATTTTCCAATGGTGCGAGGTTGGATGCTCTAGCCATTGGAGACTACCACATTCAATTTTTAATAAGAATGATATTGGTTTTAAGAGATTTTTATTATGTACCAACTATTACCAATAATATAATTTTTCCATTCTTTCTAAATACAAATGGTATTATTTTAAAATTTGGAAATAAAATTTGTTTATTTTATAAAGAAAATATATTTTATGGTAGGGCTCATTTAAATAATGGTATTTATGTATTAAATTATGGAAATATTTTATTGGAAATAGATAAAGAATCATGTTCACATGACTCATATAACATCCAGTTATGGAATCACTAACTTTTTCATGTAAATGAGAATAGTTTGAAAAAGATTTGTCAAGATGGTTATTTAGACTCTTTTGAGTTGAAACCACTTGAAATATTTCATGCTTGTTTACAAGGTAAAATGACCAAACCACCATTTAGTGGATAGGTTGAAAGGGATAAAGAGATTTTAGGATTGGTATGTATTGATGTGTGTGGACCATTTTTGGTATAAACTAGAGGTGGTTATTATTACTTCATAAATTTTACTAATGAATTGAGTAGATATGGATATGTATACTTAATGAGGTATAAGTCTGAGTCCTTTGAGAAATTAAAATAATTCAAGAATGAAGTATAGAATAAACTTGTAAAGAATATAAAGAATCATCGATCAGATTGAGGTGGTGAATATCTTAACCAAGAGTTCATCGACTTTATACAAGAGTTTGGGATTCTATATCAACTCACTCTATCTTACACACCATATTAGAATAGTGTTAATTAAAGGAGGAGTCATACCTTGTTAGACATGGTAAGGTCGATGATGAGTCATGCATATATTCTATTATCCTTTTGGGATATGCATTAAAAATTGCAACATACACACTGAATCAAGTACCACACCACTAAAAAACTGGGTTTTAACAGTACTAGTAATGGTACTTTAACAATGCTTATAAAGTGATGTCTACACAAGTGATGCTAAAGGTTAGGATTTAAAAGCGCTTGTAAAAAGTGTTGTTAAAGGGGGTAAAATTATATTTTTTTCATCAAACCTTTATGAGACCGTCTTTATCAGATCTTCCATAACCCATTTAACAGTGATCCACCCCCCCCCCCCATTAGTGCTTTTCACCCTACCACCCCTTTAATAGTATTTTTCGAATTTCAATCCTTCGGCACATGCCTAGATTCAAACCTTGCACCTCTCCTTTGAAGATGGAATGCCTTTACCATTTCACCATGATGTTTTGTTGTATCTTTAATGATATTTTTGTTTATTTATATATATATATATATACATATATTTTTTATTCACATATTTATATAATTATTTTTAAATACATTTATAAAATGTGTGTGTGTTTATGATATATATATATACTTATATTTATTTAAATATATTATATATTTTATTCATTTACATATACTATAATATAATATAAATATATATTCATTTATTAATACACACATATATGTATATAAAAACATTGTATATATATATTTTAAAAATGTAAAAAAAGTTTTTATATTGTTTTAAATAAATTTTTAGAATATGTATTTATTTATATATATTAGAATATAAAAATACATATATATTTGTTTATTGTCACAGACATGTTTATATATAAACATTACTTCTTTAGGTATATATATACATATTAATGCATCTTTATAAGGAAAATAAAATGGATGATTTTTTTATTTAAAAAAATTAATAATAAATATTTAGTTTATATATTTAAAAATACATTTCTACATAAATATGTTGATATATGTATTTATACAAGTGATTTAATATATGTAAATATGAGAAAATATGTATTTATTTAATTATAAATAAAAATAAATTTTGAAAAATGATAACAATTAAAAACCATAATATCAAAATGAGTGTAATCCTTATGAATAAATTTATTCCCCACCAAAAAAAATTAATACCCCCTTAAATAAGGCTGAAATTCCATCGAATTTTAAAAAATTAGGATACCCCAACTAAAAACGTAGTTTTTGAGTCCTGATTTGTTTTCCAAAAATGTGGTTGGGTGTTTACCTTGGGTAATTAAGGAATATATATTGTTACAGTATTCAATTTGATATGTGATAGAGCCCAAATGGACACTCGTATCAAAAGTTATGGTCATTTGAACTTCAAGTAATGTTTTCAACTTATCTTAGATAGTTCATTAATTCATTTCATTTTTATGTCATTTAAATTTTATTAAATGAATATTACTCAAAAATAATTATAAAATTATTAATTAATAATATTTTTAAATCATTATACAAGTAATTTTCATAAAATATATTATATATTAAGTGTAAATTCCTATTTAGCCTTATCTAAAACATATTTAAAAAATATATATTATATTTATATCAATATAAATTTATTTACATATCAATATATTATTTTTAATGAAATATATTTTTTTATGAAATATACCATTTCTTAACACTATAAAAAAGTACTAATAAAGGGACCCCTTTAACAGTGCTACAAAAATCAATGTTAAAGACCCCCTTTTACAGTGATTTTTCTAGCACTAACAAAGGGGGTCTTTAACTACGCTTTTATCTAGTGACGTTAAATCCCCAGCACTAGATAAACCTTTTTTTGTAGTAGTGACAACTAAAGCATAAAATGGAATTCCCTTCGAGTTATAGAGTGGAAAGAAACTCATTTGATTTTATACACATTTATGGTGTTGCGAGGCATTTGTTAAGGCCTTTAGAGGAAAGAAACTAGAACCTCGGGGAATAAAGTGTATCTTTATAGGGTATCATAAGGAAAAAAGTGATATTGTATATAAAACCCATCAAACAAGAAAGTGATTATCATTAGAAAACCTATATTACTTGAGAGGTAGCACATCCTCAAAAAAAGAGTGGGGGAAATATTGAATTAGAAAAAAGTTAATTATCAAGATACATAAGAGTTGATACATGAATAGATTCCATAGGTCCCTATGGAAGAATTGGTTCCCAGTACACAAGTACTGTGTAGGGGCATTAGAGATGTAAGAGAACTATATAAATATGGTTTTCTAGTCACTGAATATGGTGACTAATTATTGGTTTACATTGATGAACTTATCTCCTACAAAGAGGTGGTATAGAGCTCAAAAGATATAAGATGGAAAGAATCCTTGAATTATAAAATGAATTTCATATATCAAAACCATGTTTGGGTTCTAGTTGATTCACCAACTGATGTAAATCCCATAGGGTGAAAATGGATATTCAAGAGAAAACCAGACATATTAGGTAAATTAAATACCTATAAAGAAAGGCTAGTGTCAAATGTTTTAAACAACATAAAGGAATTGACTACAGTGATTCTTTTTTATCATTTTCCATGTTTAAATCCATTAGTATTCTTCTTGTTATAATAGCTTAACATGACTATGAAATTTTTCATATGAATGTAAAAACATATTTCCTTAATGGGAACCTTCAGGAAGATGTCTATATGACACAACCAAAAGAATTTGTGACACCAGGTGATGCCAAAAGGATATGAAAGTTCCAAATTTCTATTTATGGATTGAATTAATCATTTAGATCATGGAACATTCAATTTGGTAAAGCTATCAAATAATTTTGTTTCATTAAGAATGAATATGACCCATGTGTTTGCAAGTGGTTTAGAGGGAATGTGGTTGTTATCCTAGTAGTATATATTGATGACATGTTACTTATTAGAAATGACTTATAGGTCCTATAGTCTATTAAGGACTAGTTAAACAAGTGTTTCTCTATGAATTAATTTTATGAAACATCCTATATTCTAGAGATCAAGATCATTCATGATATATCCAAGGGGCTACTTGGACTAAGTCAAAGTATATAAATTGACTGAATACTAAAGATATTTAGTATCGAACAATAGAATAGGGGATTAGTTCTAGTGTCACATGGTATACATCTTTCTTAGAAAATGTTCCCCCAGACACAACAAGAGAAATAGATAATGAGTAAGATCTCATATGATAAAATGATAAGATCAATCATGTATGTCATGTTATATATTAGAATTGATCTTTCCTATGCACTGAGTATGGTAGGAAGATATCAAGATGATCAAGGAGAACAGCATTAGTATATTTTTCAGGATAACCTTAACTATCTAACAATAACTAAGGATATATTCATATTTTATGGAGGAGATGATAAGCTTGTCAGCATGAGTTTTACTAATGCTAGTTTTCAAGCAGATCAGAATGATCTAAAGTCAAAATCATGATATGTTTTCTTTCTCAATATATAAGCTATGAGATGGAATAGTTTAAAGCATCTTTTTGTTGCTGATTATACAGAGGATACTAGATATATAGCAGTTTCTAATGCATCCAAGGAAACTATTTTGATATGAAACTTTTTCCAAGTGATTTATCTGGTACCTAGTAATAAATTCCTTATCACATTGTATCATGATAATATTATAGTGGTGGATCATGTAAAAGAGCTAAGGTCACACCAATAGAAAAATTTCATACTCTAGAAGTATCACCTCTTAAGAGATTTTTCTAATAGGGATGAAGTTGTAGTAAGTATATTTACCATAGAAGAAAACATGTAAAACCCCTTGACTAAAGGACTATCTCAGCAAAAGCATGAGTATCATGTGAGAGCTAGTGAACTGAAGGTTGTTAGCAATTGGCTCTAGTGAAAGTGGGAGTCTATTAGAGTTTGTTCCCTATAACTAAATTATTTTTAATTTATGATAACCTATGTTTATTGTTTTAAATATTAATAAAATCCTTATCATAACATGATTGTTCTTCAATGTGACATAGTATGTGATAATTTCCTAAGAGTATATGTCACACTGAAAGGTCATAGAAGTTCTCTGCTATGATGAGAACCCAGAAGTTTCACGATAGTATTCTTACATATATGTTTTATAGATGGATGAAATAATTTGAGGGACACAAATGATATAGTCTATCAGGGGTGGAGACTCATTGTACTTTAAGGCACTTTCATATGGTGTACACCCATGGTAATGTTCAGTGCAGGATATTAGAGAACAAGACCCACTAATAGAAAATCCACATTTATATGTGTCATTGGATATTCCTATCTCTGAATTTTTGTATTAATCTTTAGACTTTAATATATTTATTAATGAGTAGTATAATTCATGTTCTTTCATTTATTGATGAAAACTATGATGACATATGTTCAGGCTGAGGTAGGATGCATTGGGTATGTCACAAGTAATATTTCCTTGATAAATAATGTGATAAAGGAATTTTCCCTTATATTCTTTAATGGAATTTGATATCTCAGGCCTTTTGAGGGAAATGACATAGTCTAAATAAATCCATGGCCATGGTGTTTTATAGGCAAGTTTGATCTCTGAAAATACAAATAAAGAGACATCAAGAACATAGGTTGATGGAACCATCATGAAACCTATTTGATTATAGATATTGTGATAAATGGATTGTTTTACACATTAAGTGTCTGTATGAGGTATTTTGTTATTGTGTAATTAACATCTTTCATTGTGGGTGTCTTGGCATATTGTTATATGATAACCTTGGATTTTAGGTTGTTTTACCTTATGCCACTGAGAAAGAAGTTTAGCGGTTCACACACTAAGTGTATCCAGTATCTTAGTTAAATGATATATTGTTATTTATTATTTAACATGTTGAATAAATATTATTCCCACATATGGTTTAATAGTTATTCATGTTTTTTTGATCGCATACATTCTGTAATTTTTTGTTCAATAGAATATTGTATAAGCATAATATTTTATAAATAATTATTTTCTATTTAGGGAATATGATATTTATTTATTTCTTGGTGAATAATGTAGTGATATTTATTTTTTAAATAGATAATCATTATTCAGAATTCAATAAATATTATGAAGGAATGGAATACTGAGTTTAATAATTTTGTGAGAAATAATATATTATGGATATTATTTGAATAAATAATATTTAATTTAATTTTTGGGTTTAGCACATGTCAAAAATAATATTATTATTATTATTATACACATGGGAATCCATAGGTATTACATAAATAATAAAGGGTGCATGTGTAATTATTATTTTCTAACCATAATGGTATATAAACCCAATTATGTTATTTTCTTAAGAGAGCCAGTTAATTTATTGTTCGCAATGGGATATAGATAGAATCCTCTCAAATCCCTATAGAAATGCCTCTCTAAGAAATATCTCAATAATGGAGAGTGATAATCCTCTAACACCACTCTCAAGTCTAGAGATATCAAAGATAACTCTTCCTTAAAGTGATTCTTGAGACAATCAAAGACGAGTGATGTAAGTGCTAGGATCTACCACACTACCACCATAGATTCCTATGACGATGTTTAGAGGTTCATAGAATATCTGTGGATCACTGTTGGAGAGAATATACTCTTGATTTCTACAACTAAATGATAGTATGATGTAGAGATGTTCGAAGATCCACTAATGACGAAATAATTTCTCACAAGAACTTTTTGGATTGAATGCCATACCAATGGTTTAAAACCATTGCTATATGCTAGAGAACCATTGTTATAGCTTATACCAATGGTTCTCCAAACTGTTTATTAAAAGGTTGTTATGAAAGGCCTATACCAGAGGTTTTTAGTAAACCCTTGGAATAGGGTAATATGAATTTCATTTTAACCAATGGTTAATAGTGAACCATTGGTATAGAGTTATTCTAATTATTCAAACCCATTAGTATAAGGTTATACCAAAAGTTTTAAAATATTTAGTATAGACCCCCCCCCCCTCTCAAGCCAGCAGTAGCCACACCCTACCCATAAAACATACAATAAATTGATAACACAAAAAACAGAATTTACAATTCAACCAACAAGAAATAAAATATCCACAAACCAATGAAAACAAAACCTTTAATGCAACCAACAGAACATCCTCAACAAACAGAACTTACAAACAAAGAAAAAAGAACCTTCAAACAAACAAAACCTATAATGAAACCAATAGAACATCCACAAAGATCCATAAACCAATACACAAATACTGATAACGTAGGAAATCAATTGATGAATATAACTAGTGATAAAACACATACAACACATCACATATATTAATTAAGAACAAATAAAAAGGCATAAAATCTCATAAATATTATTCAAGAATGTAAAGGATCATTATGTCCCTCATCACCATCATTATCATCACAGTTATCCTTGTACTCATCCTCAGCCTCATTCTTATCCTCATCCTCATCCTCATTCTCTCCCTCTTAATCTCCCTCTTCTTCACCTTCTTCCTCTCCATCGTCATCACTAAGAACATCATCTTCATGACCACCACTAGAACTAGTGCCTGGTGTACTATATAACGTATTCATCAATGAAATATATGCATCACAATCCATAAAGGTATCTGGTGTAAGTTATGGACATAAAAATTACACAAATTTCATGAATTGGTCATTGTCACTTTGATTCTTCCCACACTCCTGTATGACCATATTTTGGGCCCTTTCAACCTATGCCTGAGACTGTGCTACCCATTAATTATATTCTTCCAACTCAGTGCTATCAAAACCTCCACCTGAAGTGATCCAATATTTCATCAGGACAATACTCTTCCATAGACGACAGCATACTCTTTCATGGTGATCGTGTCCCAAAACCTAATTTAAGTGATCATTTATCCCAAAGTTTTCAGCTTCCTACTCATCAAGGGCCTCAAAATCACACTATTACAAATATAAATGTTTCCTTAAGTTAAAAAATAGATATTAAAATTTGAAATTAAAAAATTCAAACTTATAATATGTTACTGTGTTAGTTTTTTCACCATGATTCCATCTTTTTCTTTCTTCTAGAGAAAAATAATTTTTCTTGAGGCACACGTCCTTCAATATTAAAAACATCCCTCTCCAATGACATTTAATGTTAGAAAGCCATAATTTAAAATAGATTATTAACAATGAGTTTCATAACTAAAATCAAATGTATATTAATTCTATATGAAGTTGAAAAGAAAAACATATTGAAGATGAATTATAGTGACAAAAAATATCACATTCAATGGCTTTGCCTTACACCTCCTTCAAGTGAAAATATCATGTATGTGAAGTTAGTATACCATGGATGGATAAAATTGTTTTATTCATGGATTTGGTTGTAATTTATATTATGTGTAAAAACTATATATTTATCTATAGATTTTGAATTGTGGTTCTAGTGACCATTAAGCTTATATAATATTATTTTCCAAAGTATACGTGATATGGTAGGAGGATATAATTGTATAATGAATCATTTAACCTATATAATAGTGTTATTATTTCATCTATTAATATTTTAAAACAATTAATTATAACTCACATTTCTGTGTACTGTATTGTAGATTACTATATAATGATATCAAATGAAAAAAAACTAATTTTTTTAAATATGCATAATATCAAGAGGAATAATAAAAATGGAACTTGATAAAATTTTAATAGTACTAATATTAGGATTAGGTTAGACATCAGCATCATGAAAAAATTAGAGAGGGATTAAATTGAAATTCAAATTAATTTTAAATATGGATATTTGTGTATAGGTTTAAAAAGTAGTAAATATTAATCCTCCATTAAAATTATCTTCCATAATTTAACATTGAGATATTATTCACTGTAATTATATGAATATAGTTATTTTGGGAAAAAATGTAATTAAATGGGACATAAAACCCTTCAATAGTATAATAACTTGACAAAAATATTTTTCATTTGAGGATGAAGAAGAAAAAGTATAGAAAATGATCACATCCATGAGATCAGGTGGATTATATTATATTTGATAAATTGATCAACTCTAAATTTTCAATACTGGATTGAATAAGGAGAACTGATCCAAGAAATAGGAAGATAACACAACATGTTAACGTGAAAAGAAACATTCTAGAAAACCACTCCACATGTAATCATAGGAGGTTAATAACCAATTAAAATGAGGTTTAAGGATGATTCCAACTTCAAATAGTATACAAGTCATTAAATAATTTATCTAGTTGGGTTAAGATATATTTGATAGAAAAAAAATTAGTGGGAGGTTGGTCATTCTTAAAATTAGTATAAATATTCCTCATTGTAACTTTGGATCCATGGTGGGATTCTAGGGAAGTATTGAGAGATATTATTCTATTTTAACCACTTACATTAATAGTAATATAATCTGAAACTAGGGCACCTAAGAGGATAAATAAAGAATCTTTCTAACATTTATTCTATAACCAAGGAACATAAATCCATTTTTCATGTTAATTTTATATAATACATATTCATGTAATTATATGTGATAATAAGAAGTGTGTATAAAATCATTAACTGGATAAAATGGTAGAATTACAAAAAAAATTTGAAAAGGAAATTTAAATTACAGTTTCAATAATGAACATTGTTTATAAATACAATTCTCTTATAATATTAAATGAGTGTCATACCTGCTTCCTCACATAATATAGAATTGTAGTCCACCCCAATGTGTGGAAGTATTTTATAGCATAATTGTTTTTTTATTTCTTCTTGAGGCTTCCTAAAAAATAATTTTCAATGATACAAAACAAAGAATTATTGAAAATTGTTGTAATTTTCATTCAAAAACATCAAATATAATTAATACCTTAAACTCAGTACTTATCCAATGAGAAATAATTTCCTGGAAATATTCTACCAGATATTCATTAATGATAGGAATGGCCACTAAATTTGTACCAATTCTAGCATTCCAACCAGTATACAACTTGTAACACCATAAGATTTGGTGATTTTTTATAATTAATTTAACAATTTTGATATTTTTCATTTCATGCAACACAAAAGATAGTTTAGTTTATATTAAATCATTGTGTTTGGATTGCACTATGCATAACACCAAGTTAATCATGCACTAAATTCAACATAAACTTTATATTTCTCTACACAAAACACTGATTTTAGCTTGTGTTACATGTAACAATGACTTTCCTCAATGGTTTGTGTAACCTGCAAGACCAAGATTTACGGAACAATAGTATATATTTAAAAATTTATTACTTAATATAATAAGATATAACCTAGATATTAAATTATATTTCATGAATATTATTAACTAATTTAGGAAAATATATGGTTTACATAAATATAAGGTGAATTTATAGGTTACTAATTAATTAGAAATGAATATGAAAATCGACTGAATATAAAGAAAAATATTATTATTTTTATGGTCACAAAGTTATTTTACCCTAATAAATTAAATTAGTTACAATTAGTGAGTGATATTAATGTAATATATATGTTATATATTCAATCAAATAATTTTTATATTCATCCAATATATTTTATATACATAAGATGAGAAAAAACCAAATTTTTTTTTTAAAACCCAATATTTTTATTAAGACAATTTTGCTGCCTTTTAATAGAGAATCCATTTTAAATAACAATTTTGGAACTTTTATAGATTTAATATATCAAAATAAAATTCATATTTTAAATCAAAACATAAAAATTAGGTTAGTATAATTTTTTGGTATTTTTCTAAAGGTTTCATTTTTTAATAAATAGTTAAAAAACTAAATTTTAATTCAAAACTTCTTTTTCATATATTTTTTATAATGTCAAATTATATTTTAAATTGGTTTAAAAGTATAACTAGATCATATATTTTTAAATTAATCCAATTTAGGTCATTTTAATCAATTTCACTTTGAAATTGGTTATAAAAAATTAGAAAACTTATGGACATTTTTACTTTAAAAACACACAGTGTCATCCCATCAGTGTGATTAATTTTTAAATTAATTTCTGACACTTCTGCGATAATAATTTAGAAAAATGGATTCAATATTTTTAATCATAATAATTTATAATTTCTAAATTGTTAACTTATTTTTTGACCAAAAACATTAATGAAAATGATTAAAATTAATTACAAATATTAAGAGAAAAAATAGGTTAACATAGTACTAAACCTTAAATTTAAGACCCAAAAAGACCTATTAACTTATCAAAACCCCATTTTATATCCATTATTTTTCCATGAAACTTCCATTTTTGAGTTTTGTTTTTTTGTTTGGTATGAATTTTTTTTAGGTAAAAATGTGGATACACCTAACTTGTTTACAAAAAATCCAAGTGTTTCCATTCCCTTCCCTTATAAAAGGCCACCACATCTCCCTCTTCTTCGCACCTCTATAACAACTTAGTTTCATCCAATATATACAAAATACACTTTAAAAATTCCCTCCCTTCCTCCTTGAATGTAAGGACCCAACCCCAATTGCCCGGAGATAGTGCCTTATTTGATTATATTGGAATATGAACAAGGAATATGCATCATAAAGGACAAATTAGTTTAGTAGACTTTAAAAACAAGATACATATATAATTTCAACATTACATCAAGAAAGGAAATACAACATTAATTTATCCCATTAGAAACATTCACTCCTCCTAGATTATTCCTGCAAATCACTCATAACTTACTTCTTCATATCCTGGGAAAATGGAACACAAGAAAGGGGTTAGCTAAAATGCTCATTAAGAGTAATAAATAAAATGGAAGATATCATAAACATAAAAATTAGGCATGGTTAATAATTGAGAACACATTCCTTTAAAAAAATAAACTTGAACACATTATGGTAGAAATATGAGTTGAGTAAATAATGTCATAATAAAACATAATAATGGGTATTCTTCTAGTCGAATAACCACATGAACTTTCAATTACTAGATTCATAATGAGGGGATTTCATATGCTAGAAACTATGAAACATTTTTTTAATGCCTCATCCAAGACGTCAAAAAATGATTAAGGCCTCGGCCAAAACCATATATCAAATTGGGAAATGTCTTGGCCAATTCCACATCTATTTGTCTCATGAGACCTATCAATGCATCAAGGGGATATAGAAGGCCCCACCCATTACATAATAAGTCTAATGAATTACACATATTATCAGGGATAAACATAAACAACATATACATTCACAATGAAACTAACATATGAAATGTAAATAACTTTCCTTGAACATTAAGCTTAAACACTAACCATTTGGAGTAAATTGGGGAATGGTTTTAGGATAGAACATCCACAATAAAACTAGTAATAAGAAATAAAATTAAATATGGTAGATGATATAATAAAATATTAATCCCAATAATACATAAGAATCGACAAGGGTGTTGAAACAGATGAAAATACTCTTATAAAATCATTGAGTAATTCTTGAGATAAATGCTCTTTTATTTTGAAAAGAAGAGTTCTTTTAGAAAAGTATTTATATAAAACCATAACTGAATCAAAATAGTATTTTCATAATAAAATGATTTATTTTATAAATACAATGGTTCCTAAAAATATATTATATATTTCCCTTGAAAATAGATAAGAATTTGAGAAATTCCCTTGAATCAGGATTGTATTTCGGAAATAATTTTGACAGTTCCTTTTAAAGCATGTTACTCCCCATAAAATAATGAAAGGTTATGGTTGGTAAAAATATATAGAACACTCAAAAAGAATTTATGAGGAGTACATAATAATACATAATAATTTTATTGAGGTAATTAGACAATAAAAGTAACCCGGATAAAAATGGAGGTTCAGGTAGGAAAACCCTTACCTTAAGTCTAAATGTGTTCCGCTCTTGAACTTAATGTCCTAGAATATGAAATTATATAACTTAATTCAGAACCTATTATAAATTTATTTAGTTTATCATAATTCTTTTTAGTTTATTTATGCCCTTATTGATGAGTTATTATATTGAATTTCGTTGTTTCGGAGTGTTCATTTTCTTTATTTTCATAATAGGTTCACTTGTTCTTAAGTAATTTAGCTCATGTGGAAAGGATGTAAAACTACAGAATTGAAATTACATATTATTTATGAACATACAGAAGTTTTAATGGTCATTTATATCATTCTTTTACATGTAAAGATGATGAATCATTATATGCAATATTTATGACATTCGCTTAGATTATTTTAGCGGTATTTTGATTATTAGGAACTAGTTTGGTCATAGGATTTAATAATATCTATGTATACTGGTTCCTGAATATTAATTAGGCTATAATACATCTATTATAGCATTTTTAAACCATAAAAATGGTTTAATTACCAGTAATGAAAGATAAATTGAAGAATGAAACTTCATCATCCACGAAGGTTATAAATTGGAACCTCATGGACGTTGATTTCGTTTATAACATAAAAGAGAGAGAAAGAAAGGATATTGATGATGGTTCTTCCATTAACATGACATAATTCCAGTATATATATGATAATGGATCTATAATGTTCATTTGGAAAGATTAGGTGAGGATAGGATAACAAAATAAGATAAATTGAAATGAAACTAAATAATAAAGAAAGGTGCTTTACCTCTAGAAACAGCCGCTTTGAGAACCTCCTTAAGGGAATGGATTTTGGTCTTTTGGAAAGAACAAGAGCTTCTTGGACGTGGGTAGTGACTAAGAAAGGTTATTTGAGAAGAAATTTTAGGATCTTAAAGGCTTAGAGTAGTGAAGAGAAGAGAGAGTGAGGGGGGGTTTATAGTGGAGGAGATGAGGGTTTTCATGATTTTTTAATCACTAATTTATTAATTACCCTCAAGACCAGAAATAATGATGATTCCATTACCAATAATAGTAATAAATCCATTTGAGTTATAGACAAGTGGTATTACATCACTTATTATATCATAAATAGTGGGTTTAACTGATAATTTGAATATACGGCATTTTACCGTTTTTCACTATTCATAAAAAAAGGGTATTTTAGAAAAATACCAAAAATACGCCCCATCCATTTTTATACATCGATAATCCAAAAATGAAGTACATTTTTCAAAAATAATTTTCTAAATATTATTAATTTAATATTTAATTAAAATCATAATTTATTCTAAAAAATAATTTTAAAACATTTATTTACTTATTCCAAAAGATAGGTATATCATACTTCCACTTGAATATTATTTATAAACTATCATAGGTAAGGTTACTATTCATTAGGGTATATCACTATTCATAAGGGTATGTTACTATTCATAAGGGTAGGTTACTATTCACCAAAAAATAAGTTTTCCTTATCAGAATCCAAAAACTTACTGATCGCAACCGTGTATGTCAGATTTTTGAAATTCACATCAGACAAGTGATGAACTTATGTTTAAAGGTCACATAGAAATTTGTAGTTAATTATGTTGTGATTTCATGTGATTATGACATATTTTTAAGAAAGTAATTTCCATTGGAAAAAAATATTGGGTTGTTACATTCTCCCCTCCTTACAAAAACTTCATCCTCGAAATTCAAAAAATGTTACCTAAAAAGATTCAGGTAGGTCTTCAACATAAGCTCATCAGGCTCCCATGTTGCTTCCCCCATCTTATAGTTCCTCCAAAGTACCTTTAGCAGACGATTCATCCGATTTCTCAATAATTTTTCTCTGGTATCAAGAATCTTGATAGGCTCTTCACAATAAGACAGATCGGGCTCAAGTTCTATTTTTTCATAGGTGAGCATATGTGTTGGTTCTGGCATGTATTTCTTTAACATTGATACATGGAACACATTGTAAACTTTGGAGAGACTTGTTATAATTTTCAAACGGTAAGTTATGGTTCCAATTTGATCTAGAATTTCAAAAGTTATGATGTACCGGGACATAATTTTCCCTTCTTATCGAATTGTATAATACCCTTCCATAGAGATACCTTTAAGAAAACATGATCTACTTATTAAAATTTCAAATCCTTCCCTTGGTTATCAGCATAGATCTTTTTCCTACTTTGAGCAGTTTTGATATGGGTTTGGATAATCTTCACCTTTTTCGTTGTTTCCTCAACAAGTTCTGGTCCTATGATATTTCTTTCACCAACATCATCCCAGAAAGTTGGTGTACAACATCTCTTTCTATATAACACTTCATATGGTTCCATATGAATACTTTAATGGAAGATATTGTTATATTAAAATTCTACAAGAGGTAAATAATGATCCCACATGCCTTGAAAGTAAAGTGAACAAGACCTCAACATGTCTTCAAAAGTTTGAATAGTCTATTCTGATTGTCCATCAGTTTGTGGGTGGTAGGCAGTGCTCAAATGAAGACCGGTATCTAGGGCCTTCTGAAGAATTTTCCAAAATTGTGATGTAAAATGGGGATTACGATCACAAACAACTGATAAGGGTATATAATTATGTCTTAAAAATTCATTAATATATAGTCTGGTTAAACCTTCAACTGGTAAATCTTCTCTTATATCAAGAAAATGTGATGATTTTGTAACACGATCAACAATGACCCATATCACATCATTCATTATTGGAGTCTTTGGTAGCCCCATGACAAATTCCATCGTAATATCATTTTATTTCCACATAGGTATAGTAAGGGGTTTCATGAATCCTCCAGGATGTTGTCTTATAGCCTTCACCTATTGACAAACCAAACATCTCGACACTTAATCAACAATATCCCTCTTCATGTTTTCCCACCAAAAATGTTCCTTTATATCTCTATACATCTTAGTGCTACATATATGTATAGAGAGATTCAAACTATGGGAATCATCCAATAACTCCCTTTTTATCTCAAGTATAGCTGGAACATAAATCCTATTCCCTAATTTTAGAACATCATCCTCTTACACAAAGTTATCCATCTTCTCATCTTTCACAGTATTTATTTTATTTTGAAGGTTCTCATCATCAGGATGAGAAGATTTAATTATTTCTAATAAATATGGTTGGTCAATCATTTGAAAATTTAGTGATGTGTTACCTTCCTTGATAATTCCCATATCCATCTTTACTAGATCTATGAACAAATTATCCCTTTCAACTCTCATCCTGTTCAAAATTTATTGGTCTTTTCTACTCAAAGCATCTACCAACTTATTTTCCTTCCTCGGGTGGTAGTGTATTGTGAAATAATAATCCTTGAGTAGCTCAATCTATCTCCTTTGTCTCATATTGAGTTCTTTCTTTGAGAAAATATATTTCAAACTCTAATGATATGTATATATCTCACATTTTTTCCATATAGGTAATGTCTTTGAATATTCAGAGAAAATATTAACGCAGCTAACTCAATATCATGAGTTGGACAATTTTTTTCATGAATTTTTAGCTACCTAGATGCATAGGCAATCACTCTATCATTCTTCATAAGTACATATCCAAATCATTCCATTGATGCATCGCTGAAGATCACAAATCCATCATTCCCTAATGGTAGAGTCAAGATTGGATCATTCAATAATCTTCTCTTCAATTATTTAAAACATTATTCACATTCCTTTATCCATAAAAACCTAGCCCCTTTTTGTGTAAGCTTGTTCATTGGGTTGGCTAGACGGGAGATGTCCTGAACGAAACATCGATAATAACCTGCTAAACCAATAAAACTGCGTACTTCAATTATGTTCATTGGAGTAGTCTATTCTTGCATAGACTTTGTCTTCACAGGATCTACAGATATTCCATCCTTAGAGAAAATTTTTCCTAGAAAGAAAATTGATTGGATCCAAAAATCCCACTTTCTAAACTTCCCATATAATTTATTTCTTCAAAGAGTCTTTAGAATAGTGCGCAAGTGATTTTCATGATCTCCATAGATTTTAGATTATACTAGGATATCATCAATAAACACCACTACAAATTCATCAATATATTCCTTAAAAACTCTATTCATTAGATCCATGAAAAAATATGGTGCATTAGTTAGTCCAAAAGGCATTATTGTAAACTCGTAATTCCCATACTTGGTTCGAAATTTTGCTTTTGGAATGTATTCTTTTCTCATAAGAAACTGATGATATCCAGATCTAAGATCAATCTTTGAAAAATATTGGGCCCCATGATGTTGATCAAATAAATAGTAAATGAAAGTTAGGGGAGACTTGTTCTTTATTTTTATAAAATTTATCTCCCTGTAGTAAATGTACAACTTCATATTCTGATCTTTCTTCTTAAAGAAAAGAATGGGGGCTCCCCATGGAGAAACACTAGGGTGAATAAATCCTTTATCACTCAATTCCTCTAGTTTTTTCTTTAGTTCCACTAAATCAAAAATGGTCATTCTATAAGGGGTCTTTGATATGGGACTTGAACTTGGAATTAAGTCAATAGAAAACTCAATTTCCTTCTCTTGATGATGTCCAAGTAAATACTATGGAAATATGTCAATATATTCTTTCACAACAGGTACATATTCTATTTGAACATTCTTTTCCTCACCCATAGTTATTGCATTCCCTTCCTCCCCAATAATTGAATTCAGTAAAGCTATTGGGGGTAGATCTAGATGAGAATTAGATGGTGAGGTTTCTTCTCTAAAGATAATGGATTTTACACCATTCTCAAAAATTGTAACTTCCTTCTTCTTGCAATAGATCTTAGCATTATAATTTCATAGAAAATTCATACCGAGAATTATATAAAATTCAATAATAGGTACGATGATAAGGTTAGAAACTAAGGAACATTTATGTGTCATGAGGGGGACTGATCGAAATGCCTTTGTGGCAATGATACATTCACTAGGAGTTTTGACTAATAACTCCATTATTAAATCAAATTGGACATGTCTAATTTTCTTGAAAAACTGAGAAGATATAAATGAATGTGACATTCCAGAATCAAATATAGCATTGGCTAAGTTTGATGAAAATATTAATGTACCTACCACCACTACGTTAGGAACTTCAACCTCCATAGTTGTGACCACATAACCTTGTCCCTAATCCCTTGTCCCTTTCTGTATCATGTTTCCTTGAATCTTTGTACAATCATTAGCATAGTTTCCCATCTCCTAAAAATTATAGCAATTAATATTAATAGAATCTTTCTTATTTTTATAATCACCAGAAATATGGAATTTTTATCCACATTTGTAGCATACTCATTTTCCCTTTAAGTAGGCATGAGGATGTTTCCTTCCATAATTTTCAGAGGCTGTAAATTCAACTCTTCCCTTCTTCCCTGTTTCCTTATTTCCTTTTCCAAAGTTTTCAGCAGCCCTCTTCTTCTCTTGCTTTCCCTTAAATTTATAAGACTTAGAGAATTAATTTTCCATCTTGATAGCACAGGAAACTATATCTTCATATGATAAGAAGCTTTGGGATACTTGTTCCCATCAGAGTAACGGCTTTAGGCCATCAAATAATCGATCAATATTGCTCCTCAAATTTTGTGTGTAGTCCACAGCATGACTTGTTAACCTTGTGAAGTTAACTTCATACTTTGAAACATTCTCATCATCCTTTTTCCACAAATTTAGAAATTTCCTTTCCATATCATCTCGTTGTTCATGAGAAAAGTATTTCTCTAGGAATATTTCCTTAAAGTACCTCCATTCTATCTATTCTATCTCTTCCTCCTCCTTTGTGTTTTGGATTAACGACCACCACTAATTCGCATCTTTCGATAGACAATAAACTACCATGAAAACCTTTTCTCTTTCATTATATCCCAAAGAGAGAAATATCTTCTCTAGGGAACTTATCCACTGTTCAGCAACAAATGGGTTTGTACTCTCATTGAATGATGGAGGTTGTTGTCGTATAAAGCGATCTAACAAAGCTTTTCCACATGGAGTATCCAGATGCTCCATACGGGTAAGGTTATTGTTCATAAACTGAGTAAGTTGTCCCAATATAGTTATTAGCTGATCGGCACCAGTCTCAACACCAAATTCAACATCATTATCTTGCGTCGAAGGTCAATCCCTAGATGGGATACGCATGTTCATGCAGTTTCCATTTCTTTCACTAGGCGCCATTTCTAGATAATGGCATACACTAGATTAGGTTATGAATCATAATGTATAATCTTAACTTAACAAAATACTTGGCATAAATTTAAATCCTACACATGGATAATCCCAAAATCATAAAAATGGTTTCTTTGAGGAAAAATTTACATTTAAATCCTTCATAATGGATTGTAAAGAAAATTTGAATTATCCTAAGAATATCCCCCAAGAGTGTCAATACCAAGAGTGTATAAAGGCCCATTTTCATGTACCAGGATACCCCAGGTTGAGTCCAGAACTCCTTGTCAGAGCTTTTACTCCTAGGTACATCTGTTCCAGATCCACCTCTACGTGTTTGTATCCAGACAGGGATGTAGTTTCTAGAAAGATCCATATAATATATTCCTTACCAAAATACCAGGATGTTCTTGTATGCTTATCCTCAAAGACTATCTTAGGGATTTGTTCCTTAATCTACATTTTCTAAATCTATTTTCCAAGTTTTCTACTAAACTTCCTCTGATACCAACCGTAATGACCCGACCCCAGTTTCCTGGATCTGATGCCTTATTTGATTATATTGGCATATAAACAAGGAATATGCTTCCTTAAGGACCAATTAATTTAGTAGCCTTTGGAAACAAGATACATATATAAGTTCAAAATTACATAAATAAAGGAAATATAATATTAATTTATTCCATTAGAAACATCCATGCCTCCTAGATTATGTCTGCAAATCACTAATAACTTACTTCTTCATATCTTGGGAAAATGAAACACAAGAAAGGGGTGAGCTCAAATGCTTAGTAATAGTAAGAAATATAGTGGAATATTTCATAAACATAAACATTATTCATGGTGAATAATTTAGAACATATTCCTTAAAAAATAAACTTGAACACATTATCGTAGGAATATGAGATGTGTAAATAATTCCATAATAAAACATAATCATGGGTATTGTACTAGTCAAATAACCACATAAATTTTAAATTAAGAGCTTTATAATGATGGAATTGAATATTCCAGACATTCTAAAACATTTTTTCAAGGCCATGGCCAAGAAGTCTAAAAACATTTAAGGCTGTGGCCAAAACCATATATCAAATTGGGAAAGGCTTTGGCCAATTTCACATCTATTTGTCTCATTAGACCTACCGATAAATTGAGTGGATATAGAGGGCCCCACATATCACATAATAATTTCAATTCATTCTTAATATGAGTGGGGATAAACATAAACAACATATACATTCACATTGAAACTAACATATGAAATGTAAATAACTTTCCCAGAATATTAAACTTAAACACTAACCATTCAGAATAAATTAGTGAATGGTTTTAGGATAGTACATCCACAATAAAACTATTAGTAAACCATAAAATTAAATATGGTATATTATATAATAAAATATTAATCCCAACAATACATAATAATCAATAAGGGTGTTGAAATATAAGAAAATACTCTTATAAAATCATTGATTAATTCTTGAGAAAAATGCTCTTTTATTTTGAAAGAAAAGAGTTCTTTTGGAAAAGTAATTGTATAAAACCATAACTTAAGTAAGATAGTATTTTAATAATAAAATGAGTGATTTTATAAATATAAGGGTTTTTAAAAAGAGATTATATATTTCCCTTGAAAATAGGTAAGAATTTTATAAATTCCCTTGAATCGGGTTTGTATTTCAGAAATAATTATGAAAGTTTCTTTTAAAGAATGTTACTCCCCATAAAATAAGGAAGAATTATGGTTGGTAAAAATATGTATAACACTCACACAGAATTTATTAGAATCTCATAATAATACATAATAATTTCATTGAGTTAATTACACAATAAAAGTAACCCGAATGAAAATGGAGGTTCGGGTAGGAAAAACCCTTACCTTAAGTCTGAATGTGTTCCGCTCTGGAACATAAGGTCCTGGAATATGAAATTAGATAAATTATTACAGAAACTATTAGAAATTTATTTAATTTATCATAATTATATTTAGTTCCTTTATTCCCTTATTGATGAGTTATTATATTGAATGTCGTCGTTCCAGAGTGTTTATATTCTTTATTTTCATAATAGGTTCACTTGTTCTTAAGTAATGGAGTTCATGTGAAATGGATGGGAAACTCTAGAATTGAAATTAAATATTATTTATGAATATTCAGAAGTGTTAATGGAAATTTATATCATTTTTTTACATGTAAATAGGTTGAATCATTAGATGAAATATTTATGACATTCACTTAGATTATTTTAGCGGTATTTTGATTATTAGGAACTAGTTTGGTCATATGATTTAATAATATGTATGTATACTGGTTCCTGAATATTAATTACGTTATAATATATTTATTATAGTCTGGATAAATCATCAAAATGGTTTCATGACCAGTAATGAAGGAGAAATTTAAGAACGAAACTTCTTCATCCACGAAGGTTATAAATTGCAACCTCATGGACGTTGATTTCGTTTATAAAATAAGAGAGAGAGAGTAAGGATATTGATGATGGTTCTTCCATTCACATGATATAATTACATTATATATATGATACTGGATCTATCATTGTCATTTGTATATAGAAGGTGATGAGGGGATAATAAAATAAGAAAAATTTAAATGAAAATAAATAAAAAAGAAAGGTGCTTTACCTCTTGAAATAACCTCTTTGAGAACCTCCTTAAGGGAAGGGGATTTGTTCTTCTAGAAAGACCAAGAGATTCTTGAACTTGGTGAGTGACTAAAGAATTGTATTTTGGAAGAACTTTGAGGATATTCAAGTCTTAGAGGATTTAAGAGAAGAGGGAGTGAGGGGGGTTTTATAATGGAGGAGGGGAGGGTTTTCATAATTTTTTAATCATTAGTTTATTAATTTCCCTCAACACCAGAAATAGTGATGATTCCATGACCAAAAAAGGTAAAAAATGCATGTGAGTTCAAAAAAAATGGGATTAAATCATGTATGGCATCATAAATAGTGTATTTAACTGATAATTTGTATATATGGTATTTTACTGTATTTCACTATTCATCAAAAATTTGAGTATTTCAGCAAAATACCAAAAATTCACCCAAACCATTTTTAGACCTATAGAATCCAAAAAATGAAGTCCATTTTTCAAAAAATATTTTCTAAATATTATTAATTTTAAATTTAATTAAAATAAAAAAGTATTCTAAAAAAAATTTTAAAACATTTATTTACATATTCTAAAACATAGGTATATCGTACTTCCACTTGAATATTATTTATATACTATCATAGGTAAGATTACTAATCATTAGGGTATATCACTATTCATAAGTTCTTGTTACCATTCATAAGGGTAGATTATTATTCACCAAAAATTAAGTTTTTCTTATCGGACTCTAAATAACTTTCTGATCGCAACCGTGTATGTCAGATTTTTGAAATTCACATCACAAAATTGAAAAACTTATGTTTAAAGGTCACATTTAACTTAGTAGTTCATTATGTTTTTATTTCATTTGATTATGAAATATTTATAAGAAAGGAATTTCCATTGAAAAAAATGTTGGTTCGTTACATTGAATCCTTCCTTTTTGAAAAAATCAATCCAAGGAATCCTTTTGTCACAAACAAAAAGGAGTTACCGATTAAGAGGTAACGTCTTCTCTAAAGCTCATTTCTTTTATTTTCTTTATCCTCCCCATCCACTATCTTTATTACATGATTTTATAATAAAAAAATTATACTAAATATATAATTATGTTTTTATACTAAGTTTTTTACCTACACTTACAAACAAATTCATCTAATGGGTCACAAACATACTATTTTTGTGTACGGAGAATTACTGCATCACAAACTGATGATTGTTCGTTTTACCTTTATTGCCTCTCACAGTGGAAATTGTGATGGAAAATATATTTATATATGTTATATATTATTTTATTATTTATTTAAAATTAATTAATCCTTTGAAAACAAATATCTTTATACTTTCCACTTGATGTAAATACGATAATTTTGTTTGAGGAAGTGTGGACTATCGCCCCCTCAAAGCAATGTGATTCTTTCACACACTACATTTAATGTATTAAATATGTGTTTAGTGAAAGTATATAATATATATAAAATAATAATTCTACTATAATTATAACATATATATATATACATATATTTCATTTTATTTCTTTCTTTTAATATGATAATAAAAACATAAATGGTGTTCATGCGTACGTACGGCTTACCATCTCCATAAACGATGTATTCCATTTCATACTTCTATATTCTATAAATTATTGTAATAAAAATATAATAAATATGAATTATATGTATATCATGGTGTAAATTCTAGAAATTTTTATATAAGTATAAGGACCAAATATATAACAAATTAAGACACATTTGAAAAATAAAGAGAATATTACCCGAAGTGAAACCTTAACATAAGATTGTTAACAAGTGGGTAATATAAGGTCATAATAAAACCATATATGGTATTAGATATAATAATATGGTTCTATAAAATATTTATAATAAATTTATATTTATTATATGGGTTTTTTTATGAGTACTAAGAGATTCAATACACAAGTTAAGGGGATTTCATCTCACTTTTTATTTCTGTGAGATATATGATTTATTCACCACCCATTCCTTTTGTGTGGTGTATATAATTCCCATGAATGTTTTATATGATTATTATTTTTAAATTTATGGTTTATTACATATCAATTATATGACCTTCCTTTCATGGAGTTTATGTTTCAAAAGTTACCAAATCGGTAAGATAGTTTTGTCTCAGTTTTCCTTCTTTGAGACACATGCCATGTTATGCAACTATATTTTCATATGAGGTGTACATAATGTCTTTTAAATTAAATATCATGAATCATATTCCATTAATTATATTTTAATATTAATTTAATTTCAATTTCTTACATGGGTAGTATGGTTCAATGATACCAAGTGGTAAGAGTTTATTGAAACAATCTCATCGCTTTTTAACATTGTTTATGTTTATACTCCCTTTAATGAAATATTATGATCCATCCCTAAATATAGCTCATTAATTTTCTTATAATCTATTTATTCAAGATATATCCATGTATTAGTACCATTTTTTCACTCTTTGGTACATAATATAGTTAAGAAATAATTTTTAAGAAAGCCTAACTTTACCCTATCTTCAGTTATAAATTTGTGTTCCTTCAAACCATGTTTTCCAAAAAAAAAGTTTCCAAAAATATTTTAATATTATCATATGATATTTAATATAAATTTCTACCCATGTTTTATCTTTAAAAAAATGGGTTCTTAAAAAGTAATCTTCTTGTCATTTTTCAGTCGAGGTACTTTTCTAAGCTTTTTATAGTGAAAAAAGTTATGTTTGGCGTGTATATATTTTACGCACTGTTATAACCGACATTCACATGAATATTAATTTTAAATATTAAAATTTTATTATTTTTAAAATAAATTTTTTTTATAATATTCTTGAAATTCATTATTTTTTCTTAATAGTGGTTTTCAAATAAAATATCTTTCAAAATTTTTTTACAATTATAAATGCTACCTTTAAAATTTTTCAAAGCTATTTTTAAAGAAAAGGGTTTTCAAAAAATGTTTTATTTTTTCAAAAGTATTATAAAAATTTTTAAGCTTTATTTTATAAGTTTTCAAGGAAAGTGGTTTTCAAAACATTTTCAAGCACATTTTATAACTTTTCAAGGAAAATGGTTTTCAAAAATTTTCAATATTATTTTATAGGTCTTCAAGGAAAATGGTTTTCAAAATGTTTTATAACTTATTTTATAAGTTTTCAATGAAAATGTTTTTAAAAATTTTTTATGTTTTAAATATTATTTTTCAAATAATAAAGGATATTTCTTCAATAAATGTTTTCAAAATATCTTTCAAAGTTATTTTCCATCTAAGATGATATCTGTTGATGTTACTCATTCCCTTCTATGAAATGATCCAAAGGTTCCATTAATATTTTTTCTTTAATTGTTTATGTTTCTATAGAATGATTCTTATGAAACATATTTCACTTTCATGGGTTATATGCTTTTGAAACCCTATTCTTTTCATAATTTATGCTTATGATGAAATGATTATGAAACCTATATCTTTTCCCCAGATTAAGAAATTATTACATGTTTATGAAACCCATTTCATTTCATGGTTTATGATATGATTGTTTATGATTTTTTGGTACATGTATGTATGATTTAATTATGATATGAGTGGGACCTATATCTCCCTCTAATGCATTGGGTAGAGATTTATATCTAATATTATAGACTAATATGGTCTTGGAAATGAACCTTAACTACTAATATGTTCATGGGAGAGAACCATGACTACCAAAATGGTATGGGGAGTGAAATCATGCTACTAAAATGGCTATGGGAGTGAACCATGACTACCAAGATGGTATGGGGAGTGAACCCATACTAAAAATATGTTCTTGGTAGTGATTCCTTGTCTACTATAGAAAATCATATCATATGATTATGTGTCTACCACAATTCCATGTTTTATTCATAAGTTATTCTTTCATGGATTTTTTTTTTATTTAATTATGATTCATTTCTTATGAAATACCAAGATTTATTCCATGTTTCAGGCATATGATATTTGATATGAATGGTATGATCTTCTATTTTCATGATCATGTTCTCATAACATTGTTTTCATGATTATTATTATATATATCTTTTGTTTACCCTTACTGAGAATATTCGCTCACCCTTTTCTATGTTTACTTCCTCAAGTTATGAATATATGTATTGTGTTTGATGTGTCTAAGAAGGGTGATAGTCAAGAAGAACCTAGTGGGAGATAATGTAGTTCACTTATTTATCAATGTTTATGTTTCCATGTTTTCAAAGGCACTATACTCATATAGTCTTTGGGCATCTGTTTGTATAATGTTTTATGTATTCCATAAAAGTTATGTAATGCTAATATATTTCAAAACTAGGTCTCTATAGTTGGTATCAGAGAAAAGTTTTAGTTAACCTTTGTAAAATAGGATGATAAAACTTTAGTGAGATCCCTAGGTATATTTCTAAGGATATGTTTGGCGATTTCTCTAAGGATAAGTATAAATATGAGTTAAAGTTTAAGAAAATGTCCTGTAATTTTGGTAAAGGAAAGAGAAACTGGTTTTATAGCGACCCAGTCTTGAAATGAATTAACATTACATAACTTTTTCATAATAATTAAAACATTATACAAACAGACGCCTAAATACCATTCTGGTATAGTTTCTTTTGAAACATAGAAACATAAATACCAATACATAAGTGAGCTACATTATCTCCCACTAGTTTCTTCTTTCCTAGAACCCTTATTAGACACATCAAACATAAAACATATCTTTATAACTTGGGGAAGGAAACATGAAAAGTAGTGAGATCAGATACTCAGTAAGGGTAAACAATTGAGATATGTATGCATAATCATGATCATAAGGGTATGAGTACAAGATCATGAAAATACAAGATCATACCCTACATATCAAATATCACATACATGAAACATGTAATAAAGATTAGCAGTTCATAATACATGAATCATAAGTAAATAATGAACATAATCTAGGATATCATAACATAGGAATAAAAAATGGAATTGTGTAAAACACATAATCATATAATATGATTTCCATAGTATCCAAGGAATCACTTCCAAAACCTATTAGTAGTATGGGTTCACTCCCAATACCATCTTGGTATTCATGGTTCACTTCCATGACCATCTTAGTAGTATGAGTTCACTCCTCATACCATCTTGGTAGTCATGGTTCACTCTCATGTATATATAAGTAGTAAATTTTCACTCCCAAGACCATCTTATTCGGTCTCATGAGATATAAATATTTACCCAATGCATTGTAAGAAGATATAGGTCCCACGCATCTCATAGTGAAATCATAAATACATGTTCTAGAAGATCATAAATAATCATATCATAACCCATGAAATGAAATGGGTATTATAAACATGTAATCATGTCATAACCCATGGGAAAAATATAGGTTTCATAATCATTTCATCATAAACATAACCCATGAAAATAAGCGGATTTCAAAAGCATAAAACCTGTAAAAGAGAAACGGGCTTTAGAAACATCATAAAATCAAAACATAATCTATTTAGAGAAATAATATGAATGGAAACATTGAATAAATTTCCCCATAATGGAATTATTAATACCAATATATGATATCTTAAATGGGAAATAATTTTGAAATATATTTTAAAAATATTTCTTGAGGAAAATATCCTTTCTGTATTGAAAAAAAACTTTTTAAAACATAAAACCTTTTGAAAATTTTTTCTTTGAAACTAGATTTTAAAACATATAAAGTAATAATTTAAAACTATAAAACATTTTTAAAATCCTTTTTTCTGGAAAATAGTATTCAAATATCTATTGAAAACATGGTTCTTTGAATACAATATATTTTTAACCAAAGAGAGAGATAAACCGATTTTATTTAAAAACATTATCTTAAGTACCAAAGAGTATAAAAATGGTACTAATAAATAAGGATATCTTGAATAACTAGAGGATAATAAAATTCATTAGTGTTCTTGAGATATGGATTATGAGATTTCATTAATTTAAGTATAATCATAAATAATCTCAAAAAGCAATGAGACCATTTCAATAAAATATTATTACTTGGTAACTTGGGATCATACTCTCTATGTAATAAAATGAAATTAAATGAAACTTAAAATATCATGAAAATAAGTATATTAATTATATAACATGTAAAATGGAAATATATACACCTAAAAAAATAATTTAGGTGCATAAAAAAACATGAGTCTCAAAGAAGGAAAATTGAGACAAAACTATTTTACCGATTTGGTAACTTCTAAAACTTAAACCCCAAGAAATAAAGATCATAAATTGGATATGTGAATAACAATAAATTTAATTATATTATACATAGAATAAATTCATTTACATTACATTCACCACATAAAATAAGTGAGTGCTGATTAAGGAATGTATATCATGGAAATAAAAAGTGAGATGAAATACCCTTACCTCATGTATTGACTCTCGTTGTACTCATTAAAACCACCTATATAATAAATATAAATTTATTATAAATCTTTTACAGAACCATATTCATATATATAATACCATATATGGTTTTATCATGACCTTATATTACCCTCTTGTTAACAATCATATGTTAAGGTTTCATTTCGGGTAATATCCACTTTTCTCTTCACATGTGTCTTAATTTGTAATATCTTTGGTCCTTATAATTATATAATGATTACATAATATAAAAAATGATATAAATATCATTTATATTAATTATTATAATAATATATAGAATATAGTAGTAAGAAATGGAATATACTGTTCATGGAGACGGTAAGCCATATGTACGCATGAACGTTGTTTCCATTTTTATTATCATATTGAAAGAAAGAAAGAAAATTACATATATGTATATATGTATATAATATAATTAAATTATAATTATAATTTTATATATATCATATAATTTTATTAGACCCATCCTTAATACATTCCATGTAGTGTGTGAACGAATCACATTGTTTTGAGGGGCGGTAGTCCACACTTCCTCAAATGAAATTATTGTATTTACAAGTAAAAAGATATGTGTTCTAAAAGTAATAGATAATATTAAACATATAATAATTATAATATATGACATATATAAATATATTTTCCCTCATAATTTCCACCATGATAGTTGGTAAAGGAAAAAATGAACAATAATCATTTAGTGAGGCGGTAGTTCACCGTACACGTAAATAGTATATTCATTACCCATTAAATGGAGGTGTGTGTAAGTGTAGGTCAAACCCTTATAATAAAAAAATATGGGTATATTTAATTTAATTTTTTTTTTATAAAATCATGGACTAAGTATATTATAGGAGGTGGAGAAGGAAAATAAAAGAAAGGGGCTTTAAAGAAGATGTTACCTCTTAATCGGGTAACTCCTTTTGGTTTGTGTCAAAAGGCTTCCTTGGATTGATTTCTGATGAAAGGAAGGATTAAAGGAGAATGTTATATATGTTGGAGAGTGTATTGGTCAGATATTGGCTTAACCTAAGTGGTTTTATAGGTATGAGTAATGGGGACAGGTGGTGGCCTTTTATAGGGGAGGGAAAGGACTCACTTGATATTTTTCAATACAAGTTAGGTGTACCCACGTTTTTATATAAAAAAAAGTCTTAAAAACCTATAAAACTCAATAATTTAAGTTTAATGGCCAAATAATGGCTATAAAATGGGTTTTTTACAATTTTATAGGTCATTTGGGCCCTTAAGTTTAAGGTTTGTTCCCTTATTAAGCTTAATTTTACCTTAATCGTTGTAATTAATTTCAATTACTTTCACTAATATTTTTGGAAAAAAACTAAGTTGAACTTATTATAAATTATAAATTATGATGGTTCCAAATATGGAATCAATTTTTTCAAATTCCAATCACATAAGTGGTATAAATTAATTTAAAATTAATCCTATCGTCTGGTCGACAATGCGAGTTTTTAAAGTAAAAACATTCAAAAGTTTTCTAAGTTTTTATACCCAATTTAAAAGTGAAATTGATTAAAATGGAATAAATTGGACTAATTGATAAAAATATTTTCTAGTTAAACTTTAAAATAAAATTAAAATATAATTTAACCTTATAAATAAATTATATGAAAAATCAGTTTTGAATTAAAATCTGGTATTTTTTCACTATTCATCCAACAATGAAGTTTCTCAAAAAAATCCCAAAAATTCTTCCTAAAATAATTTATACATCATAAGTTCATAAATGAGGTTTATTTTATCAAATTAAATTACTAAATTTTTCTAAAATTAATTTTATTATTTTTCACATAAGGGCATTAAAAGCAATTCATTTGAGAAAATGTTATTTTTAAACATATAAGGAATTTACCAAAAATTATATCTTTCATTATAAATATTTTTTATTTATATAAAATAATTATAAAAAATATTTTAAAATTATTTATTACTATTCATATTACTAAGTTTAATGTCAAGGTTATAATTATCTCATTTAAATAATTATAATAATAAAATGATGTTTCGTAGAAACATTTATGTTGCGTGTAACATACGCCAAGTTGTTATTTCGTGTAACATACACCAAGCCATACACTAATTCAGTGTCCTATGAAAGTAATGTTTTAATTATTTCATTTTAAGATATAAATGAAAATTTAATTTATTCTAGAGAGAGATAGAAAAAAGGTCCATAAAAACTTAGGGTGTTACATTATACCCCTCTTAAAATGAATTTTTCCCTCAAAATTCATTATTCAGGTAAAAAAATGAGCATAATTCCACTTCATCATAGCCTCAAGTTACCACATAGCTTACTTTAACTGGAGATTTCTCCACAAAACTTTAACCGGGTGAGTGGTCTTGTTTTGTAGAACTTTATATGTAAGATCCAGAATTTCAATTGGTTGTTCCTTGTAAGAAAGATCCTGCTCCAATGGTATGAATTCTAAGTTCAGTACATGTGAAGGGCTAGGTTTGTACTTCCTTGTGAGAGATACATGGAACAAATCATGTAATTGAGATAGATTTGGAGTAATTTTCAAGTGATAGGATATTGTCCTGATATGATCAAGAATCTCAAAAGGACCAATATACCTAGGGATTAGTTTCCATTTCTTTCTGAATCTCATAACCTTCTTCTAGGATGAGATTCATAGAAACACTTTTTCACCAACTTCAAATTCTACATCACATAGACGGTAATCAACATAACTTTTCTACCAACTTTGAGCTTCCTTGATATGTTGTTGAATGGTTCTAACCTTCTCATCCATTTCTTTTGCGATCTTAGGTACCAATAGCTTTCTTTCTCCAACCTCATCTCATCACATTGGATCTCTTCATTTCTTCCCATAGAGGGATTCATAAGGCTCCATATAAATGCTTGAGTGAAATCTATTGTTGTAAGAAAAGTCAACTAGAAGAACATTTTGATCCCAAACACCTTTGAAATCTAGAGAATAAGATCTCAACATATACTCTAGGGTTTTAATTTTTCTTTCAGACTAACCATCTATCTGAGTATGATAAGTAATTCTAAAACTCAATTCTATATCAATTGCTTGCTAAAGAATTCTCCAAAACTTTAAGGTAAAACTCCGATCTTGATATGATACAATAGAATATTTTACTCCATGCAACCTTACCACTTCCTTAATGTATATCCAATAAAGTTGATCTATAGATAATTATTCTCTAATAGCAATGAGGTATGCTGACTTAGTAAGGTAATATACTACCACCTATATAGCATTAAATCCTTTAGAGTTTTTGGATAGTCCAGTGACAAAATCCATAGTGATGTTCTCCCATTTCTATTCTGGTATGGGTAATGGATGCAACATACCCTTTTACTTTTGTCTTTTAACCTTAAATTGTTGGCATACCAAGCACCGAGATACAAACTCTGTGATATCTCTCTTCATTCTATCCCACCATAATTATTCTTTCAAGTCCCTATACATATTATTACTTCCAGGATGAATAGCGAATAAAGAACTATGAGCTTCCTCTAACAGCACCTTCCTTATGGAAGGAACACATACACGGATCATAAACATCATCATTCCATCCTAATCAAGGTTTTATAACTTTCTTTTGCAGCTCTACATCTTCCTTCTTTGCCTCCTTAATATTCACTTGGATAAAGGGTTGAACATTCATTTGGTAAAGATGATACTTTTCCCCTTCCTTTATAATTTCAAGATCCATCCTTTACAAATCCAAAAATATTGGATCTTTTTTTATTCTCATCATGGATAAGCTAGCATGATCCTTCTGACTCAAATCAATGGCCACCTTGTTCGCTTTCCTTGGGTGGTAATGTATTGAGCAGTCATAATCCTTCACCAACTCTAACCATCTTCTCTGGTGCATGTTCAACTCCTTCTATGTGAATATATATTTCATACTTTTATGAATAGTATGTATATCACACTTTTCTCTATAAAGATAATGCATCCATATCTTTAATTCAAAAATTATCGTTGCTAACTCCAAATCATGATTTGGGTAATTTTGCTCATGAATCTTCAGCTATCATGAGGCATAGGCTATAACCATGTTATTATTCATAACAAAACATCCCAAACCCTTCTTGTATGAATCACTATAGATTTCAAACCCTTCTCTACTATAGGGTAATATAAGCACAGGTGCACTGACTAACCTTCTCTTCAGTTCCTAGAAATTTTCCTCACCTTCATCTATCTAGAGGAACTTGAGGCCCTTTTGAGCTAAATTGGTCAGATGATTAGATATTTGTCATAAATTTTTAAAAAAAATCGTCAATAATATCCAACTAAAACAAGAAAAATGTGGATCTCAGTCCCCATGGTTGGTCTAGGCCATCATTGAATAGCCTCCTTATTTGATGGAACTACTATTATACCGTCTATTGAGATTATGTTACCCAAAAATGAAACCATTTGTAGCCAAAATTCACACTTTGTAAATTTTTATATAGTTTCCCCATCCTTATGGTCATTAGTATAATTCTCAAGTGGTCTTCAGGCTCTTCCTTTATCTTTGAATAGATAATAATATCAACTATAAATACTACCATAAACCGATCGACGTAATCCATAAAGACTTTATTCATTAAATCCATAAAGATAGTAGGGGAATTAGTAAGACCAAAAGTCATCACTATATATTCATAGTTTCCATACCTTGTACGGAATATCATCTTGGTTTTATCCTCCTTCTTGGACCTCAATTGATGATATCCAAAATTAAGTTCAATCATAAATAAGTATTGATCTCTGTGCAATTGATCAAACAAGTCATCAATACGGGGGATAGGATTCTTATTATTGATCGTGATCTTGTTCAACTCCTAATAATCAATGTAGATTATCATTGATCCTGTTTATTTTTTACAAAAAAAAAGAACCAATTCACCCCAAGGTGACACACTTGGCCGAATGAATCCCTTATTAAGGTTCTATTGGAGTATCTTCTTCAATTCATACAACTAAATTAGGGACATTATATAAGGAGACTTTGATATTGGTGTGGAACCAGTTATAAGTTCTATTGAGTACTCAAATTTGAGTTTTGGTGGAAGTCTAGAAAACTCTTCCAGAAATACATCCACAAAATCCCAAAAAATAGGCATATCATCTATGTTTATTTTCTCCCCAACCATTTGAGATAAACAACCCTTTTTAATGGTAATTAAGACCCATAAATTGGATGTAATCTCTATAGAAAGTGCATGTTTATCATCACATTGATGGATGGTCATAGGTGAGTTTGAAATATCAAACATAAGTTCCCTTCTTCAAAAATTGATGTGGGATTTATGCAGAGAAATCCAATCCATGTCTATGATGAAATCAAATTCAACAAAAAGGAAGAATGATAAGATTTGCAGGAAGCACATTCCCACAAACTTCAACTGGAGAGGAATCATGGAATTTATATGCAATCATCATACCATTAGGGGTTCACACTACTTTTTCTACATCTAATTGTTTTGGTGGAATCTTAACACCCTTAGAAAAATCTTTATATTTGAAAGAATGGTCAGATCCAAAATCAAATATGACCTTAGCAGTTCTAGAGTGGATGGTAAGTGTACCTTTCATCATTTAATTATCACAAAACTCATCATAAATAGATAATGTATGAGATTTCCCATTATCCCTCATCTTAAGAGGTTTTTGGAATCGATCATCATCAGCATACCTTTGGTTTGGGCACTGGTTAGCATAATTCCTATTCTCCTTACACTTGTAGCATTGGAGCGTGGGACGAACATTTTGTGTCTTTTTTTCTCCATTCTCAATGTTAGATAACTTCTTCCCATAACTTCAGTAATAAAATTCCTGATGGACTTCCCTTACACACTTAAAACAATTATTAGGCCCCTTGAGATAATTTCCTCCATGCTTCTTCCCTAACTTAGAGCATAAAGATAATTTCATCTTCTTTTCTTCATGGTTTTTAGATTTTCCTTTAAACTTCATATTCCTTTTCTTATCAAAACCATGAGGTTGATACATGAATCCAACCTCTATTTCAACCTTGATTTCACAACACACAATCTATTTATAGCTACTAAATTCTCTTATGTCCAATGCCCTTATGAGACTTGGATTTAATCCATTTAAGAACCTATCAACTTTACTTTCAGGTTGGATGAAAATTCCTGAAGCATACCTCAAAAGTCTTGTGAAATTAGCCTCATAGATATTGACAGATTCAACATCCCTTTTCTTTAACTCAAGGAACTCTTTCTTCATCTTAGTACACAGAATCAAAGGAAAGTACTTATTGAAAAATAAGTTCTTAAACTCATATCATTCCATGTATTCAATCTCATCTTACTACCTTGTATTATTTATTAGATTCCACCATTGGTATGTTTCACATTCTAAAAGATAAACATCCAAAATAACCTTTTTCCTATTTTGAACACTAAAGGACAAAAAATATCTTATTAGTGGTACTGATCCATTTTTCAGCAAGAAGTCAATAAGAAGACCCTCTGAAAGAAGGTGTACATTTCCTCATGAAGGACTCAACAAAATTTTATTCTAGACTTTGTTCATTTTCAATTCCACCATGATTCATAGATGGATAAAGTTTTGTGAGAATAGAAACAATATTTTTTATTCTATCTTCCATAGCGTTCGGTTTCTTAGGAGGAAAATCATTTCATTGTCTATTGCAATCACCATTAAGCAGTTTCTTTGGGTTCTATCCATTGAATAAAACCAAAAAACATAGAGTAAGAAATAATTATCATAATTAGTAACCACATAATCATGAAATGTCACTTATAGGATTTCTAAGTTATGATAGCTTACTTAATATATGATACCTTGGGTTTATCATAACATTTTTTCAAAGTTCTTACCTCTAGGTATATTTATTCTAGATCCACGTCCACTTGTAGTCTCTAGATAGGGATGTATTTCTAGGAAACCACTCACTCTATCCTTTTCCAAAATTTCAGTACATTTTACTATACTTTTTCTAATCCTTATACTTATCCCTAGGCATATCTTTAGGGTTATCACTATGGTTTTCTCATCCTATCTTCCAAAGGTTAACTAAAACTTTGATCTAATACCAACTATAAATAACTAGTCTTTAAATGCATTAATATTACATAACTTTTGTGGAATACTTAAAACATTATACAAACAGATGCCCAAAGACCATACTAGTATAGTGCCTTTAGAAACATGAAAACATAAATACTAATACATAAGTGACCTATATTATCTCCCACTAGGTTATTATTTCCTAGAACCCTTCTTAAGCGCATCAAATATAATACATATCTTCATAACCTGAGGAAAGAAACATAACACAGGGTGAGGTCAAATTCATAGTAAGGTTAAACAAGAGATATATGTAATCATAATCATGACCATAATGGTATGAGTACATGATCATGAAAATATAAAATCATACCTTGCATATCAAAGATCATATACATGAAAAATGGAATAAATCTTGGTAGTTAATAAGACATGAATCATAAAGAAATAATGAACACATGGCATGATAGCATAACATAGGAAGAAAAAATAGAATTTTGGAAAACACATAAGCATATAATATTATTTCCATAGTATCCAAGGCATTATTTCCAAGACTATATTAGTAGTATAGGTTCGCTCCCCATACCATCTTGGTAATCATGGTTCACTCCCATGGTCATATTAGTAGTCAAGGTTCACTCCCAATACCATATTAGTCTATCTCATGAGATATAAATCTTTATCCAATGCATTGTAGGGTGATATAGCTCCCACTCATCTCATAGTGAAATCATAAATAAATTTTCCACAAGATAATAAATAATCATATCATAACCAATGAAATGAAATGGGTATTATAAACATGTAATCATATCATAACCAATAAAAAATACAGGATTCATAATCATTTCATCATAAACATAACCCATGAAAAGAATAAGGTTTTAATAGCTTATAACCTATGAAATAGAAACAGGTTTCATAAAAATAATTTCATCAAAAAATAATCCATTCAGAGAAATAATATGAATTAAAAAATTTAATAAATTTCTCAAAAAAATAATTAGTAACACCAATGGATGTTATATTATAAGGGAAATAATTTTTAAAGGTCTTTTATAAACATTTCCTGAGGAAAATATCATTTCTTTATTGAAAAACAATTTTTAAAACATAAAACCTTTTGAAAACCATTTTCTTTGAAACTAGATTTGAAATGTATAGAGGAAGAATTTAAAACCATAAAACGTTTTCAAAATCCTTTTTCCTTGAAAATTGGATTCAAATATATTTTGAAAACATTTTTGAAAACAAGGTTTTTGAATACAATAGATTTCTGACAGAAGAGAGAGACGGTACGATTTTACTTAAAAACATTAACTTATGTACCAAATAGTGGAAATGGTAATAATACATGAGTATATCTTGAATAACCATAGGATAATAAAATTCATTAATTTAATTGATATATGGATCATTATATTTCATTAATTTAATCGTAATCATAAACAATATTGAAAAGCGATTAGATTGTTTCAATAGACTCTTATAACTTAGTAACTTGGGATCATACTCTCCATGTAAGAAATGAAATTAAATTAATCTTAAAATATCATGAAAATAAGTATATTCATTATATAACATGTAAAATTGAATTATATACACCTCAAAAAATAATTTTGGAGCATAACAAAACATGTGTCTCAAAGAAGGAAAATTGAGACAAAACTATTTTACCAATTTGGTAACTTTTGAAACTTAAACCCCATGAAAGAAATATCATAAAATGTATATTTGAATATCCATAAATTTAATTATATGATACATATAATACATTAATTTTCATTACATAAACCACACAAAATAAGTGAGTAGTGATTAAGGCATGTATCTCGCGGAAATAAAAAGTGAGATGAAATCCCCTTACCTTGTGTCTTGACTCTCATCGTACTCATTCAAACCACCTGTATAGTAAATATAAATTTATTATACATCTTTTAAATAAAAATTTTCTTATATATAATACCATATATGTTTTTATCATGACCTTATATTACCCTCTTGTAACCAGACGTATGTTGAGGTTTCACTTCAGGTTATATCCACTTTGTTCTTCGCATGTGTCTTGATTTGTTATATCTTTGGTAATTATACTTATATCATGATTAAAAAATTTAAAACATGATATAAATATCATTTATATTCATTATATTTTTATTATAATAATCTATATAATATAGAAGTACGAAATGGAACACACGGTTCATAGAGATGGTAAGTCGCCCGTACACATGAATGTTGTTTCCGTTTTTATTATCATATTGAAAGAAAGAAATAAAATTACATATATTAATATATGTATATAATATAATTGAAGTGGTATTATAATTATATATATATCATATAATTTAACTAAACTCATCCTTAATACATTCCATACAGTGTGTGAACGAATCGCATCGCTTTGAGGGGGCGGTAGTCCACACTTCCTCAAACAAAATTATCATATTTACACCAAATGGAAAGTAAAAATATACATGTTTTAAAAGGAATAAATAATATTAAATAATTAATTATTATAATATATTATGTATATAAACATATTTTCCATCATAATTTAGAACTTGAGATGTGTTAAAAGAAAATGAACAATCATCGTTTAGTGTGGCGGTAGTTCGTGATAAAAATAAATAGCATGTTCATTACCAATTAGATGGAGGTGTGTGTAAGTTTAGTTATAAAAATTATAATAACAACATAATAATATATTTAAGATAATTTTTTTGTTATACAATAATGTACTAAGGAGGGTGGAGGTGGTGTATAAGAAAAATAAAAGAAAGGAGCTTGAGAGAAGGTGTAACCTCTTAATCGGGTAACTCCTATCCAAAGGGAGGATTCATTGATTAAGGTAGGGATGTAGGGAAGTTTATTGGATACATATTTTCCAAACCAAAGTGGTTTGAAAGGTTTGAGGAATGGTGATAGGTAGTGGCCTTTTATAGGGTAGGGAAAGGACTCACTTGAAATTTTTGAAAAAAAGTTAGGTGTACCCACGTTTTTACCTAAAAAAGTCATAAAAAACCTAAAAAAATAAATATTTAAAGTATAATTTTCTAATAATTTCCACAAAATGTGTTTTGGAAAATTTTCTAGGTCTTTTGTACCCTTAATTTTAAGGTTTTTTCCCTTGTTAAGCTTAATTTTACCTTAATCACTGTAATTAATTTCAATTACTTTCACTAATATTTTTGGTAAAATCTAAGTTGACTTATTAGAAATTATAAATTATTATGATTTAAAATATTTAATCCATTTTTTTTAATTCAAATCACATAATTGGCATAAATTAATTTAAAATTAATATTATAGTCAGGTCGACAATGCAGGTTTTTAAAGTAAAAATATTCAAAAGTTTGCTATGTTTTTATACCCAAGTTCAAAGTTAAATTGATTAAAATGACCTGAATTGGATTAATTGATAAAAATATGTTCTAATTAAACTTTTAAACCAAATTAAAATATAATTTAACCTTATAAATAAATTATATTAAAAATTAGTTTTGAATTAAAATCTGGTATTTTTCAATATTCATCCAACAGTGAAATTTCTCAGAAAAATCCTAAAAATTCACCCTAAGATAATTTCAACATTCTAAACTCAAAAATGAATTTTATTTTATAAAATTAAATTTATAAATGTGAATAAAATTAATTTTATTATTTTTCACAGAAGGACATTAAAAGAAGTTCGTCTGAGAAAATGGTATTTTTAAACATATAGAGACTTTACCAAAAATTATATCTTTCATTATCAATATGTTTAATTTATATAAAACAATTACAAAAAATATTTTAAAATTAGTTATTACTATTCATTTTACTAATTTTAACTTCTTGGTTATAATTATCTTGTTTAAATAATTATAATAATAAAATAATGTTTCGTAGAAACATTGGTGTTGTTTGTAACATACGCCAAGTCATTATTCCATGTAACATATGAAAATTCATTCACTAAGTTGTTGTCGTGTGAAAGGAATGATTGAATTATTTCATTGCAAGACATAAATGAAAATTTAATTTATTCAAGAGAAAAAAGGTCCATAAAAACTTGGGGTGTTACAGGTTTCCTAATAATACATCCATGTATAGATACTACAAGTGGATGTGGTGCTAGAATAGATGTACCTATGGATAAAAATTCTGATAAGATGTTTTGGGCTTGACTTGGGGTAACCTAGTACATGAAAACGGGCCTTGTTGTACACCTAGTTTGACACTCCTAAGGGATATTCTTTGGGAATTCACAAACTCTTTACAAACCATCATGAATGATTTAAATAGATGATGACTATGATTAACCTAGGATAAACCTAATTTTTCAAAGATTAAATAAGTATGAACAATGATTCAATCACCATGTAAGTAATTTTTCATGATTATATGGTATCCCAATATGATAAATGTTTCTCACATTATTCTTTCTGATTTTAGTTAATGGATAGAATTATAAGGAATGTGGTAACATTTAATGTTTCGAATGTGGAAAGTATGGGCATTATGCGAGTTCATTTTCCAAGTGTAAATATAATAAAGAGAATCAGGAAGGTGGTATGAGTATTTTTTATACTTCTAAAGATAATGTGACTAAAAATAACATGTTAAAGGTATGTGATGTTCTTCTAGTATTATTTACATTAAACATGAGAAGCATTCTTAGACTGAGGTTGAGAAAATTTAAGAATAATTCATATTTCATATTATAGTATATAAGTATTAATAAATAAGTTCATAAATCCTGAGTAATGGTTTAAGAATAATGATGGATGAATGAATTAATTATGTTTTGGAATTCAAATATTATGTTATATGAATCATAAAAAACATTTTTAGTGTAAATTTTCATTAAATATTCAAAAGGATATGTTTAATGGTGATGAAGACATAGAAAATTGATTTCATGGAAAGGTGATATTTTGATTAAGGGAAGGTAACACTTAATTAATGCCTCGCATTGAAATAATTATGTTTGGATAAATATATGCTTGACATGAATAAGTAAATTGGACAATACGGATTACCTAGGAACTGATTATTGAAAAAGTGGTATATGTCATCTAGGATGAAGTTTACAACATTTTTGGATTTAAGTAATATATCTAGTATACTTTGGAATAAGTAAACATGCATGTTTTCAATAATTGTGGTAATTTAGTTTATTACCATGTTTCATGAGAATATATGATGAAGGTATTCACATGTTTGGAATGTGACAACCTATAGCTACTTCGTGATATATGGGAGATCAATGTTAAGATGATTTCATGACTTTATTTCTAAAGTTTTGGATTTTAATCTTTCAGAAGGGTTATAAGGTTAACCATTTATGGAAATTTTAAGTTAAACTTTAGATAAAGTCTGTAATATTAAAGTGTTATCTCTCAATATGAGGATTTATGAATATTGGATATCATGTTCAAACTAATTTTTGTTGATGATAACTAATGACAATTGTAATGGCATATCATGGATCTCATGATCTATTGATACTTTAGAAATGAAAAAGTCACCTTCCTTTTTAGAGAAAGAGGTGAAGTGGATCAATGAACAACAAAGGGTGATTTTTTCCTAAAATCATGAAAGTATATCTCTTCATGAAAATTATTTAACATTAGGAAAAAGGATCTTCAATACAAAAAAATTCCCAGTACCTTCATTTATGATGAATCAAATGGCCCCTTATATTATCACAGATTTATGGATTTTTTATTGTTAACTTTATCCTAAATAAGTTCTCTATCACTATCTATCAGAACATGATAGTTATATTTCTCTTACATATCCTTGTTTTCACTTCACACATATGTTTTCCTATGTGGAAACCTATTTATATGTTACTTTGGGTAACCTTTATGGTTCTAACTTTCCCTTTTTAAGGGAAGTTTCTGTATTCATTTCTATAATGTGGGTTTTCGTGAATAAAACTTTCAAGTATTAAACCTTTGATAACCAAGAAAATTTCAAGGGAGAAATCCATTTTAAGGGGGGTATAATGTAACATCCTGATATTTTTGGAATTATTTTTCTTCGAATTAATTTAATCTTTTTGATATTTTTCATTTCACGCAGCACTGAAGAAAGTTTATTTTATATTAAAGAACTCTGTTTATCTTATGTTATATGCAACAGCAAGTTAATCAAGCACTACATGCAATATAAACTTTATATTTCTCTACACAAAACATCAATGTTATCTTGAATCACACACAATAATGACTTTCCTTGATGGCTTGTGTAACATGTAAGACCAGGTTTTACAGAACAATAGTATATCATTAAAATGTTAATAATTAATATAATAAGATATAAACAAGATATTAAATTAGTGGTTTGGAATATTATTAACTAATTAATCAAAATATATATTTTAAACAAATATAATATTAATTCATTGGTATCCAATTAATTATGAATGAATATGAAAATTGATTGAATATAAAGGAAAATATTATTATTATTATGGTCACAACGTTGTTTTTCCCTAATAAATTAAATTAATTATAATTAGTGAGTGATATTAATTTAATTTATATGTTATATATTCAATATAATAATTTTTATATTAATCCAATAGATTTTATAGACATAAGACAAGAACAACCTCAATTTTATGCTTAAAACATAATATTTTTTTAAGGAATTTTACCACCTTTTAATAGATAACCCATTTTAAATCTTAATTTTGGAACTTCTATAGATTTAATATGTCAAAATAAACTTCATGTTAGAAATATAAACATAAAAAATATGTTATTATTATTTTTTATTATTTTTCTGTAAAGTTTCATTTTTAAATGAATAGTTAAAAATAATGAATTTTAATTCAAATATCCTTTTCCATATATTTAATTTGTAAGTATAAATTATATTTTAAATTGGTTTAAAAGTTTAATTAGATCATATACTTATCAATTAATCTAATTTAGGTCATTTGAATCAATTTCACATTGAAATTGGGTATAAAAACTTAACAAACTTTTGGATGTGTTTACTTTAAAAACACACAGTGTCATCCCATCAGTAGGATTAATTTTTAAATTAATTTCTTCCAATTATGTGATTAGAATTTGTAAAAATGGATTCCATATTTATAGTTAGAATAATTTATAATTTCTAATAAGTAAAAATTATTTTTTTACAAAAAAATAGTGAGAGAGATTAAAATTAATTACAACGATTAAGAGAAAATTTAGTTTAACAAAGTACTAAACCTTAAATTTAAGACCCAAAATGACCTATAAAATTCTATAAAAACAATTTTATGGCCATTATTCAGCCACTAACCTTCCATTATTGAGTTTTTTTATTATGAATTTTTTTAGGTTAAAATGTGGGTACACCTAACTTGTTTTTAAAAATGTCAAGTGTGTCATTTCCCTTCCCTATAAAAGGCCACCACCTCTCCCTCTTCTTCACACCTCTAAAACCACTTAGGTTCAGCCAATATATGACCAATACACTTCCCAAAATTCCTATATTTTTCCTTTAATCCTACCTTTGGTAATAATTCAATCCAAGTAAACCTTTTGGCACAAGTCAAAAGGAGTTACCCTATTAAGAGGTAATGTCTTCTCTCAAGCTCCTTTCTTTTATTTTATTTATCCACCCCCTCCACTCTCTTTATTCCATTATTGTATAAAAACACCAGTATTATCAATATAATAGGATTTTTTTTATTATGATTTTTTGACCTACGCTTACACACACCTCCATCTAATGGGTAATGAATATACTATTGACGTGTACGATGAACTACCACCTCACGAAATGATGATTGTTCAATTTACCTTTACCGCCTCTCAGGGTGAAAATTGTTATAGACAATCTATTTATATATATTATATATTATATTTATTATCTATTTAATCTTCTATAATTCTTTTAAAACAAATATGTTTACAATTTTCACTTGGTGTAAATATGATAATTTATTTAAGGAAGTGTGGACTACCGCCCCCTCAAAGCTATGTGATTCGTTCACACACTACATGAAATGTATTAAGGATTAGTTTAGTGAATTATATGATTTATATGAAATAATAATTATAATATAATTATAATATATATATACATATATGTCATTTTATTTCTTTCTTTTAATACGACAATAACAATTGAAACAACGCTCATGCATACGCACGGCTTACCATCTCCATGAATGGTGTATTCTATTTCATAGTTATATATTCTATTTATTATTATAATAAAAATATACTGAATATACATGATATTTATATCGTGGTGTAAATTCTGAAAATCATGATATAAGTAAGGACCAAAGATATAAAAAATTAAGACACATGTGAAAAATAAAGTGAATATTACCCGAAGTGAAACCTTAACATAGGATTATTAACAAGAGTGTAATATAAGGTCATAATAAAACCATATATGGTATTAGATATAATAATATGTTTCTTTAAAATATTTATAATAAATTTTTATTTATTAAATAGGTGGTTTTTACGAGTACGCAGAGAGTCAAGACACAAGGTAAGGGGATTTCTTCTCACTTTTTATTTTCGTGAGATATATGTTTTATTCACCCCCCCCCCCATTAATTTTACATGGTTTATATATTTCCCATGAATTTATTATATTATTATTATTTTAAATTTATGGGTAATTATATATCCATTCTATGATCTTCCTTTCACGGGGTTTATGTTGGTACGATAGTTTTGTCTCAATTTACCTTCTTTGCGACACATGCCATGTTATGAACCTATATTTTAATATGAGGTGTACATGCTGCCTTTGAAATTTTATACCCTTAATATCCTTCCTTTAATGATATTTTATGCTTCATGTAATTTCAATTTCTTACATGGGGTGTATGGTTCAAAGTTACCAAGTGGTAAGAGTTTATTGAAACAATCTCATCGCTTTTAGAGATTGTTTATATTTATGCTTAATTTGATGAAATATTATGATCCATCTCTTAATAGAACACATTAATTTTATTATCCTATGGTTATTCATGATATATTCATGTATCGGTACCATTTTTTCACTCTTTGGTACATAAGATAGTTAAGAAAGTGTTTTTAAGAAATCCTGACTTTACCCTATCTTCGGTCGGAAATCTGTGTTCCTTAAAACCATATTTTCTATAAAGATAAGTTTCCAAAAATATTATAATATTATCCTATTATATTAAAAATAAATTTTTAACCATGTTTTACCATTTTAAAAATGGGTTCTTAAAAAGTAATCTTCTTGTCGTTTTCCGATTGAGGCACTTTTCTAACCTTTTTACTGTGTAAAATGAATGTTTGGAATATGTAGATTTTACATTCTGTCATGACAAACATTCCCTTAAAGCTTCATTTTCTAGATTAAAATGTTATTCTTTCTAAAATAAATTTTTTTTCTAATAATCTGAAAATTCATTATTTTTTCTTAAAATTTGTTTTCAAGGAAAATGTTTTTCAAAATTTTTTTATGGTTATCAATGCTCCCTTTAAAATTTTTCAAAAATATTTATAAAGAAATATATTTTCAAAAAGAATTATGTTTTAAAACATATTTTAAATTTTTTAATCTTTATTTTATAAGTATTCAAGTAAAATGGTTTTCAAAACGTTTTCAAACTCCTTTTATAAGTTTTTAAGAAAAATGGTTTTCAAAATGTTTTCAAGCTTATTTTATAAGTTTTCAAGGAAAATGGTTTTCAAAATATTATCAAGATTATTTTATAAGTTTTTAAAGTAAATTTTTTTCAAAAGGTTTTATGTTTTAAAGATCATTTTTAAAAAAAATGATATTTTCCTCAATAATTTTTTTCAAAATATCCTTCCATGATATTTTCTATCTAAGATGAAATCTGTTGATGTTGCTAATACCATTCTAGGAAATGATCCAAAGGTTCCATTCATATTATTTCTTTAATGGCTTATATTTTGATGGAATTATTCTTATTACACCTATTTCACTTTCATGGTTTATATGATTTTGAAACCCACTTTTTTTCACGGGTTATGCTTATAATGAAATAATTATGAAACCTGTCTTTTTTCCACAAGTTAAGATATGATTACATGTTTATGACACCCATTTCATTTCATGGGTTATGATATGATTGTTTATGATTTTGTGGAACATTTATTTATTATTTCATTATGATATGGGTGGGACTAATATCTCCCTCCAATGCATTGGGGAAAGATTTATATCTCTTGAGATATAATAATATAGTCTTGTGAATGAACCTTGACTACTAATATGGCCATGGGAGTGAACCATGACTACCAAGATGGTATGATGAGTGAAATCATACTACTAATATGGCCATGGGAGTGAACCATGACTACTAATATGGTGTTGGGATTGAACCCATACTACCAATATTGTCTTGGCAGTGATGCCTTATCTACTATGAAAAATCATATAATATGATTATGTGTCTGTCATAATTCCATGTTTTATTCTTATTTTATTATTTCATGGATTATGTTCTTTATTTAATTATGATCCGTCTCTTATAAACTTCCAAATTTTATTTTGTGTTACATGCATATGATCTTTGATATGCAAGGTATGATATTCTATTTTCATGATCATGTTCTCATGCCCTTATGCTCATAATTATGCTTATATATTTAAATTTTTTATGCTTAATGATCATCTAATCTCACCCCTTTTTATATTTCCTACACCAGGTTATGAAGATATGTATTATGGTTGATGTGTCTAAGAATGGTTCAAGTAAAGAAGAACCCGGTGAGAGATAATGTCTCTCAATTATGTATCAATTTTTATGTTTCCATATTTCCAAAGGCACTAGACTAGTACGATATTTAGGCGTCTGTTTGTATAATGTTTTATGTATTGAAAAAAAAATTATATAATGTTAATGTATGTTAAGGATGGTTCACTATAAAACTCATGCTTTTACACTCTCTACAGCTCACCTAATTCTATGAGTCGCGATGTCGTCACAGTCTCACCATCGGGAAAATTAAGTCGAAGATGACACAAAAATATTAGTTCATATAAATACAATTATAATATAACATTAAATCCAATGAATTTTTTTCCCATATATGTTCCCATGCATTATACTTTTCTTCACTTGGCAGGTGTCTCTAGGAGACTGGTCTGATAGGAATGTTTTCAGAGTATTTAGAAAGCATGTCCATAAAAATTATATATTCCCACCCTATTTTTTCAATCATTTGGTTGTCCTTTTTGTACTCCACCATGATCTATGTGTGGTGGTTCTACACTGCACGCATGTGTGTATGCCCACACCTCTTATCAAAAGATCTAGTTGTTAAACAAAAAAAAATATTATATCAATACATCTTATAATGAATATAAATTATGGTAAAAAATTATAGGGTTCTATAAATATACCTAATGATGGATGATCAGTGGGTGACGTTAGATCCCCAGGCTCTGAAGTAACATCAACCTGTACATATGGAGTGGGTCCATATGAATTGTCGGGTTCCTTAGAATGTGTCAAAGAAGAATTCAAATACAGTTCAATTCAATATTAGATAATGAAACTCAAAGAAATTTGCAACAAGTAAATATTTAAAATGAAAATGATGGTTAAGTTGGATATAAAATACTTTCAATGAAAAGTAAATCAATTTAAATATTACCAACCTTAAAAACCCAAGTCGAGCTAAACTAAAATAACTGAGAACATAGATGGATGATTCTATATATTTCCCACTATAACTTTAGGTTCACAATAAACTCTAAAAATTAAAATATTGGAGTCATCATAAGTAATAAATGGATCGGGTCCAATGGGAGTAGGGGTGGTGTCAATTCCATCATAACCATAATCAAAAATATGTCTATAGATAACTTCAAGAATGACATAAAATTTTGGTCAAAGATAATCTTTCACAAAAAAACATATTTCTCTATTGATGCCAATACATATGGTTCATCAATAGAAAGAGTGGGATTCATGTCAATAAATCTAAATCCACAATCATCCAAAAATGTTTCATGCCTCATCGTCAAATCAAACCACTTTAATTTCATCATATTGACTCTACTAAGAGAGTAATAATCCAATATTAGTATTTTCGCTATGACTCCATAATAAGATAAATTTTCAAATCAAGGTCTAATATCTGATGCACTAGCATAAAGTTCTGTTATGGTAGTTACCATAACACCATCATTTTTTGTTCTCATGTTCATTGTTCATTCAATGATAATAAATCTATACCCATTGATCACAATAGATTTTCATTCAAGAACCATATAATTAGGACCAAAATCCAATGATCTTATTTCCTCGGATACAAAATTAGAAGTAAATCTCAATACATGAAATGTAAATAAATATTAAACTTAAAAAATATTTATTTTATTAATTTATTACAGTAATATTTCTACCTTCAATTTCAACCAAGCAGAAAACTATTTTCTATGAAAATTATCTCTCGTTATTAAAGATAAATAATGATGCTTTCTATTTATCATTTTTTTATGTTCACTACCAAAAAAATAAATAAATATTTTGATATATATGTAAAATTAAATGATATGATATAATACATACATGTTTAATTTACTTACTTTATGTAGACATCAAAAAATCATAGTTAAAAACACTATGTGATGCATCATCTCCTGCTCTTCAAGGATTAATGTGTTCAATGTATATGATCGAGGAATTCCCCCTATTTTGGGAAGTGATGAAAAAATGGGTTCAATTTTCTCATATTGTTCTTCTTTATTTCTCATTGGTTCATTCCATCTCTTAGTCAGATCATACAAATATATTGAATAGAAATCCATACATTCTTGATCCAGGTAACCTTTAATGGTAGAAAATTTGAGATGAAACTTGTTTTGAAAATAATACTTTAATGTGTACATATATATTTCAATTTGATACATTAAACAAAATGAAACAGATCCTTCAATAAGTATTTCAGTTGGAAGATGAATAGTTAGATGCAGGATGCATGTGAAAAATGATGGATGAAATATTTTCTCTAACTCACAAAAAAATTAATGGTGATTTTGTCAAAAAAAATTTAAAAAAAAGACTTTGAAAACTTCTTAGTATAAATATCTCCATAAAAATGGAACAATGGAATAACTGACACCCTTATATTATTGGAAAAAAATATTATAGATATCTATTGAAATCAACTTGTGTAGAAGGATGTGATAATCATGAGTCTTCAAAGATTTCATATTCAACACTCTTATGTTGATCCATTTTTATATGTTGCTTAAATAGCCATCAGGAACTTTAATATTATCTAGTAATTATATAAATTAGTCTATTTTTGTAGGTTTCATTACATAAGAAGCACACAAAACTTTTCATTTATTTTCACTGATACACATAGGATGAAATTCAGGTCTGATGCCCCAATCCACCCAGTCACACAAAGATCATAAACCATATTTTTTTATTTTCTTTAAAGTTTATAAGAATTGAAATAAATATTTCATATATATTCTTTTCAATATTAATTATGTCTAAGAAATTACATAAGAAATTGGTTGACCAATAAGTCAACTCAAAGAAGATATTTCTCTTCTTCCAATTATAAATTGTTTCAGTGGAAATATTAGTCTACTTTATAGATTTCATCTAACCCATCCTAAATGAAAAACTGAAATATTTCAATTTATTAAACATATTAGTTTCATACATATGCTGAGGTGGATTATCGGTCTATGTGGTACTGTCAAATCTTTGACGATTATTAATATATGGATAATCCATTGGAAAGAATCATTGTTTTCCCATAAAATAGAAACGATGAATATATTTAATTGTTTTGGGTCTTTTATTCTTCATACAAATATGACATGATATTTTTACCTTTTTTCTTCATCCATACATCATTTCATAAGAAGAAAAAATCATTTACCATGCACATATGTGCAGCACACATCTGAAATATGACTATTCAATATACATCATATGTGTGCACACCCACATTCCAAAGATGTTTCAACTCTTTTATTAAAGGTTGTAGGTATACATCTATATCATTTCCAGGATCAGAAGGTCCAAATATGAGTATACTCATGAAAGTAAAAGGTTTTTTCATACACATCCACAAAGGAAGGTTATAAATGTATATGAAAAATGGCCATATGTTGTGCGAAGTAAGCATCCTCCCAAACAAATTAAAACTATCACATGAAAGGACTAACCTCACATTACGCACATCAGCTGAAAAATCACGATATCAATAATCAAATTCCTGCTAAGAAAATCCATATGCAGGGTGAACCAACTCATCATTATTCTTCTTTCTCTTGGTATCATGACATCATATTTTTATTGATATTTCATCATACATGAAAAGACTCTGGAGTCTTAGGATCAATGGAAAGTGCTACATTACTTTCAATGGCATACAAGATGGTGTTCCATCAGCTTTTTTCTTCCATCAGAATATTCCATATTTTATAAAATCATTCTATTCAGCAGTTTCCTCCTAGAATAAGTTCTAATCTTTTGGAAAAGCATGAATTTTATTTTTTGAAAATCCAAGTTCCTCAATTAACTTTCATGCCATATAATGGTTTGAGTGAATATCTAAATCATATAAAAGTAAGTCCTTTAAAAAGATAAGAATTTAATTGATGGTAGTATTAGATATCTCATACATGGTTTTCCAATGAAATAATCAGATTAAAAATTCTATCTTTTTCATTTTACCATGTCACGAACTAGATATGGTCATCAACCAAACTGGTTCCCAAACTAGTCCATGGAAATACCCAAAGGGCATTCCCTATCCCCATGGGTTGGCACAAGTTTCTGGGTATCATAAACAAAGGTTTGGGGAATGATTTAACCAAGTTTAAAAACATTAAACAACCAATAATAATAAATAAACTGAATCTGAAAATTCAATCCAAACAAGCTTTAAAAAAATAATAATTGCATTACATAGTTTTAAAGAAATCCCAAGAGGGACACAACTAAAAAGGAGTAGTAATTCTGACTCAAAAATCACCACACAGCAAGGGTACATCACCCTCAAGCCATCTCCATAACTCTTCATCAAGAAAGTAAGATAACAACCCGAATTGTCATCTCTAAGGACCTTTCCCTTACTTGTGTCAAAAATTACCAAGTCTACTTACACCTAAATGTGTAAGTAGGGTGTGAACCTAAGACCAATAGGATTCCACCCAAAAATATTCCATGTGATAAATATTTTAAGAAAAAAATCTTGCATGTTTTCATAAATAGGAAATGCTAGTAATAATTTATAAGAGATACAACTTTAAATGAAAATATTTTTCAAGAGGGAAACTTTAAATAATGAACAATTTTATAGAAAATACACATGTTTCTTAAATTACCATCCAAACACACCATATGTCGATGGTAAGTACAATATAATCAATGACCACTAGTCACAGGAACACCCCTAGGCACTAGCTAGCTATGGGGCCCTAAGTACATTGTATCTCAGTGTAAAAGTAACCATAATCAATAACCTTCTCGTTAACAATCCATTATAAGGGGAGACCCCAATGGATTATTGGTTCCCAAACATCATTATAGTTTAGTTAGTGTTTTCATCATCAATCTTGCTATGTGAAACAAGGATGAGGCCACTACTGGATCACTAGCATACTAGTCCTAGTCCACCCACCTAGATACTCAGGCTTCCCTCTTTGTGATCAAACATGTTCCACCTGTTATAAAATACCATTTTTTATATAAAAATACCATTAATAAATCATACACACACCAAACAGTGCCCAACCATGTTTCTCACCCTTTATGTATTTCAATACACCATTTAAAATTTTCAAAAAACAATTTCAAGAAGTATAATTAGGCTTTGCACGTAAAATCCATTAAAAACCCATCTTTTAAGGCCAAATTCACACTAGTACCATACCAAAATAGAAATGGAATCCCTATAATCATTTAATAAACTAGTTCCAGGAATCATAAAATGACCTGAAATGATACAACATGGATTTCACATGGAAAACACTCATTTTCATACAAAAATGCTACTTTAAAATTAAACACTTAATCAATGATACCAAAAATAGTTTTCACACCACACACAATGGATGAGGAATATGATAAATAGGCTAATTAGGTAAGATAAATTTGTCAAATAATTTTTACACATGGAACCACCTACCTTGAATATCAAAAACCCCAAATCTTTGTGTGAAAATTCAATTGTACCATAACAGCACCACAAGTGGGGGAAAATAAACCCTAACCAAGAAGACTGAACAAAGAAACTTGATATTAAAACATAGTGATGAAATTCTAGCTATTGAAAAATTATAATTTCAAGGATTAGGGAAGAAACCCTAAGGAGAAGAAAGGAACAAGGAAGGAATTCACTTACTTATAGAATCTTAAAGTTTCCCCACTAAAAACCCCTTCAAAAATGGGTTCCAAGGAAGCTTGAGGGGGCTTGGAAGCCTTACATGGATAAAATGGTTGAATGGGGGAATAAAGGGATGCATTAGGTTTAATTATAGAAGGGAAAAATTGTAATAACAAAAAAAATATGACCTAGACACTGTGCACGGTTTGTCTGCACAGTTTAGTAAATTGTGCACCCAGTTTTAGCCACCCAAAAACCCTCATTTTCTCCCAAAATTCAAGTGAGAACCTTGGGGAAAATATGGGCTAAGAATAGAAGAGAAAAATACCTAAAAATAATCACACAAATGTGAAAATTCTCACCACTATGAAAACTTTCTACCACATAAATTCAACTTGAAACTTGATCGAAAAACAAGAATGGGTACTCTTGCTCAACCCACAACTTCCACTCCCATATCTCGTGCACATAATTATCATGCTTCAAAAGGACTCAGACCAATGGAATAGAATTTCCCTGAAGAACCTTCTCTTATGAATCCACTATTTTTACTGGTTGTTCAGACATTGATAAATCGGGAACTATCTCCAACTCTTCCCAATTAAACACATGAGGCAAATCCAGATAGTACTTCTTCAATTGGGAGACATGGAATACGTTATGAATTGATGTAAATTGATAGGGTATATCTAACCTATATTCCACCCTACCAATCTTCTCAATGATATTAAAAGGGTCGACATACCTTGGTGTAATCTTTCCCTATTTTCCCAAACAATGATGGCCCAAACGAGGTGTAAGAACCCAAACCTTCTTTTTAGGTATGTTTTCTTTTTCTGGTCATTTTTAGGAAAAGAGGAAAATCTGGAAATTTTCAAAGTACACGTCGTGTACTTTGATGTCGTGGAAGGTCGTGTGCTGGTTGTGTCCCGGCTACACACATGGTGTGTAGGGTTGATGAGGAGGATATTTAATGTGGTGTACGGAAAAGACTAGTACACATCGTGTACTCTAAAAGTAAACACCGTGTACTTTATTTTTTTTCATTAAACGGATCGGGGTCGCACCTAATCGACAAAATTGTCTTCTTCTCCAAGTTCTTCAACCGAGAGCGTCTCATATGACCGCAAACATCCTCTGATCCCCCAAGCCTCTGTCTATTTGCTGAATCGACCATTGTCAATTGCGTTGGAACCACAGCAGTGAGCTCTTCCTTCTTCTTGAGTTTCATTCCATGATTTCCCCTCTTTCTCAAGATATCGTGGGATGAACATTTTGTGCATTTTCATAGATCTATGATGTTCTAAGGAGAATAAAACCTCGTGGTTCAAGTATATTGATCTACTAGGATCGAGGTAGGTGGTTTGTTTCCTTACGTTGAATTTCATTGAGTTTTTGTGCAAAAGTGTCGAATTCCCATGTATCGGGTATCTCGGGTTAGGGTTTTGATCCTGTTTTATTATCCTCCATATATTTCTTGTATTCTTGAGGTTATTAGATAAATAATGATTTCTTGTTATCATGTTTGAGGATCACCCCATGGGTGTTTCCCTTGTTTTGGCTGTTTACCGCCGTTTGGCTTAGGTTGCCTATGAGGCATACCTCGTTGCATGATTTCCTGCCTTGATATAATTGATTACATGTATTGCCTGCTGTTTATATGCTTTTGATGAATTTTAGCTATTATCCAAGTAGTTTTTGAACTTACTAAAGGCTGCTGTCAGTCGATTACGCGCGATTAGACTGCTCAGGGCTGTGTGAACCTGGTGCGGTAGACTAAAGAGGGAATTAACGATTAAGGGCTTCCCTAGAGAGTCTGTTATAAATTATTATCGTTCACAGGACCTATAAGAATTAGACTTTGTGCTTCCTCAAAGTATCATTAGTTACGTATCGAGACTATATGTGGAATTAGACGTAAGTGCTTCCTCAGAGAGTCTATAGCTATCGTTACAAGACCATAGGGGAATTGATGGTGAGTGCTTCCCAGAGTGTTTGTGCCCTTGTATGATTACTTGACTATAGGGGTCTGCCAATATGAGCCACCCAGAGAGTCAATGTGAATATTTTTTGGTTTTTTGTGACGAGTCCACCAAGCCAAAGAACAATCTTGTGTTTTGTACTGCTTATAGTTTAGGTAGTCTGCTGAGATACATGTTGTGTTACTTGCTATGATTTGGGAATATAGAGTTGTTTATAGATTCCTTGGGTGATAATTAAATGACTGAATTAAATTTCTAAATAAATGTGAATGGATATTTTTAGTATTTTTTACTTTAGTGTACTCTTATTTCTTTGTTGCACTTATTTCATTTACTTCTGTTATATTGCTCACTGATAGTAGGGCACAGGTCTTGTGGTGGTTGCCTACTGGGATTAGTCTCACACCCTTTTTGGATCCTACTTTTTGGCCCAAACAGGTTATATGGTTGCAGGTGTGGATTGGGATTGTGGCCCTTCTACTTCAGGTACATGATTGTTGGTTGGAGCTGGAGAGCATAGGACCGAGCCTAGGCTTGCGATGCTGCTGGAGTTGCTGTTTACTTTTAGTACTTTGATCTCAGTTGTATTTCAGCACGTTGTTGTGTTATCTTATTTCCTTAGATACTTGTACCTGCTGTATCATTATCATCATTATTATATTATACATTGTTTCCTCTATTTAGTTCAATTATTATATGTTGTTTACTTCTTCTTCTATTGACTGTTATTTCATCTCCCTTATATACTCTACCAAATGAGGGCATAGTTTCCCCAATTACTCACCAAGGCCCTCGCTTCTAGTCGGAAGCCTCTGGCATTTGGGGAAATGTGCTTGAAGTCATTTGGTGAACCAGGTACGGGGCACCAGTTGAGTGGCTCCGGATTCAGGTCGTTACAAAGTGGTATTAGAGGGGTTTATTTTCTTTTTTGTTGACTTACTATTTAGCGACATTAGACAGGGATAGGAAATAATAGGTAAATGGTAAATAGCTATGCTCAGGAGTTCTAGAACTCGTGTACAGGGAAAAATCCAGGTTACCTTGAATATTGCAATTTTTGAGTTTTGAAAATGTTACAGTTTAAATGATTTCACCATTGGGTGGTGCACTTGTTTTGTGTTGTTACTGTTTATATGATTGTGGTTCTATTTTGTTGCAACCCGATGAGTTGAGGGTGTGCCATCTCATGCATCATATAGGCACTTGTTAGGAAATCACATGTCATGCATTTTTTCGTTCCATCTAGATTGCATTAGTAATTGCATGATGTTGTGATAGAATTTGTGACAGTCGATGCATGTTGTTGTGATAGCTGATGTAATAGAATACATGCTATGTTGATAGGGTATCATTTGTTTAGAGCATCTTTATCATAGACGCCAAACTTTGGTCTTAGAGGTGTTATGGGCCCTCGAGGATCGGAATTTGGTGGATCATGAGTTTGTTATACTGTTTACTTGTTATATGCATTATTATGATGCCAAGCTTTGATTTATGGGGAGTATGGGCCCCCACAGATTGGAATTTTGCACCTTAACACTTGTCTTTCTGTGTTTTCTGTGCTCTGGTGCAGTTCTGAGGCTACTGTCCGGAAAAACCCAGAATACACGGCGTGTACTTCATGAATACACACCGTGTAGTTTTTAGCCGTGTCACTGACTGTGTGGGCAGGGACACGGGGTTATGAAAGTTCTTATAAGAACACGTTGTGTACTCGTTTACATGCCAGGTAGTACGACTTGGGTATCCATCCATGTCACGAACAACACGGGTCGGGGATTTCCTTCAAGTACATGTCGTGTCCATCTGGAACATGCCGTGTAGGGTTGGTAGTGTGTTAGGCCATGTCACTAACAACACGAGCCAGGTAAGGCATGTCTAGTACACGCTGTGTCATCCTTGAACACACCGTGTAGTTTTTTCTTAGAGGAGTCATGTGACCTAGCTGTGTAGCTAAATATGTGGGTTGGGAAAGCCACAGGGAAACACATCGTGTACCATGTTGACATGTCGTGTAGTAGTGGTCCGTGTACCAGTCTGTGTGACTAACAACATAGACAAGGGAAAGATCTTAAGGAAACGTCGTGTAGTGGACAAACACGCCATGTAGTTCCTACTGGGACAGTCCGTGTTCCTAGCCATGTGGGAGTAATCGGGTAGGAAGAAAAACGGTTAGTACACTCCTTGTAGTTAGAGAACACGCCGTGTAGCTGGGTGGTTTACACAGCCATGTATGGCCATGGTACACGCCAGGGTAAAATTTCAGGAAACACACTGTGTAGTGGTACTACACACCGTGTAGTCATGTTTTTCAAAAAAATTAGTGTTTTACTCTCCTGTTCTGTTTTACTCTCTTAAGTTGCAACTGTGTTCGTCTTTAATAAACGTGTGCTTGTGACCTTGCAGACTCATGGCACCAAGACGTCCTCTTGTTGCACGGCAGGAATCAGGCAGTGACCGTACGCATGATACGGTAGATCAGGGACTACCAGTAATTCCGCCTATCGTTCCGGATATGGCACCTGCAGTAATTCCAGACACTGGTGTCGATGCTCAGTTCAGAGAAGGTTTAATGAGATTCATGCAGACCTTCCAGGGAGCTCAGCATCCTACCCCATCTATGGTAGAGCTGACGTGGGTTTTTCAGCAGCAGCATCCTCCCAGGTTCATAGGGGATGAAGGACCATAGGCTATGGAGTCATGGATAGAATCCATGATATCTATCTTCGAGCACCTGGAGACGCCTCCGGATAGGAGAGTGAATCTCATGACTTATATGCTGTTAGAATCCTCCAAGAGATGGTTGGATGTGGTTTCACAGACAGGGCGCCAACAGGCTATGGCTTGGGACGAGTTTCAGCGTACATTCTACGACTACTTCTACCCAGCGATGCTGAGGGATAAAAGAGCTAGATAGTTCATGAACCTTCAATAGGGTACTCTCATAGTTATGTATTATTCCTCTAGCTTCATAGAGTTACAGCATTTAACTCCTGTTCTGGGGAATGACGAGCTGTTTTTAGTGAGGAAGTTTGAGGAAGGCCTCAGAACGGACATCAGATCGTAGGTTAATGTCTTCCAGTTGACTTCTATTACTCTAATAGTAAAACAGGCGCTTATCACAGAGAGAAAACTGAGGGATACTGGAGCTGTGGACCAGGGCGGTTCAGCTTCTAGGGTTGATTCGTTTTAGGTAGACAACAGGAAGCGCCACCGAGAGTCTACACGAGGTGACTTGAGGAAGAAAGGTATTCCTTCTGGTAGAAGATATTTTCCTTCTAGCAACCAAGTGGTGTGCTATCAGTGTGGTAAAAATGGGCATAAGAAGCCTCAGTGCCCGAGAGACCTTGTGGAGTGCTGATCATGCGGCAAGATGGGTCATATGCAATGTTTCTGCAAGGTTATTCTTCCAGTAGCTGGTGAAGGAGGATCAGTTTTGACTTCGCGCACAGGAGCAGGATTACCAGTTCCGCAGTAAACTAGGGGCTGGAGTTCTTCAGGTCTTTCAGGCCAGGGTAGAGGACATGGACGTAGTGGTCAGGCTCAGGGAGGGTTAGCACAGGGATCTCAGACTACTACACAGGGCCACGGTGCAGGCCAGACTTTTGCAGTAGAGCAGATCCATCAGTAGCAGGATCATGGACCCTCTACAGTTCGAGGTACGATTTTAGTAGCCTCAGTTTTATCCTATGCACTTTTTGATACATGATCTTCTCATAGCTTTATTTTTTTGCATACTGTGGAAATCCTTATACTTTCTATTTATACTTCTGAGGACATGTTGACACTAGACACACCGTTGGGGACTAGAAAAGCTATTGTACGTCAGTTCAAGGAGTGCCCTCTAGAGGTGGATGGGTATCACTTTCTATGGGACCTCTATGTCCTAGAGATGGCAAGTTATGACGTCATTCTAGGAATGTACTGACTCATTCCCTTCCGGTCATTCGTCGACTATTATCACCGCAGGGTGAGTTTCATATCACCGGAGGGTGAATCTTTTCTTCATAAGGGCGAGTGGGATGTCCAGGCAAGCAGAGAAGGACCAGAGCATCATGGGATAAACAGAGTTACAGCTCAGATTTCCAGCTTATATCTGGATGACCAGGGGACTTCTCAGAGGGATTTTCCTCCAGTGGTTAATCTCTTTCTAGATGTCTTTCTAGAAGACTTTTCAAGTTTTCCTCCAGAGCGTGAGGTAGAATTTTCTATTGAGCTTATTCCAAGAGTGGAACTGGTGTCCATTACTCCTTATAGGATGGCTAAACCTGAGTTGTAGGAGCTCAAGAAGAAGTTGGAGTAGTTGCAGGTAAAGGGTTTCATCCGACCCAGTACTTCTCCTTGGGGTTTTTATGTCCTGTTTACGAAGAAGGCAGATGGAACCCTTAGGCTTTGTGTGGATTATCAGAAGTTGAACTAGTTGACGGTCAAGAACTAATATCCATTGCCACAGATAGATGATCTCTTTGACCAGCTTTGAGAAGCCAGAGTGTTCTCGAAGATCTAATTGAGATCCGACTACCATCAGTTGCATGTCAGACCATATGATATACCTCTTACAGCCTTCTGGAGCAGGTATGGTCTGTATTAGTATTTGGTTATGCCATTCGGTCTCACGAACGCACCAGTAGTTTTCATAGCACTGATGAACAGAGTTTTCCATCCTTACTTAGATTCTTTCGTGGTTGTTTTTGTAGACGATATTTTGGTGTACTCTCACACTCGACACGACCATGCTACCCATCTTGAGATCATTTTGATTACACTAAGGGAGCATCAGTTATATGCTAAGCTCTCAAAGTGACACTTTTGGATAGACGAGATTCACTTCCTAGGTCATGTCATCTCAGAGATAGGAGTATCAGTAGACCCAGAGAAGGTGATAGCAGTAGTTACTTGGGAGCAGCTGAAGAATGTATTCTAGGTACAAAGTTTCTTAGGGTTGGCTGGTTACTACTGCTGATTTATACAGGACTTCTCACGCTTAACAGCGCCATTTACGGGCTTGACTAAGAAGGGGTGAAGTATGTTTGGTCAGATGCCTGCGATTCATCCTTTCAGGAGCTGAAGGGGAGATTTAATTCAACACCGATTCTAGTTTTCCCAGAGCCAGGCAAGAGTTATGCAGCTTTCTGTGATGTATCTAGCATTAGCCTTGGAGCAGTGCTTATGGAGGAGGATTATATTGTTGCGTACGGATCTCAGAAGTTGAGGCCACATGAGAGGAACTATCCTACGCATGACCTGAAGTTGGCTGTCGTCGTTCATGCTTTGCATTTTTTGTGACATTATCTTCTGGGAGAGCATTTTCTAGTATATACTGACCAAAAGAGCCTCAAATATATCTTCACGCATCGTGACTTGAATCTGAGACAGCAGATGTGGGTTGAGTACCTAAAGTCTTTTGATTTCGAGATTGCTTATACGCCTGGGAAGGGAAACACTGTGGAAGACGCACTGAGCAGGAGGACACAGATACAGGCAGTTCAGGAGGCCAGTAGCGAGTGGCAGCTTATGGATCTGTTCTCTGAAATGCATTTGGAGGTGCATGATAGATAGGGTCAGACTTTTCTTTTCTTTTTTGTAGCTGCTACTTCTACCCTTCTTGACCAAGTTCGAATGAGGTAGCTATCATATTCTGAAGGCCTAGTCCTATGGGAAAGAGTGTCAGGAGAGGACCCTCTTCTCTAATGGACCGTAGGCAAGGATGAGATCTTATGTTTCCAGAGATGCGTATGGGTGCCAGCAGATATATGTGAGGAGTTGATGCGAGACTTTCATTCCTCAGTTTGGGCAGTTCATCCTGGCATCACCAAGATGTATCGTGATCTACACCACTAGTATTGGTGGCCAGGTATGAAGAGAGATGTTGCTGGTTTTTTCATGAGATGTTCCATCTGTCAGCAGGTGAAGGTGGAGCACCAGCGACCAGCAGGGATTTTACAGCAGCTACCCATTCCCGAGTGGAAGTGGAATGATGTCGCAATGGACTTCATGATAGGGTTACCAAGATCACCTCGAGGGAATGATGCGGTATGGGTTGTCATTGATAGGCTCACGAAGGTTTCTCACTTCTTGCCAATTAAGTAGACCTTTAGTGTTGATGAACTTGGACAGTTGTACATCCGTGAGGTTGTACAATTGCATGGGGTTCCGAGTACTATCATTTCAAATAGGGACGCACGCTTTACATCGAATTTCTAGCAAGGGTTACAGAGGGCTTTGGGTACACAGGTACTTCTGAGTACATCTTACCATCCCCAGACAGATGTCTAGTCAGAGCGCATGATATAGGTTCTAGAGTACATGCTGCGAGCATGCGTCCTTGATTTTAGAGGTTCTTGGGAGAAACATATACCTCTAGTGGAGTTTTCCTACAATAATAGTTTTCAAGAAACTATTCATATAGAACCTTACGAGGCTTTGTACGGTAGGTCGTGCTGATCACCCTTGTGTTGGCTGGAGGCAGGAGAGGCAGCTATGCTGGGACCTTGTCTTGTTCAAGAGACCACAGAACAGGTGGACTTGATTCTGAAAATGATGGCTACTGCACAATCTCAATAGAAATCATATGTTGATCAGTTGAGACGACCTTTGGAGTTCAAGATCTGAGATCAGTTTTTCCTATGTGTTACCCCAAGGTTGGGACACAAGAGGATTCGGAGGCAGGGTAAGCTTTCACCGAGATACGTCGGGCCGTTTGAGGTTCTGGAAAGAGTCGGGCTGGTTGCTTACAGGTTGCAGTTACCCCAGAGATACCAGGATATGCACGACGACTTCCATGTTTCTCAGATTCGACGCTATTTCTCAGACCTGTCTTATATTTTTTAACCTGAGGAGGTTGAGCTAGAGCAGGATGCATCTTTCGAGGATCATCCGATCTAGATTTTTGATCGTAGTACAAAGGTTATCTATGGCTGGTCTATTCCTCTGGTACGGGTGCTATGGCAGCACGGGTGATTACAGGACGACACTTGGGAGAGGGAGACCGATATGTGATCACAGTGGCTAGAGTTTTTCAAGGTTTCTTCATCGCTATTCATTTGAGAATGGTATGTGGTACTCATCTTAATCTGCATCCCCAAAGCCTTCTGAAGGACTTCCCAAAATTGAGAGGTAAAATGGGGGTCCCTATCTGAGACAACTTCTGACAGAACACCATGAATCCTTACCACCTCTTGAATATACAATCGGCACAACTCATCAACTTTAGTTGTATCTCTGGTCAGAATGAAGTGGGATTATTTGGTCATACAATCAATCACTACCCAAATATTTCTCTTACCCTGAGATTTATGAGGTAATATGAAAATGGAATCCATGGTGACCTTATCCCACTTCTAGGTGGGAATAGGTAATAGCTGAAGCAAACTAGAGGTCCTTTTATGCTCTGCTTTTACCGGCTGGCATTTATAGCATCTCGACACAAAGTTAGTTATGTATCATCTCATACCTGGCCACCAGAACTACCAATGCACATCATAAAACATTTTGGTAGCTCAAGTATGAACAGACCATCAATATTGGTGGCTATCCTATATCACTACCTTCCTTATAGAAAACAGTACCATTGAACATCCCTTAAAGTACAATATACCCTCAATAGACGAAGACCAATTAGAAGACATATCCCCACCATGAAAACACTACATAGACCACTAACACAACTCATCACTAGTATTATCCCACTGAATCAAATGTAAAAGATAAGGAGTCAATTGAACGCTCACCAAGAACACACCTCCACTGTGTTCCTTAGTCTCCATATGCATCTGAGCAAAGAGTCCCACCAGAGTCCACTCATCACTAGACTTCCTCAAATCCTGCACTGGTCCTTTTCTGCTCAAGGCGTCAGCCACCACATTACCCTTTCTCTAGGTATAGATGATATCAAAGTTGAACCCCTAAAAATACTCAATCCAACAGTGCTACTTCAGATTAATATCCTTCTATGAGAATATGTGGTGTCACGAACCATCCCAAGTCAACCCTAAACTGGTCACCCGAACCGGTCTACAGCATGGCCCAAAGGGCGTTCCTGATCCCCATAGGCTGGAAACTAGTGTCTAGAATCATTAGAGAACACAAGGTAATTATTTATCTCAATAAATAAACAATAACCAATAGCAAAAAGAAACCAAAAATATCACTATATATAAATAAAATTGAACCAAACATCATTTGTACAAGAAATTGAAAGTACAATTGAACAATAAAACTCAACTGACCATACCTGACAACCAAACTTACTCCATGTGAACCTTCTGTTCACTCTCCAACACAACAATCACATGTCTCTCAAGGTGGTCAAACTCAATCTGAAACCTACACAAGGACAAAAACAGAAAAAAACTATAGGTGTGAGTATTAAAACTCAGTAGGCTATCCTGATAATCTATTCCCAATGCACATCCTTTAAAATAAAACAAACATCCATTTAAATTTTGAACAAAAATATATAAAAGTATGTTTTCACAATAATATTAAATGCTATAAACATTATAAGACAAAATTCTTGCAATTTTTCATAAATAGAAAATGCTAGTAACAAAATTTAAGGGATGCATCTTTAGATGAAAACCATTTTTAAGAGGAAAACTGTAAAGACCCGCAAATTTCAAGGAAATTTTTTTTCTTAATTTTCTTGGGAATTTTACAAGAGCGCAGCTTCAGACGGCACCTGATTCCGAGGCCTGGTGTGCCCGGAATCAATTTCCGAAGTTTGGCTCGGGTACGTTCAGTGAACGGACGAGCGGGTCTTTCTATCTTTTGAACCGGTGCCCGGAATCGAATTCTGAGGACACCGATGAAATCGCAGCGCCGGTATTTGCTTAGAAACGCCTCTTCCGGAGTTGCGTTTGCTCAGACGTGGTTTTTAAATTTTGGGACTTTAAGTCAGAAATAAAATAAAGTTTGTGCGACAACTTTATTTTATTTCACTTAAGCTGCTTGGAAGTCACTTGGAAGCCACTTGAACTGAGTTAAAGCGGATAGGGTGCTATCCGGAAATATCCTACCCCTTGTTAGGATATTTGTGCAGTGGGGCCCGCACGAGCCCCGCCGTTTCTTTCGCTAAGTAACGCACCCGCGAAAACCCGTCAAAGTAACTGAAAAGTCAACCGACGCGTTTTCTTTAATTCTTAACAGACCATTTAATTGAGCGGTTTATTTCGTGAATTAAATGGGCTGTTTCGCTCATTGAATTAATTCAACGAACTGATGGGTCATTACTTACGCTTTTGTGTTTGTTGGCATGTTTATAAAATAAGACCAACCTAAAAATCCTTTGAAAGGATTTGAGAGGATCCCTGATTCTTCAGCTCCTCCGCGAAGAACGCGAAGAACGCGAAGAACACGAAGAACGCGAAGAACGCCGGCGACCAGAATTCGACGACGCACACCGTAATCTGCGACGTCGACGAGCTCTACCCGCGACGTTCTTCGGCGACGCCTCTTCTTCCGCGGCCGATCCTCGTTCGGCAACTAAGGTGAGAATCGGATCGTTAATTCTCCCTTTTTTTTTAAATTTTCAATGACAACGGATTTAATTAATTAAATCTGTTTGATCTTGATCCGGAGATTGGCGACGCGACGCCGGATACCGCGACGACGCGACGACCTCCTTCTTCCGCGACGAGCGATTCCGCGACGACCTCACATCCGACGGCGACATCAAGGTAATGGTTGTTGGAATTCTTTTATTCCCCGTGTTTATTCTTTTAAAGTAAAGAACATGATCTCCGACAATTTTAATTTATTTAAAGTTGTTGTTGATTATTATCTTTTCCTCCCGTTGTTTATGACTAACGCGGAGGGTGCGGGTCTAACGAACAAGACCCGGCAACCCTCCGCCGATCTCTTTTGTTGTGCGGATATGGCGGACGACGACGAACCGCGCGGCAGGGGCAATCTGTTGATCCCGCAGTGAAGGTCGGCCCCCGGGAGGAGCAACGGCGCAGACGGGAGGCAAAACGGGCCACCGGAGCAACTCCGGCGGCCCGCGGAAGGCGGCGGCGGCGCGGGTCGCCGGCGCGGCGGCGCCGGCGGCCGGAGGCGGCGGCACCCGGCGCGCCGCCGTGGAGAAGATCCGCCGCGGCTGAAGCCACGGCGGCGGCGGCCGGTTCCGCGGCCGCGCGGAACCGGGGAGGGACGCGGCGGCCCGGCCGCGTCCGCGTGACAGGCGGCCCCCCCGCGGGGCCGCGTTTCCTTCAAGCCGCGGGTCAAACCCGCGGCAGCTCTTCGGCCGCTCGGCCGAAGCCGAGCCGGCCGGTCCGGTCGGCCGGGCCGCGCCCAGGCCAGACCGGACCCGGCCTAGCCGGGTCGGGCCGGGTCGGGCCGACCCGGTTCGGCCAACCCAGGGGGGGTTCGGGCCGGGTCGCCCCGGGCCCAGAACCCCCGTTTTCGGGCCTTCTTCGGTCTTTTGCCCATATCTTGGGCCTGGGACCTCCTATTGACGAACCGTCAGCGGCTACGCGATCCTTGGATCGAGACGGTCGTTTCGGTATATTATACTCAAGGTTTCGGAAGACTTTGGGTTCGGCCGGGTTGGTTCGTACACGAAACCAACCGGGCCCTCGGAGCGGAAACGCTCATAACTTGAGCTACGGACGTCCGATCGACGTACCGTCAGCTGTGGTAGTTTCCTCTAAGTGAGACGGAACTTTTGGCATACTCCGCCCGAGGATCGGATACAGGCGGAGTACGGTTGGGTTGGTTTTGCCCTAAAAACCAACCGGGCCCCTGGGACGAAAATGCCAATAACTCTCAGACCGGGCGTCCGATTGACGCGCCGTCTGTTGCGTTGAGATCCTGTTGTCGATACAGAACTTTTGGATACATCAACTTCGGACTACGTGTCAGTTGATGTATCATCCTCTCGGCTCGTGGAGCGGACCCTCCTAAACGAGCTCGCTATGTGCGGGAACCCTAGCGCTGGCTGCGACGACGACAGAGCAGAGATCCTCCGTGGACTGCGACGACGGAAGAGCAGAGATCCTTCGTGGACTGCGGCGACGACTGTGCAGAGATCCTCAGTGGACTGCGTCGACTACTGCACTCAGCGATCCTACGTGGATCAGTGCTACAGGTTCTGTGTGAGCCCGATCCTACGTGGGTCCTTACTACCGGTTTTGTGTGAGCCACTGCCTACAGGTTCTGTGTGAGCCCGATCCTGAGTGGGTCTTTTGCGGGGGTTAGTACCTATCGATCCTTCATGGGTCCGACGACTTAGATGGATCAGTGATCATCTTTGACGTCATCTGAAAAAGTATACCTGGTTGAGCTGAATCTTATGTTACTCTCCTTTGTGGTTTGTGTTGAACTATCCTTTGTGGATTTACTGTTTACTCTCCTTGTGGATTTGAGTCTTGCTTTCCTGCGTGGATTGAGTTGTTCTTGAGCTCGTGAGCAGAGCTAGAATTGGGGACTTAGGTATATGTATGGGCATATACCTAAGTCGAGTCAGATGTTACTTCGTGATTGCATCTTTCTTTTGTGCTATATCCTTTGTGGATTTCGGGAGACCTTCGGGGGGTCTCGGGGTCCTTACTGAGTAGCTTATACTCACCCCTGCACGGGCTATGTCCGCACCTTGTTGTGTTGGATGCAGACGACGGACAGCACTGATCTCGGTTGGGGCGTGGAGCAGGACGGTACCTGGAGGTGGACCACTGGGCGGGACGTGCTCGGAGCGGACGTGGGACCCGAGGAGCCTGGAGGTTATCTGTACCCACCCTTCAGGTGGGATTGCCAGTGGACGACACGAGGCCGCCGTCTTTTCTTCATTTGCTGTTCTTTACTTTTTCAGTTGTACTTTACAGTTGGGCTTGTATTTCCGGCCCCCTTTACTTTTCTGCACCTTGTAGTTACTTTCCGCTTGCTGACTCTGTGGTGGTTGTTACTTTTAAAGGCAATGCCTTCCCTGTTTACCGGGATTTTACGCCTTGGTGCTAGTCGCCAGCCCCTGGCCTATGGAAGGCGGGCTTGGGGTAGTCACGGCACGGGCCCCGAGGTCGGGTCGTGACAAAAACTTTAAATAATGAACACTATTAAAGAAAAAACAATTGCTTCTAAAATTACCGACCAAACACACCTTATGCCGATGCTAAGTACAATATAACCAATGAGCACTAGTCACTGGAAACACCCCTATGCACTAGAAAACTGTGGGGCCCTAGGTACATCGTATCTCAGTGTAAAAATAATCATAACCAATAACCTTGTCATGCATGATCCACTAGGAGGGGAAACCCCAATGTCCTAGTGGTCCCCAAACATTATCATAGTTTAGTAAGTGTTTTCATCGTCAATCTTGATAAGTAAAATAGGGATGAGGCCACTACTTTATCACTAGCATACTAGTCTAATTTTTCCAACCTAAATACTCAGGCTTCCCTTTTCATGCTCAATCTAGTTTCACAAGTCACGTAATACCACTTTCACATTAAATTTTCATTTGAACATCCTACACAAAGATACCAAACGGGACTTTAAACATTTTACTAAACCAAATTTTATCAAAGCCACAAATTCCACTTTTCATAAAGAGGTGAAAATACAAAATTTTCAGCATTAAAAAATGGTAAAATCCTCAAAAGTTATTCATATTACACATTCAATACACAATCATTTTTACACAAATTCCAAAAATCCATTTATCGACTACTCATGCCAAAACACTTTAAAAACCAACACACCTTCTTTATAAAAACCAAAACCACTTTGGAAACCCATAAAATGACCTCAAAATGTAATTTTTCATGATTTTAACACTTTAATGAATTCAAAAAAAATCATTTTTCATCACGTTTAGTACATAAAATCCAATCGGGCACTTTACCGAAAATAAGGCATGAAATATTTAATAAAACAATTCCCATTTGGCACTTAACTAGGTAAAAAACACTAATTTCATGCCATAAACATATTTAAACTTAAAAAACAAGTACTAAACATCACAAAACACATGTGAAAACCAATGGAACAATTTATTAAACAGGCTTTGTGCACATTTATAACAAAACAATATGATTTTTCACAAAACAAGGCATAAATGACCATTTTGGAAACCAAATAAATTATCCAAATGTTTCAAAAAAATACTTAACATATTTATAAGGTCAAAATAGTAATAAAATTATTAAACATAAATTATAAAGTCAAGTTCTTGGGGGAATTTACCTCAAAACAATGGTGGAATGGAAACGAATGCCCAAAAACCTTCCACGAGGGTTTTAAAACCCTAAATCTTGGAAGACCAGATCTAAACGAACAAAACCCCCATCAATATCATGTGAAAACAAAACCCTAGGTTAAGAATTACTAGGGGAGAAGATAAATCCAAAAAAAATGAAATAAAAAGGAAGAGGGAAGAGGAAGAAGAAAGATTTGATGAAGAAATTAAGAATAACCACTAACATTTGGTGAGAAATCGCCCAAAAAGTGGACCAAAACGAAAGATAATGAAGGGGGAACCTTGTGGTTAACAGCCAATACCTAGGGATTCAAAATATAGTTAAAATCACCTAAAATGGATTTTTAGATTAAAATTTATTAATCCCACAATGGGTTGTATGGTTTTATTGCACGGTTTTGTAAACCGTGTGCAAATCATGCGAATGCTACTAAAAAAATATGAAACTTTGTAGGTTTAAGTAGAACGGTTTTGAAAAAACGTTCTCAAATCGTGCAACCGAAAAAATCAGACAAAAATCATCAAATGACAACCCAAACACTAGGGGAGACCCACCCAATGATCCTTGAATGATTTAAACACAATATAGTGACATCGTGGGTGTCATAAACTCTACACCATGAAACTTTATACCAACACAAACCAAGTGAAAAACACAGGGAAAAAACTAGACAAGGAAACACTTCAAAACTCAACACCCATCACACTTAGAACCTGAGAAAAATACCAGGATTCCCATCAAACCATATCATAAGCCAAAAATTTAAAAAACGGGTGTGATAATTCTCCCTACCATTAACGTTTTCCGCCCTCAGAAAGCCACAATAATTTCTAGTTAATTGATCAATGTATTAGTATTCAATATCAACATAATCCAAACTATTAATCCAATGACATTTCAACCACCCTTAATGGAACTAAAACCTCTTTCCTAAGATAAAACAATAACTCACAACCACTTCCCGAGAATCAATGGAAGGATTAATCCATTACATCCACAACCAAGCCAAGAACCATATTTTCAGTATTTCTCCCAAGATCCCAACAATCACCCAAACTAAATAGCACTCACCAAGGTCAATTATTTTAAGGGAGGCCGGAACAGACTCCCCGCCATTAGAAAACAATTATCACTCGAAAAATCCTTAAAATGGATGTCTATGAGATCTATGGTGGGTCTCCCCAACATTAAGACCCCACAAACAACGATTAAATGAGAATTAAACATGAATAAAAAATCAGGACTTTTTCCACATAGGCCAACCCAAAAATCCCTTACAACAACCTTTCATCCCAAACCAAGAAGAATGCAACAAGAGAAACTACCCACTCCCAAACATAGTGGACAAGAACTGAATCAAAACTTACCACACGGACCCAAAACCCCCACCACACAGGGCGAGGAGGGAGAGTCCCAATGATCATACTATTGAAACCAAAACTGAAAACTACACACCACTCTTCACCTATGGATGGATAAAATCAAAAACTGCACCCAATTCACATGGACAGTCCACCCAAGGACACTGATCAGAAACTTTCATTTCAGAAATCACATTCACATAAATTGTGTGAGGGATATGTCCACCATGTTATTTTCCATCATATGAAATTTACATTGACAAAAAACCACAATATAAAATGCCAAAACATCTTCACCACAACAATGGAGGCACAAACTTAACCAGACTTCTCACACCACTGGTATTCCTGACTACATGTCAGCTTCACTCTGAGACCTATAGATAGAGATTTGATGGTTGAATCATCTATTTTCTCATAGTCAAGATCTATTAATCCCTAACTAAAACTATTTATCGCAGTTCCACATGGGCCACCTAACACTCCAAGATAGAAACAACGTATTGTGATGCACCACAAAACTGACTTCCCCAAAAAGCACACCTTTATCCAAATAGGAAGACATAGATACACAACACCATTCTACCTCACTCCAAATGATGAGAATAATGGACAGTGAACATGGTGAAACACCACAAAATTACCGATAACAACCACCATTATAGATAGGATCACTATAATAGGAAGGCACTTTAAATCGATCCCAAATAGCTCTTTATTCCAACAAATGGACTAAGGAATCATTTTAATAGGTGGAGTTAACCTTTGAAATTAATCCTTAGGTTGATCAACTATAAATATTTACAATAGATAACTATCCATATCCACATAACAACATCTAACAAATATTTAGAAACCCACTGGATATTGCTCTAAAACAGAGCCACCAATAAGATTCTGTATCAAGACACAAAAAGAGTATCACTTCCAGATCACGAGGAATCATACCAAACAAAAAAAACTTATAAGAAATAGAAAACCAATCCACACAACCATTGGTTTACAAAACACCAAAATTTTAAAACTTAAAACACTTTTGAAAAACAAATAAACTTGGTGGATTTTCACACTGACCAATGGTGTTTCATCGAGTCTCACTCACATGAATATTTTTATACCACTCGGGAACCCATCAAATCATTTCATAACAGACATACATCCACACTCCCATATACCACCTTGCATGTGAGTACCCATGAACTCACCAAAGCCTAAAACAAACATCCTAATTTTTTAATCCAAATCATTTAAGCCATTTCAAAAATCAGGTACCTTCCAAAATTGAACAAACCACCAAGTCAAAAATCATTTTTAGATTCCCACACAACAAACCATTTTACCATTCTTGAAAAAGAAACCACATATATTTAAATTAAAATCCTCTCCATTTATTAAAAACATTTTTCATCAATTCAATGAGACACATTTCACCGAAACCATCTATTTAAAACTCATTTATTTTTCATTCAAATAATTTCTAAATAAAACATTTTATTCCAAACATCCCTTTCTCATTTTCAAAAATTCACCAAAGCCTCTTTCTATAATTTGACATCCAAAAAGGCCAAAACCCTTTTCAAAAAAAACACTAAACACTTAAAACCAATTTCTAAAACCAATTCATTAGATTCAAACACTTTTTAACAGCCCAACACATCCCATTTAAAACAAAGTTTCCAAAACTCACCTTAAAATAAATTATAAAAAATCATTTTCCACTTTTCAAAATCCAACCATTCCATTAAAACCCATTTTTCACAATTCTCACACAAGTATTTTCCAAATAATTTTTTTTAGAATTCAATAAAGGCCCAAGAGATCCAAAAAAGGGAACTAGTGTCAGTGGGTGATTTGACCATATGGTTGGAGGCCATATTTCAAACACACCACCAACATAGAGAGCCTTATTAGGACCATGCCCCAGCTACACAAGGCTTGACATGCCCTGTGATCTCACAGAGACCATTAGTCCAACTCCTCTTATTATATCCCAATCACTAAACAATCCCTAAGGACCAAAGAAACTAAAGAAATCAGACTTCACATGGAAACCTGAGGATCGGAACGAGCAAGAGTTCGCGATTCTCTTCCCACTCCTACCCCTCAAGTATGGAAAATACTACTCCATCTACCTTGACATCCCCAAATAACACAGGGTGCTCTGAAAACCAAGGTCCTTAAAAGAGTCGACCTACTTGGATACCATTTTTTCACGAACTAGCCCAAGTCGACCCTGAAACGATCACCTGAGTTAGTCTGCGTCATGGCCCAAAGCGCGTTCCCAATCTCCATAGGCTAGAAACTAGTGTCATCCATCATTATAGAACACAAGGGAATGATTTGTCTCAATAAATAAATAATAACCAATAATGAAAAGAAACCAAACAGCTCACTATATATAAATAAAATTGAACCGAACGTCATTTGAACAAAAAACTAAATGTACAACTGAACAATACAACTCAATCGACCAGACCTGATGACCAAACTTACTCCATGTGAATTCATTGTTCACTCTCTAAAAAAATGATCGCATGTTTTTCAAGATGATCAAACTCAAGCCAAAACTTTCACAAGGGCTAAAAATAGAAAAGAACTATAGGCATGAGTATTAAAACTCGATAGGTTATCCCGATAATCTATTCCCAATTAACATACTTTAAAATAAAAGAAACGTCTATTTCAAGTTTGAACTAAAATATATAAAATTATGTTTTCCCAATAATATTTTATGTTGTAAACATTATAAGACAGAATTATTACAAGTTTTCATAAACAAGAAATGCTATTAACAAATTTTAAGGTATGAAACTTTAGATGAAAACCATAAATAAGAGGAAAACTTTAAAGAATGAATGCTTTTAAAGAAAACACACTTGTTTCTAATATTACCAACCAAACACACCATATGATAACGGTAAGTACAATATAACCAATGATCACTAGTCATGGGAAACACCCCTAAAAACTATATAATTGTGGGGCCCTAGGTACATCATATCCCAATGTAAAAGTAACCATAACCAATAATCTTCTCATGAATGAGCCACCAGGAGAGGAAACCCCAATGGACTAGTGGTCCCCAAACATCATCATATTTTAGTTAGTGTTGTCATCATCAACCTTTATAAGTGAAACAGGGATGAGGCCACTAACATATCACTAGAATACTATTCCTAGTCTACCCACCTAGATAATTGAACTGCCATTTTTATGCTCAATCCAATTTCGCAAGTCGCATAATACCACTTTTATATTCAAATTTCATTTGAACATCATGCACAAAGATGCCAAAAGGGCCTTTAATCATTTAAACAAACCAAATTTTATCAAATCCACAAATTCCACTTTTCATAAAAAGGTGAAAACACACCATTTTTAGCATCAAAAAAATTTTAAACACCACAAAAATATTCAGATTACACATTCAATACACAACCATTTTTACACAAATTCCAAACGGCCATTTATCAGCTACTCAAGCCAAAACACTTTAAAATCCAACGCACCTTATTTATAAAAACCAAAAAAACTTTGGAAACCCACAAAATTACCTCAAAATGTAATTTCTCATACTTCAAAAACTTTAATAAATTCAAAAAAATCATTTTGAATCACGATTAGCACATAAAAGCCAACCAGACACTTTACCGAAAACAAGGCATGCAATATTTAATAAAACAATTCCCATTTAGCACTTAACAAAGTACAAAACACTAATTACATGACATAAACTTATTTCAATTTCTAAACCAAGTTCTAAAAATAAAAAAAAAATATGCAAAAACCAGTGGAACAATTTATTAAACAAGTGGTGTGCACATTTATAACAAAATAATACTATTTTTCACAAAACAAGTCATACATGACCATTTTGCACACCAAATAAATTATCTAAAGGTTGAAAAACAATACTTATAATATGTATAAGGTGAGAATATCGAGAAAATTATGAAACTTAAATTATAAATTCAAGTTCTTGGGATAACCTACCTCTAAACAATGGCGAAATGGAAACGGACACCCAAAAATGTTTCATGAGGGTTTCAAAACCCTAAATCTATGAATACCAGGCCTAAATTAACAAAAACCCCCCAAAAATCATGGGAAAACAGAACCCTATGTCGACAATTACCAAGGGAGAAGATAAATACAAGTAAAAAATGAAATAAAAAGGAATAAAGAAGAGGACATAGAAAGATTTGATAAATAAATTAAGAAAAACCACTAACCTTTGGTGAGAAATCACCCAAAAAGTGGCCCAAAATGAATGAGAATGAAGGGGTAACATTATGGTTGGTAGCCAACACCTAGGGATTAAAATGAGAGGTGGAATAACCTAAAATGTATTTTTAGATTAAATGTTATTAACCCTGTAGTGGGTTGCACAGTTTTGTAAACCATGCACAAACTGTGTGAATGATATTGGAAGAATCTAAAACTTTTCAGGTTTAAGTTGCACAGTTTTGGAAAACTGTACTCAAACCATGTGACCCTAAAAATTGGTTAAAATCCTAAAATGAAACCCCAAACACTAGGATAAATCCACCCAATGATACTTTAATGATTTAAACACAATGTAGTGACACCATGGGTATCACAAACTCCCCACTATGAAACTTCATCCCAACATGAACCTAGGGAAAAACGAGAAAAAAACTAGAAAAGGAAACACTTCAAAACTCAACACCCATCACACCTAGAACATAAGAAAAAGATCGGGATTTCCAAAGAACCAGATCATAAGCCAAAACTTGAAAAATTGGGTGTGACATGTAGGTTAAGCTCTTCTAACTAAAGTAGACCAAAAAATTCTCCCCAAATAGGTAGTTATGCCAAGTATTCAAATAATGCATCACCACTGCTAACTCCAAGTCATGGGTTGGGTAATTATTTTCATGTGGTCAAAGTTGGCAAGAGTCATATGCCACCATGTGATCATACTGTATAACCACGCACCCAAGACCCATATCTAAAGCATCACAATACACCACATAGACCTTTCCAAATTCCAGAAAGAACAACATAGGGGCGGTAGTCAACCATCGCTTCAACTCCTCGAAGGATTCCTGACATTTTAGGGCCCATTTAAAATTAACCCCTTTATGGGTGAGTGCGGTCATGGGTGAAGCAATACGAGAGAAATCCTAAACAAACCTCATGTAGTAACCTACTAGGACAGGGAAACTCCTGATCTCGAACACATTTTCGGTTGCTTCTGTGAAATAACTGCACTAATCTTCTCAGGGTCCACCAAAACCCCCTATTCTGAGATGACATGACCTAGAAACTTCACCTCCCTATTACAAAAAGTGCACTTGGATAACTTTTCATAAATGTGATAATCTTGTAGAGTGCCCAATATGATCCGCAAATAATTCCCATGGTCTTCCTCAGATCTAGAGTAAACCTGGATTTCGTCCACGAATACCACAATGAAAGAGTCAAGATATTGGTGTAACACCCTATTCATGAGATCCATAAATACCACTAGATAATTGGTCAATCTCAAAGGAATGACCAAGTACTCAAAGTGGATGAACCTTGTTTATAAGGTTGTCTTTGGGATATCTGCCTCTCTCACCTTGACTTAGTGGTAACCCGAACACAAGTCTATCTTGGAAAACCAATTTTCCCCCTTCAACTGATCAAAAAAATCATCTATTTGGGGGGAAAGATATTTGTTCTTGATGGTTACCTCATTCAGATTCTGGTAGTTAATGCGCAACTGGAGAGACCTGTTAGCCTTCTTTGCAAAAAGAACAGGAGCATCCCAAGAAGAGATGCTCAGAAGAATGAATCCATTGGATTCCAAATCATCTAACTATATATTTAATTCAATAAACTCAGCAGGGGATATATGATATGAGGGAAGAGATATTGCCTATGTTCTCGGTGCCAAATCAATCAAGAACTCCACGCCCCGTTATGGGGGAAATCCTAAAAAATCATCTAGAAATACCTTCAGTAATTCATCCACTACATCAGGTAATCCACCATCAGAAGCACGAACATCACCCTATAGTATGAGCGATAATAAATGGAAGATAATGTTTTCTAATTATAGGATTGGAGGTCTTTCACAGGCCGATTGAAGATCTCATTCCCCAAGAAAAACCTGATGAATTCCATCAGGTGTTGTGAAACTCACCCACCGCCTATAGAAATCGATATGTAGTCGAAAGTGAAATATCCAATACATGATGAGTATTACATCAAAAAATTCCATATACAAGACCAGGAGGTCCCATTACATCTCAACCCCTGACACAGAAAGCACACATGATGGGCACCTGAGACCTTGCACCTTCTTCTTACCCAACAATGTCACCAACTCCATCATGAAATATAGAAACTCGTTTGGAAAATTCAGAAGATTCACAAGATGGGAAGAGATTAAAGAAACATAAGCACTAGTATCAAAGAGAACAACATTTAAAAAATATTCAATTGAAATGGTACCTCGAACTATCGAAGGTCTTACATCTGATCCCACTGGTGCTTGATCCACAGCATGAAGATGCCTAGTCTCTGCCTAAGAACAGTTTCTTGCATGTGGATTTGCCCTAAACTAGATCTACCTAGAAGATGATCTGACCCTACTTCCATGGCCACCAACTGAGATACCACTTTCCTAGATAGATCTGACTTAACTGACACTCCCTTGGAATCCACGGATCTTGACTCTCTCTAAAGGGGATACATAACCTTGCAAAAGTGTTGCAAGTGCCCCATAGCTCCACACTGATAACAAGGACTCAAAGAATATGTATATTCAGGTCAAGTGTGCCCCGACCTCCCGAACTAGTGGTACAAAATGGACCTTGCATTAGAAGACACATATGTAAACTACCTAGGAGGATGGCCTGAACTACCACCTCCTATCTTCTCCTACTCCTCTCACTTCCTTTTCTTCTCTGATGAACTACAACTGCCCATCACTGATATTGTCCCAGAGAAACCAAACCTCCCCTTATAGTCAATCTCCACCATATAAGCCCAATAAACCACCTTCACATAGGTCTTCAACTTAAATAGGAATACTTGAGAAAAGATCTCTGGCCACAATCCCTTTTCAAATCTCTGAGCCTTCATCTGTTCATTAGATACTATCTCAAGGGCATATCAGACTAGCTCGATAAAGTGGTTAGAATACTCTATAACTAAATGGTCCCCCTGGATGAGATCCATAAACTCTTATGATTTGGCCTAATCCAAGACTTCAGGATATTACTGGTCATTAAAGATAGCCTTGAAGTCCTTACAGCTCATATTCTCATGCTTCCCAGCTTAAAGCATTGATTCCCACCACCTACAGCTGGGACCATCTAGCAGAAATGAGGCACATTTTACCCTAACCTCCCCAAGTGTTTCAAGGAACTCGAACCTACATTCTGTCTTCTAAATCCACTCCTATGTTTCCTAAGGCTCTATGCTACCTCATAAAGTAAGAGTATTGTTATTTAGAAACTCTTGGGATTTTTTCTTCCTAGGACTAGGTTCATCTTCTCTAACTGGAGAAAAAGTAGGACCCTCTCCCTACCCCAGATATCGGATATCCCAAACCATGGCTTTTACTAACCTCTAATCAAGTGGTGAGGGAGAACTCTCTCTGGTTTCGTCCAGTGGGTTCATAGGTTCTTTTTCGGGAAGCATGTTTCTTCAAAAAGGAAATAGTCACAAGATAAAACATTAATACAATGATTCTGAAAAATTTCAGAAATAACATCAAATATAAATAAATCAAAATAATCACAAAAATGAAACAAACAACTACTTCACCCAAAAACAATGTCTACGTGTAGTCTACAACCTGCACATCCCACCTATAAGAGAAGTCAAACAATATTCCCAACATCCCATGGGAAAACTCCTAGGAACTAGTTAGTTGTGGTGCCCTAGGTACATCATATCTCAGTGTAAAAGTAACCATAACCAATAACCTTCTCATGCATGATTCACTAGGAGGGGATACCCCAATCGCCTAGTGGTCCCCATACATCATCATAGTTTAGTTAGTGTTGTCACCGTCTATCTGGTTAAGTGAAATAGGAATGAGTCCACTACCGGATCACTAGAATACTAGTCCTAGTCCAACCACCTAGATACTCGGGTTTCCATCTTTGTGCTCAAAAAAGTTACACGTGTTATAAAATACCATTTTCATATAAAATACCATTTCTAAATCATACACACACCAAACAGAACCCAACCATGTTTCGTACCCTTTATATATTTCAATAAACCATTTAAAATTTTCATAAAACAATTTTAAGATGTATAACAAGGATTTTCAAATAAAATCCATTCAAAACCCTCTTTTAAGGACAAATTCACACCAATACCAAACTAAAATAGAAATGGAATCCCTATCATAATTTAATAAACCAATTCCATGAATCATAAAATGGATTCAAAAGATACAACATGGATTTCACATAGAAAACACTCATTTATACAAAAATGCTACTTTAAAATTAAACACTTAATCAATGATACCAAAAATGGTTTTCATGCCACACACTATGGATGAGGAACATGATAAATAGTTCAATAAATTAATATAAATTCATCAAAGAATTTTTACACATAGAACCACCTACCTTGAATATCCAAAACCCAAAATCTTTGTGCAAAACTTCAACCGCACCAAAAGTGAGTGAAAACAAACCCTAAACAAGAATATTGAACCAAGAAACTCAATATTAAACCCTAGGGATAAAACCCTAGTAGCTAGAAATTTAAAACCTCAATAAGGAGGGAAGAAACCCTAAAGAGAAGGAAAGAACAAGGAATAAATTCACTTACTTTAAGAATCTTGAAGTTTCCCCACCAAAAAAACCCTTCAAAAATGTGTTCCAAGGAATCTTGATGGGGCTTGGAATCATTCCATGTATGAAATGGTAGAATGGGGGATTAAAGGCGTGCATTAGGGTTAATTATAGAAGGGAAAATTTGGAATAACAAAAAAAATTATGACCTGGACATTGTGCATGGTTTTTCTACATAGTTTAGTAAACCATGTAGCCAAACCATGCACCTCGTTCGGTCCACCTAAAAACCCTCATTTTCTTTAAAAATTCAAGGGGGGCTAGGAGGAAATACAGACCAATAATAGAATATAATAATACTTTAAAATAAGGACACATATCTGGCATACCACATTACCGATATACTAGAGTCGTGGCAGCATCATTTATTTTTTCCACCCTATCAACATCATTATTTTTGTTAGATACATTATGTGTACTCGTATCTAAGTCTTATTGTTTAAACATACTTTCCTTCTCATGATTATGAATAAATGGAAACTGATCATCTAACAAATTCTCCAATCCAGTCCACTCATATAGATCATGATCATTTTGAGATTTCATTTTCAACCCATTGTGATACCACACATAGTTATTTGTTTGAAACTATATTTGGTTATATGGTAGCTAACTTCTTCATGGATAAACTAAGGTCTTAAAACATAATTTTAATATTGTTAGTGTATGTTATCACTATCATAATCATTATCAAATGGAAATTCTAAAAACTATCCAACTTGTTTTGAAAATCACTTGAGATTCTTTATTACACAATTAGATAGGAATTATTACAAAAAAATTCACTTTATACAACCCATAATATTGATAGGTATGGTGTTTTGGGGGATTAGAAACATTACATGACAACTTAAGACATAAAATACAATATCTTTATTGAAAACATCCTTTACATGACCATAACATTCCTTCCTACTTAGCATTGCATGGGGTAACCTGAGGACGTACATAAGAAAAGGGTGAGCTATAAAGCCCATTAAAAGAGTTAACATGGAATAACATGAATAATATAATACATTTTATGCAATAGTTATATCAATGGATCACAATATAAACATGAACATAAAGGCATGATATAGCATTATTATCAAAACATCAAAATGTGGCGACAACTTAAAACGTTGCATCATAAACATAAAGGAATCAGGTAAACCCCTATACCAACATGGTGGAAAATGTCCTAAAAGGAATAAGGTAAACCTATATCCCAAAATTATGTATCATTATACTAAACATTAACCAATTCATTGGAGATCTATCAGGTCGCACCCTTCATAAACATTTCAATCCCATGCTTAAGTGTGCCACATAGATCATATAACAAAGATTCATTCAACATAATCATTTATTACATGATAAAGGAATGTCGAATAAATAGATGAAATTCTATAATCAATAAGTATATGTGTGTATAGTTGAATACCCTTGATAGATAAATAGACATGGTATTCACTACATGATGATTTTGGCATGGAAAATCACGGTGCAATTTTGGTCGTATAACGGCATCACATGGGGATGCATAAAATGGGTTGATGAGAGAGAAAGGGGTCTCTCATAATTTATAAATGAAATGGGAGGTAATGGTATCATATAAATACATGTTCCAAAATGAGTAATTTTTAAATAAAAGGCGTAACATAATAAAGAAACTTGAATAAGGAGGAATGAAATAACTCTTATGAAATTTCAGCATGGTAACAAGTGTACATGGGAGGGATTAATGAGACTAAAATGGTTATCTCATCATTCAAACATAATAATGGAATTATGGAGTAGGTTTTAAAACATACCTCATCATTTTTAATTGAAAATAAAATGGTGTAACAATATAAGGAAACTTGGATAAAAATAAGAAAGGAAGGAAAGTGAGGATCTCTTACTTGGATGTGTGATCCCAAAGGCTTGGTAGAGGCTTCTTGAAAGCTTGAGGGAACCTTGGGAGGACTATATGGAGTGGATAGTAGTTTTAGTATGAGATTAATGGAGTTTTAGTGAAGAGTAATGGGTGCTTGGGTGGGTTTATATAGGAAAGGAGGGAGAATTCTTTATTATTTAGGTTTTAGACACTGCACATTAGAATATTCAAAACTAAAAACCTTCGTAGGGTTTTTGCACATAGTTTTTTCCAAATAGGAGTGTAAATAATTATTTTATAATGCCATGGGATAAAGATATTAAAATATTGTCCTTTATTATGTGGAGGTGAGTGACACTCTCAAGGAAATGAATTTAAAATCATAAAATATATTATACATTTAGGAAGACTCACTAAGGCATTATAAAATAAGTAAAATAAATCAAAATCACATTATTTTAAATTTAAAACATATATTTGGTCGAATATCCATTTTATGGTATTTATTACATCACTATTGGGTCATTATGATGTCATAAAACACACTATATATTTATATAATATTAATTTTTACCCAAAAATTCAACAGTCTTAGAAAATTATAAAAAATTAATCGTTGGATAATTTCAACATTGTGATTACAAAAATAATATTCATTTTATCTAAATAATTTTATAAATATTTTAATTTTCACTTTTAAAATGAGAATCGATATTTATTGATAATTGGCAGATTTTGACAAAAAACATTTTTTAAACCTTAATAAAAATTACATTTGACTTTATAAAAATTATATACTAATTAATTATTAATAAAATTAATTTGATGATAATATTTTATTAAAATATTAATTATTTCAAAAATCATTAATTACTTAAAATAAATTCTTTAAAATTACACTTTTTGTTTTATCATATAAAAATATAACTCTTATCAAACTGATTACCTGATCATTTACAGATAAGGAACTGATATAATCATCATTTATAGGAATTTTTTTATAATATTATTAAGAAAAACCATATTTTAATATAATAATGTATATATTTCTCAAAAGTATCATTTTTACCTCAAAAATCAATTTATCATATTCATCATTTTTTTAAGAAAGACTATTCCCGTAAAGGAATTGTTGGAATAAGAATTTTATTTATAAAAAGGTATTACACAATAAGTAACTAATATTTTATTACATAACCCCTTATAAAACCTATATAAGACCGAATGGTGAGGTGTGTGATGGTGAAAAAATCTTAGGGTGGATCGGATAACATTCCCTGGTTGGTAATCTCTATTAACCTGAAATTATCTCATAGGCGATTCAATTAAAACTTAACATGTTGAATCATGACTTGGGATTGGTCAAGAGAGAAGAAAATTGATGCTACCTCCTTTCCGAGCTCAGAAAAATGAGATTTGTATGGCCTGAGTCTACTGGATGAGGTCATCCTCTCCTTTTTCTGTGTCGAAAGGATTTTTTTTAAAACTTATATTTATATTAGTTGTGTGATCACTATTCAATAACTATATTATCAATGGTAATGATACTTAATGGTAATTTAAACCAAATAATATTAAAAAAATAGTGCATGTGTTTTTTATATCCTTAAGACATTAAAAGAAAGGGAATTTTATTCATAAATGATCGAGTCATTACAACCTTCTCCCCTTAAGAAATTTTGCCCTCGAAATTTCCTTTTCCCACACTATAACAGATAAGGATAACTCTACATCATCACTTCCTCTGGTTCCCATGTTTCTTCTTCAAACGTGTGGTTTTTCTACAACACTTTAATGAGGGTAATTGTCTTATTTTTTAGAACTTTTTACCTATGATCTTAGATCTTCATAGGATTCTCTTCATAGGAGATTTCATTCATCAATGATATAACCTCTAGATTGAGTACATGTGATGGGTCTGGTATGTACTTCCTTAATAGTGATACATGGAACACATCATTTACTTGAGATAGGTTATGTGGGAGTGCTAGTTAATAAGCCACTACTCTGATGCGATCAAGGATCTCAAAATTATCGATGTACCTTGGACTAAGTTTTCCCTTATTCCAAAATCTCATAACTCTATTCCATAGAGATATGTGGAGGAAAATTTTATCTCCAACATCAAACTCTAGGTCTTGTCGATGGTTGTCATCATAGCTCTTTTGTCAACTCTGAGCAGCTTTGATGTGTTGTTGGATGGTCTTAATCTTCTCTACAATTTCTTCGACCATTTATGAACCTAAAAGTTTTCACTCCCCAACTTCATCCCAACATGTCGGTGTTCTGCACCTCTTCCTATAAAGGGATTCATAAGGAGCCATTTGGATGCTTGAGTGTAAATTATTTTTGTAAGAGAACTCAAATAGAGGAATATATTGATACCATCCTCTTTTTAAGTCCATTGAGCATTCTCTAAACATGTCCTAAAGTGTTTGGATAGTCCACTCAAATTGGCCATTAGTTTGAGGATGGTAAGTTGTACTAAAGTTTAGCTCAGTATTCAGAGCGTGTTGGAGACTCTTCCAGAACTTAGAGGTGAATCTTGGATATCGATTGAATACTATCGATAGTGGTACACCATGAATCCTAACCACTTATATGATTTATATATATGCTAGTTGATCCAATGAGAAATCATCTCAAATTGAAATAAAGTGTGTAGTCTTTGTAAAATGGTCAACAATAACCCTGATAGCATTGTTTCCTTTGGATGTCTTCAAAATTCCGATGACAAAGACCAACCTTGCACTTTATTTCATATTTAGAAATGATTTATTACATAAGATTGCACTTAATACAACCCATAAGATCAAATAGTCTAGTGACTTTGGGTCCTAGGAACATTATAGGACAACTTAAGACAAAAAATACAACATCTTTATTGAAAACTTCTTTTACATGACCACAACATTCCTTCATACTTAGCATTGCATGGGATAACCTGAGGACATACATAAGAAAAGGTTGAGCTATAAATCTCAATAAGGGAGTAAAAAAGGCATAAAATTAATAATAAAATAGATTTCATGAAATATATATATCAATGTATCATAAGAGAAACATGAACATAAAGTCATAATATAACATGATCATCATAACATGGAAATGTGGCAACAACTTAAAACACTGCATAATTAACATAAAGGAATCAGGTAAACCTGTGTCCCAACATGATAGAAAAAATTCCTATAATGGAATCAGGTAAATCATGTCCCAACATGATTTATCATGATACTAAACATTACCCAATGCATTGGAGCACTATTAGGGTGCACCCTTCATAATCATTTCAATCTCATGCTTAAGTGTGCCATATAGATCATATAACATGGATTCATTCAACATTATCATTTATTCCAGGATAAATGACTATAGAATAAATAAATAAAATTATATAATAAATAAGTATATATTCATACAAGTGAATACCCTTGATAGATATATGGTCATGCTCTTCACTACATGATGATTTTGGCATGGAAATTCACAGAGCTATTTCGACAGCCTAACGGTGTGACATAAAAATTCATAAAAATGGTTGGTGAGAGAGAAATGGTTCTCTGATTATATATACATTAAATGGATAGTAAGGTGGGTCATATAAATACATTTCCAAACATAGGGAATTTGTATATAGAAGTAATAACATAAAAAATAAACTTGAATAAAAAGATGAGAAATGGAATAACTCTTATGAAATTTCGGCATGGTAACGAGTATACATGGGAGGGATTAATGAGATAGAAATAGGTATACCATAATAAAAACAAAATAAGGGCATTATTGGGTAGGTTTTAAAACATACCCAATCATTTTTAATTGAAAATAAAAGAGTGTCACCATATAAGGAAACGTGGATAAAATTGAGAAAGGAAGAAAACACTTACTTGGATGTGTGATTCAAAAGGCTTGGGAGAGGATTCTTGGGAGCTTGGGTGGATTGGTAGGATTATAGAGAGTGTAAATAAGAGTGAGGAAATATTAAAGGAGTTTTATTGAATGGTAATGGGTTCTTGGGTGGTTTTATATAGGAAATGATAGGGGAATTATTTAATATTTCACAAAATTAGGTTTGGGAATCTATATAATTAAATATTCAAAATCACAAACCTTCCCACGGTTTTTCCCATGGTTTTTTCAAAATAGGAGTGGAAAAAATTATTTTATAAGGCCAATGTCTGAACATATTAAAATATTATCCTTGCTTGTGTGGAGCTGAGTCGCATTATTAAAGAAATGAATTTAAAATTATAAAATATATTATACATTTTAGAGGATTCACTAAGGCTTTATAAAATAAGTAAAACAAATCTAAAATAAAATTATTTTAATTTAAAAACATATATTGGTCTGAGAATACCCATTATAGTATTTATTACATCATTTTGGGGTCATTATGATGTCATAAAACACATATTTTATTTATACGGTATTTAATTTTTACCCAATAAATCGAATATCTCAGAAAATTATGAAAAATTCACAATTGGATAATTTTTATGTCCTGATTCCAAAACTAATATTCATTTTATCTAAATAATTTTCTAAATATGTGAATTTTCACTTTTAAAATGATAACTTGACATTTATTAAAAATTCCCAGGTTTTGACAAAAACAGTTTTCAAACATTAATAAAAATTACATTTGACTTTATAAAAATTATACACTCATGTATTATTAATAAAATTAATTTGATAATAATATTTTATTAAAATATTAATTACTTAAAAAATTCATTAATTCCTTCAAATAAATTCTTTAAAAATACACTCTCTATTTTATCGTATAAAAATATAACTTTTATCAAACTGGTTACCTAATCATTTACAGATAAGGAACTGATATAATCATAATTTATAAGAATTTTTTTTATAATATTATTAATAAAAACCATAGTTTAATATAATAATATATATATTCTAAAAATTATAATTTTTACCCGAAGAATCAATTTATCAAATTCATAATTTGTTTAAGAAAGACTATTCTCATAAAGGAATTTTTGGAATAAGACTTTTATTTATATAAATATATTACATAATAAATAGCTAATACCTTGTTACATAACCCCTTCATGAGACCTAAGGGTAAGGTCTACGATGGTGATAGACTCTTGTGGTGGGTCGGATAACATCACTTGGGTGGTAATCTCTATTAACTTGAACTTATCTCATAGGCGATTATATTCAAGATTAGTGTGTTGAAGCTCTGATTGGTCTTGGTAAAGGGAGAATCTGAGTGATGCTAACTTATTTCGGAACTCCAAAAATTGAGCATTGTATGGCCTGAGTCTACTGGATGAGGCCATCCTCTCTCCTTTTTCTATGTCAAAAGGATTTTTTTTAAAAACCTATATTTATATCAGTTGTTTGATCACTGTTAAATAGATATATTATCAATAGTAATGATACTTAATGGTAATTTAAACCCAATTGGATATAAAAAATAAAAAAATCATTTGTTTTCTATATCCATGATACATTTAATTGAAAGAAAGATAATTTTATTCGTAAATGATCGGGTTGTCTATAACAACCACGTTCTTTATTATGCAATTAAACATGATTTATTACATAAAATTTCACTTAATATAACCTAGAATATTGAGAGTTTTAGTTTCTTTGGGGATTAGAAACATTACATGAAAACTTAAGACATAAAATACAACATCTTTATTGAATACTTCTTTTACGTGGCAGCAACATTCCTTCATACTTAGCATTGCATGGGGTAACCTGAGGACATACATAAGAAAAGGGTGACCTATAAATCCTAGTAAGGGAATAAAAAAGGCATAACATTAATAATACAATACATATTAGGAAATATTCATATCAATGGAGCATAAGAGAAACATGAACATAAAGGCATTATATAGAATGATTATCATAACATGGAAATGTGGCGGCAACTTAAAACACTGCATCATAAACATAAAGGAATCAGGTAAAACCCTATCCCAACATAGTGGGAAAATGTCCTAAAAGTAATTAGGAAAACCCCTATACAAACATGACATATCATGATACTAAACATCACCCAATGCATTGGAGCGCTATCAAGATGCACCCTTCATGAACATTTTATTCTCATGCATAAGTGTGCCACAAAGATCATATAACATGGATTCATTCAACATCATCCTTTATTTCATAATAAAGGAAAGTTGAATAAATATATTAAAGTCCATAATTAATAATTATATGTGACAAAATGTGGGTACCCTTGACAGATAAATGGGCATGGGGTTCACTACACGATGAATTTGGCATAGAAAATTGAGGTGAAATTTTGGTAATATAACGACATCACATGGGGATTCATAAAATGGGTTGATGAGAGAGAAATGGGTATATAATAATTTATACATGAAATGGGTAGTAAGGGGATCAGGGAGCATAATATACCAACATATGAAATGGAATTTCAGATACATAATATAAGATAAATTCTTGAATGGAAATGGGGAGAGAGAAATCCCTTATGGAATTTCAGCATTGTAACAGGTGTACATGGGAGGTATTAATGAGAGTGAAAGGGGTATCTCATCATTAAAACATAATAAAGATAGTATGTAGGAGCTTAAAAACATACCCCTTCATTTTTAATTGAAAATAAAAGGGTGTAACAATATAAGTAAACTTGGATAAAAATGAGAAAGTAATGTGAGGATCCCTTATTTGGATCTGTGATCCCAAAGGCTTGGGAGAGACTTATGGGAGCTTGGGGTGCCTTGAAATAACTCTATGGAGTGTAGAGAAGAGTGAGGAAAAGATTCAAGGAGTTTTACTAGAGAGGAATGGTTGATTGGGTGGACTTATATAGGAAAGGAGGGGAAATTCTTTATTATTTAGGTTTTGAACACTACACACTAAAATATTCAAAACCACAAACCAACCCATGGTTTTCTCCCATAATTTCTGGACAAGGGGAGTGAAAAACATTATTTTATAAGTACAAGGTCCTAAGACATTAAAATATTATCCTTTATTATGTGGAGGTGAGTCACACCCTCAAGGAAATTAATTTAAAATCATAAAATATGTTATACATTTTGGAGGATTCACTAAGGAATTATAAAATAAGTCAAATAAATATTAAATCAAATTATTTTAAAATTAAAACATATATTTGGTTGAAGATATATTTTATGGTATTTATTACATCACTATTTGGTCATTATGATGTCATAAAACACAGTATATATTTATATATTATTTAAAATTTACCCAAAAAGTCGACTCTCAGAAAATTGTGAAAAATTCACAGTTGGATAATTTCAATGTCTTGATTCCAAAAATAATATTCATTTTATCTAAATAATTTTCTAAAACTTTTAATTTTCACTTTTAAAATGAGAATCAACATTTATTAAAAATTGACGGGTTTTGACAAAATTAGTTTTAAAACCATAATAAAAATTACACTTCAATTCATAAAAATTATATACTCATTTATTATTAATAAAAGTAATTTTATAATAATATTTTTTTAAAATATTAATTATTTATAAAATTCATTAATTTTTTAAAATAATTTCTTTAATTAAAAAAACACTTTCTATTTTATTGTATAAAAATATAACTCTTATCAAACTGATTCCAAATCATTTATAGATAAGGAATTGATATAATAATCATTTATAAGAAATTGTTTATAATATTATTAATAAGAATCTCAATGTATATATTTCGCAAAAGTACAATTTTTACCCAAAAAATCAATTTATCAAATTCTTCATTTTTTTAAGAAATACTATTCTCAGAAAGGAATTGATGGAATGATACTTTTTATTTATAAAAATGGATTAAAAAATAAGTAACTAATACCTTGTTACATAACCCCTTATAACACCCACATAAGACCTAAGGTTAAGGTGTATGATGGTGATATACTCTTGGGTGACTCTTAAAACATCACTCAGGTGGTAATCTCTATTAACTTGAACTTCTCCCATAGGTGATTTCGTTCAAGATTAACGTGTTAAAGCTCTACTTGGGTTTGGTAAAAAGTAAATCCCAGTGATGTTACCTCCTTTCCGAGATTCAAAAAATGAGCTTCATATGGCCTAAGCCTACTGGATTATTCCATTTTCTCCTTTCTCTTTGTCGAAAGGATTTGTTAAAACTTTATATTTATATTAGTTGTGTGATCACTATTCAACGGCTATATTATCAATGGTAATGATACTTAATCATCATTTATACACAATAAAAAAAATTTATGTGTTTTCTATATACATAAGACATTAAAATAAATGTAATTTTATTCATAAATGATCGGGTTGTTACAACATCAGTTTGAGGATGATAAGTCATACTAAAGTTCAGCTCAATATTTTGAGTGTGTTGGAGACTCTTCCAGAACTTTGAGGTGAATCTTGGATCTATTTCAGATACAATCGATAGTGGTACACCATGCAGCCTTACTACTTCTTTGATGTATATTTTTGCTAGTTTATCCAATGATAAATCCTCTTGAATCGCAATGAAGTGCACAGTCTTTGTAAGAAAATCCACAATAACCCAGATAGCATCATTTCCTTTTGATGTCTTTGAAAATCTGGTGACAAATCCCATGGTGATGTTTTCCCATTTCCATGTTGGTATGGGTAATGGTTGCATCATCCCCTTAGACTTCTTCCTCTCATCCTTCACTTGATGAAATACCAGTCACTTTGATGTATACTCAACAATCTTATTCTCCATGTTATCCCACAAATAATGCTCTCATAGATCTTGATACATCTTTGTGTTTACTGGGTGAATGGATAAATTTGAACTATATGCATCATCCAAAAGTTCTTTCTTTAACTCCATATTTGATGGAACATGTATTCTTGACCCAAATATCACAATTCCTTCTTCATTAGCATTGAACTCTAAAGATTCCTCTTTTTTTATAGCTTCCACTTTCTTCTGAATTCCAACATTATCTTTTTTAGAATCATTTAACCTTTCCAATAGAGATGGTTGAGAATTAATTTTTGAAAGGATTGATTATGTTCCCTTATTTATGATTATCATGTCTATATTCACCAAATTAAGAAGATTGGATCCTTTTCAATTCTCATCAATGATAGAATCGATGGGTTCTTTCTACTTAGAGCATTAGCCACCTTGTTCTCTTTCCTAGGGTGGTAATAGATTGAGTTGTCATAATCCTTAATGATATCTAACCATCTTCATTAGTTCATGTTCATCTCTTTCTATGTGAATATATATTTGAGACTTTTTTATCAGTATATATTTCACACTTTTTCCCAAAGAGATAATGCTACCATATTTTCAACACAAATATTATAGCTGCCAACTCCAGATCATGTGTGGTATAGTTTTTCTCGTGAAAATTTAACTACCTTGAAACGTAGGCAATGATTTTTTAATTTTTCCTCAAATTACATAAAAGGTATACTTATAATATTTTCAATAAGAACATTCCCACAAACTTCAACATGTGATACAACACTTATAAAAGTTTTCCATAATGATTTAATATCATTTGTGGTGGGGACTCAATGTTCTTAGAAAACATAAAAGATATTCTAATAAAACATGAATTGGAATACACTATGATATAAACTACTTTGAATTAGTGGTTACATGTAATTCATTCATAATTATCCATCTTATCATAGTAAATTCTATGCTCCCTTGATCATGGAGATTTTTGATGCTCATCATGCTTCTCATCCCTTACAATAGATCATTGTCTTGTATAATGCATTAATTCTCCATATTTATGACATAAAACTATGTAAGGTTCCTTATATGGAACATTTTTTCCATCCATCACATTATCCATTCTTTAATGGAAATTGGATACTTTTTTCCTTTCCTTTCCACACTTAAAACATCTCCTAGTCCCTTTGTGACATTTCCCTTACTTCCTTTTTCCACACTTATTTCATGAAGGAAATTGGGTCTTCTTTCCCTTATCACCTTTATCATATGGAAATTCATGAGATGTCATATTCCTCTTCCTTGATGACCTTGGGTATTCAAAAAATTGCCAATTTTTCACCATGATTTTGGATATCCTGTTTGGTATAATCACGATATGTCATACTTGAGCTCCCATTTTATTGGGAATCTCATTGGAACATTCATCACATTGCCCATTTCATCAGTTGTTATCCTGATTCCTCATATTACCGGTCATTGGATAGAATAAAAGGAAAATTTGGGATGATTATCTTAAACAATTTAACACATAAAAGAGAATATAATGACATTAATGAAATAGCTTATAAATTACATTTATCACCATAACTTATAAATTTCTAGGCTTCAATATATGTTATCCATGATATATCTCCTAACATATATTCTTATGGGATTTTTTTTCTACCTTAATAATGGTTCATACTAAGATAGTGAATTTACCCAAGTATATCTCCTAGGAGTGTCGAACCAAGAGTGTATCAAGGCCCATTTTCATGCACCATTTCTCGTTCGAGTCTATCTCAAAACTGTGTTTTTGGGTTTTACCCCTAGATACATTTGTGTCAAACCCACCTTTACTTGTTCATATCCAGACAGGGGTTTATTTTCTTGATAAACTACTTACTTTATAATCACCAAAGTTTAGGGATGTTTTTCTTATACTTATTCTTATCCCTAAGTCTTTCACTAGGTTTTTCTAATCTTAATCCCAAAAATAACTAAACATGTCATTTGATACCAACTATAACAACTCTGGTCTTTATTACACACTTAAACATGATTTATTATACAAACTTGCACTTAATACAACTCAGAAGATCGAGAGGCCTAGTTTCTTTATAGATTAGGAACATTACATGAAAAATTAAGACATAAAATACAACATCTTTATTGAAAAATTATTTTACATGATCACAACATTTCTTCATACTTAGCATTGCATAGGATAACCTGTGGACATACATAAGAAAAGGGTGAGCTACAAAGCCTAGTAAGGGACTAAAAAAGGCATAACATGACGAATACAGTACATTTTAGGCAATATTAATATAAATGGGAGCACAAGATAAACATGAACATAAAGGTATGATATAGCATGATTATAATAACATGGAAATGTAGAAACATCTTAAAACAATGGATCATTGACATAAAGAAATCAGGTAAACCTCTATCCCAACATGATGGAAAAAATTCCAATAAATTAATCGGGTAAACCCCTATCCCAAATTGATGTATCATGATACTAAACATTACTCAATGCATTGGAGTGCTATCAGGGCTCACCCTTCATAAACATTTCAATCTCATATTTAAGTGTGCCACATAGATCATAGAACATGGTTTCATTCAACATCATAATTTATTCCACAATAAAGTAATATGGAATACATGCATGAAATTATATAATCAATAAGTATATGTGTATAAAGTTGAATACCCTTGATAGAGAAATGGGAATGGTATTCACTACACGATGATTTTGGCATGGAAAATCACGGTGCAATTTCGGCAGCATAACAGCATCATATGGGGATTCATAAAATGGGTTGATGAGAGATAAAGGGGTATATAATAATTTATACATGAAATCAGTAGTAAGGGGATCATATAAATACATGTTCCAACATGAGTAATTTATAAATATCAGGCATAACATAATAAATAAACTTGAATAAAGAGGAGAAATGGAATAACTCTTACTAAATTTCGGCATGGTAACGGGCATACATAAAAGGGATTAATGAGAGAGAAAGAGGTATCCCATCATAGAAACATAATAAGGTCAGTGTTTGGGAAGTTATAAAACATACCCCATAATTTTTAATTGAAACAAATGGTATAACAATATAAGGAAACTTGGACAAAAATGACAAAAGAAGAAAACCCATACTTGGATGTGTGATCAAAAAGGCTTGGGAGAGGCTTCTTGGGAGCTTGGGGTACCTTGGAAGGACTCTAGGGAGTGTATAGAAGAGTGAGGACGAGAATAAAAGAGTTTTAGGGAAGATTAATGGGTGCCTGGGTGGGTTTATATAGGAAAGGAGGGGGAATTCTTTATTATTTAGGTTTTGGACACTACACACTAAAATATTCAAAACCACAAGCCTTCCCATGGTTTTTGCCCAAGGTATTATCCAAAGAGGAGGGGAAAATATTATTTTATAAGGAAATGGTCCAAAGATATTAAAATATTATCTTTTATTATGTATATGTGAGTCACACTCTCAAGGAAATGAATTTTAAAATAATAAAATATATTATACATTTGGGAGGATTCACTAAGGCATTATAAAATAAGTCAAATAAATCCAAACTCACATTATATTAAAGTTAAAACATAGAATTGGTTGAAGATACACTTTATGGTATTTATTATATCACTATTGGATCATTATGATGCCATAAAACACACTATATATTTATATATTATTTAATTTTTACCCAAAAATTTGACTGTCACAGAAAATTAGGAAAAATTCACCATTGGATAATTTCGATGTCTAGATTCCAAAAATAATATTAATTTTATCTAAATAATTTTCTAAATATGTGAATTTTCACTTTTAAAATGAGAACAGACATTTATTGAAAATTGACGGATTTTGACAAAAACAGTTTTCAAACCTTAATAAAAATTACATTTGACTTCATAATGATTATATAATCATTTATTGTTAATAATTATATTTTATTAAAATATTAATTATTTCAAAAATTCATTAATTCTTGAAAATAAATTCTTTAAAAATATACATTTTATTTCATAGTATAAAAATATAACTCTTATCAAACTAATTACCTAATCATTTAAAGATAAGGAACACATATAATCATCATTTATAAGAATTTTTTTATAATATTGTTAATAAAATCCTTAGTTTAATATAATAATGTATATATTTCTCAAAAGTACCATTTTTACCAAAAGAATCAATTTATCAAATTCATCATTTTTAAAAAAAAGACTATTCTCATAAAGAAATTTATGGAATAAGAATTTTATTTATAAAAAGGTATGACACAATAAGTAACTAATACCTTGTTACATAACCCCTTATAACACCCATATAAGACCTAAGGTTAAGGTGTGCGATGGTGACAGACACTTGGGTCGGCTTGGATAACATTTCCAAAGTGGTAATCTCTATTAACTTGAACTTCTCATGTACGAGATTCTATTAAAACATAACGTGTTGAATCTCGGCTTGGGATTGGTCAATAGCGAAGCCTAGGGACACTACCTCTTTTCCAAGATCCGATAAATGAGCTTCGTACGGCCTGAGTCTACAGATGAGGTCATCCTCTCCTTTGTCTGTGTCGAAAGGATTATTTTAAAAACCTTATATTTATATCAGTTGTGTGATCACTATTCAGGAGCTATATTATCAATGGTAATGATACTTAATAGTCATTTAAACCCAATTGAATATAAAAATTAATAAAAAATCATGTGTTTTCTATATCCATGAGACATTTAATTGAAAGAAATATAATTTTATTCATAAATATTTAGACATGATTTATTAAATAAACTTTCACTTAATACAACTTTAAAGACTGAGAGGTCTAGTGTCTTTGGGGATTATTAACATTACATTACAACTTAAGACATAAAATGCAACATCTTTATTGAAAACATCTTTTACATGACCACAACATTCCTTTGTACTTAGCATTGCATGGGATAACCTGAGGGCATACATAAGAAAATAGTGATCTATAAAGCCCAGTAAGGGAGTAAAAAATGAATAACAGGAAGAATACAATACAAGTTAGGAAATATCCATATCAATGGATCATTAGAGAAATATGAACATAAAGTCATAATATGGCATGATCATTAAAACATGGAAATGTGGCAGCAACTTAAAACACTAAATTATTAACATAAAGCAATCAGGTAAACCCATGTCCCAAAATGATGGAAAAAATTCATATAAAGGAATTAGGTAAACCCCTATCCCAACATGATGTATCATGATACTAAATATTACTCAATGCATTAGAGTGCTATCAGGGCACACCCTTCATAATCATTTCAATCTCATGCTTAAGTGTTCCACATAGATCATATAACATGGATTCATTCAACATCATAATTTATTCCATGATAAATTAATGCAGAATAAATACATGTAAGTATATAATAAATAATTATATGTGCATAAAGTTGAATACCCTTGATAGAGAAATGGGTATGGTATTCACTACATGATGATTTTGGCATTGAAATTCGCAATGAAATTTCGGCAGGCTAACAGCGTGATATAAAAATTCATAAAAATGGTTCATGAGAGATAAAGGGTTATATCATAATATATAAATTAAATGTAAATTAAGGGATTCATATAAATATATTTCCCAAAACAAAAATTTTTTTAAATATAAGGTTTAACATAATAAAGAAACTTTAATAAAGAGGAGAAATGGAATAACTCTTACGAAGTTTCAACATGGTAACGGGTGTGCATGGGAGGTATTAATGAGAGATAAATATATCTCCCATCATAAAAACATAAAAAGGGAAGTATGGGGGAGTTTTTAAAACATAACCCATCATTTTTAATTGAAAAAAAGGGTACAACAATATAGGCAAACTTGGATAAAAATGAGAAAGGAAGGTAATTCTTACTTGGATGTGTGATCCCAAAGGCTTGGGAGAGGTTTCTTGGGAGCTTAGGGTGCCTTGGTAGGATTCTAGAGAGTGGATATCGGAGTGAGGACTAGTTTCAAGGAGTTTTAGTGAAGATTATTGGGTTCTTGGGTGGGTTTATATATAAAATGAGGGTGAATTCTTTATTATTTAGGTTTTGGACACTACACACTAAAATATTAAAAACCACAAAGTTTCCCATGGTTTTTTCCCATGTTTTTTACAAAGAGGAGTGGAAAAAATTATTTTATAATACCAAGGGATGAATATATTAAAATATTTCCCTTCATTATATGGAGGTGAGTCACACTCTCAAGGAAATGAATTTAAAATCATAAAATATATTATACATTTTAGAGGATTCACTAAGGCATTATAAAATAAGTCAAATAAATCAAAAAAAACTTTATTTTAAATTTAAAACATATTTTTGGTCGAAGATCTATTTTATGGTATTTAATACATCACTATTGGGTCATTATGATGTCATAAAACACACTATATACTTATATATTATTTAATTTTTATCCAAAAATTCAACTATCTCATAAAATTATGAAAAATTTACCATTGGATAATTTCAACATCCTAATTCCAAAAATATTATTAATTTTATCTAAATAATTTTCTAAATATGTGAATTTTCACTTTTAAAATGACAACCTACATATATTGAAAATTCATGGGTTTTGAATAAAACGCTTTTTAAACCTTAATAAAAATTAAATTTGACCTCATAAAAATTATATACACATTTATTATTAATAAAAGTAATTGGATAATAAAATTTTATTAAAATATTAATTATTTCAAAAATTCATTAATTCCTTAAAATAAATTCTTCAATTAAAACATACACTTTCTATTTTAGCGTATAAAAATATAATTCTTATCAAACTGATTTTATAATAATTTATAAATAATTAATTGATATAATCATCATTTATAAGAATTTTTTTTATAATATTATTTATAAAAAACTTTAATGTATATATTTCTCAAAAGTGCCATTTTTTCTCGAAAACCCAATTTATCAAATTCATCATTTTTTTAGAAAGACTATTCTCATCAAGAAATTGGAGGAATAATACTTTTATTTATAGAAAGGTATTAAAAAATAATTAACTAATACCTTATTGCATAACCCCTTATAACACCCGCATTAGACCTAAGGATAAGCTATGCAATAGTGACAGACTCTTGGGGTGGCTTGGATGACATCTCCTAGGAGGTAATCTCTATTAACTTGAACTTCTCTCGTAGGTGATTCTGTTCAAGATTAACATGTTGAATCTCAGCTTTGTCTTGGTCAAGAGTGAATTCTAGTGATGCTACCTCCTTTCCGAGCTTCGAAAAATGAGCTTTGTGCGGCCCGAGTCTACTGGATGAGGTCACGATCTCCATTATTTATGTTGAAAGAATTTTTTTAAATCGTATATTTATATCATTTTTGTAATCACTATTCAATAGCTATATTATCAATGTTAATGATACTTAATGGTCATTTAAACCCAATAATAATAACAAAAAACTTTTTCATGTGTTTTCTATATCTATAAGACATTAAAAGAAAGGGAATTTTATTCATAAATGATTGGGTCATTACAACACTTAAACAAGATTTATTACATAAACTTTCACTTAATAAAACCCATAAGATCGATATGTATAGTGTATTTGTGGATTATGAATATTAAATAATAACTTAAAACAAAAAATAAAACATCTTTATTGAAAACATCTTTTACATGACCACAAAATTTCTTCGTACTTAGCATTGCATGGCATAACATGAGGTCACGCATAAAAAAAGGGTGAGCTATAAAACTCGGTAAGGGAGTAAATAAGCCATAACATGAAGAATACAATACATTTTAGGAAATAGATATATCAATGAAGCATAAGATAAACATGAACATAAAGGCACGATATAGCATGATCATTATAACATGGAAATGTGGCAACATCTTAAAACACTACATCATTAACATAAAGGAATCAGGTAAACCCCTATCCCAACATGATGGAAAAAATTCATATAAAGGAATCAGGTAAAAAAATTTCCCAACATGACATATCATGATACTAAACATTACACAATGCATTGGAGTGCTATCAGGGTGCACCCTTCATAATCATTTCAATATCATGCTTAAGTGTGCCACATAGATCATAAAACATGGATACATTCTTCATCATAATTCATTAAACTATTAAGGAGTGTGGAATAAATACATGTAATTCCTAAATAAAAAATTTATATATGCATAAAGTTGAATACCCTTGATAGAGTAATGGGTATGGTATTCACTACATGACGATTTTGGCATGGAAAATCACAATGCAATTTCGATAGCCTAACGGCATGACATAAAAATTCATAAAAAATTTTGATGAGAGAAAAATGAGTCTCTCATGACATATACATTAAATGTAAAGTAAGTGTATTATATAAATATATGTCCCAACATAAGGAATTCTGAAATAGAATGTGTAACATAATAAAGAAACTTGTAGGAAGATAAGAAATGGAATAACTCTTACGAAATTTCGGCACAGTAACGGCTATACATGGAAGGGATTAATGAGAGAGAAATAGGTATCATATTATAAAAACATAATAAGGTAAGTATGGGGGAGGTTTCAAAACAAACCCCATCATTTTTAATTTAAAATAAAATGGTGTAACAATATACAAAAACTTGGATAAAAATGAGAAAAGAAGGAAAGTGAGGATCCCTTACGTGGATGTGTGGTCCAAAAGGCTTGGGATAGGATTCTTGAGAGCTTGGGTTTAAATGATCGTTAAGTTTCATTAAAATTGATAATATATCCATTGAACAGTGATCACACAAATGATATAAAAATAAGTTTTTTAAAAAAATCCTTTCGACGAAAAAAAAAGGAGAGTAAGCCCTCATCTAGTAGACTCGGGCAGTATGAAGCTCATTTGTCAGAGCTCGTAAAGGAGGTAGCATCACCGGACTTTAGTATTGACCAAAACCAAGCCAAGATTCAACATTTTAAGTTTTAATGGAATATTCTATGGGAGAATTTCAAGTCAATTGAGATTACTACTCGAGTGATGTTATCCGAGTCACCCCAAAAGTCTTTCGCCATCGCACAAATTACCCTTAGGTCTTATACAGGTGTTATAAATGGTTATGTAACAAGTTGTTAGTTACTTATTATGTAATCCATTTTTATAAATAAAAGTCTTATTCTATCAATTCCTTTATAAGAATAGTCTTTCTTAAAAAAATGATGAATTTGATAAATTGATTCTTCAGGTAAAAATGGTACTTTGGAGAAATATATAAATTATTGTATTAAACTAATATTTTTATTAATAATATTATAAAAACAATTCTTATTACTGATGATTATATCATTTCCTTATCTCTAAATGATTATGTAATTAGTTTGATAAGAGTTATATTTTTATATGATAAAACAGAAAGTATGTTTTTAAAGATTTTATTTTAAAGACTTAATGAATTTTTGAAATAATTAATAATTTAATAAAATATTATTATAAAATTTATTTTATTAATAATAAATTATTATATAATTTTTATGAATTAAAATGTAGTTTTTATTATGGTTTGAAAACTGTTTTTGTCAAAACCTGTGAATTTTCAATAAATGTTGGTTTTATTTTTAAAAGTGAAAATTTAAATATTTAATAAATTACTTAGATAAAATTAATATTATTTTTTGGAATCAAGATATCTAAATTATCCAATGGTGATTTTTTCATTATTTTCTGAGCCAGTTGAATTTTTGGGTAAAAATTAAATACTATATAAATAAAATATGTGTTTTATGACATCATAATAACCCCAAAATGATGTAATAAATACTATAATGGGTATTATTGTCCCAATATATGTTTTCCCATTAAAATAATGTGATTTTAGATTTTTTTTTACTTATTTTATAATGCCTTAGTGAATCCTTCTAAATGTATAATATATTTTATGATTTTAAGTTTATTTCTTTAATAATGTGACTCGCCTCCACATAAGAATAGATAATATTTTAATATGTTCATACATTGGCCTTATAAAATAATTTTTCTCACTCATATTTTTCAAAAACTATGGGAAAAACCATGTGAAGGTCTGTGGTTTTGAATATTCAATTATATAGATTCCAAAACCTAAGTTTGTGAAATATTAAAGAATTCCACTATCAATTCCTATATAAACCAACCCAATCACCCATTACTATTCACTAAAACTCCTTTAATATCATCCTAACTCTGATATTCACTCCAAAGAGTCCTCCAAAGTATCCCCCAATCTCCCAAGAAGCTTCTCCCAAGCCTTTGGGATCACACGTCTAAGGGATCCTCACTTTCCTTCTTTTCTCATTTTTATCCAAGATTCCTTATATTGTCACACCCTTTTATTTTTAATTAAAAATGATGGGGTATGGTTTTTAACCTCCCCCATACTACTCTTATTATTTTTTAATGATGATATACCCATTTATCTCTCATTAATCCCTCCCATGTACACCAGTTACCATGCCAAAATTTCGTAAGAGTTATTCCATTTCTCCTCTTTCTTCAAGTTTCTTTATTATGTTATGACTTATATTTAAAAATTTTTTATGTTGTGACATGTATTTATATGATCCCCTTACTGACCATTTCATGTCTAAATAATGAGAGTCCCATTTCTCTCTCATAAACCCATTTTATGAATCCTCATGTGATGTCGTTATGCTGCCGAAATGGTACCACGATTTTCTATGCCAAAATCATAATATAGTGAATACCATGATCATTTCTCTATCAAGGTTATTCACCTTTATTCACATATAATTATTGATTATATAATTTAATTATTTATTCCACATTCCTTTATCATGGAAAAAATGATGATGTTGAATGAATCCATGTTATATGATATGGGTGGCACACTTAAGCATGAGATTAAAATGTTCATGAAGGGTGCACCCTGATAGCGCTCCAATGCATTGGTTAATGTTTAGTATCATGATACTTCATGTTGGGAAAGGGGTTTACCTGATTCCTTTATAGTACTTCTTTCCATCATGTTGGGACAGTGGTTTACCTAATTCCTTTATGTTAATAAGGTAGTGTTTTAAGTTATTACCACATTTCCATGTTATGATAATCATGTTATATCATGCCTTTATGTTTATGTTTTTATTATTCTCTATTGATATGACTATTGCCTAACATGTATTGTATTATTCATGTTACACATTTCTTACTCCCTTACTTGGATTTATATCTCACCCTTTTCTTATATATGTCCTCAGGTTATCCCATGCAATGCTAAGTACGAAGGAATGTTGTGGTCATGTAAAATAAGTTTTCAATAAAGATATTGTATTTTTATGTCTTAATTTGTCATATAATATTCCTAATACCTAAAAAAACTAGACCTATCTGTCTTTTTTGTTTTATTAATAATCATTTTATTTCATAAATAATGTCTAAATATGAAATAAAGGGTAGGGTTGTTATAGTTGGTATCAGAGGATAGATTTAGTTATTTTTGGTATTAGGATTAGAAAACCCTAGTGAAAGACTTAGGGATAAGACTAAATATAAGAGAAACCCTAGTGAAAACCCTAGTGAAACCCTCGTCAAGGTGTTGTGGTGAAACCGTAAGTTTAAAGAATAAATGTGGGAATCAGATGAAGTTATGATACAGAGTTACCCTTATCTTTTTTAGTGTGGGAAAATTAAATTTTGAGAGTGAAATTTCTTAAGAGGGGAAGGTTGTAACAACCTGATCATTTATGTGTAAAATTCCCTTTATTTTAATGTCTTGTGGATATAGAAAACACAAAAACTTTTTTTATTATTTTTGGGTTTAAATGAACATTAAGTATCATTACCATTGATAATATATTCGTTGAATAGTAATCACACAACTGATATAAATATAAGGTTTTTAAAAAAATCCTTTCAACACAGACAAAGGAGAGGATAGTCTCATCCAGTAGACTCAGTCCATACAAAGCTCATTTGTCGAACCTCATAAAGGATATAGCATCACTGGGCTTTGCTCTTGACCAATCCCAAGCTGAGCTTTAACATGTTAATCTTGAATAGAATCACCTACAGGATAAGTTCATGTTAATAGAGATTACCACTCGGGCGATGTTATCTGAGCCGCCCCAAGAGTCTTCCACCATTGCACACCTTAACCTTAGGTCTTATGTGGGTGTTATAAGGGGTTATGTAACAAGTTATTAGTTACTTATTGTGTAATCCCTTTTTATAAATAAAAGTATTATTCCATAAATTCCTTTATGAGAATAGTCCTTTTTAAAAAATGATGAATTTGATAAATTGATTTTTCGAGTAAAAAGGGTACTTTTGAGAAATATATAAATTATTATATTAAACTAAGTTTTTTATTAACAATATTATAAAAAAAATTATTATAAATTATAATTATATTAGTTTCTTATCTGTAAATGATTAGGTAATCAGTTTGATAAGAGTTATATTTTTATATGATAAAACAGAAAGTGTATTTTTAAAGAATTTATTTTAAGGAATTAATGAAATTTTGAAATAATTAATATTTAAAAAAATTATTATTATCAAATTAATTTTATTAATAATAAATTATTATATAATTTTTATGAATTAAAATGTAATTTTTATTATGGTTTGAAAACTATTTTTGTCAAAATCCATGAATTTTCAATAAATGTTGGTTTTCGTTTTAAAAGAGAAAATTCAAATATCTATAAAATTACATAGATAAAATGAATATTATTTTTTGGAATAAGGATATTTAAATTATCTAGTGGTTAATTATTCATAATTTTCTGAGAGAGTCAAATTGTTTGGTAAAAATTAAATACCGTATAAATAAAATATGTGTTTTGTGACATCATAATGGCCTCAAAATGATGTAATAAATACTATAATTGGTATTATTGGCCCAATATAGGTTTTCAAATTATAATAATGTTATTTTATATTTTTTTTAATTATTTTATAAAGCCTTAGTGAATCCTCCAAAATGTATAATATATTTTATGATTTTAAATTCATTTCTTTAAATAATGTGACTCACCTCTATATAAGCAAGGAAAATATTCTAATATTTTCGGCCATTGTCCTTATAAAATAATTTTTTCCACTCATATTTGGAAAAAACCAAGAACAAAAACCATGGTAAGGTTTTTGATTTTGAGTATTTAATTATATAGATTCCAAAACCTAAGTTTGTAAAATATTAAAGAATTACCCACTCATTTCCTATATAAACCCACACAAGCACCCATTAATCTTCACTAAAACTCTTTTAATCTCATACTAAATCTTTTATATACTCCCTAGAGTCCTCCCAATGCACCCCCATTCTCCCAAGAAGACTCTCCCAAGCCTTTGGGATCACACATCCAAGTAAGGGATCCTCACTTTCCTTCATTTCTCATTTTTATCCAAGTTTCCTTATATTGTTACGCCTTATTATTTTTAATTAAAAATGATGGTGTATGTTTTAAAACCTCCCCCATACTTCCCTTATTATGTTTTAATGATTAGATACCCCTTTATCTCTCATTAATCCCTCCCATGTACACCTGTTACCATGCCGAAATTTTGTAATAGTTATTTCATTTCTCCTCTTTCTTCAATTTTCTTTATTATGTTATGCCTTCTATTTCAAAATTCCTTGTGTTGGTACATGTATTTATATGATCCCATTACTTATCATTTAATTTATAAATTATGATAGACCCATTTCTCTCTAATCAACCCATTTTATGAATCCCTATGTGATGTTGTTATGCTGCTGAAATTGCACCATGATTTTCCATTCCAAAATCATAATGTAGTAAATACCATACCCATTTCTCTATCAAGGGTATTCACATTTAAGAACATATACCTGTTTATTATATACTTTCATGTGTGTATTCCATATTACTTTATCGTGGAATAAATGATGATTTTGAATAAATCCATGTTATATGATCTATGAGGCACACTTAAGCATGATATTAAAATGTTCATGAAGGGTGCGCCCTGGTAGCACTCCAATGCATTGGGTAATGTTTAGTATCATGATTTGTAATGTTGGGATAGGGGTTTACTTGATTCCTTTATAGGAATTTTTTCCATCATGTTGGGACAGGGGTTTACCCGATTCCTTTATGTTAATAATGTAGTGTTTTAAGTTGTTTCCACATTTCCATGTTATGATAATAATGCTATATCATGCCTTTATGTTCATGTTTCTATTATGATCCATTTATATACCTATTACCTAAAATTCATTGTATTCTTCATGTTACACCTTACTTACTTCATTACTAGGCTTTATAGCTCACCATTTTCTTATGTATGTCCTCAAGTTATCCCATGAAATGCTAAGTATGAAGGAATGTTATGGTCATTTAAAAGAAGTTTTCAATAAATATGTTATATTTTTATGTATTAAGTTGTCATTTAATGTTCCTAAGCCCAAAATACACTATAAATCTCGATCTTATGGGTTTTATTAAGTGCAAGTTTATGTAATAAATCATGTCTAAATAAGAAATAAAGTGCAGGGTGTTTATAGTTGTAACGACCCGGTCATTTATGAATAAAATTCCCTTTATTTTAATATATTATGGATATAGAAAACACATGAACTATTTTTTTATTATTATTGGTTTTAAATGGCCATTAATTATCATTACCATTGATAATATAGTCTTTGAACAATGATACCACAACTAATATAAATATAAGGTTTTAATAAATCCTTTTGACACAAACAAAGGAGATGATGACCTCATCTAGTAGACTCGGTCATACGAAGCTCATTTTTCAGATCTCGAAAAGTAGGTAGCTTCACTGGGCTTTTCTCTTGACCAATCCCAAGATGAGCTTCAACACGTTAAGCTTGAACAGAATTTCATATGGGAGAAGTTCAAGTTAATAGAGATTAACACCTGGGTGATGTTATCTGAGCCGCCCCAAGAGTCTATCACCATCACACACCTTAGCCTTATGTATTATGTGAGTGTTATAAGTGGTTATGTAACAAGTTATTTGTTACTTATTGTGTAATCCCTTTTTATAAATAAAATTTGTATTCCATCAATTCCTTTATGAGAATAGTCTTTCTTAAAAAAAATAACGAATTTGATAAATTGAATTTTCAGGTAAAAATGGTACTTCTGAGAAATATATACATTAAGGTTTTTATTAATAATATTATAAAAAAATTATTATAAATGATGATTATATCAGTTTCTTATCTGTAAATGATTATGTAATTAGTTTTATAACAGTTATATTTTTATACGATAAAAAGGAAACTGTAATTTTAAATAATTTATTTTAAGGAATTAATTAATTTTTTAAATAATTAATATTTTCATAAAATATTATTATCAAGTTAATTTTATTAATAATAAATTATTATATAATTTTTATGAATTCAAATGTAATTTTTATTAAGTTTTAAAAACTGTTTTTGTCAAAATCTATCAATTTTCAATAAATGTCGATTCTCATTTTAAAAGTGAAAATTGGCATATTTATAAAATTATTTAGTTAAAATGGATATTATTTTTGGAATCAGGACATCAGAATTATCCAATGGTGAATTTTTCATAATTTTCTGAGGCAGTAGAATTTTTGGGTAAAAATTAAATAATATATAAATATACAGTGTGTTTTATGACATCATAATGACCCAATAGTGATATAATAAATACCATAAAATGGATCTTAGAATAAATATGTGTTTTAACTTTAAAATAATGTGATTTTATATCTATTTGGATTATTTTATAATGCCTTAGTGAATCCTCCAAAATGTATAAAATATTTTATGATTTTAAATTCATTTCCTTGGGAGTGTGACTCGCCTCCACATAATCAAGGATAATATTTTAATATCCTTGGTACATGGCCTTATAAAATAATTTTTTCCACTCATATATTACAAAAACCATGATAATGTTTGTGGTTTTTAATATTTTAGTGTGTAGTTTCCAAAACCTAAATAATAAATAATTCCCTTTACTTTCCTATATAAACCCACCAAAGCACCCATTACTCTTCACTAAAACTCCATTAAGCTCATCCTAACTATGATATACACTTCCTATAATCCTCCCAATATTCCCCCAAGCTCCCAAGAAGTCTCTCCCAAGCCTTTGGGATCACACATCCAAGTAAGAAATCCTCACTTTCCTTTCTCATTTTTTGTCGAAGTTTCCTTATACTATTATAGGCTTTTATTTTTCAATTAAAAATGATAGGGTATATTTTCACACATCCCCAATACTTCCATTATTATGTTTTAATGATGAGATACTCCTTTGACTCACATTAATCCCTCCCATGTACACCTGTTACCATGCTGAAATTCCATAAGGGATTTCTCACTCCTCATTTCCATTCATGCATTTATCTTATATTATGCATCTCAAATTCCATTTCATATATTGGGATATTATACTCCATGATCCCCTTACTTCCCATTCATATCTAAATGATGAGATGCCACTTTCTCTCTCATCAACCCATTTTATGAATCCCCATGTGATGTCATTATGCTACCGAAATTACACCACGATTTTCCATGCCAAAATTATCCCAACATATGAAATGGAATTTTAGATGCATAATATAAAATAAATACTTGAATGGAAATAAGGAGAGAGAAATCCCTTACAGAATTTTGGCATGTTAACAGGTGTACATGGGAGGGATTAATGAGAGTTAAAGGGGTCTCTCATCATTCAAAAATAATAAGGGTAGTATGAGGGAGGTTCAAAAACATACCCCATAATTTGTAATTAAAAAATAAAAGGGTATAACAATATAAGGAAACTTGGACAAAAATGTGAAAGGAAGGAAAGTGAGGATCCCTTACTAGGATGTGTGATCCCAAATGCTTAGGAGAGGTTTCTTGGAAGCTTGGTGGTGCCTTGGGAGGACTCTATGGAGTGAATATCATAGTGAGGATAAGCTTGAAGGAGTTTGAGTGAAGAGGAATGGGTGCTTGGTTGGGTTTATATAGGAAAGGAGGGGTAATTCTTTATTTTTTATGTTTTGGACACTACACACTAAAATATTCAAAACCACAAACCAACCCATGGTTTTTTCCCATGGTTTATATCCAAGGGGAGTGGAAAACATTATCTTATAAGTCCAAGGTCCAAATACATTAAAATATTATCCTTGCTTATGTGGAGGTGAGTCGCACCCTCGGGGAAATAAATTTAAAATCATAAAATATACCAACTATAACAACCCTAGTCTTTATTACACACTTAAACATGATTTATTACATAAAATTGCACTTAATACAACCTAGAAGATCTAGAGGTCTAGTGTATTTTGGGATTAGGAACATTACATGATAACTTAAGACATAAAATACAACATCTTTATTGAAAAATTATTTTACATAAATGAAACATTCCTTCATACTTATCATTTCATGGGATAACTTGAGGACATACATAAGAAAAGGGTGATCTATAAAGACTAGTAAGTGAGTAAACAAGGAATAACATGAATAATACAATACATGTTAAGAAATAGGCATATCAATTGAGCACAAGAGAAATATGAACATAAAGGCATGATATAGCATGATTATCATAACATTGAAATGTGACAACATCTTAAAACGCTGCATCATTAACATAAAGGAATCAGGTAAACCCCTATCCTAACATGATGGAAAAATTCCTATAAAGTAATCAGGTAAACCCCTATCCTAACATGATGTATCATGATACTAAACATTACCCAGTGCATTAGAGAGCTATCAGGGCGCACCCTTTATAAACATTTCAATATCATGCTTAAATGTGTCATGTAGATCATATCGCATGGATTCATTCAACATCATAATTTATTCCATGATATAAAGGAATATTGAATACATGCATGAAATTATATAATCAATAAGTATGTGTGTGTAAAGGTGAATACCCTTGATAGAGAAATGTGCATGGTATTCACTACACAATGATTTTGGCATGGAAAATCGGGGTACAATTTTGGTAGCATAACGGCATCAAATGGGGATTCATAAAATGGGTTGATGAGAGAGAAAGGGGTATATCATCATTTATAAATGAAATGGTTAGTAATGGTATCATTTATCATAATATCCTAACATATGAAATGGAATTTGAGATGCATGATATAAGATAAATTATTGAATGGCAATGGGGAGAGAGAAATCCCTTATGGAATTTTTCCATGGTAACAGGTATACATGGGAGGGATTAATGAGAGTGAAATTGGTATCTCACCATTAAAACATAATAAGGTAAGTATGAGATAGTTTTAAAAACACACTCCATCATTTTTTTTTGAAAATTAAAAGGGTATAACAATATAAGGAAACTTGGAAAAAAATGAGAAAGGAAGGAACCCTTACTTGGATGTGTGATCCCAAAGGCTTGGGAGTGGCTTCTTGGGAGCTTGGTGGTGCCTTGGGAGGACTCTAGGGAGTGTATAGAAGATTGAGGATGAGATTAAAATAGCTTGAGTGGATATGAATGGGTACCTGGGTGGGTTTATATAGGAAAGGTGGGGGAATTATTTATTATTTTGGTTTTGGACCCTACACATTAAAATATTCAAAACCACCAATCATACCATGGTTTTTTCCCATGGTTTCTAGAAAAGGGGAGTGGTATAAATTATTTTAAAATTATAAGGGCCGAAGATATTAAAATATTTCCCTTTCTTATGTGGAGTTAAGTCACACTTTCAAGGAGATGGACATCAAAGCAACCGTTCAGTGGCCCATGGGGTGGTATTCTCTAGTGCAAGTATATTCCAGCCAAATTCAACTTCCTTATCTGGAGAGTTCACCACAAATTAATTCTAATGGAGATGGACGTAAAATAAAAATGTATCCCTTTGGCCTCACAATTCAGTTGCTTCTTAGACCCTAAGGAGGAAACCTCGACCCATCTTTTTCTCCACAGTGATTGGGATGGCCACATTTGGAGTGTGGTTGGGGAGTTTATTGTCCCCACAAGGGAGGACCCTTATCTTGATGGTTTCTTTAATTAATGGTATATTGGATCACCTTAAAAACATAATACTGACAGCTGGTCGATCCTTATTTTCATGGGATTTTGTGCATTTGGAAGGCATGCAACCATGCAAGACACCTCGGGTCTTACCCCTCTCTCTGTGGGCTGGCCTTCAGGACCGGGCTTCTTATCTCCGACCTGGCTCATCTCCACAAGTATCATGAGGTGGATCCCTACCTTAGATTCTACACCATTAGATTGTGACCTCCAGGGCCTTATTCCTCCACATCTTCCAGTTATTAGGTTAGATGGTACCCTTCCCCTTACGGGCTCAAACTCAACACAGATGGGGCTTGCAGACAGGTAAATATGAGGGGAGGAGAGGTCATGTGGGAAAATTTAGGTTTATTCATCCTTTCCTTAAATGAGTTATTTGGGACAGGTGATTATTTGATGGTCGAGGCCAAGGCTATTCTAAACGAGTTAGAGCTCTGCCTCTCTATAGCTCTCCCCCTATCTATAATGGAGACAGATTCTGAAGTCATCTAGATCTCCCTTGAGGGCGACGTTTCCCCACCTTGGAACATTATTTATCTCATCTAAAAGTGCAAGGCCCTATTTTCCCATAATATCGAGATCCTCCACACGTGGCATGAGGTTAACCGGTTGGCAGACTTCTTGGATTCTAGGGCAACCTGCGACTCTCCTCTCTTGATGTTCAATTCCCTTGGCTCCCTACCTTCGGGCGGTACGCTTGTTTCTATCAAGGATGCTCTTGCACTCCATTTTTTCAGACCTCCATAACCTTTTTATTTTTTGTTGATGATTTTTTCGGCTCTGTGGGGCTAGATATTGGGCTCTTGGTCTTGTAATCTCATGTTATTGGTAATAAAAAATATCATTTTATGCATGTTAAAATATTTTATATGTCCTGGAGGATTCACTAAGGCTTTATAAAATAAATCAAATAATCCTAAAAATAAATTATTTTAATAGAAAAAATATATTTAGCTAAAGATACCATTTATAGTATTTTATTACATCACTATTGGGTCATTATGATGTCATAAAACATATTATATATTTATATGGTATTTAATTTTTACCCAAAAATTCGACTATCTCAGAAAATTATGGAAAATTCACCATTGGATAATTTTGATGTCCTGATTCCAAAAATAATATTCATTTTACCTAAATAATTTTCTTAATATATGAATTTTCACTTTTAAAATAAAAAACTAACATTTATTGAAAATTGATGGGTTTTGACAAGAATAGTCTTCAAACCTTAATAAAAATTACAATTGACTTTATAAAAATTATACAATCATTATATTTAATAAAATTAATTTAATAATAATATTTTATTAAAATATTATTTAATTTAAAAATCCAATAATTCATCAAAATAGATTCCTTTATTGAATTTGACTATTAACTAAAAATACTATTTTTTCTTTGAAAATCATTTACAGATTAACAATTCTAAAATGAAAGTATATTCATTATTCTATACAAAAATAATTCACATAATCATAATGCTATGGTCTTGTTACATATACCTTTATTACACCAGCATGCACACTAAGAGTAAGCTGTGAGGTGGTGGGGCTTTCATGGGGTCTTTCGGCGAACATGGTTTGAGCCGTGATCTCAAGGAGCTTTAACTTCTCCCATAAACGGTTTCACTCATACATAAGTTGTTGGATATCAACTTAGTCTTGGTCTAGGGAAAATTCCAAAAATGATATCTCCCTCAGAAGCGTTGATAAATGGAATTTATAGGGTACGATCTTATTGGTTGAGGCCATCACTTTCTTTGTCTATGTCAAAAGGATTTGTTAAAACCCTATATTTATACTAGTCATGTGATCACTATTCAACGGCTACATTATCAATGATAATGATACTTAACAGTCATTTAAATCCAATTGGATATAATAAAACAAAATGAGTGTATACGTTTTCTATATCCATAATACATTTAATTAAAATAAAGGAAATTTTATTCGTAACAATTTGGGTCATTACAACGTTGTAACTGTAAAGACTCGGATATTCCATATAAATTTTTTTTTAATTATATGGAATTATTATGAGTCTGTGAAAATTGACAGCGCGTGATTCCGAGGCTCGGTGTTCCTGGATTGAATTTCTGAAATTTTTTTGGGTACATTCAGTAAACGCATGAGCGGCATTTTCTAACTTTTGAATCGTTTCTTAGATTAAAAATATGAGGGCATCATTGAATATGCAGTGTCGGGATTCGCTTAAGGGAGGCTTTACTTTGACTGCAGTAGGTCTGGAGAAGAAGTTAATTTTTGTGACTTTTAAAAGAAATGAAATAAAATAATCTCATTATTTTATTTCGTTTCCACCAACGGACAAGCAGAGTGTGGGACCCATGGTGAGTTAGGCCAATGAATGGCTTGACTTGACAAATCCTAAGTAATGACGTCGTTGGGGGATTAGGAAGATTCCTAATTTATGAGCCTCATTAACTCCCCGTGTCGTTACTTACTCTCCCCCTCTCCTATAAATATAGAGCTTGGGGGAGGGGTTTCGGAAAAACTTCTCCAAGAAACAAAGTTTTGTTGAAGTGCCATAATGTCGAGCCCTTAGAGGACGGAGCCGACTCCAGCAGGAGGTGACGTGCAACACTGAAACCACGAACCGGAGTTTGACATTCTAGCGGCGGTGAGGACAACATGTTTCCAGGATGGTGAACAATGAGACTCCCTCAACCACGAGCACTCTAAAATGTTTCAAGGTAGGGGTTAATTCATTTACGCTTCTTGAATGATTTCCTCTTCCCTATTTTTGAATAACACAAAGAACACGGGTCAACCAACTAACAGGTTGACATGTGATTCATTCGTCTTTGCGGGAGGATTGTTGAGGGGAATCTTTGTGGGGTTTATCTTGTTGTTTAATTCAATTGATTATTAAACCCCTTAATATTCCCCATAATATGAGATAATGCGGAGTGTGCAGGCCTAACGAACCCAGCCTGAACCCTCCGCTATCTTGTTATCCTTGCGCCACCTTGGAAGACCACGAGCACGTCGACACACGCCGCAAGAGGAAGGTCATGGTTCGTCATCCGCGGAAAAACGGAGGAGGCGGCTGGCATAACAGCCGGATGAAGGAAGGGAGGTGGCGTGACCGCCGCACCGCCGGCGAATGGAAGCTGCGGCTGAAGCCACGGCGGAGGCCGAACCCGCCTCCGACGGGTTCCGCGGCGCCCTTGCGACGCTGCCGCCTCACCAACCGAATGGCCTTCAGGCCATTCAAAAATCTGGGAGACCGGGGGGCTACACCTCCCGTGTTGGACCGAGCTGGGATACTACCCTTGGAGTGGGCCGCCGCCCTTGAACCGGGCCGCCGCCCTCAGATTGGGTCGCCGCCCCAGCGGGCCGTTGCCCCCGGGTCAGGCCGCCGCCCCACGCAGACCGGGCTAGCATTTTGCGGGTCACCCTATTTTGGTTGGGCCGCCCTTGTAGGTTTCCCCTCTTGCGATTTGGACTGAAAATCGGCCTAGCGGGCCGACACCACCTCAGCCCAGCCCAGACCAGGTCGGACCAGACTCGGGCCAAGAAACACTCAAAAGACCTTATCTTGAGAACAGAATGCCCGTTTGACGAACCATCTGAGGTGTTGGGACCCTTGGAGAGAGACGGTCCTTTTGACTTACTCTATTAGAGTTTCAGAGAAACTTGGAGTACGACGAGGTTGGATCACACCTAAATCCAACCTGGCCCTCAGCACTGAATGTCCAATAACGCACAGACCGGGTGTCCGATTAACTCGCCGTCTATTGCGTTGGAACCCTTATGACATAGAGGGTCGTCAGGTTACTTCCTTATGAGACTTCATACTAGTTTATATGCAACTGATGGCTTGGGGAGCGATTCTCCCAAGCGCACTACATACAGAACCCTGCGACTGGCTGAGACCTGTCGACTGCTGACTTTTTGACTCAGAGTGACTCGACGGTTGCGGTAAGCGATGGGGAGGAGTACCTTAGCAGACCATGATGGGGGTGGGTGGTTCTGTGTGACCTGATGTGCCATGGTGGGGATCATCCACGGTACGTGATGGGGAGGTGTACCTTAGCAGACCATAATGGGGGTGGGTGGCTCTGTGTGACCCAGCAGACCCAAAGTATGCGATGGGGAGGAGTACCTCAGCCATTCAAGATTAGTTGGAAGTGGCTCAGAGTGACCTAGCAGGCCCACTGTACTCGATATAAGAGAATTTCTCCAGCAACTGAGGCGTTCGATGTTGTTACTGGGGATGTTACTTATTTCTACCCCTAGAATAAATCTTGGTGTGAGCTGTCTTTACCTTGTGCTTGTGATTGAGGTTATTCTATGTGGTACTTTACCTTTGTGGTAATCTACCTTCATGGTGTTACCGGGTGGTTTTTATTTGTGGAACTCTAGGAGACCTTTAGGGTCTCGGGGTCCCTACTGAGTATCGTTATACTCACCCATGCATGGGCTTTTCCTGCACCTTGTTATGTATTGTGCAGATGACGTACAGAATTGATCGAGGATGAGGGAGCCATGACTGGATAAGTGCTCGAAGTTGGACCATTCGTTGTGACATGACACAGAGGATATGAGTAGACGTGGAGTGTAGTGGAGGCGATTTGTACCTACCCTTCAGATAGGAACCTCAAAGGATGACCCGGTATCTATTTTCCTTTTTCTTTCAGTTGTACTATACTTTCAGTCATACTTGTACTTTTACAGTTGGGATTGTATTCCAGCCCCTTTTACTTTCAAAACTCTTTTACTACAGTATTTTACTTTACATTTGCTTCTTCTTGTGTTCTCAGACAGTGTGTTTTTATAGGTTTAAAGTAAATTCCTTCCCATTTTAGGTAATATGTATTTCGGTGCTAGTCGTTGGCCCCTGACCTATGGAAAGTGGGCTTGGGGTAGTCACAGCATGGGCCTCGGGGGACGGGTCATGAAAAAGTGGTATCAGAGTATTTCAGTTCTACCCAAGAACTAAGACTCTGATCTTTTATATGTGGCAATAGTGTTAAGTGTTTTGAGTGTGGTTTTCAGTTCGGGGAGTCCAGTGTTGGTGCAGCGGTTGACATATCCATACACCAGGACCCTGAATTCTGATTTCCGACTCAGCTCACAAAAACACTGATTACGTGTGTTTTGAAAAGTCTTTCTTGTGTTTTTTTGAGTCATCTCACCAGGTATAACTTTTAACCGTGGCACACCTATTTCTTTTTAGGATGACTCCATGAATACAGCCACCCAGGTTTCCTGAGAGAGTATGAAATAATGGACCATCGAGCAGTGAGGCCTCGGTGCAGGGCCCCCTTACAGTGTTAGCACCTTCGGTTGGTGTACCAGTAGCACCACTTCCCATTGGGATGTCGTTGCCACCAGCCCCACCAGTAGAGGATGCAAGCCAACTGAGTGCTTTTCAAGAGTTCCAGCAGCAGAGGTCTCTGAGGTTCCAAGGTGATATGGACCCGTAGGTGGCTGGGGACTGGATAGAGGCTGTGGCTAGAGTTTTTTTCTTAGTTGGGACACCAGCTGATTTTATGGTGATCCTCACATCCAGCCTTTTTTAGGCAGCAGCTAGGAGATGGTGGAGCCTGATTCTCTAGATACACTATGAATCAACCCTCATCTGGGTGGACTTCGAGGGCCTTTTGGGGGAGAGTTCATCCCAAATACCTTACGCTATATGCGTATACAGGAGCTTCTGCACTTACAGCATGGAATCATGATAGTGGCCCAATACTCGGTGAGGTTCACTGATCTCTCCCACTACTCCACCGACATGGTATGAAACCCTTTCTTCAGGGCCTGGACCTTTGAGCAGGGTCTCTGATGGGAGATCAGAGCATCGATGGTATCCCTCAGAATTCTGACGCAGGCTGGGGTGCTTGAGCAAGCACTTTTGGTAGAGAGCTTCCTAGCTGAACAGGCACCGATAGCGAAAGGTACCACCAAACGAAAGGTATCTGAGTCATATGTAGGAGGTAGTAGGCAGATGACACAGAGGTCCAAGAAAACTAGATCTTCTGTTGGAAGGCCTCGGGATGCAGGGTTAGAGGTGCGAGGCTCACAAGGCATAGGGAGACAGGCAAGGGTAATGCAATGTTACACGTGCGGAGGGCAGGGTCATGTGGCTCCCAACTGCCCAACCTGTCATACTAATGACCAGAAGATGGTTGAGGGACCTCCAAGGAAGCGACAGAGGTTCAATAAAGGAGGTATGTAGGGTGGTGGATGTAGCAGAGGAGTAGGTCGTGCAGCAGGCGGTAGGTGATGTTTTGAGATTCTACTGCCACCACCACTAGGTGGTCCACCCCAACCACAGAGAGCAGGAGGAAAGGGATGAGCTCAGCTCTAGGCAGCTGATCCCTATGACCACGGTGCTCTAGATTTGATTAGAGGTGAGATCTATATCTACTCTACCTTAGTTGTAGTACTTATAGACATAGGTTTCAGTCACTCTTTAATTTCCATGGCCCTCATTCGAAGCTCTGAGATTCTGGTGGAGTCGTTGGCTCAATACTTACAGCTATAGATTCCTACGGGAGCGGATTCGACGATTATGCACTAGTGCCAGCAGTGTGAGCATACCCTAGTAGGCGAGAGATTTGGTTGGGATCTCCTAGTAGTAGTGTTGAGGCCTTGCGACGTCATCTTGGGTATGGACTGGTTATCCACAGTCCATGCTCAGATTGACTGTATTAGGTGCAAAGTGCGGTGTGTCTTCACGGACGTAACTAGGTTTTCCTTCACCAGTGAGAATTGAACCTTTGCAACACATGATGGACTTACCCAGAGGAGGGTGTAGCCGATTAATCATCAGTTGGCTAGCCTTACCCTCAGAGTAGTTGATGTTGAGAGTCTGAGCTATCCTATAGTGGTGGACCAGTATGCCGATGTCTTTCCTGATGATGTTCCAGGACTAGCTCCACGCAGAGAGATAGACTTTTACATTGATATGTACCCTAGGACAGCATTGATATCTACACCAGCATATCGGATGGCTCTTTTAGATCTTTTTGAGTTACGTGTATAGTTGGAGGACTTGCAGGGAAAGGGGTTCATAAGACCCAGTGTTTCTCTGTGGGTAGCCCCAATTTTGTTCGCCAAGAAGGCAGATAAGAGTTTGAGACTCTGTGTGGACTATCGATTCCTGAACCAAGTGACCATTAAGAATAAGTATCCACTCCCAAGGATTGATGATCTTTTCGATCAGCTAAAGGGAGATCGCTGGTTTTTGAAGACATACCTCCGATCAGGCTATCATCAGCTCAGGATACGAGATGAGGATGTGCAGAAGATAGCATTCAGATGTCAGTATGGTCATTATGACTTCTTGGTTATGCCTTTTGGCGTGACCAACACCCCAGAAGTGTTCGTGGGACTCATGAACAGAATCTTTCATCCATACCTCGATCGCTTCGTGGTGGTGTTCATCGATGACATCTTGATATACTCAATAATAGAGGAGGAGCATGCCTATCATATACAGATTGTTCTGGATACACTCCAAGAGCACTATCTTTATGGTAAACTCTCGAAGTGCTAGTTCTAGATACGAGAGATCCACTTTCTGGGACATGTTATCTCAGAGGCTGGAGTTGTAGTGGATCTAGAAAAGATAGATTCTACGCTATCCTGGGAGCCACCCAGGAGTGTGATGGAGGTGCGGAGTTTCTTGGGGTTGGCTAGATACTACCGGAGATTCGTGCCTGACTTTTCCAGAGTTATAGTACCCTTTTTAGCTTTGACAAAGAAGGGAAAACCTTTCCTATAGACGGAGAGATTCCAACAGATTTTCCAGGAGTTAAGGTAGAGATTGATGAGTTCCCCTATCTTGAGGCTTCCAGAAGAGGGTGTTGGGTATATATTCTACTGCGACGCATCAGGGACTAGGCTTGGATGTGTCTTGATGCAAGAGCAAGTAGTGATTGCTTATGGTTCACGATAGCTGAGACGGCATGAGAAGAACTATGATACCATTACCTAGAGTTAGTAGTAGTGGTTTTCTCCTTGAATATGTGGAGACATTACTTGATGGGTGAACATTTTATATTCTACTCTGATCACAAGAGTCTCAGGTATATCTTCTCTTAGAAGGACTTGAACCTAAGACAGCGGCAATGGCTAGTGTTCCTCTAGGACTATGACTTTGAGATAGTCTATACTCCTGGGAAGGGGAATGTGGTAGTATATGCACTTAGTAGGAGGTCTGGTCTGCATTTGCTGAGTGAGGCGACAGAGCAGCTCACCATGTTGCAGATATCCTTCCTGGATAGAGATGGAGAAGCATACTTCTAGTTTATGACAGTCACACCCCCACTTCTTTATCGAGTCATAGAGGTGTAGCTTGGGGACACTGACTGCAAGGCTCTACATGCTCAGATATCCTCAGGGCAGGCACCTGATGGATTTTTTAAATATGGGGAGAACGTCATCCTCTTTAGAGAACATACCATGGTACTAGTGGCGCTGCGAGAGGAGGTGTTGAGGGAGTTCCATACGTCCCCTCTGGCGGTATATCTTGGTGTGGCGAAGATGTACCAGGACCTCCGGCGTCAGCACTGGTGGCCCGGGATAAAGAAGGCAGTGGCAGAGTTTGTTTCACAACGCCTCACTTGTCAGCAAGTTAAGGTCGATCATTAGGTTTCAGCAGGCTTAACTCAGCCACTAGAGGTGTCAGAGTGGAGGTGGTATAGGATATACATGGACTTTGTGATGAGGCTTCCACATAAATCCAGGGGACATGATTTCATATGGGTGATCATTGACCGACTCACCAAGTCAACCCACTTCCTACCTATCTGAGAGCAGGGATTAGTAGAGGGCTTGGGACACCTCTACATATAGGAGATCGTGCGAATTCATTAGGTTCTATAGACGATCGTCTCTGAACATGATGCACGTTTTACATCCCGGTTGTGGAAGGGATTGTAGGAGACGTTCGGGACTCAACTATGTTTCAGCACCGCCTTTCATCCTTAGACGGATGGTCATACGGATCGGACTATTCAGACGCTTGATGACATGCTCCGTGCATGCATCCTAGATTTTGGATGCAGTTGGGAGGATCACTTTCCCTTGGTGGAGTTCGCATACAACAACAGTTATCACTCCACCATCAGTATGGAACCATTTGAGGCCTTATAAGGCCAACCCTTACAATCACCTCTATGCTGGACAGACACAGGGGAGTCAGCATTTATGGGTCCAAATTTGGTACGAGCTACCACTAAGAAGGTGAAGATCATCCAGGAGTGGATGAAGACTGCACAGAGCAGACAGAATTCATATGCTGACAGAAGATGGAGACCTTTGGAGTTCCAGGAGGGGGACCACGTTTTCTTATGAGTCTCTCCTTGATGGGGACTACGGAGATTTGTCTGAGGCGGTAAGTCATCACCGAGGTTTATCGGGCCATTTCTGATACTTTGAAGGATAGGAGAGGTGGCATACCACTTGGCACTTCCACCATAGTTGGAGAAGGTGCACGACATCTTCCACGTATCCCAGCTGAGGAGATACATGCACGACCCATCTCACCTCATCGGCCATGGAAAGCTGGACTTAGATGATGGGGTGATGTTTACAGAGGTTCTAGTAGAGATTGAGGATCAATAGGAGTGGGTCCTTCATGGGTGGTCAATACCTCTGGTGCACGTTCGCTGGCAGGATGGAAACCTCCAGGAGAGAACATGGGAGCGAGAGGCTCAGATTCATGCTCAGTACCCCCATTTGTTTCCTTAGTCTATTTTGTGGATTTCGGGGACATAAATCCCTAAGGTTGGTAGAGTGTAAAGACCCGGATTTTCCATGTAATTTTTTTTAATTATATAGAATTATTATGATTTTGGGAAAATTGACAACGCATGATTCTGAGGCCCGGTGTGCCCGAAATGAATTTCTGAACTTTTTTTCGGGTACGTTCAGTAAACACATGAGCGGCGTTTTCTAAATTTTGAACCATTTCTCTGATTAAAAAACTTAGGGCACCATTGAATCCGCAGCACTGGGATTATCTTAAGGGAGGCTTTACTATTACCGCAGTAGGTTCGGAGAAGAAGTTAATTTTTGTGACTTTTAAAAGAAATGAAATAAAATAATCTCATTATTTTATTTCTTTTCCACTAATGGACAAGCGGAGTGTGGGACCCACGGTGATTCAGGACAATGAATGGATTGACTTTCCAAATCCTAAGTAATGACGTCATTGGGGGATTAGGAAGCATCCTAATTTATGAGCCCCATTAACTCCCTGCGTCGTTACTTACTCTTCCCCTCCTATAAATATAGAGCTTGGGGGAGGGGTTTCGGACAAGCTTCGCCAAGCAACGAAGTTCTGTTGGAGTTCCATAACGCCAAGCCTTTAGAGAACAGAGCCGACTCCAGTAGGAGGTGACGTACAACACTGAAACCCCGAACCGGAGTTTGACGTTCGAGCGGCAGTGAGGACAGCTTGTTGTGGGGACAAAAAACAACAAGGCTCCCTCAACTACGAGCAATATCAAATGTTTCGAGGTAGGGTTAATTTGTTTACACTTTTTGAATGATTTCCACTTCCCCGTTCTTGAATAACACAAAGAACGTGGGTCAACCAACTAACGGGTTCACCCACGATTCATTCGTCTTTGTGGAAGGATTGTTGTGAGGAATCTTTGTGGGGTTTATCTTGTTGTTTAATTAAATTGATTATTCAACCCCTTAATATTCTCCATAATACAAGCTAATGCGGAGGGTGTGGGACTAGCGAACCCAGCCCGAACCCTCTGTTATCTTGTTATAATTGCGCCACCTTGGAAGACCACGATCACGTCGACGCATGCCGCAAGAGGAAGGTCACGGCTCATCAACTGCGGCGAACGGAGGAGGCGGCCGGCATGAAGGCCGGTTGAAAGAAGGGAGGCGGCGCAACCGTCACGCCGCCGGCTAATGGAAGTTGTGGCCGAAGCTATGGTAGAGGTCGAACCCACCTCCAGCGGGTTCTGTGGCGACCGATCAGCACCCTCGCAGTGGCGCCGCCTCGCCAAATGAACGGCCTTCAGGCCGTTTGGGAATCTGGGAGACAGGGGGGTTACACCCCCCATGTCAGACTGAGGCGGGCAGCCACCCTCACGTTGGGCCACCGCCCTCAAGCCATTTCGTCGCCCTCATACCAAGCCACATCCCTCAGACAGGGCCGCCGCCCTCAGACCGGGCCACCGCCCTCGGACCGGGCCATCGGCCCAGCAAGTCGGGCCACCCCTTTATGAGCCACCCTATTCTGGTCGGGTTTCAATTGCGGGCCGCCCCTCTTGCAGGCTGAGACCACCTTGGCCCATCCCAGACCGGGTCGGACCGAGTCAGACCGGACCTGGGCCCAGAAACACTCAAAGGACCTTATCTTGAGAACCGGATGCCCGTTTGATGAACCGTCTATGGCATTGGGACCCTTGGAGTGAGAAGGTCCTTTTGACTTACTCTATTAGATTTTCAGAGAAACTTGGAGTATGGTTTGGTTGGATCACACCCAAATCCAATTGGGCCCTCAGCACTGAAATGCCAATAACGCACAGACCGGGTGTCTGATTAACGCGTCATCTATTGTGTTGGAACCCTTATGACATGGCGAGTCATTGGGTTACTTATTTTTGAGACTTCATGTTGGTTGATATGAGACTGATGGCTTGGGGAGCGATTCTCCCAAGCGCACTACGTACGGAACCTTGTGACTCGATGAGACCTGACGGCTGCTGACTTTTCGACTCTGAGTGACTTTACGGTCGTGGTATACAATCGGGAGGAGTACCTTAGCAGACCGCAATGGGGTGGGTGGTTCTGTGTGACCTGATGGGCCACGGTGGAGAGAGTCCGCGGTACGCGATGGGGAGGATTACCTTAGCAGACCACAATGGGGTTGAGTGGCTCTGTGTGACCTAGCAGACCCATAGTACGCATTGGGGAGGAGTACCTTAGTAGTTCAAGGGTAGTGGTAAGTGGCTCAGAGTGACCCGGCAGGACCACTGTACTCGATAGAGGAGGAGTTCTCCAGCAGCCGAGGCGTTCGACATTGTGACTTGGGATGTTACTTGTTGCTACCCCTAGAATAAGTCTCGGTGTGAGTTGTCTTTACCTTGTGCTTGTGATTGAGGTTATGTTATGTGGTACTTTACCTGTGTGGTAATCTACCTTCATGGTGTTACCCTGTGGTTTTTCTTTGTGGAACTCTAGGAGGCCTTCGGGGTCTCGAGGTCCCTACTGAGTATTGTTATACTCACCCATGCATGGGCTTCACCCGCCCCTTGTTGTGTCTTGTGTAGAAGACATACATCATTGATCGAGGCTGAGGGAGCTAGGATTGGATGGTGCTCAGAGGTGGACTGTTCGGTGTGACGTGATGTAGAGGAGACGAGCAGACGTGGAGTGAAATGGAGGCGATCTGTATCTACCCTTCGGATAGGAACCTCGGAGGAAGACCCAGTATCTATTTTCCTTTTTCTTTCAGTTGTACTGTACTTTCATTCATACTTGTACTTTTACAGTTGGGCTTGTATTTCGGCCCCTTTTACTTTCAGCACTCTTTTACTATAGCAGTTTACTTCACAGTTGCTTCTTGTTGTGTTCTCGGACCGTGTGTTTGTACAGGTTAAAAGGCAATGCCTTCCTATTTTAGGGAATATGCCTTTTGGTGCTAGTCTCCAGACCCTAGCCTATAGAAGGTGGTCTTGGGGTAGTCACGGCACGGGCCCCGGGGGACGGGTCGTGATAGTAACGACCCAAACATTTCTGAATAAAATTCCCTTTATTTTGTTGTCTTATGGATATAGAAAACACATGCACTTTTTTTATTATTGGATTTAAATGACTGTTAAGTATCATTACCGTTGATAATATAGTCTTTGAATAGTGATCACACAACCCATATAAATATAAGGTTTTAAAAAAAGTTCTTTCTACATAGACAAAGGGGAGGATGGCCTCATCTAGTAGGCTTGGGTCGTACAAATCTCATTTGTCAGAGCTCAGAAAAAAGTTATCATTGATGGGATTAGCTCTTGACCAAACCCAAGTTGAGCTTCAACATGTTAAGCTTGAACGGAATCTCCTACGGGATAATTTCAAGTTAATAGAGATTACCACATGGGCGATGTTGTCTAAGCCGCCCCAAGAGTCTGTCACCATCGCACACCTTACCCTTAGGTCTTATGTGGGTGTTATAAGGGGTTATGTAATAACATATTAGTTAATTATTGTGTAATCCCTTTCTATTAATAAAATTATTATTCCACCAATTCCTTTATGAGAATAGTCTTTCTTAAAAAATGACGAATTTGATAAATTGATTTTTTGGGTAAAAATGGTACTTTTTGAGAAATATATACATTAATGTTTTTATTAATAATATTATAAAAACAATTCTTATAATTGATGATTATATCAATTAATTATCTATAAATGATTAAAAAATCAGTTTGATAAGAGTTATATTTTTATACGATAAAACAGAAAGTGTATGTTTTAATTAAAGAATTTATTTTAAGGAATTAATGAATTTTTTAAATAATTAATATTTTCATAAAATATTATTATCAAATTAATTTTATTAATAATAAATGATTATATAATTTTTATGAATCCAAATGTAATTTTTATTAAGGTTTAAAAAATGTTTTTGTTAAAACTCGTCAATTTTCAATAAATGTTGTTTCTCATTTTAAAAGTGAAAATTCAAATATTTAGAAAAAAATATAAAAAATCAATATTATTTTTGGAATCAAGACATCTAAATTATCCAACGGTGAATTTTTTATAATTTTTTGAGACCGTCAAATTTTTGGGAAAAAAATAAATAATATATAAATATATAGTGTGTTTTATGACATCATAATGAACCCATAGTGATGTAATAAATACCATAAAAGGTATATTCTTCCAAATATGTGTTTTAACTTTAAAATAATGTTATTTTAGATTTATTTGACTTATTTTATAACGCCTTAGTGAATCCTCCAAACTGTATAATATATTGTATGATTTAAATTGATTTCCTTAAGGGCGTGACTCACCTTTACATAATCAAGGATAATATTTTAATTTATTCTACCCTTAGACTTATAAAATAATTTTTTATACTCTCCTTGTCTAGAAACCATGGTCAAAAATCATGGGTTGGTTTGTGGTTTTGAATATTTTATTGTGTAGTGTCCAAAACCTAAATAATAAATAATTCTCTATCCTTTTATATATAAACCCACTAAATCACTCATTCCTCTTCACTAAAACTACTTGAATCTCCTCCTCACTCTTCTCTACACTCTCTATAGTCCTACCAAGGTGCCCCCAATCTCCCAAGAATCCTCTCCCAAGCCTTTGGGATCACACATCCAAGTAACGGATCCTCACTTTCCTTTCTCATTTTTATCCAAGTTTCCTTATATTGTTACACCCTTTTATTTTCAATTAAAAATGATGGGGTATGTTTTATAACCTCCAACATACTACCCTTACTATGTTTGAATGATGAGAGACCCCTTTCTCTCTCATTAATCCCTCCAATGTACACCCGTTACCGTGCCAAAATTTCATAAGAGTTATTTCATTCCTCCTCCTTCAAGTTTCTTTATTATGTTACGCCTTATATTTACAAATTTATCATGTCGGAACATGTATTTATATGATCCCCTTACTTTCCATTTCATTTATAAATGATTAGAGACCCCTTTCTCTCTCATCAACCCATTTTATGAACCCCCATGTGATGTCGTTATGCTACCAAAATTGCACCGTGATTTTCCATGCCAAAATCATCGTGTGGTGAATACCATGCTCATTTATCTATCAAGTTTATTCACCTTTATGCACATATAATTATTGATTATGTACTTTCATATATGTATTCTACATTCCTTTTTTGTGGAATAAAATATGATGTTGAATGAATCCATGTTATATGATCTATGTGGCACACTTAAGCATGAGATTAAAATGTTTATGAAGGGTGTGCCTTGATAGCACTCCAATGCATTGGGTAATGTTTAGTATCATGATGCGTCATGTTGGGATAGGGTTTTACCTGATTCCTTTATGTTAATGATGTGGTGTTTTAAGATGTTTCCTCATTTCTATGTTATGATAATCATGCTATATCATGCCATTATGTTCATCTTTCTCTTATGATCCATTGATATGCCTATTGTCTAAGGGTATGATGCAACCATTACCCATACCAACATGGAAATGAGAAAACATCACCATGGACTTTGTCACCAGACTTTCGAATACATCCAAAGGAAACAATTCTATCTAGGTTGTTGTGGATCATCTTACAAAGATTGCACGCTTCATTAAAATTCGAGAGGATTTCTCATTGGATCAATTGGAACGAATATACATCAGAGAAGTGGTAAGTTTGTATGGTGTATGACTATCGATTATATCTGATCGAGATCCAAGATTCACCTCTAAGTTCTGGAAGAGTCTCCAATATGCTCTGAATACTGAGATAAACTTCAGTACGTCTTATCATCCTCAAAATTATGGTCAATATAAGTAGACTGTCCAAAAACTTAAGGAAATATTGAGAGCATACTCAATGGACTTCAAAGGAGGATGGGATCAACATCTTCCTCTGGTCGAGTTCTCTTACAATAACAACTTCCACTAAAGCATCCAAATGGATCATTATAAAGACCTTTATGGGAAGAGGTGCAGAACATCGACATGTTGGGATGAAGTTGGGGAGAGAAAACTTCTAGGTACAGAAATGGTTGAAGAAATGGTGGATAAGGTTAATATCATCCAGCAGCACATCAAAGCTACTCAAAGTCGACAAAAAAGTTATGCTGACAACCATTGATGAGACCTAGATTTTGATGTTGGAGATATGTTTTTCCTCCGCATATCTCTATGTAAGTGAGTGATGATATTTGGGAATAAGGGGGAGCTTAGTCTAAGGTACATCGGACTTTTTGAGATTCTTGATCACATCGGAGCAGTGGCCTATTGACTAGCACACCCACTGAACCTGTCTTAAGTACATGATGTGTTCTATGTATCACTCTTAAGGAAGTACATACCTGAACCATCACATGTACTCAATCCAGAGGTGGTACTATTGGATAATGACCTCTCCTATGAAGATAAGTCGGTAAAGATCTTAGATCGTAGGGAAAAAGTTTTACGAAATAAAACAGCGCCCCTCATCAAGGTGTTGTGGTGAAACCACAAGTTTGAAGAAGAAATGTGGGAACCAGAGAAAGTGATGAGGCAGAGCTACCCTTATATATTTTAGTGTGGGAAAAAGAAATTTTTTGGGCGAAATTTCTTAAGGAGTGAAGGTTGTAATGACCCAATCATTTATGAATAAAATTCCCTTTATTTTAATGTCTTATGAAAAGAGAAAACACATGCACTCTTTTCTTTGTTATTATTATTGGGTTAAAATAACCGTTAAGTATCATTACCGTTGATAATATAGCCATTGAATAGTTATCACACAACTGATATAAATATAAGGTTTAAAAAATCCTTTCGACATAGAAAAAGGAGAGAATGGCCTCATCCAATAGACTCAGGTCATACGAATCTCATTTTTCAAAGCTTAAAAAGAAGGTATCATCACTAGGCTTCGCTCTTGACCAAGCCCAATATAATCTTCAATACATTAATCTTGAATGGAATCGCCTATGGGAGAAGTTCAAGTCAATATAGATTACCACTCGGGTGATGTTATCTAAGTCGCCCCAAAATTCAATCACAATCGCACACCTTACCCATATGTATTATGCAGGTGTTATAAGGGGTTATGTAATAAGGTATTAGTTACTTATTTTATAGTCCCTTTTTATAAATAAAAGTCTCATTCTATCAATTCCTTTATGGGAATAGTCTTTCTCAAAAAAAATGATGAATTTGATAAATTGATTTTTCAGGTAAAAATGGTACTTTTGAGAAATATATGTATTATTATGTTGTTATTAATAATATTACAAAAACAATTCTTATAAATTATTATTATATCAGTTCCTTATCTGTAAATGATTAGATAATCAGTTTGATAAAAGTTATATTTTTATATGATAAAACAGAAAGTGTATTTTTTTAAAGAATTTATTTTAAGGAATTAATGAATTTTTTAAACAATTAATATTTTAATAAAATATTATTATCAAATTAATTTTATTAATAATAAATGAGTATATAATTTTTATGAATTCAAATGTAATTTTTATTATGGTTTAAAAACTATTTTTGTCAAAATCCGTCAATTTTCAATAAATGTTGGTTCTCATTTTAAAAGTGAAAATTCACATATTTAGAAAATTATTTAGATAAAATTAATATTATTTTTTAAATTAGGATATTTAAATTATTCAATGGTGAATTTTTCATAATTTTCTAAGACAGTCAAATTTTTGGGTAAAAATTAAATAATATATAAATATATAGTGTGTTTTATGAAATCATAATGACCCAATAGTGATGTAATAAATACCATAAAATGGATATTAGACCAAATATATGTTTTAAATTTAAAATAATATAATTTTTTATTTATTTGACTCATTTTATAATGCCTTAGTGAATCCTCCAAAATGTATAATATATTTTATGATTTTAAATTCATTTCCTTAAGAGTGTGACTCACCTCCACATAATCAAGGCTAATATTTTAATATATTCGGTCCATTTCCTTATAAAATAATATTTTACACTCCTCTTTTTCAAAAACCATGGGCAAAAATCATGATAATGTTTGTAGTTTTGAATATTTTACTATGTAGTGTCCAAAACCTAAATAATAAAGAATTCCCCCTCCTTTCCTATATAAACCCACCCAAGCACCCATTCCTTTTCACTCAAACTACTTAAATCTCGTCCTCACTCTTATATTCACTCCCTAGAGTCCTCCCAAGGCACCCCAATCTCCCAAGAATCATATCCCATGCCTTTGGGATCACACGTCCAAGTAAGGGATCCTCACTTTCCTTCCTTTCTCAATTTTGTCCAAGTTTCCTTATATTGTTATACCATTTTATTTTTCAATTACAAATTATGGGGTATGTTTTCACACCTCCCCCATACTTCCCTTATTATATTTGAGTGATGATATACCCTTTTCACTCTCATTAATCCCTCCCATGTACACCCGTTACCATGCTGAAATTTCATAAGGGATTTCTCTCTCCTCATTTTCATTCAAACGTTTCTCTTATATTATGCATCTCAAATTCCATTTCATATGTTGGGATATTATTATTAATGATTCCTTTACAGCATATTTCATTTATAAATGATTATAGGCCCATTTCTCTCTTATCAACCCATTTTATGAATCCCCATGTGATGTCGTTATGCTGCTGAAATTGCACCGCGATTTTCCATGCCAAAATAATCGTGTAGTAAATACCATGCCCATTTCTCTATAAAGGGTATTCACCTTTATTCACATATAAATATTTATTATATACTTTCATATATGTATTCCACATTCCTTTATCGTGGAATAAATTATTATGTTGAATGAATCCATGTTCCATGATCTATGTGGCACACTTAAGCATGAGATTGAAATGTTCAGGAAGGGTGCACCCTGATAACACTCCAATGCATTGGGTAATATTAAGTATCATTATATTTCATGTTGGTATAGGGGTCTACCTGATTCCTTTATATTAATTTTTTTCATCATGTTGGTACAAGGGTTTACCTGATTCCTTTATGTTAATGATGTAGTGTTTTAAGATGTTGTCACATTTCCATGTTATGATGATCATGTTATATCGTGCCTTTATGTTCATGTTTCTCTTATGTTCCATTGATATGCCTATTGCCTAACATGTATTTTATTCTTCATGTTATGATTTTTTTACTACCTTACTAGGATTTATATCTCACCCTTTTCCTATGTATGTCCTTAGGTTATCCATGCAATGTTAAGTATGATGTAATGTTGTGGTAATGTAAAAGAAGTTTTCAATAAAGATATTATATTTTATGTATTAAGTTGTCATGTAATGTTTCTAATCCCCAAAGACACTAGACCTCTTGATCTTCTTGGTTGTATTAAGTTAAATTTTATGTAATAAATCATGTTCAAATATGGAATAAAGAGCATATTTTTTCAATGAATCTTAAGAGAAACATGAACATAAAGGCATAATATAGCATGATAATCATAACATGGAAATGTGGCAACAACTTAAAACACTACATCATTAACATAAAGTAATTAGGTAAACCCATTTCCCAACATGGTGGAAAAATTTTCTATGAAGGAATCTGGTAAACCTCTATCCCAACATGACGTATCATGATACTAAACATTACCCAATGAATTGGAGTGCTATCAAGGCACACCCTTCGTAATCATTTCAATCTCATGCTTAAGTGTGCCACATAGATCATATAACATGGATTCATTTAACATCATCATTTATTACATGATAAAGTAATGTGGAATACATACATTAAAGTCTATAATCAATAAGTATATGTGCATAAAGGTGAATACCCTTGATAGATAAATGGGCATGATATTCACTACATAATGATTTTGGTATGTAAATTTGTGGTGTAATTTCAGCAGCCTAACGGTGTGACATAAAAATTCATAAAAATGGTTGATGAGAGATAAATAGGTCTCTCATCATATATACATGAAATGAAAATTAAGGGGTTCATATGAATACATGTCCCAAAATAAGGAATTTTGAAATATAAGCTGTAACATAATAAATAAACTTGAAGAAAGAGGATAAATGGAATAACTCTTACCAAATTTCGGCATGATAACAGGTGTACATGGGAGGGTTTAATGAGATATAAATAGATATATCATCATAAAAACATAATAAGGGCAGTATGAGGGAAGTGAAAAAATATACCCCATCATTTTTAGTTGAAAATAAATGGGTGTAACAACATAAGGAAACTTGGATAAAAATGAGAAAGGAAGGAAACCCTTACTTGGATGTGTCATCCCAAATGCTTAGGAGAGGCTTCTTGGGAGATTTGGGTGCCTTGGAAGGATTATAGAGAGTGGAGAGCTAAGTGAGGATGATCTTCAAGGAGTTTTAGTTAAGAGGAATTAGTTCTTGGGTGTGTTTATATAGGAAATGAGGGGTAATTTTTTAATATTTCACAAACTTAGGTTTTGGAATCTATATAATTAAATATTCAAAACCACAAAACATTCTCATGGTTTTTGCCCATGGCTTTTTCCAAAGAGGATTGAAAAAAAATATTTTATAATTCCAAGGTCTGAAGACATTAAAATATTAGCCTTTCTTATTTGGAGGTTAGTCACACCCTCAAGGAAATGAATTTAAAATCATAAAATATACTGTACATTTTGGAGGATTCGCTAAGGCATTATAAAATAAGTCAAATAAATAAAAAATCTAATTATTTTAAACTTAAAACATATATTTGGTCGAATATCCCTTTTATGGTATTTATTACATCACTATTGGATCATTATGATGTCATAAAACACACTATATATTTATATATTATTTAATTTTTACCCAAAAATTCGACTATCTCAGAAAATTAGGAAAAATTCACCGTTGGATAATTTTAACATCATGATTCCAAAAATAATATTCATTTTATCTAAATAATTTTCTAAATATATGAATTTTCACTTTTAAAATGAAAACTGATGTTTATGAAAATTCTCAGGTTTTGACAAAAACAATTTTCAAACCTTAATAAAAATTAGATTTGACTTCATAAAAATTATATACTTGTTTATTATTAATAAAAGTAATTTTATAATAATATTTTACTAAAATATTAATTATTTCAAAAAATCATTAATTCCTTAAAATAAATTCTTTAAAAATACACATTTTGTTTTATCATATAAAAATATAACTCTTATTAAATTGATTACCTAATCATTTACAGATAAGGAATTGATATAATCATCATTTATAAGAATTCTTTTTATAATATTATTAATAAAAACATTAGTTTAATATAATAATGTATATATTTCTCAAAAGTATTATTTTTACCCATAGAATCAATTTATCAAATTCATCATTTTTTTAAGAAAGACTATTCTCATAAAGGAATTGATGGAATAATACTTTTATTTATAAAAATAGATTACACAATAAGTAACTAATACCTTATTACATAACCCCTTATAACACACGCATAATATCTAAGGGTCGGTTTCATACATCAGACTTCTATCCATTCTATAAAAAGATGTTATATGTCATTTCGTAAAAGAAATTAAATAAGATTAAAGTTTAATCAAAAATATATTTAAGGAAATGATAATTGTTCACTTTATATGAAACCATAACTAACACACTAGTATATATGAGAATATTAATATAAAATACAAAAAAAATACTATATATATAACAAAATACTATAAATATAAAATCATGATATTGAATTCAATTATATCAATGAGTAATAATTATATAAAATATTATACAAAATTGTTTTTATAATTTTTTATTTTATTTTTTTCTCTTATTCTATTCAATTTTTAACTAATGTTATTCTTATTTAGTAAATTCACTTATAAAAAATTACTACTTCTTGGTCAGTTTGGTACAATTCAGTTTTCTTAGGGTGTGATCAATTCATTTCAATTTAGTTTATTTAGTATTGAATTAGGACTTCATGGTACATTTCACTTTTGATTTTTTTGGTTTAATTCCATTTTTTTGTTTACGTCAGGTCATTTCAAGTAAATTTGGTTTTGTTTGGTTAATAGTTATTTTGATTCATTTTGGCTCATTTGAGTTAAGTTTATTTAGGAAATTCCAACTCAATTTAGTTTGGATTGGGTCGATCTAAATCATTTCCATTCATGTAGTTTTGGGTATCATTTTTTTAGTTTTTTTTAGTTCAATGTAGTTTGGGTTGGGTCTGGTCAGTGTTGTTTTATATTATAGTTTGAGTGATAAGTTATGTAATGAGTATTTTTTACAATAAAGTGAGGTGGTATTATAGAGTGCTGTTAATGGATATTTTATATCATGATTTCTATTTTATTTATAAATTTATTAGTTGGGTGACTGTAAGGTGACATCACCTACAAAACACCAACACACTACCATGATAAATATTGTTGCATTAAATGAAATATTTTTCATCGGTCTATATAAATATTATTTCCCCCAACTCATTAATTGTCCACTATTAGAATTAATAATTCTCTATTGTTTTCTCCAAACTATTTCATTGTTTTCTTTTAGTAGTTGTCAACTATTTTCATCACTCGCACTTGTCCTTTGCACTATTTTCACCTATTAGTTTAGTTTAGGTTTTTTTTTAAAAAAATCTAAAACACATTTACCCTTCCTCTTATTATTCAATACTATCATTGTTTCACTAGGAAAGTGTGGGTATAAAAATACATTTTCTAGTTAAATGATCTACAAAAAAACTCTTTGTGTGTCTTCTTTTGAAATTGTTGTTGTATATATGTTAGAAAATAAGCTACTTGGATAATTTATTTTGTAGACACGCATCCATACCAGAGATATAAAATTCATACCATATCAATCCAAAAGTAAAAAATTCCACCCCCTACGAGCATCGTTTGTCAATATCATTTTTCGCAAAAAAATCAGTTTTCTTCAAAATCACTAAAAATCATAGACAAGAAAAAAAATTATTTTATAATTTTAAAGAATCATTGAATATGAAAACTCATAAATCCCAAAAACAAATTTTATATCAAGATAATAATTTCATATAAAATCATGAAAATCTTAAACAATCAATAATAATAATTAGTTTACACTAGTGGAAAATGGGTTTATACTAATGCATGCATGCCCACGGTTTATAAGAACCGTTAAAAAATTGTGGTTTATTCCTACGGTTTTGCTAAAACCATCGGTATACATTACCGATTTCTGATTTTTATCGGGATCCCTTTCTATTTTTCACCCCTCGCGCGAACCCTCCCCAACCTTGGCCTCCCGGCCCTCTCCTCCCCTTCCCAACCTCGACCTCCTCAACCTCCCGACCTCCGCCTCCGCCTCCCGACCCCCAACCCCTCTTAGCTCCCTCTCCTCCAGCAACGTTAAACCCTCCCCTCTCGGCTCCCTATCCAATGATGGCGTCCCCCTCCCTTCTCGTCTCTTGGTTCCCTCTACTCCAGCGACGTTCCCCCCTCCGACGACGTCCCCTGTCCCCCTCTCTAGTCGCACACGAGACCCCCCATGGCCGAACACCCCGCGCGACGCCCCCCTCTCTCGGATCCCTCTCCTCCACCATTTCTTTCAAATTTCTTGAGGGTTCTTGATCGGTACTTCCATGTAAGAATTAATATTCTTTAATTCTTCAATTTCTTAGAGTTTTCCTCTCTCCAGTTGCCCGGTTTCATTCGGTTGAACCCTAGGGGTTTTGAGGTTTCCTAATTCTAAGTTTGATCCTTGTTTCTAGGGGGTATCATGGTTCTCTCAGGTCGCCTGGGGCATGTTTTGGCATCCAATGCCAAAGGAAAAGTGGTTTGGATAGTCTTGGTTCATCTTCCACCATTTGAGGTTGGTTTTTTCTTCTCTCTTTGTTTGGCCCAATTTAATTTGGTGCTTGTAGTGATTTATGTGTCTATGAAAACTCTATATTAGGTATGAATTGCATGAATAATACTACTTTACATCCTGTATATCTATTTGTGTGTGTTTGTAGCTCATATCATGTTATATTTTTAAGATTAATCCTTTTGTATAATCATCTCATGTTTGTTTATTGATGGGTGAGTGGAGATATGCTGAGAAACATGATATTGTACAATGGATATATGGGTATAATTGATTTTTTTTATTCTGCTTTGGTATGTGCTATTATATTTGTCTAACACGGCCTAGTGTATGTTTGATTCTACTTTCATTGAATATTATTTTTATAATTCATTTTTTAATTTTTAATTGATGTTAATTATATTAATCTCATTTGGGTTATTTATCTTTTTTACTTCTGTTTATTTGATGTTTCATGGATGTCTAATGTATGGGTGACCCATTCTAGATTCTCAATAACTGATTCAATGCCACACATTCTTGAGGATGAAACAAACCAATTTAAATGAAACCAACATGAACTCATTCAAACTGAATTGAATGAAATAAGACATAATATAAGTAGGAAAAATCAAAATAATCTGAATTGTATTAACCTATAAAGAGTAAAATTGAATATTCCTAAATGAATATACAATAAATTAAATTAGCATATACCGAACAAATAAAATAAAACTAAACAGATCTAAAACAAATAATATCATGTTGTATCAAAACGAATCATACGTAATCAATGACCTGCCTCAATTAGGATGACATCAAACATAACAAACCAAGATGAACCACAGGAAACCAAACCAAATAAGATTATAAATAGTAAACCCAGAATGAGTTGAGCTAAATAAAGTGGTACCATACAAACCCACAAATGATGTATCAAATTGGACCAAATATAATGAATTAAAACCAATATAACTGCAACCAACATGAACTAAATTGAACTAAACCGAACTGATATAAACCAAATGTAATGAAACTGAATTGATTAGAACCCCATCTTGAAGTGATAACTTTCATGCCCTTTCAATAAGAGATTCATCTCCATTTTCAATAATTATCCCAGTCAGTGAAAGATAATATGTGAAATAGAAATGGTCAGATCATCTCACCATATCAACAACCTCATCAAGGCCTAATGGTGTGTACTCAAATCAAGAGATGTATAGTAGTCTGGGGTGAAACAAGGCACCAGGGATTATGGTGGTGTTATGATAACTATATCAATGGAGGTGATCCCCTATCTATCCAAATAAAAACTGTAAAGTACCATTGATTCTATAAGGGATATTTTCCTATTGAATATGGCTCAAGAGATTCCAGAGGCCTATAAGGGTCAATACGACTATATTAAGAGTCCGAATCTCTACCACTCAAGCTTCCATTACCAAAGTTCCAAGTTGGATTCCTGAATGCGCATCCCCTACTGGAAAAAACCACCCATTCAAAAATATTTCCATGAAACCATCAATCCTAAGGATTATATATATTTACAGCCTCACCCAATAACCCCATGTGGTGTATTCTCCTACTTCTATGATTTCTGAATATGAACCGACACTATTATGGACCTTTTGGGAAGGGAACCAGTGAAGGCCTATAGCGGTCGGCCAATCTCTACTACGATAGAGTAAAATATTGATCCAATATTTAAAATAGATGAGAGATCGTATAGAAATATCATTTATTAACTTTTCTTTCATGATATTGAGCATATCCCTCACCAAAACTAGAGTCTATGAGGGGTTATCCCAGACATCCATGACAGAAAGAAATTTGTCTCACATTTCCCCAAGGGGGGTATCCTGCCTATTCAATATACATCCTAGAGGCTAATTTCAACTTCATTGTGGGACAAATGGAATGAGTTGGTTCCAAGGAACCAATGGATAATCAGTTCTATTAGAATATTATACTGGTGGTATATGATATACTAGGAAACCCATACTAGTTCATAAAGATGGATAACGTGTAGTTGGTTGGAAAAATCTAAGCGACTTTACCTAACCAAGAATAGCCATGCTCATTAATCATAGATGTTCCCATGTGGTTCGCAAGACACCATGGAAGCCCTGGTGACAGGTCTACCTTATCGCACAACATTTGGTTGGCATGTCACATTCATCATAAAAAATGTTTTAAACACGATCATTTGACTCTTTGTCACAATGAACGACTTCATGGAAAGACTAAAGTGTTTTACATGATAATGATCATTCATCACCACTAGACCCTTCATTAGTGATGCGACATAGTACTAACAGGTAGAGAGATTATCTTCGATAACACTCTTACGAAGTTTCAAGACCCCTTGCCTTTCTCAAATAAAGAATTAAATAAAAGAGGAAATGGTGGATGATTCTTGTGGAGTGTGATACGTTGTAAATTACCCACATGGTTAGTCAATACCCCATTGGTTGGACAAAGTATAATAATTGGGGTGTAGGTGGAAGGTTATTGTGGTTAATGATCATTATGTGGCACCCCATGAATAAACCATTGTTGGATCATACGAAATGCATAACAACAATTCCCTACATCGAATCCATCCTGAATCTACGAGATACACACCAAAAAAGGTGGTGTATAAATATGGTTTTGAGGCCTCTATATCCCTCCCCCTTAGCACAAAAAAAGGAATCTATGCACTTGCATATTCAGGCATCCACAACTGATCACATACATTGTAGATTTCTCATATCAGCCAATCTCGTGATCACAATGATTACCCACTAGGTAAAATATATGGAACAACCTAAGGGGTCATGAGGCATGCATAAACACTTCATGTGATAACATGATGTACTGAGAAGGACTTATGGCGTGACATCCAGGTCATGTGAAGGAGGTCATGAATATCTGATGAATCATTTGAATCCTCAAAAATCTAATACTAGAAAAATCTAAGGAATATATGTAATAAAATATGGAATAAAGATTAAAATACATGATACTTATGTAAAGAATGTATACAATGATCCTCATAAACATCACACGACTCACCCAGATCATATGAAAGCATCGGGACATGTCACCCAAATCATGCGACCCTCCCTGGATATGCCATTTGGATCATGTGATGTCCTCCAGACATTTATATAAAGTCTCATGACACCCCTTAGACATGCCACCTAATTCTTTTGAATCCCTATGGGCTCACCATATAGATCTTACAATTTCCACATACAAGTCACCAAAATTATGCAACAACCCCATTGTCTATTAGTTAGGTCTCGCGAAGTCCTCCACACTTATCGGCCAGATCATTTGACATCCTGTAAGAATATCATGAAGGTTTCATGATGAAAAAAGGTCAAGTCACATGGATTTCACTGGCTCAATGTCTTTAACACAGTCTTGAGGATGAATTTTGAAGTTCTATCCACATGAATTAGGAATGAAATTTCATCACATGGTATATGATAATCCAATGATAGATGATGTAGGTCCAACAATAGTGAGAGGTACAATTAATATTGATTCATCATTATATAGTTTTTTATTTGAAAATATTTGCACCAATTATATTATTTAGACCTATATTGTGTGCATGATAAATCATTTTATTGATTTCATGCATTTTGTGATTTAAATTGCAATGCCTTTAGATAAAAGGAGAGAGAAAGGTCTCAAATTCCCCTATTATGATTTTTCTTATATGATATCACTCATTTATATGTATTTTTTACTCTAGATATAGAACCAATGGATATAATTATTAATATGGATTGATTGATTATTATTAATTCCATGATCGACTAGAACCCAAATGAATGAAATTTTCCAAGATAATATAAACAAAAACAAGATAAACTAAATCTAATGAAAATTTCCCAAACAAACTTGTATTGAACAAAACCAAACTAAGCTGAAACTCGAGCCAAACTAATTATATACCATTTATAGTAAGATTAATTGTTAATTAATAGAAATGTACTTTTTGATAGTATCATTTTGAAACATGGATTTGTTTCCCCCTTGCTTGCAGGAACATGATTTGACCCATGTGGCATTGTGGTTCTTATATGTTGGGCGGTGACATGTATAGTCATAGGAGACAGGTATGTTTTAGTTTAGTTTTTATTTTATTTTCTTTATCGCATTGTCCACTTAGGTCTTTTACTGGTTTCTATGGACAGGGAGTAGTTAAATTCTATGAAGGAGGCCAGAAGGGGTTCAGATTGTTTCAGTCCACCGGCTTTGATACGAGGTAATATTCTATGATTATTACTTATCTCGAACCTCATATATTTTGGGCATTTCAATTTTTTTGACTCCATATTATGTTTTCGGTAGGGCGTTGGATCGTTTTGTGTTGGTTCGGGTGGATTTGGTTCTCCGCTGCCAATCGAGGTAAGGTTTTAATGTTGTTGGTTGGTTTTTCACTGGTTATGTAGGGTCCTTTATGTATTTTAAGGTTCTTAATATTCTTTGTGTAGTGTGTTGATCCCTGCTCATTGGTTTCGAGTCACCAAGTCAAGGGTGACTCGCCTGCGTGTGCATAGGTAAGTAAGTATATGTATGTGGATTCCCCCGTTACGTGTATAGTCAACCATGGAAATGATTATACACATATGGGGCTAGGTGTTCCCATGTATATATATAAAAAAGCATATGTAGGTGAGTGGAGACTGGTATATTCATATAAGAATATGTGTAAGGATCCCCTTGCACATGCTCATGGCCATGTGGGTGTGTGCATAGGGGTTAAGTGTCCTTTCATGTGTGTGAAGGTTCATATACCCAGTGGGGGAGTAGTATCTTTTAGTTAGAAAGCTCCAAGAGATGAAGTGGATGGCTTGGTTCCACCTTGAGGTAGAGTCCCTCTTGTAGCCTCTTTAATTTAAGAATTCTTTAAATTGAATTTAGCTTCTTTCTTAATCTGCTTAATTATATTGAATTGCATATCTTGAATAAGTTTTCTTTAATATGATTGTTTCATTTGATAAATAAAGTCATGTTTTTATAATAAAACCACTTTTAAAAACAACGAATATAAAATATATATCTTTATCATACCACAATCCTGAAATCAAGAGTCTGTTTTTTATAACATAAGATTGGTTTCTATAATGTGAAGGACAACTACATAGGATTTATTTGGAATCCTGGCCGGAAGATGCTGCCTTGCAGATGTTGCTGGACCGGGCCAACACGCCGCGGTCACGCCGCGGTCATGCTGTGATTTGGCTCTACTCCAGGACGATACCCCACGGTAGTTCGCAGTCTTGTCAGAATTCGATGTATGATACCTAGATAGAGTTTTAGATACATTAACCACTCATAGTTAATGGGGAGGGAGGCGATAGCCGGAATTTTGCCCCGCTTCCTCCCGCTCCCTTCACTCCTGGTTGGAAGATGTTGCCCCGTAGATGTCGCTGGATCGGGCCAACATGCTGCGATCACGCCACGGTCACGCCGCGGTCACGCTGTGATTTGGCCCTGCTCTAGGACGACACCCCGCGGAGGTTCGTAGTCCTATCGGAATTCGATGTATGATACCTAGATAGAGTTTTAGATACATTACTCACCCATAGTTAATGGGAAGGGAGGCGATGGCCGGAATGTTGCCCTGCCTCCTCCCGCTCCCTTCGCTCCTTATCGAATGATGTTGCCCTGCGGATGTCGCCAGACCGGGCCGACACGCCGCAGTCATGCCGCGGTCACGCCATGGTCACGCCGTGATTTGGCCCTGCTCCAGGATGACACTCCGCAGCGGTTCGCTGACCTGTCGGAATTTGATGTATGATACCTAGATAGAGTTTTAGATACATTACCCACCCATAGTTAATGGAGAGGGAGGTGACGGCCGGAATGTTGCCCCGCCTCCTCCCGCTCCCTTTGCTCCTGGTCAGAAGATGTTGCCCCGAAGATGTCGCTGGACCGGGCCAACATGTCGCAGTCACGCTGCAGTCACGCCGCGGTCATGCCGCGGTCACGCCGTGGTCACGCCGACCGCGATCACGCCGCGGTCACGCCGCAGTAATGTCGTGATTTGGCCCTACTCCAGGATGACATTCCACGGCGGTTCGCAATCCTGTCAAAATTCGATGTATGATACCTAGATAGAGTTTTAGATACATTACCCACCCTCCTTCCTGGACCCCAGACAGCCCCCCCACCCTCCTCCCTGGACCCCGGACAACCCCCCGGACAACCCCCCCACCCTCCTCCCTGGACCCCGGATAGCCCCCCCCCCCCAACCCTCCTCCTTGGACCTTGGATCCCAATCTAAGATCTCTTCAATATTCACGCTAAATACCAACGGAAAAGAGGGTTTTAGAGCTTTGGAAGAAGATGAGAGAAGAGTGCAAACCCTAATCGAAAATAGGAAGCAAGGAGAGGATTAGACTCACCCAGATCTTCAATCTGCACTTGACAGCACTCAAAACACCCAAGTGACTTGTACGAGTCAACCTCGCCTCAAACTGAGGCATGGTGTGGCCGGTACCACTCAAAGTGTCTCACTTTTATTTTAAATAGGAAACATTTTAAATGAAAACAACAACTAACATATGGAAAACCGACCAAACGGATTTAGATTGTGTTGACACCCCCACCCCCGTGGACAGCCCCTCACCCCTGGACACCCCCACCCCCATGGATATCCCCTCACCCCTGGACACCCCCACCCCCCGGGACACCCCCAACCCCTTGTATGTTATATTATATATGTGTTATATATAATTCATAATTCTGTATGCAACATAATTCATTTTGTATGTGTTATTGATTCATAATTCAGAATTCATTACATAATTCATTCTGCATGTATTCAATTGATAATTCAATTATGAATTCTGTATTGCATTGGGTAATTGGGTTCATATACATGATTATAAAAACAATTCACAAGTTCTTGATTTTTTAAATCGATTTCAGATTTCCTAAAACCATGCTCTAAAAACTTTTAGAGCAGTTCACAGGTTACAAAAACAGTTCACAAATTCCTGATTTTCTAAACATATTTCATCTTTTCAGTTTTCTGTAAACAAATTCCATATTTTGACAACCCAAAACATTGCTGAATTCACAGCTTATCCCTTTTAGAAGCTCTTTCTAAATACATTCTTACCTTTTAGAGATCACTCTCCCAAAAGGTTAGACACATATCAAACTCTAAACTCACCTATCATTTCCAAAACCACACAATAGATGTATCGTGAAACCTTAAAAACCCACACTATGTGATAACCTCTGTCAGTCTATCCTCATTTGACTCATTCCCTGAGCACCCATCTCCATTCGTCGGCATGTTTCCACCTCAATTAATTTCAATGTCTTCACTACCAAAGGCATTACACAACCACCCAAACCCACCAATTGGAATCTGTACCCAACCCTAGTGTAGTTCAATAGTCAAATCCTCTACTAACTCAAAACCACATTTGTTTCCTACCGCACGCAACAACTCACCTCAGATACCCACACCTCATATTTCTTTTCAAAAACACCCCAATCTCATTCCCACAATCAGATCAATCATATACCCTAAATTATTTTCTATTTAAACACCCTATGAAAACTAATTGCACACATCAAGGATTCCTCACTATAATCACAATGCCACCCCAACCAATCCAATCACAATGCCACCCCAACCAATCCAAAGACAGTTCTACAAACCTATGAGCCTTCTAGAACAAGGATTATATCTTTGCAACAAATACATCACTCCACACCATAGAAGTTTCATCATCATCAACTCACCCAAAAAAATCAACCACTTTGTCGAACTCTGTGAGTGCCTCAACACATTACGATGTTAAAGCCACTCTATCCTAAGTGCTCATTCAACTAGAGGGGTGTTTCACTCATCCAGATCTCCCATTAGATCACTAATCACATCTAAATATAGTCAAAAAATTGAGACAACTAGATCAAAACATATTTCCAATTCCTGGTCTATGATATCATATGTGTCTCCTCCTTGGACTAGAGACCTGACCCGAAACATCCTCAAACCTCATGACCAAATTCCAACCAAACATGGGATGATCTAGCCTTCAAACCACTATCCAAATAGCTGATCAAGAAGCATCAATCAAATCACATAAAACAAATAACATACCCTCTCCATGGTCCCTAGGATATTATCCTCTAAAAACAACCACTATTGGCTCTCTTTAACCCACCTTAGTGCCAAACCAAAACACGGGGCTCCCATGGTCCTCAATGTGACAATATAAAGTGATTCCCAACTATAGCGTCCCCAGGTGCACCCAAAATCTTGGCCCAATCCATTCAAAAAAACTTCAAATGGGAAAAAGTCCACAGTAAGAACATACACCCTATGAGGGGTACCTCTAGTACATCCAAAGCACAAGACACACCGAGTGCAGAAATATCCCAAATGCCACTAAATGGCCTCCAACTGATCATCGATCAACAACGTCTCCAACTGATCATCTATCAACAATGCACCCAATGGGGTATATAAAATAAATGAACAACCAATGAATTATCAATGGTCCTCATGACAATCATAAAATTTTTACCTTACAAGGGCTCTATAGTACAAGATTGACCACTCCACATGGGCATTATTAATTAACAGCTATAGAAAACACTAGTCACTCAATCAGTAACAAGCCCACTATGGTATTCTCAAGAGTCCCTTTTACGCATATAAATATCTTAAGGAAATCCGACCATAACTTCTATCACACAACATCATCCCATCCCAATGCTTCCAATAGTTCCAATCCTAAAAAAAGGAGGTAATACTCAACTGTTCTAACCTTGAGAAATAGGTACCAACATGTCAGGATAAAACAAGATCTCTTCATATATACTACTTGATTATAATTTTTAGGATCTATATGAAATAAAATTGAACAAAACTAGCTTAGATTTTACAATCCATTCCAACTAATGATCTCATAACACTCACACATGATTCTCATCTCACAACCCAACCTGCTGGAGGATTCTGAATCCAATCCTTGAGGAAATCCTGATAAAGAATTCTCTTAGTCCAAAAAACCATAAAGACCACATTCAAACACAGAAAGTATTCCACCATGGAAATTTATATGAAAAACTGATCAAAATTGAATACTCATAAGTCAAATTATGACTCCATGGTTAAAATAGGGTAAACACAACAAGGATAAAAAATTACCCAACCTATACTTTAGGTACATGATATGTAACCCAAAATGTCCCCTCGTTCCATGTGACATAGACTGATCAGTGTGTACTTTTCCAAAGTACACATCATGTGTTCCGGTATATGATGTTTACCCCCACCTAGGTACATTCACATACAAGGCCCCACTTAGCATGAAAAAATCCCTACTATGTGGAATGTATCACCCCATACACAATCTTTACCCCACATATGGTTCCCATGTATGTACCTATCCATATATCCCCCCCACACAAGGTCTACCCACACACAATGCCTATCCATGTACCTCGCACTAGATATAGCTTTATACCCTACATGGTCATCTGCCACTATCCCACCCCGCGTCACCACTACATGGCATGTAACCCACCCCCTTGTATAAATATTATAGTTCCCAAAACCCATATTTCCCATGTACGAAGAACACATGATGTGTGTTCTCAAAACTACACATCATGTACATGAGTTCTCCCAAACTAAACCTTCCAAAAATATCCCAAAACACCTAATTTCTCCAAAGTATCCATAGATTGAATCCTGAATGGGTCACCAAAAACCCAAAAAATACGATTAAAACTTAAAATCAACTACCCTATGGGAATTTGTGGGGGAGGCGGGGGTGCTTGGCGGGGGTGAGGTGGGGAGGAGGGGGATTGTGTAGGGGGTTTGGTGGGGAGGGGGTGGGCTAGGCAGTGGGTGGGGGTGGGGCGTAGGCTGTCAAGGGGGAGGGGGTTGTGCAGGTGTGGGGGCGGCTGTGTAGGTGGGGGGGCTGGGCAGGGGGGTTGTGCAGGTGGGGGTGGTGGTTGTGCAGGTGGGGGAGGGGGGCTGGGAAGGTGGGGGAGGGGTGGGATGTACATGGGGTTAGGCTAGGTAGGGGGGAGGGGGGATGGGCAGGGGGGCTGTGCAGGTGGGGTGGTGGCTGTGCAGGTGGGGTAGTGGGGGGGTTGGGCAGGTGGATGAGTATGGAGATGAAATTGAGTTCCTTGAACCCAATTAGGGAACTACCGAACGATTTCGTAGGACCCAAGTATATCGGATAAGGCACATTCATGGAAGAATCTATAATTCTAGCCATGTCCCTACTTAGACTATCAATGTTTTAGAAACTGTGGAAGACCCATTTAGTGAGTCTAGCAGGAGAAGTAAAACCTCCATGCATAATCCAACTAGGTACAATTACTATGGAATGTAATAATGTTATATCCATCATAGATCAAGATTAATATGTCATTATGTTGAGGAACATCAGACCCTTGTACTTGTATTTAATGATAAATGTTATCAATATTTGAAAATATTACATTGACTATGATTTTTTATTTAATATCATTCCAATGTTGACACATTCTCATATGTGATATGATGAGGACAATATAGAACCTTCCACATAGATACTACAGCTCTGTTTCCAATGCAAGAAATTTCCATAAGTCCAATTCATGCTTAGGTACCATTACAATATCCCCCTCCCTATTTGATCAACAAGACAACATTTTGTTGGTTCTTGGTCTCTCTACCACATAAATATGTGAACCATACAAGGGGAAGGGATGTGAGTAAGCCTTCAAAAATGAGATGATTATTTCTATGTGCTTCTTATGTGTTTTTTGTGTGATTGTAGGTGATTGAAGTGAGTTTTTGTGAGTTTTCTATGTGTGCAGTGTGTTTTCTGTGTTTGCATGTTGCAGTGTTCCTAAACACACAGAATGAGTGTTTTTTTTGTGATTGCGGTGTATTTTTGTGAGATGGCACGTTTTTCACATAGATTGCAGCCTACAGTTGATTGCAGGTTGTTTCATTTTAAATTAATGGGGGTCTAATCCAACGGTTTCAAAACCGTTGGGTTATACCCTGTGTGCTGCTACATTTCCCAACAGTTCAAAACCATTGGGTTATACCCTGTGTGTTGCTGCATTTCCCAATGGTTCAAAACCATTGGGTTATACCCTGTGTGCAGCTTCATTTCCCAACGGTTCAAAACCGTTGGGTTATACCCCCTATAGGTTTATGCCAATAGTTTTAAAACCATTGGCATACCCCTGTGTGCTGATTTTCCCAATGGTTCAGCTGAACTGTTGCTAAGTTGAAATCTAAATAGCCTTTTCCCAACGGTTCAACATGAACCGTTGGTATAAGGCTTTCCCGACACCTCACACACCAATTGTTTCTAAAACCGTTGGGATAAGATTTCCCAATGGTTTGAGGGCCTTTCCTAACGGTTTAAAACCGTTGGGAAAACATGGATTCCCAGTAGTGTTAGTTAAACATATAAAAGGTATTGAATCTACCCACTTATAAATGTCATGTTATAAGTTAATAAAATCCATTACCTAATATCACACGTAAGGTTAAATATATCAAATACTAATAAATATGAATGATGAATCATAATACATTCATAATTAGTAAAAACTACATTTATATAGTAATTTTTTGAGGATTTCATGTTGTAAGGGGATGTTTGATACCTAATAATGTTACAGATGTATGAATTTAAAATTTAAATATGGAGATTAGACTAAACTAACTGGAACCAAAATGCATAAAAACAAACAATAATGAACCAATCCAAGATTGAACTGAACGAACCGAACCAAACGGGTCTGAATTGATCCAAACATACATGAATCAAATATAAGAAGGCCTAAACCAAACCACAAGATCAAAATAAATTAAAAACCACAAAAATAATAATCTGTTGTGGAAAGACATGGGAGCACCGAACCAAAAATAAAAAAAATGGATACCTAAACGATTTGGAATATGTTGATTTGATATTGAACAAGATTGAAATGAAATCAGTAAGGGAGATCACCGCTTGGCTAGTTGAAAATACATGAGAGCACCGTTACTGCTAGGGTTCGGGAATAGATTTGGATGGGAGGAGGGGAGGGACACCTGTGAGTGTATTTGGGGAAGACATATGTTGAAGGTTTTAAAAAAATGTTGGCATAGATTTACGTATCCGAATGATTTTTTAAAACCGTTGGGATAGGGTAGGCTATACCAACGGTTTTTTCAAATTTTTGGTATAACCCTATGGGTTATAGATTCATCTCCAGTACACTAGTAGAATTTTTAGCTTTTGAGGTGGGGAAAATACAGCGACCGCCATTTGGCGGTCGCTGTATTTTGACACCCCAAAACTAAAAAATTCCCTCCCCCTCGTTTACCCTCCCCGACCCCGTGGCCTAATCCCCTCCCCAACCCCATGACGTCTCCCTCTTCACCCTCCCGGTGACCCCGATACCCCGGTGACCCCCACCCCTTGCCTCCGCGTTGCGCCACACGTGACCCCGGAGACCTGGGCGACCCCGACGAGCTTGGCGACCCCCACCCCCTTTGCCTTTTCGATGTGCCCCTTGTGACCTCGACGACCCCGGTGACCCCCACCCCCTTGCCTCCACGTTGCGCCCTCCCGTGACTCTGAGACACCCCGATGACCCCCACCCCTCGCCTCCATGTTGGACAGTCTCACGGTTGTTCCCTTCCAGCCTGGCTGCACCCCTCTGGTTTGTATTTTATCCCAATTTTTCAATTATAAGGTTAATAATATTGTATTTTCCTTCTTCATAGTTGTGACCACCAATGTTGCACATCTCATAGAAATTTTCAAGGTATTAAAATCTATTCCCTATGGATAAATTTTCTTCATCTGTCAACATGATTATTTCTAATTTCATCCTTTCTCTCATCTCCCTTTATTCTATTTGATGACAATTTGTCCAGTTTTTTGTACATGTTGTTTTTAGATGAAAACCCCATTCTTTTGGGATCCAACAGTGGAAAAATATTCTTACTCATACTCAAATCTAAACATGATAATGCGGTAGTATTATCAAATTTTTTATTTACCCATGTATGTATAGAATTTTACTTTTGTCCAGCAATGTTTGATAAAGAAGATTCAGTGCATTCATCTCTGTTGGTATTGTGGGTGATCTTATTCTATGTGCATGAGATGGATACATTCCCAACACTTATCAAGCTCTCATTACCATCAATTTGAGACTTCTTAAAACTAGTAATATTATATAAAGTACTTATGGAAACCATCCTTCTTTTAGTTTATAGGGAGGATTCAAGTTGAGCTACTTCTAGATTTCTCATCTTTTCTCCAATCTCTAAGGATTTCATGTTGAGGGAATATTTTTTTACCTCAAATAACTTCATCTGCTCTTCCCAATATCTTTTCACCTTCCGATTCTACTCATCAAGAATATTTATCAACTATTGATGTGAATGGACAAGCTCTTTCATCATTTTTACCTTTATATCCAGTTTTGTATCATTGACATTCACCGTGACTTTATTTAATTTTTCCAGTGCATGGAATACTTCATCAAATACACTCTTGAACACTTAATTCTAATAAAATAATAATTTCAAGTCTTCATCAATTAAAGAAAATCTTTCTTTGCAAACTATGAAAAATTCTTCCTTGGATTTCATATTCTTAGTAAGGGAGATAAAACAAGTTACCTTTTCGACCAATGCCTCTTCCATTGCATCTGCCACTTATTCTAGATGTGATTTTAATACAAATGGGTTCTTGAAGAAATTCAATATGTAGGAAAAAACCTCAGCAAAAACCTTCTTCTGATACGTTCCAATATGAGAGTAGAATTCTTCAACCACTCTAATATCTTCATACTCCTTACATTCTGCACAACTTAAACTGGAATAATCAAAAGGATCTTTAACAACAACATCATCTAATGAGCACTGAATACCTTGAACAGATTTAAATAGTGGTTGATCCTTGTATTTCTTCACATTTTCCCTTCTCTTTGCCTATTTCTTTAGCCTATTTTGTGTTGTCTTAGCCAAAACACCCATTTCAGATTCAATATAACTAGAGATTGAATTATTGATATGAGACTCATCTTCAACCATATCAAATATATACTTCATCTAGTTTTTTATGAAGAGAACCTATGCTCTAATACCACTTGAAGTGCCCACAGGATTGGTGCGCCATTGAGAGTGGAGGGTTGAATCAGTGGTCACTTAAATATTTTATAAATTCTTCCTTTTTAATTCAACCCACTAGACTTGTTTAGTCTCGATCCACTCTATCTTGTGGATATCATCCTGATAATATAGTAAATAAATGTATATGAATAAAAAGATTTACAAGGTTTGGTACTAAGAGATACTCCTTTACTAGATTTATTATACACCTCAATCAAGGATTCTCAATTATAATAAATCACTAAATATAATGGAGGGTGTTTCACACACCAGCACCAGATCAGAGTCCCACTGATATTCTATTGTCCAGAGTCTCACCATCCACTTTTCCCTTGGGTCTCACTTGAATTCTCTTTCTAGCTTCACGTTGGACTTCTTTAACAACTTCTCATTGTATTCACATAGTCACACTATGATCTCCTTGCATAACCTGAGTTGGACATGTTCTATAACATCACATCATATATATGAAAGTGGTTTGTTCAACTCCTTGGAAGTATATTTCTGATCTGCTGGGATGTCTCTACACCCATAGAATGATCTCCTTCAATTAAATATAAGATCTTAAAATTCCTTTAGGTCTTCATGATATTCTACATGCAACTCGGTTCAGGCTAACAACTCATCTTCACAGGATTTTACATAATCTTTTTACCTGGATGACTCGCTCAATGTGCTTTAGATCACTAAATTTGATTTTAGATTAATGGATAACTCTCTCTTATTCTCCTTTTAACTTCGATATCCAAGTGATCTATCTAGTATTTTCTAGTATCAACTTTTTCTTCTTCACTAAATTTGATTTTAGTCTTGGGAAAATTCCTAGCCTTCCATATTCATCTTAGGCTTGGATGATGGCTTCTCTAAGCTTCATAATGCTGTAAACTTGAATTTACAACACAAGCGTCATCATATTTTACTTTCATCAGATCATTTTCTAACTTTAGGACTGTTTTCATTTCATATTTAATTCATCTGATAAGATATTTTCAGATCAATATATTGACATGAATTGAAAATATGAGATAATAAATTACTATAAAAATAATATTTGTAGACTTTCCAATCCTTTTCATTTTAATCTAATCCTTTTTTTGATCACATCCATTCATTGTTAAAATATTTGGTCCACTTCTCTTGTTCCTTAAAGAACCTATTTACAATATAACACTTTTTTTTGTATAACCTATATTTCACCAAAAATAATTAATTTTTTTATATTATAATGTGTATTTTTTACTTATTTAGTTTCCTTTTTGAACCACTCTCGTGCTTCGTCCAGCAGTTCCGCCCCTTTTGAGTCTGGTCGTTGAACCCTTGTTGTCAAGCCGTTATGCCATCATGGATCCACAATCGAGTCGCACCCCATTACTCACGGTTGAGTCCTCTATAGGTAAGTTATTTTTTGACTTCTGTAATCTATTATGTAGGTTATTTATGAAAATTGTATTGCCCAGAGAGACCTCTCAGAGGGAATATTTTTTTATTCATGACCGAACCTGCAAGATAGGTTTTTTGTCCTTATAAATAGCTTTGAACTCATTGGTTTTTAAGTTTTAATGATAAGAGTTTTTTATAATTTAAATAAGATATTTCAATTATTTTCTTTCTATTAAATACAGATATAGATAAGAGCTGGATTGATATGCAAGATAGGTTTCCTGCTGAATATTATGAGGGGATTAAGCAATTTATGGATTTCACCAATGGATTTCCAAGCAATTTGATTAGTTTTCCATGAAAAAAATGTGCAAATAGATATCTCTTCAAACGAGATAGTGTTACAGAACATCTGTTTTTGAATGGGTTTTTAAAAAACTATAAGACATGGACACGTCATGGAGAAGAGTCTGTTTCATGTCATCAATCGGAAAATATTCATATGGATATTGATTTGAGAACAGTTGATCCGATGAACATAATGCTCAATGATATGATGCATCGGTTTCAACCTGAAGACAGTAATGTCATAAATGATGAAGTTGGATCGAGTAATCCTCGTTCTTCTGTAGATGGAGAAGCATTGAAATTCTTTGAGATTCTTAACGATGCACGTATTGAATTATATCATGGATGCACTAAATTTAGTAAATTGTCATTCATCGTTGAATTGTTACAGCTAAAGGACTTGAACTAGTGGTCAAACACCTCATTTGACATGTTGTTGGTATTGTTGAAGAAGGTACTCTCTACTGGAGCGAAGATTCCAGAGTCATTCTATCAAGCTCGCAAGTTAACTGATGATCTTGTTTTTACATATGATAACATTGATGTGTTCCGCAATAATTGTATATTGTTCAGAAAAGAGAATGCACAATTAAATAATTGTAATATTTGTTATACATCCAGGTGGAAGGCCAATGAGATTAATCAAGGTATTCAGATTCTTCCTGGCAGAGTCTTGAATCAAGGGAAACAAGTTGCCGCTAAGCAGATGAGTTATTTTCCACTAAAACCGAGACTTAAGAGATTCTTCATGTCAACTAAAATTTCTAAATTGATGACTTGGCATTCAGAGAGAAACAAAGAGGTTGATAAATTAACTCGCCTGGCAGATTCTGTGGCATGGAAAGAGTTTGATCAAAGACACCCAAACTTTTCCCGGGATGATCATAATGTTTGACTAGGTTTGGTTGCAGATGGTTTTAACCCATTTAGGTCCATGTTTGGTGCAACACATAGTACGTGTCTAGTGGTGTTGTTTCCATACAACCTTCCCCCATGGGTATGTATGAAACAACCATTTTTGTTACTGTCGATTCTAATTGATGGAACAAGAGGACCTGGTGATAAAATCAATGTTTATATGCAACCTTTTATTGATAAGATGCAAGAATTTTGGGTCGATGGTGTAATGACTTTTGACTCAGCAGTTAATGAAATGTTTAGACTCTGGGCCACTTTGTTATGGACAATTAATGATTTCCCGGCGTATGCTAACTTATCAGGTTGGAGTACAAAATGAGAATTCACCTGCCCTTGTTGTAATAAGAGTAAGAAATATATATGGCTTAAGAACTGTAGAAAGTGGGCATATCTTGGTCATAGATGCTTTCTTCCTCCATTGCATAGGTTCAGAAAAGATCGTTTGTCATTTGATGGGAATAGAGAGTATGACCCATCACTACAAATACTGTCTGAGGTTCAAATTTGTGCACAACTAGATCAAGAAAACATTCGTACAATGTATGATTTTCATGATTTATTGGCTTCTACATTGCCTTTTATTCCTGCCACAAATAGATGGTGCAGTCATAATTGGAAGAAACGAAGTTTTTTTTTTAATTGCCTTATTGGAAATATAATATTTTAAGACATAATTTGGATGTGATGCACATTGAAAAAAAAATGTATATGATGATATATTGTGCACCATTTTAGGCGTCAAGTGGAAATCAAAGGATAGTGCTAATGCTTAACATGATTTTCAAGAAATGGGATTGAGAAAACCTTTACATTTACAACTGGGTGAAGGTAATCGGGCATACATGCCTACTGCATAGTACACAATGAGTAAAAAAGAGAAACAAACATTTCTATCAATTTTGAAGACCGTTAAGGTGCCAAATGGTTATTTCTCTAATATTTCCAAGCGCATCAATATGATGAGCATGACATTACAGGGGTTGAAAAGTCGTGATAATCATATTCTACTTCAACAGTTAATTCCTATAGCAATTCGTGATTGCTTACCTACCTAGGTTATTGTGTCGTTGATTGAAGTTTCTAATTTTTTCAGACAACTCTGTTCAAGAAATCACCGCATTAGTGATTTGAAAAAGCAATAGGATAAGATTGTACTTGCACTATGTCACTTAGAAAAACTATTCCCTCCGTCTTTTTCCGATGTCATGGTTCACTTGACTGTGCATTTAACTAGTGAAGTCATTGTTGGTGGTCCCATGCAATTTAGGTGGATGTATCCAATAGAGAGATACTTAAATACATTAAAACGGTATGTGCGCAACAAAGCTCGTCTAGAAGCTTCAATTTCCAAGGGATATTTAATGGATGGGTGTACTAATTTCTGTACTTCATATATTGATGACGTTGAAACAAAGATAGATAAACCCTCCCAGAATGACGAGGGTCCAATTAGAGAAGGAATAACGTTTGATATGCACAACGATGAGTGGGTTCAAGCTCATTGATATGTGTTGTTCAAAACTCCATCAGTTATGACATTGATACAATAAGTTTCATAGTTTATGTGTCTTTTATTTCTATATTTATTTTATTACTTGCCTTTTATTGTGTTGTGATTTAGGACACATATCGTTGAGTTGAAACATGAAAGGCCTTGTGCAACTGACTATCAAATCCAAAAACATCATTTCAACACATTTCATTAGTGGTTCAAGACTCATGTACGTATAAATAATTGATTTAATATTGTTATAGTGCAATTAGTTGTATTTTCACAATCCTTTATCCATTGAACTATGTGAAATTTGCAGATTCAAAAGATACGTGATTTAAGTACCCATACTGTGAGTGAAGAACTCAACCAACTAGCTGATGGACCATTTATTACAGCTCGTCGCTATAAGTCTTTGGTTGCTAACGGATTCTGATTTCGTATTAGCGATGTTAACATGAATCGAGCCACACAAAATAGTGGTGTTGGTTGTTCTTTTGTTGGTGCGGGTTATTATTATGGATTGTTGATGGATATTATTAAGGTTATTTATGGTCGTGGCTTAAAACACATATTGTTAAGGTGTGATTGGGTCGATCCGGTTCGTGGAACAAAAGTTGATAACTTCCAATTTACGTCAGTAAACTTTAACAATATGCTGTATAAAGATGACCGAGTAAGAAATGAGCCCTTCATATTGACATCGCAGGCAGCGCAAGTTTACTTTTTCGGCACTGATTCTGATTGGAAAGTTGTGGTGAAAATGTCTAGAAGAGGGGTGTTTCTGATTGATCAAGAGGAACCTGATGTTGTCGCATTTCCTGATCAAACACTTGACCAAACAACAGTAGTTTTACGAGGTGAAGATATACAATGGGCCAAAGAGACAATTGAAGGAGACACGATAGACTTGCATGATTAGTAAAAATTGTAATTATTTCCCCATATTATTTGTAAAAATATTTATGAGTTATATATGTATAAAAATTGCTTGATTTAACTATAATTTTTTAAAGTAGTTATGTCACAGGGTGATCAGAGTGGTTCACCTGATGTTGTCGGTATGTATGTTTTCACTTTTCTAAATTAATTGATTGTAATTTTCTATGTTTATTTCCTTAACTGTTTCTAATTTTTAAAAAAATTAGTTATATTGTAATTGAATTATGAATTTTTGTTTATTAGGATCTAGTGCATCTTCCAGTAGACGTAGAGGTCCTGGTAGAGGGGTTTGATCCTGGAACTCTGGAGCCCGATTAGATGTGTTATTTGATGACACATTCCACCCAGTCGGAGAAGGTGCTACTGTATTGATTCATCAGTTTGGGCATATGATACGAGACCCACATAGATTCCCCCTAACGACTCATGATTGGACTTCTTTCCTCCAGGATACGATTGACAGATTATAGAGGGAGGTTCAGGTAAATTCAATGTTTAATTTTTCATGATATTGTTTTTATTATTGTTGCATCTACTGACTATTTTTTTACAAGATAATTTGGCATCCTGTCCAGATGAGTTTCAGGCCGTATGTATGGCCAAATGCCGAAAATTATGGAAGGATTACAAGGAAAGGGTGAAAAGAGATCACTAGATACCATTTGAAGGTGTATCAGACATTCTACAGCGAGTCCCTCCGGGCATTCTTCTCGTGCAGTGGTGGGATTTGGTTGCGTTTTGGTCGAGTGAGGCAACAATTGTAAGATTTATTGCTTTTAATCTATAAATGACTAATTTTTCATATGTCTATTAACTGAATACATTGAATGTAGACCGAGTCTGCTCGTCATTCACATAATCGGGCGATGCAGGGCACGCCTTCCAGACTTGGAACATGACATGTGTCACAGCTCAGACATTATGTAAGTTTAGAATTTACTATTCATTCATATATTAAAAATAGTGTAGTATAACATGGTGAATCCCTTTATTATAGTTACACCAACGAGATGAGTCGATCGATCGGATGTCCATATGGGTGAGGACTCGTAGGGCGGGAGATCCCGATGTTGTCGATGTTATAGTAAGCAAAATATTTACTAATAAATGTATTTTTATTTTATAAAAATTATTCATATTTTTTCATTGATTCGTTATATGCTACAGGCTCAGTTTGACGCTCAGTTAGCAGAGTTGTCAGAGGAGCAACGTCGTAGTACTGTGCATAGAGATGAGATATTTCAGCGTGTCGTGGGGCATGACGGTCATGGTTATTCCTTGACTTATGGTGGTGGTGTCCTACGACATGCAGTTGTTAGAGCATAGGTGATGGGTGCATGCAGAGATGCAGGGATGCGCACACAGACTGAGATACATGCTGCCATGCAGGCTATGCAACAGAAGATAGATGCGCAGTTTCAGCAGTTACGTGCAGAGTATGAGGAGAGATCATCACAGATGTCAGGACGTATCGATGAAGTGACGACGCAATGTCCTGTTGATGGTACACAAGTGGCATCACAGGTAAACAATAAAACAAACCATACTCATATTGACTTCTATTGATATATGTTTAAGATACATAAATTGATATATATTGTAGGCTCCGGATATAGCTGGTGGACATCGTAGTGATATTGGTGATCCAGATGAGGATGAACATACATGAGGTAATTTACATTACCATTTTAATATCATAAATGAATTAGGAATTAATATTTATTCTCGAACCTTTAGGTTTATTTACACCTATGTGTTTTATTGTTTTATTTCTTGTAATTTAATTCATTCTTTTAAAGTTTACCTGATTGTTAATTATGATATATTACATAACACTTCAATTTATTAACACGACAAAAATCGGCGAGTGAATTGTGAAATGGTAGGGCAGACGGAACGTCAATTAGAGATGTCGTGTGACCGCGGTGACCGAAAACGCAGTTCTGGTGCCATAAACGACCAAAACAGGCGTCTAACGGTCAAATGCATTCCGAACGAAATCGGAATGACTTGAAATCACAGGACAACATTTAATTATTTTTGCGTGATGTGTATACGGAGACAGCACGTCAATCGGACATGCGGTTTGTGCGTTACGGCCGAATATGTGTTTTTTAAGAGTTTGACGCGCTTGAGAAAGGTTGGTGGGGTGGTCAAAATTGACCGAACGACCTCGGAATTCCATTAAATCAGACGAAAAAAAACCGGCGAGTGAATTGTGAAATGGTTGGGCAGATGACACGTCAATCGGAGGTGTCGTGTGACTGCGGTGACCAAAAACGCACTTCTGGTGCCATAAACGACCAAAACAGACGTCTAACGGTCAAATGCATACCGAACGACATGGAAAAGAATTGAAATCACAGGAAAACATTCTAATTATTATTCGTGATGTGTACGCGGAGACGGCACGTCAATTGGACGTGTGGTTTGCACGTTACGGCCGAATATGTGTTTTTTAAGAGTTTGACGCGTTTGAGAAATGTTTGTGGGGTGGTCAAAACCGGTCGAACGACCTCGGAATGCCATGAAATCAGACGACAATAGCCGGCGAGTGAATTTTGAAATGGTCAGGTAGACGGCATGTCAATCGAAGGTGTCGTATGACCACGGAGACCGAAAACGCACATCTGGTGCCATAAACGACCAAAACAGGCGTCCAACGGTCAAATGCATACCGAACGACATCGGAATGATTTGAAATCAGAGGACAACATTCTAATTATTATTTGTGACGTGTACACAGAGACGACACGTCAATTGGACGTGCAGTTTTCACGTTACGGCTGAATATGTGTTTTTTAAGAGTTTGACGGGCTTGAGAAAAGTTGGTGGGGTTGTCAAAACTGGTCGGACGACCTTTGAATGCCATGAAATCAGACGACAACAGCCGGAAAGTGAATTTTGAAATGGTCGGGTAGACGGCACGTCAATCGGAGGTATCGTGTGACCGCGGTGACTGAAAACGCAGTTTAAGTGCCATAAACGACCAAAACAGGCCTTGAACGGTCAAATGCATTCCGAACGAAATCACATGACAACGTTTAATTATTTTTTTGTGATGTGTACGCTGACACGGCACGTCAATCATACGTGTGGTTTGCGTGTTACGGCCGAATATGTATTTTTTAAGAGTTTAGCGCGCTTGAAAAAGGTTGGTGGGGTGGTCAAAACCGGCCGAATGACCTCAGAATGCCATGAAATCAGACGAAAACAACCAGCAAGTAAATTTTGAAATGGTCGGGCAGACGGCACGTCAATCGGATGTGTCGCGTGACCGCGGTGACCGAAAACGCACTTTTGGTGCCATAAACGACCAAAACAAACGTCCAACAGTCAAATGCATACCGAACGACATCAGAATGACTTGAAATCACAGGAAAACATTTTAATTATTATTCGTGACATGTACGCGGAGACGGCATATCAATTGGACATGTGGTTTGCGCGTTACGGTCGAATATGTGTTTTTTAAGAGTTTGGCACGCTTAAGAAAGGTTGGGGGGGCGGTCAAAACCGGCTGAACGATCTCGGAATGCCATGAAATCAGACGACAACAGCCGGCGAATGAATTTTGAAATGGTCGGGTAGACGGCACGTCAATCAGAGCTGTCGTGTGACCGCGGTGACGGAAAACGCAGTTCCGGTGCCATAAACGACCAAAACATGCGTCCAACAGTCAAATGCATTCCGAACGACATCAAAATGACTTGAAATTACAGAAAAACTTCTAATTATTTTTGTGTGACGTGTACGCGGAGACGGCACGTCAATCGGACGTGCGGTACGACCGAATATGTGTGTTTCGGAGTTTGGCACGCTTGAAAAGGTGCGTGGGGTGGCCAAAATCGGACGAACAACCTCAGAATGCCATGAAATCAGACAACAATAACCGACAAGTGAATTTTGAAATGGTCGGGCAGACGGCACGTCAATCGGAGGTGTCGTGTGACCGCGGTGACCGAAAACGCACGTATGGTGCCACAAACGACCAAAACAGGCGTCTAATTGTCAAATGCATACTGAACGACATCGAAATGACTTGAAATCATAGGACAACATTCTAATTATTATTCGTGACGTGTATGCGGAGACGGTACGTCAATTGGACATGCGGTTTGAGCGTTACGGCCGAATATGTGTTTTTTAAGAGTTTGGCGCGCTTGAAAATGGTTGGTGGGGTGGTCAAAACCGGCCGAACGACCTCGGAATGACATGAAATCAGACGAAAACAGCCGGCGAGTGAATTGTAAAATGGTCGGGTAGACGACACGTCAATCGGAGGTGTCGTGTGACCGTGGTGACTGAAAACGCAGTTCCGGTGCCATAAACAACCAAAACAGACGTCCAACGGTCAAATGCATTCCGAACGACATCGAATGAATTGAAATCACAGGACAACTTTTAATTATTTTTGCGTGACGTGTACGTGGAGACGGCACGTCAATCGAACGTGTGGTTTACGGGCGAATATTTGTGTTTTTGGAGTTTGACGCGCTTGAAAAGGTACATGGGGTGGTCAAAATCGGTCGAACGACCTCAGAATGCCATGAAATCAGAAAACAACAACCGTCGAGTGAATTGTGAAATGGTCAGGCAGACGATACGTCAATCGGAGGTGTCGTGTGACCGCGGTAACCGAAAACGCACTTCCGGTGTCATAAACGACCAAAACAGGCGTCTAACGATCAAATGCATATCGAACGACATTGAAATGACTTGAAATCACATGACAACATTCTAATTATTATTCGTGACGTGTACGCGGAGACAGAATATCAATGGGACGTGCGGTTTGCGCGTTACGGCCGAATATGTGTTTTTTAAGAGTTCGACGCGCTTGAGAAAGGTTGGTGGGGTGGTCAAAACCGGCTGAATGACCTCGGAATGCCATGAAATCAGTCGACAACAGCCGGCGAGTGAATTGTGAAATGGTCGGGCATACGGCACGTCAATCGGAGGTGGCGTGTGACTGCGGTGACCGAAAACGCAGTTCTAGTGCCATAAATGACCAAAACAGGTGTCCAACGGTCAAATACATTTTGAACGACATCAGAATGACTTGAAATCACAGGACAACTTCTAATTATTTTTGTGTGACGTGTATGCGGAGAAGGCACGTCAATCGGACGTGCGGTTTGTGCGATACGGCCGAATATGTGTGTTTTCGGAGTTTGGCGTGCTTGAAAAAGGTGCGTGGGGTGGTCAAAATCGGCCGAACGGCCTCAGAATGCCATGAAATCAGACGATAACAACCAACGAGTGAATTGTGAAATAGTCTGGCAGACGACACGTCAATCGGAGGTGTCGTGTGACCGCGGTGACCGAAAACGCAGTTCCGGTGCTATAAACGACCAAAACAGGCGTCAAACGGTAAAATGCATACCAAACGACATCAGAATGACTTGAAATCACAGGATAACTTTCTAATTATTCTCCGTGATGTGTGTCAGCATAAGACATATCAATCGGGAAATGTGGTCTGATTAGAACCATAGAATTAACGATTTTACATTTTTAAAAAGGTATTCGAAATTATTAATATATTTTCAAAATCAAATACTTTCGATCTGTTATAGTAAGCTTGAATTGAAATACATGTTATTGCATTTCAATTATTTTGTTTGGATGTTTTTTTCGGTATTAATTTTTTTATTAAATTTAGTCATGTAGTTATATTTGATGATGGATGTGGAAGTTTGGAAGATGAGCTGAAGAGATTTATGTGGGTATGAGTTTAGATATTTTGGAAAAGTTTTTTTTTGTGTTTTTGAAATATATGGTTTTTTATTGTATTGCTAACATTTAAAAAAAAGGCCTATAGCAAGCGCCAAATAGCGGACGCTATAGCCAAATCTGAAATGGTCTATAGCGTCCGCTATTTGGCGGTCGCTATAGGTGCCGTCAATATCACCTATAGCGACCGCCAAACAGCGACGGGCCTAAAGCGTCCGCCATTTGGCGGATGCTAGGCAGCCGTTAAAGACCTTTAGGGACGACTTTTGGTGGTCGCTAAAAGCCTTTATTCTACTAGTGGTAGGAAGGTAATTTTTAATTGCTTAAATTAATTGTAAATAATATACAATGATCATGTGTTTTAGTTTCAACATTTTTCATGTTGTCTATATTTTTTGATTTGATTCCGTTAGATCATTGCATTTATCTTTGTGTAAATTTGAAATTAATCGTTGATCATGATAAAAAACCAAGTTAAGTATGCCCCATCCAACGCTTTCGTTGTGCTCAGAACCTATAGAGTGCATGTAACCATTTTGAAAAGTTTTTACACATAGAAATGAAGTTGAATTCCCTAACCCATATGTAGTTAGCGTCCATGTATAACTCTCAATTTTTCATTTTACAATAATCTTTTTAGGACTATTCCTTACAAATTTATAGTCAAACCTATATGTCGTGTTATACTTGAAAAACGTCTCGTTTAATGCTTTAGATGAAAGTAAAATTTGGCCAATTTCGTACCATTTAACTCTATATAAAAATATATCATTGTCAAACTTTAATGTGTATTTTAAAAATCACACTTCCTAATTCACAGTCAATATTGATCTTTAAATTGTGTTTTTTCTTGTGAATATATAACATTAAAATTTATTGTCGGTTCATATTTACATATTAATAGTACATATTTATCTTAAAAAGATTGAACACTAACACGCAATAATAAAAAACACCCCCCAATGTCATTCTCCCCTCAATAAAAAGCAACTTTCGTACACATGCCAGTCTGGTTCGTACGAACAAATCTCCTTCCAAACGGCATGATCGAAATCACGACTTCGATCACTTCGCAGAACCACGCCGTCACGGAACGCCGGTGAAAACCAGGAACGGGAACCCAGCTTCGCCGGCGAACTCGCATCCGGAATCGGCTCCGGCGAGATCACCAGATCGACGCTTCTCCGCAGAAACCCGTTGCGAACCAGTGGGCTAAACAAAGCCGACTCGGCGGGGACCACATTCTTGCCGCCGCGCCGTGCAACCGACCTGACGATCTCCACCAGCACGAAACCGGCCAGCCGCCGAATCCCCCGCGCTCCGCCCATCACCACCGACGAGGTCATCGCCGGCCGCCTCCGGTCCGGATTCCTCCGGCCGCCGCGCCCCATGGTCCACAGGTACACTGACTCCGGCCGCCGGCCCCGGACCCGCCCGAACGGGTCCCGAACCACCACCGAGCTGCCGACGTCCACCAGCAGAACGTGCTTGAAGCTGCGCCTCACCCGGCCCAGCAGCATCGCGTAGCACGCCCACCGCCGGAGCCTCATCGGCACGGGGTCCATGAATCCGGCGAGGGCGTTTTCCGGGTCCAGCTCCGCCGCGGCGAAGCCCAACACCGAGCCATAAACCAGCCTCCTCGGCCCGGCGCCGGCCCTCAAATCCTGCGCCGATCCGCCCTCGTTCGAATTCCCGCGACTCTGGAGACGCTTCTTCCCCCACAGCGGCTCTTTCTCGCTGCGGTTACCGGACTTCACGAACTGAGCCAAGTCGAACCAGGCAGCCTTACCGGCACGCGCAGCGCCGCCACCTGACGATTCCCGGTGACGGCGAACGAGTCTCAGAAACGACTCGTTCTCTTTCTGGATCACGGAATCGAAAGAGGAAGAAGAGGCGGCGAAGATCAGGACCACATCGGATCTGGAAGTGACGCCGGACCTATGCAGCAGGCGCAGGAACAATCCGAGCGCCCCTTCCGTGACATTCTCCGGGACATGGCAGACAACGAGGTCGTTCATGGCTTTGGTCCCCCTCCGGAAGAGCTTCCCCATCCCCTGCAGAGCGGACACCTCGGTAACATCGGGCGCCGTTTCGCCACGAGATTTGCGGACCAAAATCGAACGGATCCAGGACACCTCGGTAACATCGGGCGCCGTTTCGCCGTTTCGCCAGCGGCGCGGAGAGGCGCGGCGAGGTCGCGGGGAGGAAACGGTTGGCTCGAAGGTGCAGAGTGTGAAGACGAGGATGGTGACGAAGATGAGGAGGAAGCAGATGGAGATGGTGTATCGGGTTCTTGAGAGAAGGAGCTCCGGCTTGGCGAATCTCAGAACACCACAAGCAGAGGATGATTTCGGGAGATGAGGGGAAGACAGAGAAGACGATGGCATTGAGAAGCTGCCCTTCCTCTTCTTCTTGCTCGCGTTGATGGAGCATTCCTCGGGGAAGAAGACCAGCAGGAGGCCCGTTCCCCAGCCCTCGCCGGCGCCGGCGCCGCCGCGGGATCCTGAGAACCCCATCTCGGCCACCGACAGTCACCGCACCCTCGCCGTGGTCCTTATCGGGGTTTATGGCTCTGCTTATTCCAAGGACTGATCTCGTGGGGGTCGGTGCTGGGCTGTAAATTCCGCACAAATCCATGGGCCTGGACACGTGGCGCACTGGACACGAGTAGTGGTGCGCGTTGTCGTTGAGAATTTGGGTTTTTATTGCGGGAAAATGACAATGCAGGACCAAAACTGACTGTTAATTACAGTTTTGAACAAAACATATGAGAAATGTCATTTAAGGACTAAAATAATTATGTTTTTTTAATTGAAATGTGATTTTAGTTTGGTCCAGCTCCTTACCTTGTTTTGGTCCTTACATGCCATTTCTCCTTTTATTACTTTTTTTGGGGGCCCACGTACTTGTTGCTTTTGAAAGCAGTCTTTTCTTAAATTAAAAAAACGTGGCAAAGAATGGTGAATTTTATTATAGAATTAATTTGATAATGATAAGTCAAAAAATTAAAATATTATGTGGATGATTGTTATTCTGAATCTCTGGTCCAAACCTAATGATTTGAGTCACAAATTTTAAGAAAATCTCGATTGGCCCGACGCGTGGAAGTTTGACACTAGATCCAACGGAGAAAATGCAATTATAATATTTATACATATTATTTATTCACACAACACACATAAATAACGCGTAGTATTTGACATAAATATTCACATTATACACAAAACATTTATACACACATAACACAATTCACATGACATTTATATTTGACCCACACAAACCAAACACAAGAACTTTTATAATATCACACACACACAACACTCATAACATCTATATCTATACGAATCGTGAAGTCTTTCCTAACCACATGTCTATCTCCTCCGAATTCCCTCCAAAACACACTTCCTCCATATTTCGTTTCTATTTCTACAGTTTTTTCCCTCGCAAAATCACTCCCGACAACTACTTCACCGTTGTGCAATCCACCACCCTTGACATATGCTCTACCGATATTCCTTCCAAGATGGTTCTTCCTTACCATTGTCTGTGTACTACTCCTATGCTTATATTTGTGAATAACAAATTTGTCTACCTCCACTACATTCCCCTATTGTAATGGTTCGACAACTTCTTCGCAACAGGTGCTCCCAAAATCATGACATACCTAAGTTTTAGGGTTTGAATTTTGTGGTCATTCCTATCATGAATTTTTTTTATGTTAATCACTTACGTTGCTCACCTTACATCATACAATTTTGTAACCCTATTTTTGCCATGTGAAGATCTTTTTACTTATAAGTTCTACAGTACTTCATCTTTCGTGGTCCAATTTTTTTAGCTCAAGCTATATTACGCTGCTAACTTCTAGGTTTCCAAATCTATTACCCTTATATTACTATTATGCTAAGGAACCTTTATGCTCCGTTGTTTGTTGGCTTCCAATGCCTCTTTTGAGATACAAATACAATTTTTTCTCTTCCATAACTTTTTCTCTCACTTTTTCGTATCTTTTTTCTCATTCTTCTGTAATATCTTATTTCAACGTTTAATAGATTCATTAACATGGATTGAAATGTATTTTTTTAGAAGAATACATGTAAACATTTTCAATTATATTCAACGTGTTGTACTCCATACCAATACTATAAACAAACACTTCCCTATCGTTGCATGCATTTCCTATATTGCCCGGTATAGCCTTCTCCTCCTTGGTAGCTATACATTTTATTTAGTCTATTCCACACAAATTTTAGGCAAAAAGTGACTTTTTGCTATTCGGCACGTTGCTTTTCCTCTTTCACACCATTAACAATATAAATGCATATTCCCTAAACACTATATCATGACATCGCATATACATATTTTACTTCAACTTACATCATACAATTTCATAATCCTATTCCTGCTATCTGGAGCTATTTTTACTTTTAAGTTATATGGTACTTCCTCTTCTGTTGTCCAAAATTTTCAACTTAGGCTCTAGTATGCTACTAACTTCTAGGTTTCCAAATCTATTACCCTTGTATTAATGTTATGATATATGCGCCAGGTAAGGAACCTTTATGCTCCATTGTTTGTTGGCTCCTACTGTCTCTTCTGAGATACAAATACATCTGAGCTTGAAGGTCCAAATCTACTTCGCTTCCAAATTTTGAACCACAACTTCATTCCGGATCATCTAGAAATTTAAAGGTTTCCCCAATTTTATCTCTTCCACATCTTTTTCTCTCACTCTTCCATATCTTTTTTAATTCTTCCACAATACCTTATTTCAACATTTAATAAATTCATTAACATGGATTGCAATGTTTCTTTAACAAAATACATGTAAACATTTTCAATTATAATTAATGTGTTGTACTCCATACCAATACTATAAGCATACACTTCCCCATCATTGCATGCATTTCCTATATTTCTTGGTATAACCTTCTCAACCTTGAAAGCTATACACTTTATTTAGTATATTCCACACGAAATTCTAGGAAAAAGTGACATTTTGATATTCGGTGCATTACTTTGCCTCTTTTGTACCATTAATAGTGCAAATGCATTTTCCCTAAACACTATATCATGACACTGCATAAAAACATTTTACTTCAATGCCTCTACTTTACAGTTTATCATAGCATAATCTTAGATATGTCTTGTCTAGATTGCAACTACGAGCTGACTTATAAAGATGCAAGATTCCAAAGAAAACTAAGGAGGTTGCAAAATAAAGACGACATTCGTACAAGTTTGCTATAATGTCACCTAAAATTCATTATAATATAAATGTTCATGCTTATTTCTTTATTTCATTATCTCTATTGTGATGTTAAAGGTATATCTACCACCTCAAGTTGTTCATATTCAACTGCTGAACTGTCACAAACCAGACCGGGTCCACCCTGAACCAGTCACCCAAAACGCTCCGCGACAAGTCCAGAGAGGTGTTCCCAATCCTCCCTAGATGACGACAAGAACCAAGGGAATCAGTAAAGTGACAAGGGAACGATTTCTCCCAAATATAAACAATTAAATAAACAACGAAAAGAAACCGACAACCCAATATACATTTATATAAAAGTTGAACTGAACATTATTCGCACATAAAAGTAAAAGTACAACTGAACCAACAACTCAACTGACCAAACATGATAACTAACTAACTCCATGTAACCCCACTGGTCACTCTCCAACACAACGATTACACGTCGCCCAAGGCGATCAGACTCATGCTGAAACCTGCACAAGGGCTAAAAACAGAAGAGGACTATAGGTGTAAGTATTAAAACTTAGTAGGTTAGCCCGATATTCTATTCTCAATGCACTTCCTTTAAAATAAAAGAAACATAAATTTCAAGTTTGAAATACAATATATAAAAATATGTTTTCCAAACAAGGTTCCATGCTACAAACATTACAAAATAAAAATGCTTGCAAGTTTTCATAAACAGGAAATGCTAGTAACCAATTTCAAAGAGATGCAACTTCAAAGTGAAAACGGTTTTCAAGAGGACTGCTTTAAAGAACACACACCTTTAAATAAAACACACTTGCTACTAAATTTTCCAACCAAACTCATTGTATGATGACGGTGAATACAATATATCCAATGAACACAAGTCAAAGGAACACCCCTAGACACTAGCTAGTTGTGGGCCCCAGGTACCCCGTATCTCGGTGAAAAGTAACCATAACAAATACCTGTTCTCATGCACGAGCCACTAGTAGAGAACATACCCATAACCTAGTGGTGCCCAACATCATCATAATAGTTTAGTTAGTGTTGTCATTGTCAAACTTGCTACGTGAAACAGGGACGAAACCACTCCGGATCACTAGCATACTAGTACACGTTCGCCCACCAAGATACCTGGGTTTCTCTCTTTGTGCTCAAACAAGCACCACATGCTATCAACTGCCATTTACACATAAAACACCAGTTCTGGTTACAAACACTCCAAATAGTAGCTAAACATGTGTTTCACCCTTTGTGTAACTCAATAAACCATCTAAAATTTTCATAAAACAATTTCAAGAAGTTTAACAAAGCTTTGCACATGAATTCCATTTGAAAATGCACTTTTTAGGCCAAACGCCCACCAATTCCATACCAAACCAGATTTGGCAACCCCAAAACCATTTACTAAATCAATTTCATGAATCTTAAAATGACCCCAAATGGTACAACATGGAATACACATGAAAACCCGCTTTTTTAAAGATAAATGCCAAACGAGCCTTTAAACATTTTACCAAACCAACGTATAACAAAGGTAAAAATTTCACTTTTCATAAAGAGGTGTACACACACCATTAGCAACAGCAAAACATTTACATAAAACCTTTAAAACATTTGGGTTACACATTTAAGCTCAACCATTTTCATAAGAATGCCGAACAAGCCATTTACCGGCAACTCGTGCCAAAACGTGTCAAAAACCAAAACCGATCTCTTTATAAAAGCAAAAACACTTTGTACAGCCATAAAAGGACACCAAAATATCACATTTCATGGTGACCATTCTTTAATAAATTCAAACAAGTTATTTTATATCACATTTAGCACACAAAGGCCAACCAGGCACTTTTATGAAGACTAGGCGTGCAACATTTAGCAAAACAACTTCTATTTAACACCCAAAGGGGTAAAAACCCAAATTTTCGCCAAAAATTTATTACAATAGTTAAACTAGGCCATTAACATCACAATCCATATGCGAAAACCAGCAGAACATTTATTTGAACAATCAGTGTGCACTTTTATAACGAAACAACTCAATTTTACACAAAACAAGGCATAAATAACCATTTTGCACACCAAATAAATCATCCAAAGGTTTCAAATAAATAATAAAAATGTATATAATGTGAGAACAACAAGAAAAATAAGAAACTTAAATAATAAAGGCAAGTTCTTGGGAGAACCTACCTCGAAACCATGGCGGAATGGAAACACACACCCAAAAACCTTCTACAAGGGTTCACAAACCCTATATCTATGAAAACCAGAAATAAAAGAATGAAACACCCATAAAAAATAACGGGATAAAAGAACCCTAGGTCTTGAATGAACAGGGAGGAAGAGAGAGCCAATAAATAATGGAAGGAGGAGGGAGGAGGTGAAAGAAGAAGGAAACTCACCTTCAAAACTAGAGAACTCTTTATCTTCCCTTAGATCCACACCCTTAGAGGAGAGGGAATGGATTGAAAATCAATTTAGAGTCTCCTTAGGTCTGAAATAACCATAGAAAGAATATTTGGGAAAAAAATATAAAAAAAATGAATGATTCATGAAAGAAACAAATTACCTTACCAAATCTGGATGATTTGAGAAGCCTTGAGAAATTTCACCCTAATCTGTAACTAAGATGAGCTCCAAAAAGGGAAAATGGAACATGGGGGTGAGCCTAGGTTTTCTGGGCTCGAGTGAGAGGTGGAATCACCTAAAAATATTAAAAAATGAATAAGATATAAAATAAAAAATTATTATTATTTTTTTAAACTGGAAATGGGCTCACGGGCTGGCCCAATACTTGAATAAATAACCCAAATCCACCATGACTATGAATTCCTAAGGGGTCCAAATGGATATGGTGATTTTAATAGGTTAAGGGAGGCCAAGTGGGAAGTGTAATGAGTGAAAAATGTTGAAAAACGAAAGAGTTATAAAAGAAACAAATTTTATTTTTAAATCTCGAAATGAGCTCACGGTTAGTCCAAATCCTGAAGTAACCACCCTTTTCTCCAAAAAATCCCAAACAAGCTATGTACAACCCATGATAGGATGATTATATATAGATTTAAGTTCAAAACTCAACATTCATCTCACCCAAAACCCAATAAAATGATCAGTATTTCCAACACACCAGATCAAAACCAAGACATGAAAAAACGGGTGTGAAAATTCTCCCCACCATTAAAGCTTTCCGCCCCCGGAAAGCCATAAAACTTTCCAGTTGGAAGATCAACACCTAAGGATTTCTTATCAACACAGTCCAACCTCTCAATACAGGGACATATCATCCACCATCAATGGGACTTAAGCCTCTTTCTTAAACAAAACACCAACTCACGACCACTTTATGAGAATCAATGGAAAGATCAAGCCACCACCTCCACAACCAAGCCAAAAACTAGATTGTTGGGCCTTCTCCCAATGAACCCAACAATCACCCAAACCAAAGTGCACTCACAAAAGCCAAAGAATTGGAAGGGGAGGCTAGAACTGGATCCCCGCTATTAAATCGCAACTACAATCCAACAAATCCTTAAAGGAAAGATCTTTGAGACTTGTAGTGGGTCTCCCCACTATTAGAGACCAACTAGAAATGAACAAACAATAATTCAAAATGAACTAGAATCGGGCCTCAACCACATAGGGCCACCAAAAATCCCCCACCGCAACCTGTAAACCCAAGTTAAGAGGATTACAACATGAATATTTAAACCATCCACTCCCGAACGGAGGGGACAAGGATTGGGCCAACACTTTCGGCACAGATCAAAACCACCACAACTCAGGGTGGGGAGGTAAGGGGGCCCAATTGTTGGGCCACTAAAACCAAAAAAGAAATAGAGGAACCACCCAACACTCTCCACCCATGAACAGGTAAAACCAAGACCGCACCCGATTCACATTGGTAGTCCACACAGAGACATTGATCGGAAGCCCACATCCGAGAAGGAATAACCATAGACACTACGTGAGGGGTAAGTCCACCACGCTCTCTGCAAAATAAAAATAAAAATCACAGTGATGAGAAACCAAAATAAAAACATAGAAACTGCATTACCACAACGGTGAAGGAAGGAGCTTAGTCGAGCTCCCCACACCTCTAGTGATTTCCTAACAGCTTGAAAAGCTTAACTCTGAGGCCTATGGCTGGAGCCCTGATATTTGAAGCATCTTTTACGCTGTAGCCAGGAGCTACGGATCACAAAACCCCCATGAAACTCACTTTCTCAATAACACACCATCATCTAAATAAGAACTCAAAGATGCATAACACCATTCTCTCTCACTCTGAACAAGGAGCAGAATGGACAAGGAATACAGAGAAACACATCAACATCACCAAACACAACTTCTATATCCAAAAGAATTATCACAATAGGAAACTGATTTAAATCAAGCCCAAACAACTCTCTATTCTATCAAATGAGTTGAGGTATCATCCGAAGAGGTGGATTTAATGTTTTAAAAGAATCCTTAGGCTAATAAATTGGAAGTCTTGCCAATATAGAACCATCCATGACCATATCACAACATCCAACATATCCTTAGAAACCCACTGAACATTTCTCCAAAACCAAGCCACCAACAAGATCCCATCTCAAGACACACCAAGAGTATCACTTTTAGATCACGAGGAAGCATACCAAACAAACCAAACTTCTAAAACATAAAAAAGCAACCCACATAAACATTGGTTTACCAAAAACACAACAAATTTTGAGCTTAAAATAGTTTTGAAAAACAAACTAACATGGTGGATTTTCACATTCACCAATGGTGTTTCATCAAGCCTCACTCACATGCACATTCCCGTGCCACCCTGGGCACCCAACCACTATGTCATACCAGACATCCATCAACATATCTATACAAAACCATGCATGTGAGCACCCATGAAAACACCAAAGGCTAAAACAAACATCCTCATTTTACATGCCAAAAAATTCAACCCATTTAAAAAATAATGTACCTTCCATAGGCACACTAACCACCAAGTCAAAAACCATTTTCATATTTACACACAACAAACCATTTTACCAAGATTGAAAAAGGAACCCCATAGGTCTCCATCAAATTCCTCTCCCTTTATTCAGAATCATTATGCCTTCCAACCATTTTATTTCAATAAACCGTAAGTTTAGATTAAGGAAGTTCGATCCTGTTAAATCATTCCACTTTCTCCCCAAAAATTTGTTTCACAGAAACCCAAAATTCTCAAAAACTTTCTTATATTAAGCATTGAAAACACACTTCCACAATTCTCACACAAGGATTTTCAAAACAAAATTCAGAATTCAAGAAAGGTATAAGAGACCCACAAAATGGAACTAGTGTTGGTGAGTGACTTGACCATATGGTTGGCGCCATATGTCAAACACACCACCAAAACAGAGAGCAATATTAAGACCATTCCCCAGATCCACATGGCTTGCTAGGCCCTACGAGCTCATGGAGGCCATTAGTCCAACTCCCCTTGTTGTATCCCAATCACCAAACAATCCTTAAGAACCAAATAAACTAATAAAACCAGACTTCCCATGGACACCTGAGGATCAGAACGAGCAAGATTTCACAATTCTCTTCTTGAACCTACCCCTCAAGTTTTAACAATCCTACTCCATAAACCTTGACATCCACCAAATAACAAGGGTGATCTAAAAATAAAGGTTTTCTAAGATCCGGCCTACTCTGATACCATTTTTTCACAAACCAACCAGGGTCCACCCTGAACCGGTCATCCAAGCTGCTCCGCGACAAGTCCCGAGAGGCGTTTTTGATCCTCCCGGGATGGCGACAAGCACCAAGGGCATCAGTAGAGTGACAAGAGAATGATTTCTCCAAAATATAAACAATTAAATAAACAATGGAAATAAATGGACAACCCAATATACATTTATATAAAAGTTGAATTGAACATTATTCTCACATGAAAGTGAAAGTACAACTGAACCAACAACTCAACTGACCAAACATGACAACCAACTAACTCCATGCAACCCCACTGGTCACTCTCCAACACAATGATTACATGTTTCCCATGGTGATCAGACTCACGCTAAAACCCGCACAAGGGCTAAAAAAAGAAAACTATAGGTGTGAGTATTAAAACTCAGTAGGTTAGCATGATATTATATTCCCAATGAACTTAAATTAAATTAAAAGAAACATCAATTTCAAGTTTGAAATAAAATATATAAAAATATGTTTTCCAAACAAGGTTTCATGCTACAAACATTACAAAAATAAAAATGCTTGCAAGTTTTTATAAACAGGAAATGCTAGTAACCAATTTCAAAGAGGTGCAACTTCAAAGTGAAAATGTTTTTCAAAAGGGATGCTTTAAAGAACATAAAACTTTAAATAAAACACACATGATACTAAATTTTCCAACCAAACTCACTGTATGCCGATGATGAATACAATATATCCAATGAGCACAAGTCACAGGAACACCCCTAGGAACTAGCTAGCTGTGGGCCCTAGGTACCTTGTATCTCGGTGAAAAGTAACCATAACAAATATCTATTCTCATGCAAGAGACACTAGTAGGGAACATAACCATAACCTAGTGGTCCCCAACATCATCATAATAGTTTAGTTAGTTTTTTCATCATCAAACTTGCTACATGAAATAGGGATGAAACCACTCCAGATCACTAGCATACTAGTACACGTCCACCCACCCAGATACCCGAGTTTCCCTCTTTGTGCTCAAACAAGTTTCACATGATATCAAGTGCCATTTACACCTAAAAAAACCATTTTTGGTCACACACACTCCAAACAGTAGCTAAAAATATTTTTCACCCTTTGTGTAACTTAATAAACCATCTAAAATTTTCATAAAACAATTTCAAGAAGTTTAACAAAGCTTTGCACATGAATTCCATTTGAAAATGAAATTTTTAGGCCAAACACCAACCAATTCCATAAAAAACAGATTTGGTGTAACACCCCAAGATTTCATAGTGTGTTATTTCTTCAAAATAATTCAATAACTTGCACTACACGCAACACCGAGTTCAAGCGCACCATGACTTACCAAAAAAGCCGTTCAAAAAAGGTTATGAATATTATTAACTAAATTTTAAACTTTATATAATCCTTATAATTTTAGAATCCATATTATGAGTTTCCTAGACATAATGTAAGAACAAATTCATCTTCAGTATTGTAGTTTTACCAACTTTTAATAGTGAACCCTTTTTAAAAAAAATATTTTAAACTTTTTGACTAAATGGGGACATCAAAAAATTTAAAATAAAACATCCCAAGCTTCCACGGTACGCTTTCCTTTGAATAAAACAGTAGCGTGTGTTGTACGCAACTTCGAGTTTTAACACACACCACAACCGATCAAACTAGCCGTTATGAATAGTAATACTTAATTTTTTGAAATTATATATATTTTATATTTCAAAATGGACTTCATTTTTGGATTCGGAATATCAAATTTAGCCTAAGGTGAAATTTTGGTACTTTTCGGATAACTTTCATATTTTGATGAATAGTAAAAATTACTAAATTTTAATTAAAAACAACTTTTTTAATCAAAATAATTAATAGTGATAAATTATGAATTTGAGTGGTTTTAAAGTATATTTAGAATATATTTTTACCATTTAATATAATTTTGGTCATTGGACATAATTTTACAATTAAACCGAACATAAACAAATGTCAATCTTTTGATAGTTATTATCTCTTAAAAACACGCTTTTTGTTTTGACAGCGGGAATTAATTTTAAATTAATTTCTGCCACTTCTGTGTTTTGAATTTAGAAAAATGGATTCCATATTTGGAATCAGGATGTTCAAATTGTGTAAATAGGTAACTTTTATTTTTAGACATTTTGAATAATTACTGCGGTAAATATTTTATTTACCATGGTTAAGGGTAAATCCGGTAAATAAGGGTTAAAAATAATATTATAATAATACTAAATTACCCTAAAACGTGTCTTAACCCTATTGGTTGATACATGGTCGACCATGGGCATATTTGGGTCAATTTTGGGACCCCATTGATCCACTTGTAAGTGATAATGACACTTTATTTTAATTAAGTTAAAATGAATACAAAAATGGCATAAGCTTACATCTTTTAAAAGAACAATTTTTACATAGGGTTATACATGTTGGATTTTCGATTATAAATATTAATTAGAAAGCTAAAAAGATTTCCTACATAATGATATTTTATTTATAATTTTTAGACATCAAATAATTTAAATTATTAATGACACAATAATGATGCAATGTTTACCTCATTAATAAATCATTTAAATAAATAAGATTATAATGATTAAAATATTATATAAAACCTGTCCAATTCTTATTGGTTGATGTTATTTAGAATATGAGTCATCTTATCTTCGACCTCAATGATTTTTGGACCATTATAAACCGAACATAATTATATTATAAAGTAATACTTTCACTCTTTCCTAAAGAGCCCCTCCTCTCCCTTATAAAAGGAGACCACTTCTACTCATTCCTCACACCTCTCAAGCCACTTGGCTCGTCCAAACTCTGCCCAACTAAGCTCCCCACATCCCTCTCCTCCTCCTTGAAGCTTCCCCTTAGGCAAAAAGCATTTCAATAAGTCCTTTGGTTCCAACCAAAGTGAGTTACCTAAATTAAAGGTAACATTTTCTCTTAAATTATTTTCAATTATTTTGCTTCTCCAACCCCCAAACTCTTTTTATTTCCTTTATTTTGTAACAACACCAGTATCCAAAATATACTAGGATGTTGTTATAAGAAGGATTCAAACTACACATTCACACAACTCCATCTAATGGATGATGAACATAATGTTTCTGTGGATGGAAAACTAACGCCTCACGAAACGATGATTGTTCAAATACATCTTACCGCCTCTCATGGTGGCCATTAGGATGGAACTGTAATTAAATATGATATTAATGATATATATTTTATATATAAGCTTCTGTAATTCCATTTTATTTCATACAATTATTCGTTTCATGTTGTATATACATACGATAATTTCATTTGAGGAAGTGCGGACTACCGCCCCCTTAAAATGATATGACTCGTTCATACCACACATGGAACGTATAAAGGATGGTGTTAATGAACTTAAGTAACATATATAAAATATTATATTTTACTGGAATAGTAATATACCTATGTATCATTTGGATTCGATTCTTTTAAAATAAAAATTAAATGGAAGTAGCATTCGTGCGTACGTACGGACTACCGTCTCCACGAACGCGATGAGATTCATTCTCCATCGTATCCATTCAAGTATAATTATCATTTGATGATTTAAAAATGATGTTTAAGGACTTGATACCATTCTGGATATGAATAATATACATCCCATTAATAACGAATATGGCTCACATAACAAAGAATATAAAGTAAAATGAACCCGTTAACACCTGAAATGACGATAATTCTAAGATATTATTAACAAATCAATGTTAAAAGATCATATATGATATCATATTAAAGTAACTGATTCTTGTATTATTCAATAACAATTATTTCACCATTATACAGGAGATAAACCTACCATCGACCAAGGAAAAAGTACAAAGTAAGGGATTCTCTTATCTCACTTTCAATTCCGTGAGATTTCCATTGTTCGCTACTAAATTATTGAAAGTGGTGTATTGTGTACTTCCATTTGATATATATTATCATGATTCACTTTATATTCATGTTATTCTGTAAATAATTTGGTGGTTATTAACTTTTGGCCATGCGACTCAGTTGATTAACGTGGTAAGGGGTTTCTTGTCTCACTTTTAATTCCGTGAGAATTCCATTGATCACCACTTAATTATTGCATGTGGTGTATGTGTACTACCCATGATTGTATTCATTGTGTAATACACTTTATTTTATGGGTATTTACATCATCATGGTATGATCTTTCTTTCATGGGTGTTTGTTTCTTAAGTTACCTAATCAATAAGGGAATTTGAGATTTCAATTTCCACTCATTTGGCTTTACGCATATTTCATTGATTATATTACCCCAAGATTATGTGTGGAATCACTATTCATTTGATTATGTCATAATTTCCACTCCCCTTCCCGTGGATATAAGTTTTATACACATAATCACTCCATTGATAATTCTCAATTCATTGACATGAATTTGATAAGAGTAATTTTAACTCATTCTCCATTTGTTGAGTTAAACATCCAATTCGTTGGTATTGTTTTTACAAGAATATGTGTGAATATCCTTTGATTGATTTACACTGAATATCCAATCATATTTAGTGTATTTATATTTGTCACACATAATTATGTCGTTGATTTATCCTTAACCTAAGGATACAACCTTTATGAGAGATTTCATCTCAATTTACATTCCATTGAGACTTCTTTGATGATATACACCGAATCACTTTTATGTGGTGTATATAATGTACTTTGACATAGTATATCATGAATTCCTTTATTCTCATGATATTACAATGTTTTGATTACCTCAATTATTTGTATTCAAGTGTCTCTCTTTTGGTTAGAAACTCTAACCAAAATACCTTTTTAAAATGTTTTAAAGACTTATTCATCTAAATCTTTCTCATTAATGTCCATGTTTTAAAAATGGTTTTAAGGATTTATTTATATGGACATTAAAGTTGAGAAATTAAAAATCCTTTTAAAAGGTTTCAAAGTGGTATGGGACACTTTGATTCAAAAATCTATTTTTAAATGGCTTCTTGACAAATAGTGTGACTTTTAAATGTTTTCAAGAAAAGGGGGATATTTCTCTCAAATAGTTTTGATGATTATTTTCATCTATGTCAACATCCTTCATTATTCATGATTGAGGTTAATGTGATACAATACAATCTTCCATATTGTATCAAATGAGTTATATTTGACTGTGGATGTTCTATTTTTATACCATTCATGGTTTGTGGTTAAAGTATTGACATTTCGTATGCTAGTTTTAATACGAATGTTTATTTTATGCTTAAACCTATTCATATGAGGAATGCATTGGACTTAATAAGTGACGGGTGGAGCCCGATATAGCTCCTCGATGCATCGGTAGGTCTCATGAGACAAACTAGTGTCTTGGCACAAGGCCTTGGCAAAATCTTATTTGTAGTCTTGGCACGAGGCCTTGGCTATGTGGTTATGATAGTCTGGCATTATGCATTCCATCATTATGAAAGTGGTTATTGATATTGCATGTGATCATTCGACTAGTAGAATATCCATGTGAGTAAGTAAATGGCATTATTTCATTTTACCTTTGCCATTTTATGCTGAAGTTCAAGTTTCAAAGGCTTTTGTTTTAGTTATAAATTGCCTTAAGTGTTTATGCTTATTTATGAAAGCTTCTACTATAATGTTATCCTTACTGAGCATCCGAGCTCACCCCTTTCAATGTTTTATTTTTTTTTCCAGGATTATGAAGAAGTAATTTATGAATGACCTGCAGGGATAGTATGAGGGGATATGAAGACAAGATGTTTTTTTTTATGATGTAATGTAAAAATTTATGGATGTATCTAGTTATTCCAAGGCTACTAAACTAATCGGTCTTTCGAGACTTGATCTTTCTCATGATCATGCCAATGTTATGTAATAATGCACCGACTCTGGGTAACTAGGGTTAGGGCGTTACATTTGGAAACCCCAAAAGCATTTACTAAATCAATTTCACGAATCTTAAAATGACCCCAAATGGTACAACATGGAATACACATGAAAACCCTCCCCTTTTAAAGAGAAATGCCAAATGAGCCTTTAAGAATTTTAACAAACCAACGTATAACAAAGGTACAAATTTCACTTTTCATAAACAGGTGTAAACACACCATTATAATCATAAAAAAATTTACATAAACCCTTTAAAACATTTAGGTTACACATTTAAGCTCAACTATTTTCAAAAGAATGCTGAACGAGCCACTTACCGGCAACTCGTGCCAAAACGTATCAAAAACCTAAACCCATCTATTTATAAAACCAAAACTACTCTGTACAGATATAAAAGGACACAAAAATATCACATTTCATGCTGATCATTCTTCAATAGATTCAAACAAGTTATTTTATATCACATTTAGCACACAAAGGCCAACTGAGCATTTTTCCGAAGACTAGGCATGCAACATTTAGCAAAACAAATTCTATTTGACACCCAAAGGGGTAAAAACCCAAATGTTCATGATAATTTTTTTTAAATTAGTTAAACCAGGTCATGAACATCACAATCCATATGCAAAAATCAGTGGAACATTTATTTGAACAAGTGGTGAGCACTTTTATAACGAAACAACTCCATTTTACACAAAACAAGGCATAAATAACCATTTTTCACACCAAATAAATCATAAAAAAGTTGAAAAGAAATAATAAACATGTATATAATGTGATAAAAACAATAAAAAGATTAAATTTAAATAATAAAGGCATGTTCTTGGTAGAAACTACCTCAAAACCATGGCAAAATGAAAACACACACCCAAAAACCTTCCATGAGGGTTCACAAACCCTATATCTATGAATGCCAGACCTAAAAGAATGAAACAACCATAAAAAATCATGGGATAATATAAACCTTGGTCGTGAATGTCTAGGGAAGAAGAGAGATCTAAGAAATAATGGAAGGAGGAGGAGGAAGGAGGAGAAAGGAGAAGGAAACTCACCTTCAAAACTAGAGAACTCTTCATCTTCCCTTAGATCCACAACATTATAGGAGAGGTAATGGATTAGAACTCAATGAAGAGTCTTATTAGGTTTTTAAGAACCAAGGAAAGAATATTTTTGGGTACAAGAGAAAAAAACAAATGATTCATGAAATAAACAAATTACCTTACCAAATCTGGGCGATTTGAGAATCCTTGAGAATTTTCACCCTAATCCATGACTAAGATGAGCTCCAAAGAGGGAAAATGGAACATGGGGGTTAATATAGGGTTTTTGGTATCTATTAAGAGGTGTAATAATAAAAAAATATTAAAAAAGTAATAATATATAAAATAAACAAATCATTATTTTTAAAACTAGAGATGGGCTCACGGGCTGGCCCAATACCTGAATAAATAACCCAAATCCACCATGATTATGAATTTATAAGGGGTACAAGTGTATATGGTGGTTTGAATAGGTTAGGGGAGGCAAAGTGGGAAGTGTAATGAGTGAATAATATTGAAATACGATAGAGTTATAAAAGAAACAAATTTTGTTTTTAAATCTGGAAATGGGCTCACAGTTGGCCCAAATCCTGAAGTAACCACCCTTTTCTCCAAAAAATCCCAAACAAGATATGGTTAACCCATGGTAGGATGTTTATACATATATTATAGTTAAAAACTCAACATTCATCTCAACCAAAACCCAATAAAATTATTGGGATTTCCAAAACACCAGATCAAAACCAAGACATGAAAAACCAGGTGTGACATGAACCACACATTGTCCACACCAATCCACTTTTGCCTACTAATAATGAATTAAAAAATTCAATACGAATGCCATTTTCACCTATAAAAATTCATGATAAAATTTCATTAATTATATATATATATATATATTTACACATTTCATTTATTATTCTAGATAGCTTTTAACAACACCAATATGTTTCTAGAGAATCAACAATCTCAAAGTAAAAAAACTATAATAGATTTGCTTAATATTGATACAATACTGTGAGATTTTAGTAAGGGGTTTCCAAAAAATGTGTAAAATATATTCTATTATTTTCTTTCAAATCAAATTTTAATCATGAATTATACCTTTTCTTGGTATTCGTCCCAGCTTCCTCTAAATGAAGTGCTCCTAAAAAATACAACCATCAATGTGGGAGAAAGTATTTATGTAAAGTATATGATTTCACATTGAAGAGATTATTATTTTTCTCATTATTTTATTTTATATTCGTGTTTTTTCTTTATGTGTCCCGAGGTCTTTATTTGGTAGCTTAACAACGATGAATGTAGTCTTAGTGTTAATGATGGTGAGAACCCTTGATCACTTCATATGTTCTTTATCTAATGCTTGATATATTTCTTGAAATCTATTTAAAAATTAATGGTTGTATATATATCATGAAAAAATTATATTCTAATTTTTCAATAATTCATTCAATACAGTTTTAGAGAATGAGGGGAAGCCAATAAATTTTATGAGTTTTATCACTCCAAGGTTTAAAACTGAGAATCTCAAGCACAAAAATACTATATTTGAGCGATTTAATGATTTTAATAGAATTAAGGGATGTATTCATCCACATAATTATTTAGCATGGTAACATCACCAAGGGGCGTATGTGTATCCTATACCAAGCACCACCAAGATTCATAAATTGAATTAGAATATTAGAGCATTGTGTATAGAGATGATGCGAGAGGACATGTGTGAACTCAAATCCATTGTAGTTGTAGTTTGGGGTCTTCAATATAGGTTTAGTCCTTCACACTCAATTTATTCTTATCTTGATATCATTCTCCATGTTGGCATTGGTATTAGTTCTCCACAATCCTTAATTATCAAATAAGTTTTTCAACCTAGAGAATTTATTTTTTCAAGAATGTTTATTTAAATTTCATTTAAATAAACCGAACTATCCTTCAAAACTTTATAGATTTTCATAAATTGGATAAATCAATATTTATGTGCCTCATAAAACTCTTTATCCATGGAAAATTTATAAAAAACTATGCATTTGGTCATATTATTTGACAAATAAAAATTAAAACATCACGTTTTCATGAATTTATGAGTTTCTAACTTTATATTGATATTTTTCTTTATATTATTGTCATTTTTGTTCCATATTTCATTGGTATAACATTGTTTAGCTATGATTTCCTAATCCATGTTTATTGAGTACTTTTATTTTTGGGGGGCAGTGATGGTCTAGTTTTATAGTGTTGATATTTCTCTCTCTCTACCCCCTTTCAATGTTTTGTGACTTATGGTTCCCAAGGAAGATAAGGATTTGATATAATTTATTTTATCAAATGCTGAATATCATTGAAATAATTTTATGTGGGGTTGTTAAGTAGTAATTAAATTTGGGGTGGGTTCACTCTCTTTAAAAACGGGAATGTCATTATGGTGTTAATTTATAACTACTAATAAGTAATCCCATGCTTCAAATTTACAAAATTTTATTGTCCATTTTTTAAAATAAATCCCATGCCTCTATGAGTTTTTTAGAACATTGTTTTTTTTATTTTATTCATAAACATTTAACCTTTTATTTTGACTTTTTTCAATAATATATTCTCTTCAAACTATGAAATGGTTGTACAATTTATATGGTTTATTGATTGAGTTAAATAAATTTTCTTTTATTAAGGATTTTTTATTGTTTTGTATATGGATTTATATAGTTTCATAATTTTGTTTTACAACAATGCTTGCTTCTATTTTATAGGTCCTCCACATGCATATTACCACACTTCTCAACTTCAACTTGCTTCTATAACCAGACATAGCTCAATCATTTTTCAATATCCTCCAAAGGAATCCATGTGTATCACCTTGGATATATACCGTAGAAATGCATATTGTGTAATACATACATCGTAACATGTATTTGCATATTGTAAAATATCTATATAAGTTTACAATAATATATATACTTATAATGTAAAATATGTATATGTATAATGCAATCTGTATACAATTTTTTTACATATATTATAAAAACACAAAATCTATATATGTATATTATGAAAATGAATATATTATAATCTCTTCTATATTCATGCATGTCACACAATATGTTACTCAATATATTTATAGTTTCCTCATATTTACAGTGCTGAATATATGATGTTTAACTGAATATGCATGTAATTCCAAAACATAGATGTATTTTTTCTAAATAAATACTTTATTTTATATCAATATAATTAATACATGCACACACTTTCAATTTGTGAATATATGTGAATTTTAACTACATTTATGCAACTGTTCTAATTTTCTATATATACACTTTCAATATGTAATCTATTTTGATATATGCAGAAAATATGTAATCTTATGGAATTAATTTTACATGCACTATGTATAAATTACTATTTCATACACTAGGTGATACAAGGATATTACATACACTGCTTAATTTTCCATTTATAATGGCTGTATGAAATTATGAAATTTTAATTTATTTCATACATTAGAATTCTGACAATGCTTAGATAATTTTTTATTAAAACACAAACATGTTGTGCAACCCTTCTCCATGACTTTTACTATGGTCATGGGTCTCTTGCATCTAAAATCTATACACTACCCAAAAAAATTATTTTCTTTAAAGCATAGAGCTGGTATAAATTTAAATAATATTATTTATTATAGAATATGAGGTTGAAATACCTTCATGGATAAATTTCCAAATAACATTCCTAAGAATATTTATAATTTCTAAATGGCCTTCCCATGAATTTATGCTACGAGGAATCATTGTCTAGTTAAGCATGTTTTATCTTACTCACCACTGATTATTAATAAAAATACTACTAGCATGAAACTCAATCACCAACTATTAATACCATTTTATTATATCTGGAAAAAATAAACTGAGGCCATTGAAATGGTTGTATGTTGATTCAATCCCGTTATTGATGCCATCGTTTTATGTTGTTTATTTTTTACCATTATTGATGTCATGGATGTTGATACAATTTACTTTGAACTAAAATATATTCGAACCCCAATATGAAATCTATATTTTTGGTGGTTAGAGTATTGCCTCCAATTATAGTAGGAAATATTACTATATATTATTTTGTTCCTTTAATTTTCTATAATTCCACACAATCACAAGAAGAAGAGAAGAATTCAGTATGTTGTGCATTAAATATTTTATTGTTTGAATAAACTAATGGTTTATAATGTACAATATATGCCTACATTAATTTCATACAATAGATATTCCACTTTTTTTATTTTGTTTCATTTAATAAAGTTGATGTTTCATTGAAGGTAGTGATTTTACCATCATTCTTATTGATTTTATGTTTGATTATTTTTCCATGAATGTTTAGTGTTCCAAAAGGTTAAAATAAAAGGGAGGAAAAATTATAATGAGGTCTTCCAAAATAGAAATTCCCACTCCATTCAGGGATTGCAGTTTCCATGGTCCATGGATTTGAAATGTTCATATTTCATTATCATGTACAAAAATTGTAATCCCATTATAGTTTATACTGCAAAATTTTATTATATTTTTACACACAATATGAACATACTTTGTGATTATACAATCATGTATCAAAACACTAATTTATATTATGATATCAATATTCATAGCATGAAATATATAGCTAATTGCATATCCTAGTAACACATGATATGCATTATAGAGTATGGAAAATATGCCTACTTTGTATTATAGAATCATGTTTCAATCATCATTATAACATTTTTACCATAAAAAAAATTTATTTATAGACATTTATGGTAAAGACACATTGTAATTGATTTAGTTTCTTCCATTTCAAGCCATTTATATCTTTATATTATCATTGAACTCATGATTCAATGGTATGTCTTTATTGATTGTATGTTTCAATGATTAACATGAATATTTTTTTAATGATTACTCTATGTATAAACTATTATAGACATTGTACAAATGAGTATTACATCATGAATCTCAATTTATGACGCCCTATCAATTTTTGAATCTTTTTCCTCTTATTTTCTATCATCATTTTTTTTTGTTTTTATTTTTTTAAATTCAAAACAAATTATTAACTTCTAAAAGTATGCATTTTTGTGATAATTAAACATTGAGGTATAGTGTCATGTGAATGTATGAGTGAAGTACTAGTTTGTATAATAACACATAACACATAAAATTTATATAATAATAACCAATTTAACACTTCATGTTAAAACAATTGTCCAAAAAACATTCATAAAAATATAATATAAAATAAATATTTCATTTTTTCTTTAGTTTGAAAAGTTTTAGATAATAACTCACAGGAGTAGTGACTTTTCACCATATCTTTGATTGAGATTTTTTTTATAGACATATTATACATTTTTTTTTAAACTTTTTCCCCTTCTTGAAAACTCAACATCAACATAGAATGATTATTTAATCAACAAAACATGTGTTATGCTCTTGAATGACAACACTATTGGTATTTGGATCTTCAAGAAAAACATTCCTCAACCCAACTCCAAATAAGGTCAAACTTATTGCACATGTTATAGACATATTCTTTGACATGTATGTCTCTAATGGGGAAAGATCTCATGAAAAACCAATCGCCTATACTATTGATAAAACCACAAAAAGTACAATCGATAGACCACCAAAAGTTCTTACATAGATCAACGCAATGGAAAACCGAAACTCTGGAACTTTGCTTCCCCTCAACTAAGTGTACCAGAAATAGGACGTCACTACACCTTACCCACCACAATAAGTTTACATCATAGACAACTCCACAAAAATAAACAAAATCAATAGGAATTAAAACAACATTAACACATAGATCAAAAGAATAAAAAACATTAAAAGAACATAGGATATTAACATGCTTAGGATTTTTTTCTTAAATGCACGGGTAGAAACACTACAACTTCTTTATATTAAAAAAAGTACAATGAATTATATTCAATTGAGAAACATTGTCAGTAATATTTCATTATAGAATGATTAACACTCTATAAAAATATAAGGCACTGTATATTCCACCAGTACATTGTGCATGGCCTCAGATGCATTGTCTAAGGTTGTACCTAACTTCCTTTTATAGGGAACTTCAACTGGTTTTTTTGGTCACATCGCCTTTCCATATTCAAGGATTATCCTCCATATGAAATGTTACTTTTGAACCCTCGTAACACTATTGAACTCAACCAATTTCCTTGACAAACAATGTTAGATTCTTATTTCCATATAATTCCTTATATAGAGTTCACCAACATTCTAGACTACCCTTGATGTCAATAGAAGATATGAACTTTTGATGACCCTACTACCATCGAATATAGGAAGTGACACTACCTATATATTAATTCTATCCTCTTACCATTGATTTAAATTCTAATGAATGTATTTATAGTTCTATGAACTTCTGATGGTCTGAATAAGGCTTTGCATCCCAACAATATCCCACTTGAGGACCCGTTTCTGGGAAAACCTTAGAACCCACCTAAAAAAACTTCCCTTTTTATAGTAGCAATGTTCCTACAACTTTTATTTCTTATATTCACCCAAGCCCCACCAAGGCATGATGTTGCCTCAAAATTTCTTAAGCTAAAGTCTTAGTAAACATGTCCATCTGATTTTGGATACTATCAATCTTTTGGAGGTCTTACACTTTCTCCTCCACCATGTACCTGATTAAATTTCACTTCAAGTAAATGTGATTTTTCCTTACATGGAAAAACAATTTTTTAGCCAAGTGGATCACACTTTGGTTATCATGGAAGAAAATACCTCCTTCCTGAATTCTTCCTAATTCCTTCAGAAACTGCTTCAACCAAACTATATCCTTCCCATATTTCATTTTCGCTACACACTCTGCTTATGTTATACTTAATGTAACAATATTCTTCATCCATGACATCAAACTGATTGGTGTTCCTCTATAATTAAGTAAAAACCCTTTTGTGAACATCTGACTTCCTAAATCTCCAAAAAAGTCAGCATAAAAAAATCCTTGTAATGGATCTTCCTCCCCAAAATTAAGATCCCAATCATCATATCCTTTCAAATACCAAAGGATCCACTTAACAGATTCCCAATTTTCCTTTCCTTGGTTTGACATAAATCTAATTATAACTATCACAAAAAATTCTCTATCTAGTTGAGTCAAAATCATCGCATACATTATACTTATGAAAACTGAAGTATAAGGAACTTTCTCCATGTACCAACACTCATCTTCCATTACAGGTGCTTGTGCCTTAGACAATTTAAAGTGTCTAGTAAGAAGAGAAGTGAATGGTTTGTATTTAACCATGCCAAACCTTTTAATGATTTTCTAGATATGCTCCTTTTTAGCTAGAACAATATTCCAGTCTTACTATCACTTTTTATCCTCATCCCTAATATCTTCTTTATTTTCTTGATATATTTCATCTCAAAAATTACAAACAACCTATTTTTTAATTTCTGAATATTTTGAATATCTGGTCTGATCAACAACCTATCATTAACATACAACAACAAAATGATGAAAGTTCCATCATAAAATTGCTTCTGATAACAAAAATGGTCAGATTTAGACCTACTAAATCCTTCTTCTACCATAAATGAGTTGAACTTTCAATTCCATTATCATAGTGATTACTTCAAACCATAAAATATTTTCTTTAATCTACAAACCAAATCATGGTCCCCAAATTATGGTACACCTATTGGATACTTTATGTAGATTTCCTAATATAATTAATGATGAAGGAAAGATTTATTAACATCCATTTATTCTAGATATATATTCTGATGCAACTATACTTATCACTGTTCAGATGGTAGAATGTTTAACTATTTATGAAAAGTTTTATAAGAAATAAACTCCTTCCTTTTATTAAAAACCCTTCGCAACCAGTTTTTATTTTTATCTATTCTTTCCATTGGATTCTTAATCTAGTAAACGTACTTATTCTCAAGTGCCTTTTTACCCTCTAGAAGTTCTTCCATCAACCAATTTTTGTTTAATTTAAATGGATCCATCTCTTTATTCATGTCTAACTCCCACTATCCCAAGTAACTAATTGAAGCTACTTCCTCCAGTTTTTTAGGTTCTCCTACATCCATTGGGAGTATAAATTTTAAATCATGACCAAACCTCTACATTAGTCTCCCAATTCTATTTTATCTCCTCAACTGAATAGGTTGAACTAAACTTCTTGGCTTTGCTTATTCTACTGGTACATCAACTACAAGTTCCTGAACTTTCGGGGCTAATTCTTTTGGTTCTCCCAATCAAGATTCATCTACCCTTAAACTTTCCAGTACTTCTGATGGTATTAAATCTGGACTTATAGTTCTTTTATAACCAACATACAAGTTCTCCAATTTTTGTGAAATATTAACACTTTTTCAACCTGGACTTCATGAATTGATTTATCTTGAACTTCCTTCCCCACCAAGTTTCAGTATTTCCACAGAAATTTTTCATTGAATACAACATCCCTACTTCTGATGATTTGTTTCCTATCACCACCCCACAATCAATATCCAAAATTTTCATCTCCATATCCAAGGAAAACATATTTTGTATTTTGATTCAAGTTTATCTTAGTCCTTAGCATTTAAAAGTACATATACTAAACTACTGAAAAATTTAAGATGAAGAAATTTTAGTCATTTTCCAGACCATATCTCCCCTAGAAGTTCCTTCCCAACTACCAATGTTGGACTTCTGTTGATGAGATATGCCGCCATGTTGAGTGCCTTTTCCCAAATATCCTTAGATATTACCAAGTGAAATCTCATACTTCTAGATCTATATATCAAAGTATGATTCATTATTTCAACTAATCCATTTTTATGGAGTATTGGGAACCATATTCTCATGAATTATTCCTTTAATTTGGAAGAAGATACATAAATTTCATCTTGTTTACTCACCACCATTTTCTGTCTGGATGCATTTCAACTTCCAGTTTCATTCCCTTTTTGCCGATGCTTTTCACTGAGTAAACACATGAAATATATCTAACCTATTCTCCAATAAGTAAATACATAATTTATTAGTAGCATCATCAATTAAAGTGAGAAAGTAGAGGCAACCATCATAAGACTAAATAGGGGAAGGTCCCCAAACATCTGAGTGTACAATCTCCAACTTCTGATTCCCAGGATTTCGACCATCTAAGTTGAAAGATGCCCATTTTTTATTTCCCAGCACATAACTTTCACACTTTCTAATTTTCATTTGATCAAGATTTAGTATTCCCTTGAAATTTAGAACATTTAAGTTCTTCTCACTAAGGTGAACAAACCTATAGTACCATACCATCAGATTATCAAAATTCGTACTTACGTCATTCACCATCCCATTTGAATTTCCACACATGTAAAGGATCATATCCTTTACTCATGTAAAAATCATTGATCCCCAGGTAAATTTCCATAACTCATTAGTAAATATAGTCCCATAGCTGGTATCATCAAGTTTTAAAATGAAAATTAATATTTATTCTAAGTCCATGGATAAGAAAAACTTCCATTAACTTCCAATAATCCTCTATTATTTGTTCGAATAATAACCTATCCTTTTCCAACAAATTTCAGAGCTTCACCATCTGCCAGATGGACTTTCCATAACTTCCCATATATATAATTGACTATGCATCTCTGATCACCTGTTGAATGATAGGATGTGTCAGACTCAATCACCCAAGCTTCTACCAGAGTATCACATTCAGTAGATAAACTTTAGTTTATTATATTGTGTTAAATAAATCCAAACTATTGGATGTTGATGCCTTCCCAATGTTCTCCTTGTGAGTATTTTAGTCCTTCTTGATATGTCCTTTCTTCCCATATTTCTAGTAGGTTAGAACAATTGTAGAGACCCGAAGCTTAACGTACATGGACATTACATTACTTTTGCGGAATACTTAGTACATAACAAAAACACACACACAAGGATCGTAATAGTTTAGTGTCTTTGGAAACTCGGAATATAATCTTCTAATCGTGGTGAAAGATCTTCAATATCTCCCATAAAGATCTTCCTTTTTTTACCTAAATCCTTTCTTTATATCCTGGGGAAAAGAAAACATAAAAAAGGGTGAGCTCAAATGCTCAGTAAGGGTAAACAAAAGAAATTTCAATCACATCGTATACACAAGCACATAACTTTTGGAAATATTAACCTGCAAAAGAGATCATAATTTCATAACATGGGATAAATCATGGCAGTGAAATGTAATCACAATAATCATAACTTAAAACATGAAACTTTTTGGCATACACACATAATCATAGAGAATCATTTCTTTTTAGTCAAGACTCATTGCCAAGACTATCTTAGTGGACAAAGTCCCTTTCTGAACCGAGTCACCCTCGTTTCAGTCCTGTTTCACTGAACCGGTATAACCTACCATTCCAGCCATGTCTATCTCATGAGATATAAAATCTTTACCCAATGCATTGGAGGGAGATATAGGTCCCACCCATCTCATAATGATACCATTCTTATGTGTGCCACAAAATCATAAATCATACATCATTTCATAACCCATGTAATAAAAATGGGAATCTTAAACATCATGACATCATAAAACAATTCATATAAGATAAAGGAATTCATAAAAAATATTTCCATCACAACATAATCAATGTAATAATAGGGATATAAACAAAACCCTATATTATTTTAGATGGAAAATAATTTTGATAAAACAGTTGAACTCCATTCTTGAGGAAAATATCCTTTCTTCTTCAAAAACATTTTTCCTTTCTTAACATGTCATACAACTTTAAACTAAAAGAAGTTGATTAAAAATAAACTTGAAAACTTGTAAAGTAAGCTTCTTGGAAATAATGTTTTAAAAATCCATTCATGCCGTATAAGTTAAAAAAAACATTCTTCTCGTACTTTTGTCGGAAAAGTCAAAAAGTACCTTTTAGAGTAAATAAAAGAAAGATTCCTTCCATACCATGGGGTAAAAGTCAAAATGGGTAAAAAGGACTTTAAACATACATGAATACACTTTTATAAAACATGGACACGGATGATAGCAATAACCCCATTAAATACTTACAAATAAGCAATCTCGGATAAAAATGAGATTTGCACAATTATCCCTTACCTTACGTCCGATTTGCTTTGTAAGTGTCCGAACCTCCTGTATAATGATTTAAATAATGTCATTGACTTATTACAGAATCATATTCATTGTTATTATATCATATATGGTTCACTTATGACTTTATATTACCCGTTCTTTTGTAAATTCATGTTAAAGTAGCGTTTTGGGTAAAATCGTCTCATTTGTCGTTCGTGTTTTAACTTGTAATTATTCATATGATTACTTAGATCATTATTACTTAATTATAGAATATAAAACATGATTTATATATAATATATATTCATAATATACATATATATAATGGATCGATAAATGGAAATAAATACACCGTTCATGGAGACGGTAGGCCGTACGTACGCATGAACGCTGTTTTCGTTTCCTTATTGAATTGAGTGGAATTAAGTAGATGACATAAACATATATACACATAAATACAGTAGATTTATAATGTCATATATTTCATTATTATTTCTTATCTATACTTTATAATCATTCTTAAATGGTTAACATGGAGAATGAATCTCATCGCGTCGTGGAGACGGTAGTCCGTACGTACGCACGAGCGATGATATCATTTCCATAATTATTGAATTGAATTGGAGTGGATGATACAATATATCAGAATAATTATTATGTTATAATAACTATTTATAGTTATTCTTTACACCATAATACCCATCCATGTAAGGTGTTGGTGGAAAAACAGATTACACCACGGCGTGGAGACGGTATTCCGTACGTACGCACGCGCGGTGATTTCGTTTTCCGTAGGATGGATAGATGGTGAATTAGGATTGTTTAATACTTATAATAACATATCAGTATATGAGTGATACTGATGTTATTACTTCATAATGAAACAACCTAAGAAGAAGAATTGGAAGAAGAAATAAAGGTGAAAGAATTGGTAACGAAAATTACCTCTTCTTTGAAGCGCCTCTTTGAGACCTCCTCTTAGGGAACTAAAATTGGTCTTTGAGGAAGACCAGAACCTCTAGGATGTTTCTAGGGAAGTGGAGAAGATATTTTGTCAGGGGTTGGCCGAGCTTGAAGGCTCAAAGTTGTGTGAGGAAGAGAGGGAGGAGGTGCCCTTTTATAAGGGAGGAGAGGGGCATCTTTGGAATAACTAAAAATATTATTTTATTATAAAGTCAAGTTCGGTTTTAAATAGCTCCAAATTGATTTATTTAGAGGATAAGATGGGGATGGGTCGAAATACTCTCATCCAATAGAATTTAGACAAGTTTAGGTTCCTATTTTAACCTTATCATTTAGATTTAACATTAAGTTAAATAATTTTACTTTTACCGTGTCTTCTTGTGTTCTTACACTATAAGGTTAATAAACTTAATATAAGAAGCCAAAAAAACCCCAAATTGTTTATTATTAATATATATAACCTTATATAAGTCATTTGGCCGAACCTTATATTTTTAGGAATAAAATAACAATTAATAATATAATATTTGTTTTAAAAACTATTTTATGTCAATTTTGACACTATTTAGTAATTGATTTTTGTGAAAATCCTAACAGAATGATAAGTTTGAACAATGTTAATTAAATCAATAATAACATGTCATGTTAACCTAGAAAATTAGTTTAATTCATAAAAAGTCTGAAATTATATTTATTTGAGTATTTATAACATCAATTATGTCAATATTTCATTAATAAGATAATTACTGCATCATCGTTGTGTCATAAATAAATTAAATTATTTAATGTCTAAAAATTACAAATAAAATACAATTATTTAGGAAATCTTGTTATCTTTCTAATTAATATTTATAGTTGAATTTATCTTATGTATAACCCTATATTAAAAATGTTTTATTAAATAAACTTTGATTTTAACTCTTTTAACTCTTCTTTGAATTAAATAATAATAAATGTCCTAATCTAATCCAAGTGGGCCTAAATGGTCATATTTTATTCCTAAGCTTGTTTTTGGTCGAATTAAACTTATCCAATAGAATTTTGACATGTGTTAGGGTAATAATAATATCATTTTTACCCTTAATTACCCTATTTACTTTTAACCGTGGTAAATAAAAGTAAAAAGTTACTATTCACCAAAAATTATTTTCATATCATTGAACCACATTTTACATACTGATATCAACTGTGTCTCTCAGATTTTTGAAATTCCACTCACAGAAGCGGTAAAATTAAGTTTTATGAACAATTCAGTTTTTTTAACTACCACTTAGTGGTTTCACTATTCATCAAAAATTGAAAGTTTTCAGAAAAATACCAAAAATTAGGCCTAAGCTATATTTGATATTTTGAACTCAAAAATGATTTCTATTTTACCAAATTCAAAACATATCAGTTGCATTAATTAATTTAAAAATTAATTCCCATCGTCAAAACAAAAGGCGTGTTTTTAAGAGATAATAACTATCAAAAGATTGACACTTGTTTATAACTGGTTTAAATGTGAAATTACATCCAATGACCAACATTGTATTAAATTGTAAAAATATATTCTAAATATACTTTAAAACCACTCAAATTAATAATTTATCACTATTAATTATTTCGATTGAAAAATTTGTTTTTAATTAAAATTTAGTAATTTTTCACTATTCATCAAAATATGAAAGTTATCCGAAAATCACCAAAATTTCACCCTAAGATAATTTCGATATTCCAAATCCAAAAATGAAGTCCATTTTGAAAAATAGAAATTACAAAATTTCAAAAAGTGGTTATTACTATTCATAACGTCTAGTTTTAATAATATTTTAATAGCATATCGTTGTTTAGCGAAACTTGGTGTTGCGTACAACACACGCTATCGTGGAAGGTCGCGATTGCATGTAATTCAAGCCAGGTCAGTGATGTGTGTTGTGAAATCTCCTTTTGGTGTAGCGTATAACACAAGACATTAATGAAATTAAAAAGAATATTTTTCATAAAATCTCGGGGTGTTACATTCTACTCCTCTTAAAATGAATTTCGCCCTCGAAATTCGTCGGGGTTATAAATGGTTTACTACTCTAAAGTTTCTTTAATAGAAACCCACATCGTAAAAAGGAATACCAAAACCAATCTTTAAAAACAAAAGTATGAAACGTAACGGTTACCCAAATAAACTAATCACTGGGTTTCCACATAGGTGAAAATATGGATATGGAAGAAAAATCTAACCATCATGTTCTGATGGAGAGTGGTAGAGAACATGGTTATGGAAAAGCCAACAATCACAAATCCATAAATTTGTGACGATCTAAGGTACCATCTGATTAATCAGATATAAGGGCACTAGGACAACATTTTTGGTTTTCAAGATCGTTTCCCTAAAGTTGAATAATTTGAATTAGAATAAATAATTACTTTATTTTGGTACAATCTCACTGTTGTTCGTGCCTTGAACAATTTCCACTTCATCTCTTAAATAAATGAAGTTGAATTTGTTATTCGTGAAGTGTTAGCAGATCATGTGATAGAATGACGGGTCATTCTATCTGTCTCAAACAAAAGGTTAGCAAAAGTTATTAAATATACATAAGTCATTCTATAGTGAGATTAATCATATATGGTTCCTAAAATGGACTTATAATTCATATATCATACTTCTTAACATAATAAAACTAGTTTCTACTAAAAAGGGACTTCCTGTAGGTCAGTGGTAGGAAATAAAGGCCAGTCGCACTTCAGTTGTGGGTTCGATTCCTACGACCTTGTCCGACGCGATGGGCTGTCGCCCGTCCTGCAGGTTGTCTTTTTTTCTAAAACTATATTACTATAACATCCCATCAATAATATCAAAAAAAACATCTATCCTTAAACAATACTAACTTATGTCCAACATAATCCATTCTAGTCTTTAGGCTTATCCATAATACTGCAGTCCACTCTCATAATATAGTGAAAACAATTACCAGAGATTTAATACCATCGTTGATCCCCATATATCATAAGATATGTCTTGTTGGTCACATTTCAAACATTCAAAGGCCTTAATCATGTATTCTCTTGAATACCCATTGAAACATAGTGAAAACATGAATGCTGTTAAAAGTTAACTCTTTCCACATACCAAAATCCTCAAAATTCTATATACTCTAACCATGATATCAATAGTCCTTATGTCAATCATGATCTCATGAATACTGTCAAACATTTCATTTTCTCCTTATCCCTTCATTATGCGCATATCATCTACTTTCCAAAGTATTTGAATCACTTTTCATGGTTACCGATACCTTAAAATTATTGAAGACCACAATAGACCATTACATAAATATTTCAATACACCATAAAAGTACCTCAACAACATTATTCTTGAATACCAATACATAAACACTTCAGTCCATCCACTTCAATGATTGTCCTCGAATAAGCCCTTCCTTGATTTAGAAGTAACTTTTTAGGTCAGGGCATTGAGTTGGGTAATGACCATATTCTCCACAAATAAGACATTGAACTCCATAACAGTCTATCACTCTATGACCCATTTCTCCACACAGATAACATCGGTCCCTCCATTTGAAATATTCCTCAAGGTTCTTCTTCCCTTCTTTATAAATCTCAATCTTCCTTTCTTTATGCTCCTCAACATGCGAACATGCATAATATTTTATATTCCTCTTCTTTGATGAATTAGGGATACCACTAAATTTCACCTTGTTAATCATATATCGAGATGACTGATTCGGCATAATCACAGTATCTTTATCTATAGGAATTACACAATTTTGTTGCTCATAGTCACCAATTTGTCCATTGGATTCAATGTTAACCGAATTCCTTCTGGTTCGCTCCATTAACTAAAACACAAAAAGAATCTTGTGAGAGGTGAAAATCATGCTAGAGAAAACAACATAGTAAAGGGGGAGTATCCTCAATATCTAACATCTTAGGTTAAAATCTATGATCGTTACCGTAGTTCTAGGACTGTATCCTATACGTATACTTATCCTTAGGGACATCCCTAGACATACCTTATAAATATCTCTAGGGATCTCACTAATGTTTACGCATCCTAGTTTCCAAAGGTTGACTAAACCTTTCCTTTGATACCAACTGTAGAGACCCGAAGCTTAACGTACATGGACATTACATTACTTTTGAGGAATACTTAGTACATAACAAAAACACACACACAAGGATCGTAATAGTTTAGTGTCTTTGGAAACTCGGAATATAATATTCTAATCGTGGTGAAAGATCTTCAACATCTCCCATAAATATCTTCCTTTTTTTTACCTAAATCCTTTCTTTATATCCTGGGGAAAAGAAAACATAAAAAAGGGTGAGATCAAATGCTCAGTAAGGGTAAACAAAATAAATTTCAATCACATCGTATACACAAGCACATAACTTTTGGAAATCTTAACCTGCAAAAGAGATCATAATTTCATAACATGGGATAAATCATGGCAGTGAAATGTAATCACAATAATCATAACTTAAAACATGAAACTTTGTGGCATACACACATAATCATATAGAATCATTTCTTGTTAGTCAAGACTCATTTCCAAGACTATCTTAGTGGACAAAGTCCCTTTCTGAACTGAGTCACCCCCGTTTCAGTCCTGTTTCACTGAACCGGTATAACCTACCATTCCAGCCATGTCTATCTCATGAGATATAAAATCTTTACCCAATGCATTGGAGGGAGATATAGGTCCCACCCATCTCATAATGATACCATTCTTATATGTGCCACAAAATCATAAATCATATATCATTTCATAACCCATGTAATAAAAATAGGAATCTTAAACATCATGACATCATAAAACAATTCATATAAGATAAAGGAATTCATAAAAAATATTTCCATCACAACATAATCAATGTAATAATAGGGATAGAAACAAAACCCTATATTATTTTAGATGGAAAATAATTTTGATAAAACAGTTGAACTCCATTCTTGAGGAAAATATCCTTTCTTCTTCAAAAACATTTTTCCTTTCTTAACATGTCATACAACTTTAAACTAAAAGAAGTTGATTAAAAATAAACTTGAAAACTTGTAAAGGAAGCTTCTTGGAAATAATGTTTTAAAAATACATTCATGCCGTATAAGTTAAAAAAAACATTCTTCTCGTACTTGTGTCGGAAAAGTAAAAAAGTACCTTTTAGAGTAAATAAAAGAAAGATTCCTTCCATACCATGGGGTAAAAGTCAAAATGGGTAAAAAGGACTTTAAACATACATGAATACACTTTTATAAAACATGGACATGGATGATAGCAATAACCCCATTAAATACTTACGAATAAGCAATCTCGGATAAAAATGAGATTTGCACAATTATCCCTTACCTTACGTCCGATTTGCTTCGTAAGTGTCCGAACCTCCTGTATAATGATTTAAATAATTTCATTGACTTATTACAGAATCATATTCATTGTTATTATATCATATATGGTTCACTTATGACTTTATATTACCCGTTCTTTTGTAAATTCATGTTAAAGTAGCGTTTTGGGTAAAATCGTCTCATTTGTCGTTCGTGTTTTAACTTGTAATTATTCATATGATTACTTAGATCATTATTACTTAATTATAGAATATAAAACATGATTTATATATAATATATATTCAGAATATACATATATATAATGGATCGATAAATGGAAAGAAATACACCGTTCATGGAGACGGTAGGCCGTACGTACGCATGAACGCTGTTTTCGTTTCCTTATTGAATTGAGTGGAATTAAGTAGATGACATAAATATATATACACATAAATCCAGTAGCTTTATAATGTCATATATTTCATTATTATTGCTTATCTATACTTTATAATCATTCTTAAATGGTTAACATGGAGAATGAATCTCATCGCACCGTGGAGACGGTAGTCCGTACGTACGCACGAGCGATGATATCATTTCCATAATTATTGAATTGAATTGGAGTGGATGATACAATATATCAGAATAATTATTATGTTATAATAACTATGTATAGTTATTCTTTACACCATAATACCCATCCATGTAAGGTGTTGGTGGAAAAACAGATTACACCACGGCGTGGAGACGGTATTCCGTACGTACGCACGCGCGGTGATTTCATTTTCCGTAGGATGGATAGATGGTGAATTAGGATTGTTTAATACTTATAATAACATATAAGTATATGAGTGATACTGATGTTATTACTTCATAATGAAACAGCCTAAGAAGAAGAAGTGGAAGAAGAAATAAAGGTGAAAGAATTGGTAACGGAAATTACCTCTTCTTTGAAGCGCCTCTTTGAGACCTCCTCTTAGGGCACTAAAATTGGTCTTTGAGGAAGACCAGAACCTATAGGATGTTTCTAGGGAAGTGGAGAAGAGATTTTTGCAGGGGTTTTCCGAGCTTGAAGGCTCAAAGTTGTGTGAGGAAGAGAGGGAGGAGGTGCCCTTTTATAAGGGAGGAGAGGGGCACCTTTGGAATAACTAAAAATATTATTTTATTATAAAGTCAAGTTCAGTTTTAAATAGCTTCAAATTGATTTATTTAGAGGATAAGGTGGGTATGGGTCGAAATCCTCTCATCCAATAGAATTTAGACAAGTTTAGGTTCCTATTTTAACCTTATCATTTAGATTTAACATTAAGTTAAATAATTTTACTTTTACCGTGTCTTCTTGTGTTCTTACACTATAAGGTTAATAAACTTACTATAAGAAGCCAAACGAACCCCAAATTGTTTATTATTAATATATATAACCTTATCTAAGTCATTTGGCCGAACCTTAGATTTTTAAGAATAAAATAACAATTAATAATATAATATTTGTTTTAAAAACTATTTTATGTCAATTTTGACACTATTTAGTAATTGATTTTTGTGAAAATCCTAACAGAATGATAAGTTAGAACAATGTTAATTAAATCAATAATAACATGTTATGTTAACCTATAAAATTAGTTGAATTCATAAAAAGTCTCAAATTATATTTATTTGAGTATTTATAACATCAATTATGTCAATATTTCATTAATAAGATAATTACTGCATCATCGTTGTGTAATAAATAAATTAAATTATTTAATGTCTAAAAATTACAAATAAAATACCATTATGTAGGAAATCTTGTTATCTTTCTAATGAATATTTATAGTCGAATTTATATTATGTATAACCCTATATTAAAAATGTTTTATTAAATAAACTTTGATTTTAACTCTTTTAACTCTTCTTTGAATTAAATAATAATAAATGTCCTAATCTAATCCAAGTGGGCCTAAATGGTCATATTTTATTCCTAAACTTGTTTTTGGTCGAATTACACTTATCCAATAGAATTTGGACATGTGTTAGGGTAATAATAATATCATTTTTACCCTTAATTACCCTATTTACTTTTAACCGTGGTAAATAAAAGTAAAAAGTTACTATTCACCAAAAATTATTTTCATCTCATTGAACCACATTTTACATACTGAAATCAACCGTGTCTCTCGGATTTTTGAAATTCCACTCACAGAAGCGGTAAAATTAAGTTTTATGAACAATTCAGTTTTTTTAACTACCACTTAGTGGTTTCACTATTCATCAAAAATTGAAAGTTTTCAGAAAAATACCAAAAATTAGGCCTAAGCTATATTTGATATTATGAACTCAAAAATGATTTCTATTTTACCAAATTCAAAACATATCAGTTGCATTAATTAATTTAAAAATTAATTCCCGTCGTCAAAATAGAAGGCGTGTTTTTAAGAGATAATAACTATCAAAAGATTGACACTTGTTTATAACTGGTTTAAATGTGAAATTACATCCAATGAACAACATTGTATTAAATTTTAAAAATATATTCTAAATATACTTTAAAACCACTCAAATTAATAATTTATCACTATTAATTATTTCGATTGAAAAAGTTGTTTTTAATTAAAATTTAGTAATTTTTTACTATTCATCAAAATATGAAAGTTATCCGAAAATCACCAAAATTTCACCCTAAGCTAATTTTGATATTCCAAATCCAAAAATGAAGTCCATTTTGAAAAATAGAAATTACAAAATTTCAAAAAGTGGTTATTACTATTCATAACGTCTAGTTTTAATAATATTTTAATAGCATATCGTTGTTTAGCGAAACTTGGTGTTGCGTACAACACACGCTATCGTGGAAGGTTGCGATTGCGTGTAATTCAAGCCAGGTCAGTGATGTGTGTTGTGAAATCTCCTTTTGGTGTAGCGTATAACAAAAGAAATTAATGAAATTAAAAAGAATATTTTTCATAAAATCTCGGGGTGTTACACCAGTACTAGCCAACTTTCTTTGGATTCTTTCATATGACTTTTCTTCTGTTGGTTTCTTCCAATAGAATTGCTTCTAATGAGGTGACCTTCTCCTTTTATCAGTATTAAGGGAACTACTGGTCAGTACCCAAACTTCCCTCCACCACACTCTTCATTCAAGATTGAGTTACAGATATCATAAAATACCATATTTATTTTTTCCCATTGAAGTTACTAACTATAGTTTTCATGGAATCCCAACTTCCCAAAAATGAATATAGTAGTAGAAAAACCAATAAATCATCAGCAAAAGTTACTTTTACCAATTAGTGCTACCCATGAATCATGTTGAAGTCATTAAAATGATCAATCATTGGTCTTTATACCAAAAAACTTAATCCAAATGACCATTACAACATGAAAACCTTATTGAGTGTCTTCGTTTTTTCATACATATATGTTAATGCCTTCAAAAACTTTTGTTTTTGTCTTCTTCTCTCGAATGTTGAAAGAAATATTTCTTACTGGATTCTTTTTTACCAATTAAAATGATTTATTATCCAAGTTTTCATATTCATATTTCTCCATTAGCACCACATTTTCCCTAGATAATGGGACTTACAATTCTTTCTGAATCAGATTGTTATTAATTTGCATATGCTATAATCCAAAATCAACTCCATCGAATTTATAAATCCAGATCTTTCCTTAATCTGATGCCATGCCTATTCTATTACAGGTGTGTTGAACCTAAAAAATCTAAACCCTCCCTCTGATACCCACATGACGGGGAAATATCCTATGAAAAACCAATCACCCGTACTACCGATAATTCCACCAAAAGTTCTTACATGGATTGGTACAATGGAAAAAATGAACCTCCAAAACTTAGATTTTCCTCAAATATGCATACTAGAAGTTGGAAGTCACTACAACCTACCCACCACACTAAGTCAACCTCATACACACCTTAGTACAAACATAAAAAAACAATATAAATTCAAGCAATGATAATACATACAATAAAAGAACAAAAAATAGTAAATGAATATAGGTGATTAGCGTGCTTCTAGATTTTATCCTACTTACATGGGAGGAACCACCACGACTTATTTATATTATCATAAGAATAATGAATTACATTTAACTATAAAACACCATCATTAATATTTAATTATAGAATTATTAACACTCTGTAAAACTCAAATGCACTTTATATTCCACTTATACACAGTGCATGCATTTGGATGCACTATTTAGGGTCAAACCCCACTTACTTTTATAGTAAAATTTATTCAGTTGTTCTAATTACAGCTTCATCCCATATTCAAGGAGGATCCTCCATATGAAATGATACTTTTGATCATCCATAACACTGTTGACCTCAATCGCTTTCCCTGGTAAAAACTTGTAGATTCTTCTTTCTAGAGAATTTCTTATAGAGAGTTTGCCAACATTATGGATCGCCCTTGATGCCATCAGAAGATATAAACTTATGATGTCCCTACTTCCACTGAAGAGAGGAACTTACACTAACTTTGAATTAAGTATAGATTCCTACTGATGACCAAAATTATGGTGAATTCTGATGGTCTGAACAAAGTTTCAAATCCCAATAGTCCCTTCTTTACAATTTAGCTCCACTAGAAGGTGTTGGGTTCACTTACCTAGAACCAACATTATTTATATAATCTTGATTGTTGAAACACATGTATTCATTTTGATAAATTCATTTTTTATTCTTATTATATACTGTTTATTCTGTTGTACACCTTATGTGATAATATCCTTAAAATATTTTTCATATTGTTAGGTTAGAATAATTGCAACTATAATAATAAAATGGGTATACAATGATAGTATTCCTAAATTTATGTATTATAGTCTAGATATATTTTTTTGATAGGACATGGAAAATGTTTGACTATAATGTGTTGGGGGCCCATAATTATTGAAAATTGTTCTGATGATGTTCACACTTGGTGTTCTCCAAGAGGTGGAGATCATGGGGGTAAATGTGGTAATAATAATTCCATATACTATGTTTCATTGGAAATTCCTATCTATGAGTATGTTTATTTGTTTATAGACTTGATATCATTAATAATGTATATCATGAATTATGTACATATATACATAATGAAAACCATGAAATATGTTGTTTTATGGAAAATTAGCTTGCATAAGGTGTGTCATGAGTGATTTTACATTAATTGAATAGTCAAGAAATGATTTCCCCCTTCCAAGTTATGAAACACTAGTAAAAAAATGGGCTTTATCAGCGCTCAAAACGGGCTTTAATAGTGCTAAAAAAGAACTGTAAAGCTCAGCGATGATAAGGGGGGGGGGGGGTCCCCTTTATCAGCACTCAATAAGCACTAATAAAGGGAGCCTTTATCAGTGCTAAAAAAGCGCTGATAAAGGGAGCCTTTATCAGTGCTAAAAAAGCGCTGATAAAGGGATACTTTTTCAGCACTAAAAAAGAGCTGATAAAAGGATACTTTGTCAGTGCTAAAGAGTGATGATAAATAGCACTGATAAAGGATCCCTTTATCAGCACTTTTTTAGTGCTGATTAATGCCCTGTCTGCTGCAACATAAAATTTTGCAGCAGCACACCCAAACAAGACTTGCAAAAAATTTAGCATCTCCACAAGTATACCCATACAAAATTAACACATAATTCATAAGGTAATTACACCAAGTATACCCACACACCATTAACACATAATTCATAATTTAATTAAATATATAAAGAATTCAATTCATAATTCATGGGGGCTGGGGGGTGCTGTTCAGGGGTTTAGGGTGGCTATCCAGGGGGGGGGGGTAGGGGGTGTCCGGGGGATGGGGGTGTTTGGGTGGATAGGGGTGTCCAAGGGGTGGGGTGGGGTGGGGGGTGGTCCAGAAGGTTGGGGGGGGGGGGGGGGGCTATCCAAGGGTGGTGGGGTGGTGTCTAGGAGGGTGGGGGTGGCCGTCCATGGGTGTGGGGGGGGGGGGTGTCCAGGGGGTGGGGGGTGTCCAGGTGGTGGGGTGGTGTCTAGAAGGGGTGGGTGTACCGTCTAGGGGGTTGGTGGGTGTTCGGGGGGGGGGGGGGGGGGGCTGTCCAGGGTGGGGGGGGGGGGCTGTCCATGGGGGTGTCAAGGGGGGTGGGGGGGGGGGGGTGTCCAAGGGGTTGGGGGGGTGGATTTCCAGGGGGTGGGGTGTCCAGAGGGGTTGGGGGGGGGGGGTTTCTAGAGGGTGGGGTGGTGTCCAGGGGGGTGGGGGGCAATCCAAGGGGTTTGTGGGGTTGTCCAAGGGGGTGGGGTGGTGTCTAGGGGGTGGGGGTGGCTGTCCGTGGGGGTGGGGGTGTCTAGGGGGGGTGGGGTGGGGGGGGGGGTCCAGGTGGTGGGGTGGTGTCTATGAGGGGTGGGGGGGGGGGGGCTGTCCATGGGGGTGTGGGGGGTGTCTAGGGGGTTGGGGGGGGGGGGAATTCCAGGGGGTGGGGGTGTCCAGAGGCATGGGGGGGGGGGTGTCCATGGGGTGGGGTGGTGTCTAGGGGGGTGGGGGTGGCTATCCATGGGGGTGGGGGTGTCCAGGGGGGTGGGGGTGGGGGAGGGATCCAGGTGGTGGGGTGGTGTCTATGAGGGGTGGGGGGTGTCCGGGGGGGGGGGGGGGTCAGGGGGGCTGTTCAGGGTGGTGGTGGGGGGGGTGTCTAGGGGGGTGGGGGGTGTCTAGGGGGTTGAGGGGGATTTCCAGGGGTGGTAGTGTCCAGAGGGGTGGGGGTGGCTGTCCATCAGGGTGGGGGTGGGGGAGGTGTCTAGGTGGTGGGGTGGTGTCTAGAAGGGGTGGGGGCGTCCATGGGGTGGGGGGCTGTCCAGGGGGTTGGGTGGTGTCCTTGGGGGGTGGGGGTGGGGGGGGGGGATATCCAGGGTGGTGGGGGTGTCCAGGTGGTGTCTAGGAGGGGTGGGGGTGCCGTCCAGGGGGGTTGGTGGGTGTTTGGGGGGGGGGGGGGTGTCCAGGGGGGTGGGCTGGTGTCCAGGGGAGGTTTAATCATACAAAAATTACCCATGGACCATTCTTCTAAAGGATCAATATAATCCTAATGCGTTTGGTCGGATTTCCGTAGGTCAGTTGTTGTTTTCACTTAAAATTTTGTCCATTTTAAACAAAAGAGAGACACTTTGAGTGATATCGGACACACTATGCCTTATATTGAGGCATGGTTGACTTTTACACATCAAAAATGACCCATGTATTGTTCTCCTAAAGGATAAACGCAATTCAAATGAATTTGGTCAGATTTCCGTATGTCAGTTGTTGTTTTCACTTAAAATTCTATCCATTTTAAACAAAAGAGAGACACTTTGAGTGATAACGGTCACACCGTGACTTGTATTGAGGAAAGGTTGACTCTTAGATGTCACCAACGCACCCATGGATCATTCTACTAAAGTATCAACACAATCCGAATGCGTTTGGTCGGATTTACGTAGGTCAGTTGTTGTTTTCACTTAAAATTTTGTCTATTTTAAACAAAAGAGAGACACTTTGAGTGATACCGGACACACTGTGCCTTGGATTGAGGTGTGGTTGACTCTTACATGTCAAAAATGTCCCATGGATCATTATCATAAAGTATCAACACAATCCTAATGCGTTTTGTCGGATTTACGTACATCAGTTGTTGTTTTCACTTAAAATTCTATCCATTTTAAACAAAAGAGAGACACTTTGAGTGATACCGGCCACACCATGCCTCAGATTGAGGTGGGGTTGACTCATACACATCACAAATGCACCCATGGATCGTTATCCTAAAGGATCAACACAATCCTGATGCGTTTGGTTGGAATTCCGTAGGCCAGTTGTTGTTTTCACTTAAAATTTTGTCCATTTTAAACAAAAGAGAGACACTTTGAGTGATACCAGCCAAACTATGCCCCAGATTGAGTCATAGTTTACTCGTACACATCACCAATGAAACCATGGATTGTTATCCTTAAGGATAAACACAATATTAATGATTTTGGTCAGATTTCCATACATCAGTTGTTGTTTTCACTTAAAATTCTATCCATTTTAAACAAAAGAGAGACACTTTGAGTGATACCGGTCACACCGTGCCTTGTATTGAGGTGGGGTTGACTTTTAAACATCACCAACACACCCATGGATCATTATACTGAAGTATAAACACAATATTAATGAATTTGGTTGGATTTCCATAGGTCAGTTGTTGTTTTCACTTAAAATTTTGTCCATTTTAAATAAAAGAGAGACACTTTGAGTGATACCAGCCACACCGTGCCTCATATTGAGGCAGGGTTGAATTGTACACATCAACTACACACACATGGATCGTTATTCTAAAGTATCAACACAATATGAATTTTTTTTGTCGGATTTCTATACGTCAGTTGTTGTTTTCACTTAAAATTATGTCTATTTTAAACAAAAGAGAGACAATTTGAGTGATACCAACCATACCGTGCCTCATATTGAGGAGAGGTTGACTCATACACATCACCAATGCACCCATGTGTCGTTATCCTAAAGGACCAACACAATATGAATGCATTTTTTTAGATTTCTGTAGGTCATTTGTTGTTTCCACTTAAAATTTTGTCCATTTTAAACAAAAGAGAGACACTTTGAGTGATACCGGCCACACCGTATCTCAGATTAAGGAGGGGTTGACTCGTACACATCACCAACTCACCCATGGAAAGTTCTACTAAATAATCAACACAATTTGAATGCGTTTAATTGGATTTCTGTACGTCAGTTGTTGTTTTCACTTAAAATTTTGTCTATTTTAAACAAAAGAGAGACACTTTGAGTTATACCAGTCACACCATTCCTCAGATTGAGGAAGGGTTGACTCATACACATCACCAATTCACCCATGTATTGTTATACTAAAGGATAAACACAATATGAATTCATTTGTTTAGATTTCCGTTGGTTATTTGTTGTTTTCATTTAAAATTTTGTCCATTTTAAACAAAAGAGAGACACTTTGAGTGATACCGGACACACCGTGCCTCAGATTGAGGCAGGGTTGACTCGCACACATCACCAACACACCCATGAATCGTTCTCCTAAAGGATCAACACAATCCGAATGCATTTGGTTGGATTTCCATATGTTAGTTGTTGTTTTCACTTAAAATTCTGTCCATTTTAAACAAAAGAGAGACACTTTGAGTGATACCAGCCACACCGTGCCTTGGATTGAGGCAGGGTTGACTCTTACATGTCACCAACGCACCCATGGATCGTTCTCCTAAAGTACCAACACAATCCGAAGGCGTTTGGTCAGATTTCTATAGGTCAGTTGTTGTTTTCACTTAAAATTTTGTCCATTTTAAACAAAAGAGAGACACTTTGAGTGATACCGGCCACACCATGCCTCAGATTGAGGTGGGGTTGACTCGTACACATCACCAATTTATACATGGATCGTTCTCTTAAAGGAACAACACAATCCAAATGAGTTTGGTCGGATATAAAGGTATTTTGAAGATTTTACTGGTATTTCTTATCCAAAGCCCAAAGAAAAGTGGTTCATCATTCTTGCATGTTACTGGTGAATTTAATCTGTTAAAATGGGAAAATTACTCATTGGATAAAGGATTTTTTATTTAATAACAATTACAATTTTCCTACGAACATTTACATACAACAAAGTTTCATCTTTTGATCCCCTTAACCCCTCTCAAAAATGACCGCCAATTGTACACGTCCCTGTTTCCTCTGGAATTGGGGATGATCTCATTGATTTAAGATTCAAAAATTCCAAGAGGTTTCTAATGGGTTTGTTCGTAGAATTGGAAACATCCAATGATTCCATATCCATTTAGACATACTTTCCAAAGGTATGTGCTCATTAGTTGTGAACTGATGAGACTTAAGAATTTGCATTGGTCGAGAGGATGGGAGGTCGGACTCATCACACCCTTTTGAGGGGAATTATTGTCTACTCTGGGACTCTATTTATAGATTTAAGTTATGTTCGTTAATCCTTATTACATTACCAAGTATGAAAATGATCTTTTCTTTAGATCTGACAATCAATGATTAATATGTATGAGATTTAGAGAATCTATTATATGTATTCGAGGTTCTTCATCGATAGAGAATCATCTGTATTTGTTTAGAGATTCTTAGTCAATGGTATCCTTTAATACATTATAAAAAGTATCTTGGTCATTATGATGACCATACTGGTTTTAAATCCACTCAGCGGGGCACTTGAAGTTTATTGTCATTCAGAAGGACATGAATTATTTCATAGTTGGGATCATACCCGCAGATGGGCTACCTATGTATCCTTTGTTTTAGAAAAGGAATAAGAACCCATGTAGTTCGAGTAAATAAGTATGGGGTTTATTCATGATTGATGTCTCAAAGAAAGACGTCATAATTAATTTTACACTCTAAGCTCACGTGAGTCATGCTCGGTGTAAGAAACAAGAGGTATTGGTAAAACCATACAATTTGTGCCATCATAAGAAATGATGTGGGGATTATTTATGTATAACTGCCCAAAATAGATGAATATTGGGTTTTACTTCAGGGAAGAAACCCAGGAACAAGGTCCATAAAGGTATATGTGATTTATGGAGATTTAGATACTCTAACTTGGGGCTTACTCTTGAGGAAGGTGCCCAAATTAGGAATGGACTTATGATTGGGTTTTACTTCTGAAAAGGAAGCCCAAGTCAAAAGTAAATTAAGACTGTTTAAGAGAAGTTATGACTATGACTTATTCTTAAAGAAGAGGCCCAGGTTAAAGGGGATTATGACTGGGGATTATTCTTGAAAAGGATGCCCAGGTTAGGGGACTTCGGATTTTGGGAACTTGGGACTTACTCCTAAGGAGGATGCCCAGATTTGGGAAATTTTGACTGGGGGTTATTCCTAAAAAGGATGCCCAGGTTAGGGGACTTGGGGCTTATTCCCAAGGAGGATGCCCAAATTAAGAGAACTTGGACTGGGGCTTACTCCTGAAAAGGAGGCCCAGATTAAGGATTATCTCATCTTAAAGGATGAGGTTGAATGAATGAAATATTCGACCTTAATGACATAAAGATATTTAAATCAATAGATTTTAAGAGATGTTCCATATAATTCCTTTCAGATAAGGAATCGAATAAGGAAATCACACCATGAATGGATTTGGAGAGAGTTCTGAAGGCTTAATCTTGAAGAGGATAGGTGGATAGGAATAAGAGAGGTGAAATAGGCAGGAGGGGCACCCAAAAAGAAGGTGGCGCGCAAGTCCTGCGTGGGTGCGCGAGTCATGGTCGCGCAAGTATACTCGCACGACACATGGGTACCAACGCGACGGTCAACCCTTAGGGTAATACTTGGGCGAGACTTGGCTCAAGCCCTTAGTACTATCCCTAGAGGCTTCCAAAAGGGTGGTGCACAAGTTCTGTTGAAGGAGTAAGGCGGCGCGCAAGTGTGGCCATTTCCCTTAAGGGCTGGCCACTTAGGCACGCAAGTTTTGATGAGTTTCAACAATTAGGCCTTACTCCCCCTCTTTAGATCTTTCTTTCTAGGTAAGAAATTTCCTTAGAAGTGTTCGAAAGCTTTGAGAAGAGACTAGGGCATCGGGAGCTCAAATATGAGTTTCTGGAATTTTTCCGTTCTGAAATGGGGGGCCCACAGGGGGTACTTATAGGCTAGAGAAGACCCTGAGTGAAATTCAAAGAGGGCGTGCAAGTCACCTGCATGACCATTAGGCGACGCGTAAGTATACTTGCGCGACCTTGGAGGAACTTGCGCGACCCAAGTGCATTTGAATATTTGTTCATGCCTTTGTCAATTTTTGATGTTTATTCAAAGGATGAATTGATTTGGGTTCAAGGTATTTCCCTTTTCATTCGTTTAGACTCTGTGATGGAAAGGAGCATCAACAAAATTCCCCCCTCAGAGTTGGATCCGAAAGAAATGAGGATGTAACTTTGAGGAAAGAATAAAACCAAGGAAACTTCGGCGCACAAGTGTTGAGTGTGCAGATGGCGTTGCGCAGGTGTTGATCGCGCTGGCTTTAGAGCGTGCTGACTTTTAAGTGCGTAGGATTAAGGCCTGGCCTATATATATGTGGCCATTCTCACACAAAGTACCCATATTTCAATTTTTCGAGCTCTCGCCGTGCAAGTTACCTTCGCCATGTAGGTTGCTCTGTTTTCTGCTGTTTCTTTACTGTCGCGCTGCTATAGAGGTATTTGGACTTGCATGGTGATACTTGCACGCTAAAAATTTGCGCGACACATCCATATTTGCACAACACATCCATACTTGCGCACCTTAATGCCTTAGCCATTTTTTCGAATTTCTTCAAAAATTTTATGAAAAATCAACCCATTTAAGAGTTAATTTATTCAACTTTTGTGAAGATTAAATGGCTCCCAAGAGAATTAGAACGACTGATGAACTTGCTAGAAAAAGAATTGATGACATGATGAGAATCTTTGACCATGTTTACTATGATATCTGTGACATCACTCTCCCATATTTGGCCAAGTACTTGAAGAAATATCATGTCAATTTCCCACAAAGAATTTATCTGCCTTTATATGGTCATGGTCATCTGCAAGGAGTCAACGTTCCAGAGCCAAAGAACTATACACCCAAGATGTAGCCATACTGCTATCCCTCTACTTCGGTTATGCTATGAATTAAGAGCAACAACAATGGTGTGAACTTTCAAATTTTTCTTTCATGCATTTTCCTTGCAGATATGAAAATGGAAAACCATGGGATGATATGTTTTGGACTGCCGGTTGATGGAGAGAAGACTATCATGAAATTAGAAACAATATATGAAAAGAGTACTCTCTCCAAATGGCTCTTTACATCCAATGCTTCATTCTCAAATCCATGTATCCATCTTCCAAGTCTCTTGGACAGAAACAGAGTCACTGTTTGATCAGCAGAAAATTTTCTCAAACCACACTCAAGAAAATTCTTTTACAATTTTTCCAAGAAGAGTTGGCATCACTACATCTCTTATTATATCCAGTTGAATGAATTAATTCCAGGTGGCAGCTGATGAAGCTCGAGATGCCGTAAATCAAATGAAGATTTATGTTGAAATCCTTTTGTAATTTCTGAAAAAGAGAAGAGACTCCAGTCTGTGGATGTCCTTCTAACTTTTATGCATTAATTAAAAACACTTTCATCTTCAATCATTTGTGTACGAATTCTCTTTCACTACCTGCTTTAAATTATTACCTAAGCCAATGGGCCTAGTAAGCATAGTTTGATTTTTTCTAGGATTATTATAAATAACCCTACAAACTTTGAATCTTTTAATTGCTCAATATTACCTAAAAATCATATAAAATGTATGTTTAGTGAGATGGTACTTGAATTTTGTTCAGAGTTCCCTTGTCTTTTGTGGGAAGTTTCAAGTCATGCACATCAGACATAAAAAGGCCAATGTTTAAGGTCGAAATAGCTTTGACCGAATGGGTTAAAATTGACTCAATTCCTTGAAAACTTATCTGAAAACATTTTACGACACTCAAGTATGAAGGAAAACATGTAAACTATGACTTAAGAAATTTTGAATCTAAGGAATGATATGAAAAAGGGCTAAAAAGGCATTAGAAGAAGTAGTTTCAAATAATGAAGTTACCATTATTTAACAAACCCGTTAGGGGGTTAAATTATGTAGGGCCACCTAAGGGCATTGGCTGCATAGTAAAATAATAGCATCTTTTGGCTGACAAGTCTGTTATGTAGACTGTTTATGCAAGGCCACCTAAGGGCACGTGCTGCATAGTCAGACAAAATAACTCTCAGAAATTTACCTTTCTACTGCTAAAAATCCAGTGGAAGTTTATGGAGATTCAAATTTTCCAAAGCATAGAGTTTGCTGTATGGAGAAAGGTACTTGAATATGGAGAAGATATTTCCAAGAAAGATCGTCTAAGAACTGGATGAATGTCACTCCTAATAAGGTCTGACCCAAACGTAGGGAAGAGAAATATAAACCATATACTTGAATACTTCCAGATCATAAAAAAGAACATGGGGAAAATATGTTAAGGATGACATTTTTTTGTGGATCCTTTACATATTGTTGATAAGACCAATAAGGACAGAAGAGGCTTTCTTCCCAAGAATGAAGTTACCATTATTTAACAAACCCATTAGGGGGTTGAATTATGCAGGGATGCCTAAGGGAATTGGCTGCATAGTCAAATAATAGTATCTTTTGGCTGACAAGTCTGTTATGTAGACTATTTATGCAAGGCCGCCTAAGGGAACGTGCTGCATAGTCAGACAAAAGAACTCTCAGAAATTGGATATTTTGTGACCAGAATTCAAGAAAAGGGTTATGAAGATCTGGAAGTATTTAAGACTAGGAGTATGACACATAAAAATGGGCATTTGTTCAATGCATGTAGAGATACACAGACCAATGATAACCATAATCATGTTGTGGCTGGGTCCTGAATTGAGATACTGGACTTCACTACGTATCCCATAAGGATGGGAATCAAGCCATACGTAGTTCTTAAAATACAGTTTAATGTCACAAGGGACGAAAGTATGGGAGATCTTAGTTTAGGTTCATAGAGCTCGGACCATAATAATGAATACACGATGTGTGTTTTCATAGGAACTTTTCAGCCAGGGGACTGAAAATGGAATTTGGGGTTAGGCCCAAATACTTGGGGCTGGATTCGAGGAACACTCGAACGTTCCTATGTATCCCATGAGGATGGTAATCAAGCCACACGTAGTTCTTGAAATACCCTCTGTAGAGATTTTGTTTGTACAAGTGAAGTGTGAAGGGGAATTTAGTGCAATGATGGTTTGAACCAAGATAAAAGGTTTAGGCATTGCCATGTATGCATGTAGTTTTTAGAATATAACATGATTGGAGATCAATGTAAATAATGATTCCCTCTCAGGTGAGGGTATCAAAGAATGTTGTAGTTTATTGTCATACATGACAAAAGTGCTGTACAATTTAACGTCATGTAGCAAGGACAAAGGTGAACCAATATGAAGAGATTGGTTTTGGGCTTGAACCTCAGGAGGTTGCCTACGTACCCATCTTAGAAGGCAAGGATCAAAGTCTGCGTAGTTCAATTAAAAAAATGAATTAGTGATCAAGTTGTTATTGGGGAAAATGACCTAAAAAAATGGTGTTGGGACTTACACATGGTTAGCGGCCCAGAGAGGGTGTTATGGTCGAAGTTTACTCTAAGTTCACGTGAGTCATACTTTGTGTGAGAAACAAGAGGTAGCAACAACCTTAACAATGCACAGTTTAATGTCATGTAGGACATATGAAGGGACTATGCAGTTTAAAGTCTTGTAGTGAGGACTATTGGTGCTGCATAGTTTAGTGTCATATAGCAGGGACAAAATACAGTTTAACGTCATGTAGGATGTATTAAGGGTCTTCTGTACAGTTTAGTGTCATGTAGCTAGGACGATGGGGACAATAAAGTTTAACATCATGTTGGACGAAAGGGGGACTGTGCAGTTTAATGTCATGCAGTATGGACAAAAGAGGACACAATTTAACATCATGTTGGACGTATTAGGGAATTTTCCAGTTTTACATCACGTAGGACGAATGAGCAGTATAGTTTAACGTCATACAGGACAAATATAGGGACACAGTTTAACATCATGTTGGACAATAAGGGTGCAGTACAGTTTAGCGTCCTATAGCTAAGACAATGGGGAAAATACAGTTTAACATCATGTTGGACGAAATGGGTGCAAATATTTTAAGGTCATATGCATGGACCGTGGATGATGATGCAGTTTAACGTCTTGCTGGATGATAAGGTATTTGTGTTACACAAAATAATTCTTCAGAAATCTAGCATTGGTTGGAGTAGTGATGAGTTCTCCATCCATTGAGATTAAAGAATATGCCCCATTGGAGTAGACCTTATGTATTGAATAAGGTCCTTCCCATTTTGGCTCAAGCTTGGGAGGTTTCTTTCCTGGTATCATTGGAGTTCTGAGAACTAATACCAATTCTACCTGAATGAATGAATGAAGACAAACTTTTTTGTTGAAAGCTCGTGCTATTCGATTCTGATAGACTTACAAGGGGTGCAGGGTGCACAATCTTTTCTCATCTAACCGTTCCAATTCATCCAATCACTTTTGATATTGTTCATATATAGATGATTGATCACAAATGGATAATCTAAGCGAGGGTAATTGAACCTTAATGGGAAAGACTTCTTATGTTCCATATACCAATGAATATGGAGTTGACCACGTTGCAGTGCGGGTGGTGGTTCGATAAGACCATAAAGCATGAAAAAGTTTATCAGGCCATGATTTATTATCTTTATCCACCATATTTTGCAGTATGTTTGAAAGAGTCTTGTTGAAAGCTTCTATCTGGCCATTGGTCGCTGCATGTTACCGAGAGGAATGACTGGATTTAATGTTGCATTCTTGATACAACTTCCTCACCTCAGATGAATAGAAGTTGGTGCCATTGTCCGTCAATATGGTATGAGGGACACCAAATCTGGTAATGATGTTAGAATTGATGAAGCTAAAAATGCATTTAGAACTGACTTCTTTTAGGGGTATTGCCTCTACCCATTTGGAAAAGAAGTCAGTAGCAGTAAGAATATATTTAAACTGCTTAGCTGTAGCTAAAGGATTAGGTCCCACTACATCCATTCATACACAGTTCTAGAAGTTGATGCTTTGGAAGTAGATGCATCTTATATCGGGGTAGGAGTTGGTAATACTTCTGGATTTGGAAGATTAGACCAAATAGGTCTATTTACTTTCTGAGAGGAAGAAGATGGAACCTTCAACCGATCTTCCAGAATAATTGTGCCAGGACTGAGTCTTCCTTGTGTGGAAGAACTTGCTTGTTCTTGTTGAGCTCATTGAAGGGATCTACCACGAGTTTCTTCCTCATACACAGTTCTAGCAGGGGTAGAATTGGAATAGTGGCCTCTGAAAGATCCACGTCTTCCCTTGTATCCTGATCCTCTGTAACTTCCTCTGATTCCTCTGTTTTTTACAGGGAACTCAGGCTCATCAAAATCAAAATTGCGACTGGCATATAGATCTATTAATTGAATCATATTAACAGAACCGAAGATCAACTCTTCATCCGATGAAGACTCTGTCTGATTAGCTGGTTTAGGCTATGCCGTTTGGTGGGGCGGTGCCCGTTGCTTCGAAGTAGATGACATAAAATCTACCAGAGTAAAAGATAATTTGGCTTTGACATGATCTCATCTTCTTCTGATTGATCTTATTTCTTTGAATTATGTCATTTCTTTGAGGATTTTCCCTCTGATGAAGAGGGTTTTGCTGCGGCATTCATGGAAGAAGACACAATTTGTTTCTTCAATTGCGTTTGCAAAATGGCATGAGTTCGGTTGATCAATTTTCTGAACATCCAATCATCATATTTTTGCGCATTTTTGTTCTTGACTTCTTGCCACTCGCCTTCCTCCTCTGGATCTATAGCAGTAACACAAGCTACCTGAGCTGAAGAACCTTTCAATTTAACTTGTCCCGAGTCAACCATTTTTTGTAGGAGGTCTTTGAAGACAAAACACTCCTGAATGGGATGCCCCAAAATTTGATGAAATAGGAAATAGTTTGGAGGATCTTTATCTCTTTTCTTATTCGACCTCTTGGGCCTTGGAAATTGAACCAAATTATTTTCCAGAGTCAAAATGAAATAACCAGGAACTTGTTCATTTCGGAAAGAGTAAAATTTTCTCTTAAAATCCTCAAATTGTTTTCATATTTAATCTATTTTATCATCTTGACAAAACGACCTCTTTTTTTGGAACTCAGGAGGTGGAGCCCTTCGAGAAGATGAAGGTTTTGAAGTAGAAGCTGGTACAAGTGCTTGTTTAAGCATAACTGTAGCAGTCTATGCTTTACCCATTATCCTTCCTGGAGCTGATGGAATTACACGAGCTTTATCCTTAGTCTTCATAAGAGAATCTTCAATCTGTTGAGTGATTGAAGTAAGGTCTCAAAACCCTCATGTGTATTTCACAGGGATCAATGGTGTGCGTAGCTCATCACATAAATTTTCCACACAAATTGGCAACAATTCCTCTTGAGGTGCCAAGCTCAGGGAATATGTAAATCCCTTCCAGCGAGCAATGAAATCCGAAACCCTTTCATTCTCCCTTTACTTACAGTTTTTAAGATAAAAAACTGTTGTCTTTGGCAACGTTGATCTGAATTGAAGAAGGAATCTTTGGCGGAGATCCTCCCATCTGGTAATTGACCGGGATTGCAAGCTTGTGTACCAGACAAAGGCAGGCCCTTGTAATTATTGTACAAAACACCTGAGCTTAACTAATTCTTGTTGCTGAGGGGTTCCCATCATAGGATCTCAATGAGAAACAAAATGTGTTAAGTGTTTCTCTGGGTCTCCCAAACCATTAAAGATTGGGAATGTGGTACTTGCGAAATTTGATGGGGGAGGAATTGCATCAACCCATTCAGGGTAAGCTCTCTTTTCTGGTTGAATTTGATCACGCTTTCCCTCCATAGCTTCCAAACGATCTGTTAATGACTCAATAGTAGTTATTAACTTTTGAGAAACATCCGGTTGAGCTTGGACCTGAACAGGTACAATAACTAGAGTTTGGACAGATGTGGTGGCTGGTACTACAACTGATGGTAGTACTGACGATTGTTGTTGCACTTGACCCGTAGGATTAGACCTATGAGGGTGTACTGGTAGAGTAGGATATTCTTGATCCATCTTAGTAGCCGCAACAAATTTTCTTGGCTGACTGACTCCAACATGCTTAGGAGGAAGACTACCTTGAAGTAGTTCTGCGTTCAACCTCCTCAATTCCTTCATTTCTTCCTCTTGTTGTGAAAATCTTTGCTCTAGTGAGAGCGATTGGCCTTCTCCAGAGGAAGGGTATGTAACCTGATTATTTCCTTTCCCCTTATTGGACACCTTACAGAGAGGGGGAGGTGGGTTACTTGAAGGATTACCTAGGTTCTGGGTAATCCTTTGATTTCGTGTACGCACACTTACTTCATTTGTGTCTGTGCGTAAAACTTCTTGATCAGGAACCTCTTCATCTGATCCCTCTGAGTGAGCCTCATCTGGTGGATCAGCAATGACGACATTGATGAAATTAATTTATGCATAATTCATTGCATCCCTTCTATCGGCACTTTTGTGATATTGTCTTCTTCTATGTCCCTGATGAGACATTGCCTTTTGTCGATTTGATCCCTCAGGAACTTCTTGATGAACTATAATTTGGAGGGAATCTCTTGATAATTTGTCTCTTCATTCTTCTTGAGGATTCTTCCCTAATCAAGAGAATACTGAATTTCTATAAGGAATAGATTGATGATTTGAAAAAGTCCCCAATCCAGTGGACTGGGGCTGTTCCTGCTCAACTCCTTGAATCCTATTTGTTGATTCTGAGGGTTGGGTTAAAAGAGTCCCCAGTCTGGCAAGCTGGGGTGACTCTTGAGATACTACATATGAGACTTTCTTGAAATCTCTCCTGATCTTGCAGACTTTAGTCTGGAAATTAGCTGGATGCATCAACCTGTATCCACTTTTATCACCCGGCTCAAAAGACCATTGGATGATTTCTGACACTTCTGTCACTTGGTGATGTGCTTGCTCCAAATGAGAGGCCTATTCAATATTCTTGTTTTCTTGATATAAGAGTAATTCAATAACTTGTTCTCTGTATGCTTTATTTTGAGAGGAACTAGTTGAAGCCTATTCTTGGGCAAGCTTTTGATTACAAAAAAAACCCATTGACTATGGCCGGCCATGGGTAATAACATTGCATGAGACCATTTTCGGAGGGCTTTGCTGATTGGAGAGCACAGTGAAATGTAGTGATCCATGAACACCCCATCCCCTGATATGAATAACAGATGGAAAATTGGAAATTAACTGGCACAATCTTCTTAGTGCGCCAAGGCATGAACGTTGAAGGGCTCTCTGCTGCTTTTCAGCCTTCAGATATCAAGAAACTGAGAGAGATGCTAAGTAAATTTGGCGTTGTAACCCTTCTATTATCTTGACATGATTTTCATTTTAATCATAAGATAATATTTTCTTTTTCAACTGACAAAGAGTTTTCCATATGTTGAGATGAATATCATGAATTCCATCTTACGTTAACATCTCTGGAATGTCATACTGAGAGTCAGCCAGAGGCCAAAATATGACTGCCACTTCACCTTTTGCCAGTTGTTTTCTCATATTCAGTACTTCCTCTTTATCATTCAATGAAGATTCTTCTACCTGATTAGACCAGAGCTGGTTCTTCCTTGTTGCTTCATCGGATTCAACAAGATTGGTAGAGAATTCACTGATCAAACTAGAAGACGAACGACCCAGGGGTGGTTCGGAGAATGACCTACACCCAGGCTATCTTCTGATTGAGAAAGTGTTTCAACTGATAGTGGTAAAGCATCAGACATGAATGGCTTCACATTTGCAAGTGCCTCAAGATAAGAGGGCTTTCTCGTCACTACATTGTCCATTGGAGCATTTTCCAGGCAATGTGCATTATTACTATGGAGATTACTTTCTCAACTAAATTCATCATCATGGGGAGGACCACCATGGTGGGTTACAGCAAAAGATGAAACATTTTTCTCCTTGGTCTTCTGACCACACAGAGGGTTCCTGTGGATCTCATTTGAAGATGAAACTTCGAGATCGACCGAATTGTCATGAAGCAAGCCTTCATGAGGAAGTGTCTGGTGCAGACCTTCAGAATTAATGTTCCCACTATTGGGAACTGAGAGAGTATAATCTTGAGTTGCAACAGATAATTGTCTGAGTGCATCAAGAACTCCAGCATCGAGTAAGGCCGTATTACAGATTGGCCCTTGATTTCTTGACTGTGCTGGGCGGGTCTTCTTTTTAGACACCTTCTTACTCACTTTAGGAACCACTTGTTGACGAAAGTGGTCATTATGGGTAGGTGTATATGCCTACTCAGGAGAAATGATCAGGTTAGTCTGATTACCTCCACTCAAATCAGGTGTATGTGCCTGACTTGGATGTCCGTATGATATGGGGGACTACGCCCCACAACCCTCTTGGACTGGAACAGATGTGTGTGTCTGTTCCAGAGTGAACTGTTGATGTGTCACTCCACTGTTAGGGATAGATTTATGTGTCTTTCCTTGAGATGCTACTGAAGCTGTTATAATATCCTGGAAGGCATCCAGAATATGAGCAGGGATTTGCTTCTGCTCTTTTACCATTGATAGAATATGCTTGGTGACTTCAGCTGACGGAATGGGGATATACATCCATTCTGTGCTTAGAGTAGGTGTGTGTTCCTGCTCCTGTCCCCCTTTTCCTACTAGTGAATTCTGACAGTACTCATGTGTGGGGGCAGAGAGTTGAGTCTGCCTCCTGTTTGTTGCCGGAGCTTTCCGACTGACTTCTCCGAATGCTACCAAACGAGACTGTTGGTAGGCTTGATCAATACTAGTAGGTGCATGTGCCTGCTGATTGCACTCTGCCGAATGTGGTTTATTAACTTCCTTCAATACTGACAGACGAGGCTGCTGGAAGGATTGATGAGTGTAAGCAGGTTTATGTGCCTGTTTACAAGTTGTCAACACATTGGGTTGGCGGGCTCCATCACATGTAGTCAGACGAGCCTGCTGACTAGGCGATGATATATAAACAGGTGTATGTTCTTGTCTATAGTACTCTGCCGGAATTTCCTGGCGGGATTGGCATGCTGCTGCCAGACGAGTCTACTGGACAGCGGAATTAAATTGGATGGGTGTGTGTGCCCGCTCGTTGCTTGCCACCAAGTTAGGTTGGCATACTTCTTCGAAAACGGAAGAGATAAGAACCTGATCACTATTAACTGGTTGTCGCATCTGGTGGTTCATCTTTCCTACTCGGGTTCGAGGAACCTGAGCCGAATTCCTGGAGACGACACCCTCATCATGTTGAGGGCGCACTGCCGCACGAGTCTGGCGGCGATTGTTGGTAGGAGTCCTCGGGAAGGAATCCTGTATCCTTGAAATAAGGCCCCGAGGGACCTGCTCATTCACCTCCCCAGAATATGGGAGTGAATGGTGATTGCGTTTTGGGTATAACGACCCGAAACAGTTGGAGATGGTGGTTGGCACCACCTGCTTCTTGATAACTGGTCGTCACTGTCCGGATGACCAGGGTGAATTTTTCACTTGGAGGGCTTGTCGAGCAGCCTCCAGAGTTGGAATGGTACCGTGTTGACGGTACTTCTTAACCAGTTCATTCGATACCCAGCGTTGAAGACGCTGAGTAGGTGATATCGCCCTCAGAGCGGACGACGATCCAGTAGGAGTTGCAGAAGATGCCTTCACAGTAGAGGCATTCACAGCAGAGGCATTCACAGAAGTGAACTTAAGAAAATCCATTCTCGTAATGAAGAAGATCTTGGAAAAGAGTGCCTGTTTGATATAACAGACGTAATAAAGATAATTCCGGCCACCAAATCTTTTGGATAAACAAATATGTTATTGATTACATTGTTGGCCCTCTCATTGAGTTTAAATAGGGGCCTAACAAATAAATAAAAAATCATTTTAACTTGGTTAAGGATTCACGTCGGGTTCACCATTTTTTGTTTCCTCTGGAATTGGGGATGATCTCATTGATTTAAGATTCAAACATTCCAAGTGGTTTCTAACGGTTTTGTTCACAGAACTGGAAACATCCAATGATTCCATATCCATTTGGATATACTTTCCAAAGGTAGGTGCTCATTAGTTGTGAACTAATGAGACTTAAGAATTTTCATTGGTTGAGAGGATGGGAGGTCAGACTCATCACACCTTTTTGAGGGGAATTATTGTCTACTCTGGTACTCTCTATAGATTTAAGTTATGTTCGTGAATCCTTATTACATTACCAAGTATGAAAATGAGCTTTTCTTTAGATCTGACAATCAATGATTAATATGTATGAGATTTAGAGAATCTTTTATATGTATTCGAGGTTCTTCATCGATAGAGAATCATCTGTATTTGTTTATATATTCTTAGTCAATGGTATCCTTTAATACGTTATAAAAAGTCTCTTGGTCATTATGATGACCATACTGGTTTTAAAGCCACTCAGCGGGGCACTTGAAGTTTATTGTCATTCATAATGACATTAATTATTTCATAGTTGGGATCGTACCCACAGATAGGCTACCTACATATCCTTTGTTTTAGAAAAGGAATCAGAACCCACATAGTTTGAGTAAAGAAGTATGGGGTTTATTCATGATTGATGGCTCAAAGAAAGATGTCATAATTACTTTTACACTCTAAGCTCACGTGAGTCATGATCGGTGTGAGAAACAAGAGGTATTGGTAAAACCAGGCAATTTGTGCCATCATAAGAAATGATGTGGGGATTATGTATGTATGACTGCCCAAAATAGATGAAGATTGGGTTTTACTTTAGGGAAGAAACCCAGGAACAAGGACCATAAAGGTATATGTGCTTTATGGAGATTTGGATACTCTAACTTGGGGCTTACTCTTAAGGAAGGTGCCCAAATTAGGAAGGGAATTATGATTGGGTTTTACTTCTGAAAATGAATCCCAAGTAAAAAAGTTAATTAAGACTGGTTAAGAGAAGTTATGACTGAGACTTATTCTTAAAGAAGAGGCCCAGGTTAAAGGGAATTATGACTGGGGATTATTTCTGAAAAGGATGCCCAGGTTAGGGGACTTCAGATTTTGGGAACTTGGGACTTACTCCTAAGGAGGATTCCCAGATTTGGGAAATTTTGACTGGAGATTATTCCTGAAAAGGATGCCCAGTTTAGGGGACTTGGGGCTTATTCCTAAGGAGGATGCCCAAATTAAGAGAACTTGGACTGGGTCTTACTCCTGAAAAGGAGGCCCAGTTTAAGGATTCTCTCATCTTAAAGGATGAGGTTGAATGAATGAAATCTTTTACCTTAGTGACATAAAGATATGTAAATCACTAGGTTTTAAGAGATGTTCCACATAATTCCTTTCAGATAAGGAATACAACAAGGAAATCATGCCATGAATGGATTTGGAGAGAGTTTTAAGTCTTAATCTTGAAGAGGATAGGTGGATAGGCATAAGAGAGGTGAAATAGGCAGGAGGGGTACCCAAAAAGAAGGTGGTGCGCAAGTCCTGTGTGGGCGCGCAAGTCATGGTCACGCAAGTATACTTGAGAGACACATGGGTACCTACGCGACGGTCAACCCTTAGGGTAATACTTGGGCGAGACTTGGCTCAAGCCCTTAGTACTATCCCTAGAGGCTTCTAGAAGGGTGGCGCACAAGTTCTGTTGAAGGAGTAAGGCGACGCGCAAGTGTGGCCATTTCCCATAAGGGATGTCCACTTAGGCGTGCAAGTGTTGATGAGTTTCAACACTTAGGCCTTACTCCCCCTCTTTAGATCTTCCGTTCTAGGTAAGAAATTACCTTAGAAGTGTTCAAAAGCTTTGAGAAGAGACCAGGGTGCCGGGAGCTCAAATCTGAGTTTCTGAAATTTTTCCGTCCTGAAATGGGGGGCCCACAGGGGGTATTTATAGGCTGGAGAAGACCCTGAGTGAAATTCAAATAGGGTACACAAGTCACCTACGCGACCATTAGACGGCGCGTAAGTATACTTGCACGACCTTGGAGGAACTTGCGCGACCCAAGTGCATTTGAATCTTTGTTCATGCCTTTTTAAATTTTTGATGTTTCTTAAAGGATGAATTACTTTGGGTTCAAGGTATTTCCCTTTTCATTTGTCTAGAATCTGTTACAGAAAGGAGCTTTAACAGTCTCCAAGTCAGATCATCATACTATTTGTGTACAATCTTCCATCAGGTATGCGGCCCACTCATTTCTAAAAAAATCTATATCATCTTGTGAGTATGAGGCTTTTCGACAGTCATAGTAGTACTGCAAAATATATAAATAAAAAATTAATAAATTAATTAAATGAAATAGTATTTGTTTTTGAAAATACCTCTTTAGGGATGCTAGTTTGTTGATGAAAAACAATCTATTTCATAAATTTACAAACAAAATAACCACAATCATTATCGTTTTTTTGTTTTGGACACTGCAAAAAATTTGATCATTAGGAGAATAAGTAACTTGTATTGATATGTGTTTGGATAGTGAAATTTTATTATATATACCCTGATATTTGTCCAAAATTAGTAATTTCTCACCTCCTTATGCTTATCCCCTATCCTCATTCCTTTTTTAGACGATAATGATACACCACCCTATCATAACAGAATCCTCAGTAAAAGATAATATAAATTATATTACTTGATGTTTATACCTAAAATATAGGATGTAGTGTCTTACAGATTCAAAAACTCTATCATGTGTGGTCGGTTTTTTGGATATCCTTGCATTGAATCCAGAAAATAAATCTTTGTATTATCCAAGTTCACCGCAATTAGCAGCCAATATTGCCTAAAAACGCAAAAAGGAATAAGTAATAAAATAAGTGAAAATATAATTGATATTCTTTAATCGTAGAGTTTTACCCCTGCATGGTTGGTATTAGGAAGAGTCTGTCATTTGTAATCTTGCTTTCAAATTTTTTCAGCAAGCCGTTCACTATTTCATCCTTTTTCGATGGCTCTAATTTCGTTAGATGTGTTGATGTGGTATGAGGACTAACGAGTCCGAATTTCGGATCATGGGGAAATTCCTTCAACTATTTTTCATATATACATCTTTCAATAATATAAAATGAATTTATTCATAATTTTCACATTATATCAGCTTTTAGAAAATCAATTCATGAAAACACGCCTCATATATAAATTTGCAACTATGATGCCTAGCCAACCGTTTTCAAGGATCTCATTTACATTTTCAGCAGCAATGAAATCTTGACTTTCCTCTCCGTATATATTCTTTTAGAAAACCACTATATGAATACTACCACCTTTTAGCTTCGCATCCACATGAGTCTTCAATGCTAGTAAATATGGATAGAGAATAGGTGGTGTTATTGTGCTTTCAGTAGCTCTTTGGGATTGGTTGGTCGATCCTTTAGATGATTTTGAGCCAACGTTTCTTGTCACCCCTTCCCTTTCTCCGTCTATAATTACATTCATTGGTTCAGACCCTTTTTTCATTAATTGTTAAAGGGTTAGCTTGAAAAAAAGGAAATAAATGTTGTACCCCTCTCTCTTGTATTTTAATGATCACAATCACTCTCATCGTGTTCTAACTTGTTTTCAAGTGTTTTGATGCTAGGAAAAAGGTTGCCCAGGAGTTGGCCCAAGAAGGCTGATAGTGGACTCTCTGAGTCCACCGGCCAACCGGTGGATTACCACCGGCCAGCCGGTGGTCTCTGGCAGAAGCATTGCTTTCTGCCAGATACACCGGTCAGCCGGTGTTAGCTCACCGGCCATCCGGTATGGGCACCGGGCAACCGGTTCTTGCCTACCAGCCAGCCGGAGGACCCAGGCAGTAGGCTTGCCCACTGCCTGGTGACACCGGCCAGCCGGTGGATGACCACCGGCCAGCCGGTGGAACCCAGACAAAAAGCCTGCTCTGTCTAGACCACCGGCCAGCCGGGAGCTCACCACCGGCCAGCCGGTGTGCCCAGACAAAATAGCCGTTGGACCACCGGCCAGCTGGTGAGACACCACCGGCCAGCCGGTGTGCCCAGTCAAACTAGCAGTTGGGCTTTGACCAGACTTGTACTTTTGACCCCCAATGGCTCCGGAAGCCCTCCAACGGCCATATTGAAGTGTTTATGGGTATTTATCCTATAAATAAGAAACCATGGATGCCGGGAACACTACCGAAACATATTTTGATGTCTTGATTCTCTAACGACAAATCTCCAAGGCCTCTTGTGATCCATTGCCACCCTTGAAGCTTGAGCTCCCTCTCCATCAGCTGCTCTCACACTTTTGGCGCTCAAGGCTTCCGTGTGTTTGTATTATTTTATTTGTTTAGTTCTTCATTGGGTTTGGATTAAAACAAACCTCTCTTTTCCCTTCCTTCTTTCAATTGGGTTTCTTGCTACAACCATAATAAAAAAGCAAGCTGTAAGAAGGTGTTCTAGCCTACCTTAAAATGGCTAGTGGGTTTCTTGCTACAACCATTAAAAAGCAAGCTGACGTATAAATATCTCAACGGTTCTTGTTGGGAGCGGAGACGTAGGCTTGGGAATTAAGCCGAACTCCGTTATCAAATTGTGTCTTGCCCTTTTTATTTCCGCTGCATTGATAATTGTTCTAAATTGTTAATTATTTTTGAAAAGGCAATTCACCCCCCCTCTTTCCATCCTCTACGACCCAACATTTGGTATCAGAGGGGGAGTTTGTGTAATACCTTAACCAGTTACAAACTTAAGATCCTTAGTGATGGCTAATTCCTCGCATGCTCCTGAAGGGTATTCTATGACTCGGGCTCCATTCTTTGATGGAACTGATTACACTTATTGGAAAACTCGCATGATTACTTTTCTTAGAAGCATTGGTTATCCTATCTATAGGATTGTAATGCAAGGCTATACTTTATCTAACAAGGATGAGTCCAAATGGACCCCCGAAGACATTGCCAATTTTGAGCTTGATGGAAAAGCCATGAATGCTCTTCATTGTGGGCTAGACCGTAATGAATTCAACCGTGTTTCTACTTGCTCCTATTCTTATGAAATTTGGAAACTTTTATAAGTAACCCATGAGGGCACTAACAAAGTCAAAGACACTAGATTTGACATGTATCGCCAAGATTTTGAAAGTTTCACCATGTACCCACACGAATCAATTACTGAAATGTTTACTCGTTTTACTGACATTTTCAATGGAATAAAATCTCTTGGTGAGGATGTTTCTGCAGAAATTATGGTCAAGAAGATTCTTTGGGTCCTACCAAGCTCATGGGAACCAAAGGTGACCGCAATTCAAGAAGCAAAAGATGTCAAGAAAATGCCGATTGAAGAGCTCATTGGATCACTCATGACCTACGAGATCACCATGAAGAGGCAAGCCGATAAAGAAGGTAAAACCTTCAAGGAGAAAAAGAACATTGCTTTCAAAGTAAAGGAAGAAAGCTCCTCCGCTGATAGCAAATCCGAGATTGCTCAACTTGCAAGAAAAATGAGCAAATTAATGAAGAAAAAGAAGAACTTTCGAAGGGCACGAAAGGAAGAGCCCAAAGCGGAGAATGAAGTTACATGCTTTGAATGTGGAAAGAAAGGCCACATCAAACCGAAGTGCTCCATTTTCAAGAAAAGGGTAAAAGAAAAGAAAAACAAGAAGGCTTTCAAAGCATCCACATGGAGTGCAAGTGATGACTCCATGTCTTCAAGCGACTCAAGCAATGAAGGTGAACAATGCCTAATGGCATTTGATGAGGTATCTTCTTCCGACTCCTCTTCCTCATCTTCCTCTTTCAATAATGACATGTCCTATGAAGATCTCCAAAATGCGAGAGATCAATTAGAGGAAGGTTTTCACGAACTTACCTCTAAATTTATGGCTTTGAAAAAGAAAAATAAAATTCTCATTTCTGAAAAAGAACAACTTCTCAAAAATAATGAGGAACTTACCCTTAAGATCCAAGATATTCCAAATGTTGATTCTTTGAATTCAACCATTAAAGATCTAAGGGAGTCACTTTCCAAGTTCACCCAAGGTGAACAAAATTTGACCAAATTACTAGGTTCTCAGCGTTCGGCTAGAACAACACATGGACTTGGCTTTAACAAACAAGCCACTTCTTCTAGAGCACCCACTACTTTTGTAAGGGGGAGCTCTCAATATAAATTTTGTAATTATTGTAAAAAGACCGGGCACATGATTTATGAATGTGATTGTAAAAATTCAAGGTATGGAAGCCCCAAAACCATTACCTACTCGGATGAGTATTTTAGATGGCAACCCTCTAGAAAAATATGGGTTCAAAAGTCTCTTTTAGCTAATCTTTCCGGACCCAAACTTATATGGGTACCGAAATCTATTCTCTCTTGATTTTGTAGGATAAACGCCAAAGAAGTAGGACTTCGAAAGGCTCGTGGTATCTCGACAGCGGATGCTCGAGGCACATGTGTGGCGATCCCTCCGAGTTCAACTCCCTTGAAGAATTCGATGGAGGATATGTCACCTTCGGTGACAATTCAAAAAGAAAGATCGTCAGAATAGGTACCATTGGATTTGGTAGCACCTCTTTAATTAAAGATGTTTTATTTGTTAAAGGTTTAAAACATAATCTAATTAGCATTAGTCAACTTTGTGATAATGGTTTTTCGGTGAATTTTCAAAATGACTTATGCAATGTGTTTGATTTTCAAAACAAATTGACATTTTCTGCTTCCCGTTTTCAAAATGTTTACATTATTGATTTAAATTCTTTAGCTAGCCAAAATGTTAAATGTTTAAGTGATCTTTACAATGAGTCTTGGCTTTGGCATAGAAGGTTGGGGCACTGTAGCTCTCATTCACTTCTAAAGCTTAATAAGAACAAGCTCATCCGTGACCTTCCTAAACTTAAGTTTAAGAAAGATTTGATTTGTGAGCCATGCCAACTTGGAAAGCAAAACAAGTCTTCTTTCAAATCTAAGAAGGAAGTGTCCACTTCAAAATCTCTTGAGCTCCTTTATCTTGATATTTTTGGTCCTACCCCTGTAGCAAGTCTAGGTGGAAAATCTTATACCTTTTTCCTAGTAGATGACTTTTCTCGTTTCACTTGGGTTTTCTTTTTAGCTCATAAAAATGATGCTTGTAGAACATTTTTGAAATTCTCTAGGAAAGTAGAAAATGAAAAAGGATATAAAATTATATCGCTCCGTAGTGACCATGGAGGTGAATTTGAGAACAAAGAATTCGATGAATTGTGTTCCTCTCAAGGATACAATCACACCTTCTCTGCCCCTAGGACTCCACAACAAAATGGAGTGGTTGAAAGGAGAAACCGAACTCTCCAAGAAATTGCTCGAACCCTCCTTAGTGAATTCAACCTCCCTCAATTTTTCTGGGCCGAGGCAGTTAACACTGCTTGTTATACTATCAATAGAGTCCTTGTAAGACCCCTTCTTAAGAAAACCCCCTATGAACTTTGGAAAGGAAAATTGCCTAAAGTTGGTTATTTTAAAGTGTTTGGTTGTAAATGCTTTATCCTTAACACAAAAGATAACCTTGGGAAATTTGATGTCAAATCCGATGAAGGTATTTTTCTTGGGTACTCCAACTCAAGCAAAGCCTATCGTGTCTTCAAAAAACGTTCAAAAACCATCGAAGAATCATCTCATGTCAAGTTTGATGAAAATCTTCCAAAACCCCATCCGGTCATTGAAGATGTTGAAGATAAGCTTGATAAACTTGAATTAAATGATCCCTCTTCTCCTCTCAAGGAGGATGATGATCATGAACCTTCTTCCCCTTCTTTGCCTTCCAACTTGCCTAAGGTTTGGAAACCTTCTAGAGACCATCCTTTAGAAAATGTTATAGGTGATCTTCAAGCCGGTACTCGAACTAGAAGATCAATCCTCAACGAGGTTGAACATCAAGCCTTCATTTCTCACCTAGAGCCTCAAACCATTAATGATTCCATTAATGATGAGAATTGGGTTCTTGCAATGCAAGATGAACTAAATCAATTCTCTAGAAATGATGTTTGGACTCTTGTTGAAAGACCCAATGATCATCCAATTATTGGCACTAAATGGGTTTTTAGGAACAAACTTGATGATCAAGGAAATATAACCCGGAACAAGGCCTGCCTAGTAGCTAAGGGCTATAATCAAGAAGAAGGAATTGATTATGGTGAAACCTTTGCGCCCGTTGCTAGATTGGAATCCATTAGGATCTTGTTGGCTTTCGCCGCCCACTTAAATTTCAAACTTTTTCAAATGGATGTTAAAAGCGCCTTTTTAAATGGTTTTATTTCAGAAAAAATCTTTGTTGAAAAACCTCCCGGTTTTGAAGATCCAAAATTTCCAAATCATGTTTTTAAATTAACCAAGGCTCTATATGGCTTAAAGCAAGCCCCTCGGGCTTGGTATGAGCGGTTAACAAAATTCCTTTTAGAAAATGATTTTAAAATGGGTCAAGCTGATTGTACTCTCTTTTTAAAACACACTTCAAAAGATCTTTTAATCATCCAAATCTACATCAATGACGTTATCTTTGGTTCTACCAAATAATCACTTTGTACTGATTTTTCAGATTTAATGAGAAAAGAATTTGAAATGAGCTTTATGGGGGAATTGAAATTTTTTCTCGATTTTCAAATCTTTCAAAATTCAAAAGGTATTTTTCTAAGCCAAGGCAAATACAAAAACGAGCTCTTAAGTCATTTTGGTATGGATCAAGTAAAGGAAATTAGTACCCCCATGAGTACTTCCTGTAATCTTACATTAGATGAAGTCGGGAAACCGGTTGATAACAAGCTTTATAGGAGTATGATCGGGAGTCTACTTTACCTAACTGCGACCCGTCCTGACATCATGTTCAGTGTTTGCCTTTGTGCTCGTTTTCAAGCCAATCCCAAAGAATCTCATTTTAAATCGGTCAAAAGGATTTTTAGGTATTTAAGAGGATCTAAAAACATTGGTTTATTTTATCCTTCTAATACTTCTTTCGAACTTTCTTCATATTCAGATGCTGATTTTGGCGGATGTCAATTAGATCTAAAGAGTACTAGTGGAACCTTTCATCTGCTAGGAAAGTCCCTTGTATCGTGGAGTAGCAAGAAGAAAAACTGTGTTGCTCTTTCTACTGCCGAGGCTGAGTACGTAGCCGCTGGGAATTGTTGTGCCCAAATTATTTGGATGCAGCACACTCTCTTGGATTATGGCCTTTCCTACGATCATGTCCCTATTCGGTGTGACAACACTAGTGCCATTAGTATTTCTAAGAATCCAATACAACACTCTAGAAAAAAGAATATAGACTTAAGGCATCATTTCCTTCGTGACCATTTTCAAAAAGGGGATATCACTTTGGACTTCATTTCTACTGATTTCCAATTAGCTGATATTTTTACCAAACCGCTCCCGGTTGAACGTTTTGATTTTATTAAGGGGGAGTTAGGAATGATTCGTCAATGAGCACTATTAAATATTTAACTCCTTTTTATTCTATTTTTGTCATTTTCCCTCCTATTTTGATAATCCCAAAGGGGGAGAAATTTCTCTGTTTACTAGTTTCATATTTCAATTGATTAAAGTTTTTTTTAAAAAAAGTTATTTTTTTTAAAAAATCGGTAAGTTATTCATTTGTTCCTTTAAAAAAAAAAGACCTATGGTTACAATTTCAAATTCAAAATGACTCATTCTCTTTAGATTAAGATCATTTTCAATACATGGTACATCTCTTCAATTTTTTTTTCTTGAAATGATCTCTAATATATTTTCATGTCCAAAATTGTTTATTTAAGTTTTTAATTGGCATATCCTTTTTAAGGATTTCTCTTTTGTGATTGTGATCATCAAAATAAGGGGAGATTGTTGTACCCCTCTCTCTTGGATTTTAATGATCACAATCACTCTCATCGTGTTCTAACTTGTTTTCAAGTGTTTTGATGCTAGGAAAAAGGTTGCCTAGGAGTTGGCCCAAGAAGGCTGACAGTGGACTCTCTGAGTCCACCGGCCGAACGGTGGATTACCACCGGCCAGCCGGTGGTCTCTGGCAGAAGCATTGCTTTCTGCCAGATACACCGGTCAGCCGGTGTTAGCTCACCGGCCATCCGGTATGGGCACCGGCCAACCGGTTCTTGCCTACCAGCGAGCTGGAGGACCCAGGCAGTAGGCTTGCCCATTGCCTGGTGACACCGGCCAGCCGGTGGATGACCACCGGCCAACCGGTGGAACCCAGACAGAAAGCCTGCTCTGTCTAGACCACCGGCCAGCCGGGAGCTCACCACCGGCCAGCCGGTGTGACCAGACAAAATAGTCGTTGGACCACCAGCCAGCTGGTGAGACACCACCGGCCAGCTGGTGTGCCCAGTCAAACTAGCAGTTGGGCTTTGACCAGACTTGTACTTTTGACCCCCAACGGCTCCGGAATCCCTCCAACGGCCATATTGAAGTGTTTATGGGTATTTATCCTATAAATAAGAAACCATGGATGCCGGGAACACTACCGAAACATATTTTGATGTCTTGATGCTCTAACGACAAATCTCCAAGGCCTCTTATGATCCATTGCCACCCTTGAAGCTTGAGCTCCCTCTCCATCAGCTGCTCTCACACTTTTGGCGCTCAAGGATTTCGTGTGTTTGTATTATTTTATTTTTTTATTTCTTCATTGGGTTTGGATTAAAACAAACCTCTCTTTTCCCTTCCTTCTTTCAATTGGGTTTCTTGCTACAACCATAATAAAAAAGAAAGCAGTACGAAGGTGTTCTAGCCTACCTTAAAATGGCTAGTGGGTTTCTTGCTACAACCATTAAAAAGCAAGATGACGTATAAATCTCTCAACGGTTCTTGTTGGGAGCGGAGACGTAGGCTTGGGAATTAAGTCGAACTCCGTTATCAAATTGTGTCTTGCCTTTTTTATTTCCGCTGCATTGATAATTGTTCTAAATTGTTAATTATTTTTGAAAAGGCAATTCACCCCCCCTCTTGCCATCCTCTACGACCCAACAATAAATACCTCTTTGTCTCCATGTACTCTTACAAGTTGCGACGACCATGCAATGAATGTACCAATAGCCTTTTTTACCGTATGAATATCATCATCATCAAGTGGAATAGGTAGCTCTGCATTTGGATCATGAGCTACAGTAATCGTCACTTTGAGTTGATCTTTCGGAAGTGATCTATTATGCAGTTTGTCCTTTGGGATATTGAACACTGTAGCCCTCACTACAAGGTGATAGGTGGGTGTTGACAGATATAAATCATAGTCATTATCACCCTATAGAAGATCAGTACAGGAAAAGTATCAGTGTTTGTCTGATTCACATTTCATGGGAACAATTATTAGAATATTGATTACCACGGATAAGACAACTCTTTGAGGGGAATGACTCGCCTCAAAGCTGGTGGGGGGTGGGGTGGGATCTTCACATGTTGATTGTTCCTGAGTTTTGTCTTCTCCTTTCTTCCCACCCATAAAAGTTGCTAGTAACTCTCCTTGCCATTGAAATCGTTCTTTAAGAGTTGCTAGTATTTCACTCATTTGTTTCAATTTTTCATCTCTATCATCCTTTTTTTTCTCATAATATACTTGGGGTGTCACCCCAAACCCCGCACCTCTGATATGATTATATTGTTTTGGCCGCTTCAAAGCCGTCAATAATAGGTCTGAATCCGCTATAGGAGTACCTAATTCCTGTGACTATCAGATATAGGAAAATAACTAATTATTTTTATTTAATAGAAATTTAAAACAAATATTTTTATCGTAGTGCCATACTTACAAATATTTCCCACACTTTTTTTGTGTGTTTTCATCTACTAGATTCACTTCCTTATTCACACGTGCCTCCTTCCATATCACATGATGTGGGATGGAAGTGTCTTTGGTTTTAGACTCATCAATCTACATATAAATATAGAAATATAATTATGATGTTGTTTCTTAGAACCTAACAATATTACTATAAATTTAAAATACGTACTATTTTTTTTTCTAGTGAAGCGTACCCCATCCTTGCTTTACGATAGGGGTATGTTGGTTTTGATGCACATTCCTTATTTTTAGTACTGAGTTGCTATTTCATAAATGAAATATTGATAATCAAAGTGATGAATACACGTATCCTCAAACAATGTATTATCACCCACAATGTACCTGAAACTTCTCATCCCCACAGTGGCCAATAAATGAATCCCATACTTCTTGGGATATCAGGTGAGCATAGAAAAGGGGTGGGTGCCGGTTTATTTTACCTTTGGAATATTTCAGGTGACATTTTGTTAAAATAGTGCGAAAACCTCGATGAATCCTTCCTGCAATCCTTAGTACATAATTCTTGTGCGAATCATCTACTATAAATGTACTCTAAAAGATATTGAGAAGAGTAAGACACTGTTTCATTATTTTATTTTCTAGTAAATTAAAGAAATAATATCATAATGTTACCATAATTTCTTCCCAGATCACAGCCTTCATCCTGGACATAACATAGTGCCATGAATCTATGTCAATCGGCACGCGTTTCCAAGTGACAATTACAATCTAACTACTAAACATAGCCTTACTGGGATTCACATGTTGGCCTCGTGCATTCCACCCGACATCAAATTTGATGCCTTTTCTTTCCGCCTTAAGAACTTTGGCTAACACTATCAAACTACGACACACCTATGTTTTTTACGACATCGGTCCTTCATCCCTAACCATTTCATTGATATCAACATCATATATATGTTCATCTGGAATGGTAGCAACAACATGTGCTGATGGTTGTTGGACCTCAACACTAGGAGCAGCAACAAGTTCAGAAACTTGTTGTTGCTCTGCACTATGAGCAGCCGCAGCAGAAGTAGTAGCAACAATAACAACAGCTTGAGAGACTTGTTCAGCCTTGAGGTTAGGAGCACCAGAACGTGAAGAAGTCATTATATGAAAAAGTGGTTGAATAGTTAATTTAGATTACATACATTTAGTAATGATAAGATAATAACATGAGATAACAAGATCTATATTACAAAAAAAATATAACCTGTTTATTGAACTCTCTTTGTTTTCTTCAAAGGATGAAGGGATTTGAAACCTCTATCGATTATCCAAATACCTTCATTGTGGTATCATCTAACATAAAAAACATCATCTACATTGGGACCGCTATGAAATTATTGCAACATACCATTGAAAGGATCATCCTCAACTGAATTTTCATCAGACCCTTCAGTAGTTTTGGATGATAACAGAACAATAGATCACTTTCAGTTTGCGGGATCTAGAACATAAAAAACTTGTACCGCTTGTGATGCCATTATAAATTTTTCGTATTTGTACCCTTCTTTACTAAAATCAGCTTTCACAAATCCCCATTCATCAATTTTAACACCACTTTTGTTATCAACCCATTTTCATTAAAAAATTGGCAATTAGAATGTCGTATAATCCAACTCCCATATTTGTTTGATAATTCCAAAGTATGATATATTTTCATAAATTGGATTTCTGTCCTTACTACCAGAAACATGCATCACTTCAACCACAAGTGTAACTCCACTATTTTTCATGGAACTATCTTCATCATGTTCATCTATATATAATTTATAACCATTAATTACATAACCATTGTAAGATAATACATAAAACACTTGGTCCAACGGCTAGCCATCGAAGTCATTCTGAAATTGAATTCAGATTTTCATCTAACTCCTTAAAAATATGGTCCTAAAACCATCCTAAAAACTGGTGATTATGTTTATTTGATATCCATTTTTTTAGCCCTCAATGGATTCAACTACCTAATAATTTCTTTGTGAGTTTCAATATAAGGAGAAACCTCCCAACTATTATGCAAAACATAATGGTGGGCCTGATCCTGATCTGTAATACTGATTATCACAACACCTCCTACAGAAATTCCCTCACCCTCAAAGTGTTTAGTGTGACGAGATTTCAAGAGACCAATGCTTTGTACATCAGATAGGTATTTAGTACAGAATTCAATGGTTTCCTCAACAATATATCACTCCACCATACAACCCTCTAGCCAACTTCGATTTTTGACATACCCTTTCAAAATCTTCATATACCGTTCAATGGGGTACATCCATCTATAGCGCACAGGACCACAAAGTCAAATCTCTCTCACCAAGTGAATCATTAAATGAACCATCATATCAAAGAATGCTGGTGGGAAGAATATTTCTAATTCACATAATATGATGAAAATTTCTTTTTCCATAGCTGGAAATTTTTCCGGGTCTAAAACTTTTCTACATATAGCTTTGAAAAAGAAACAAAGTTTGGTTAATATATGATAAACATTCTTGGAAAAAATGCCATGTAAATCTATAGGAATTAAATCTTGCATCAAAACATGGCAGTCATGTAATTTAAAACCTTTTAACTTAAAATAATTCATTGACACAATGTTCTTGATATTTGATGAATACCCCTCTGGAACATTTACATCATTGAAGAAGTTGCAAAACTGATATCTCTCCTCCCTAGAAAGAGTGTAAGCAGCTGGAGGAAGAAACATTCGATTTTCACCCTTCATGGGAGCCAACTCTTCTCATATTCCCATGTCAACCATGTCCAACCTTGCCTTAATTCCATCCTTTGTTTTTCTAGGGGCATTTAGAAATGTTCCGATAAAACTGTCACATACATTTTTTTCCACATGCATCGCATCAAGAAAATGTCTGATGTACAAACAATTCTAGTATAGTAATTCAAAAAAAAACTGATCTCTTTTTCCAACTGATTTTCGTAAGGTTTTTTGAAAATGGTTTACCAAAAACAGTGTTCACATATTTTACTTTCTCAAATAGCTGATCACCTGTTAGTGGAGACGGTGCTGTGCATTGTTCTGAACTTCTATTGAATGATGTCGTCCAAGATCGGTACTTATGCCGATGAGGTAGAAATCTACGATGTCTTAGAAACACATATTTCGATGAATGTTTCAACCTAATTGATTCTGTATCTTATTTTCACATAGAAAATCCTTGAGTTCCTTTAATGATATAGCTTGAAAAATTTCCATAAGCAGGGAAATCATTTATCATCCCATACAACATCTCTCTCAACGTGAAGTATTCAATTTTATAAGCATCATAAAACATAACACCTGAATCCCACAATAACTTCAAATCCTTGATGAAAGGAGCCAAATAAACATAAATATTGTTACCTAGTTGTTTTGTTCCTGATATAATCATAGATAACATGATGAATTTCCACTTCATGCATAACTAGGGTGGGAAGTTATAATTTACCAACATAACAGGCCATGTATTGTGAGTGCTAGTTTGAAAACCAAAAGGATTCACTCCATCTGTAGATAACACAAGACCAAGGTTTCTCGGCTCTTTTCCAAATTTAGAATACTCATGATAAATTTTCTTCCATTGAGGAGAGTTGGATGGATGACATAATTTCCCATCTTTATTTCTTTTATCTGCATGCCATGAAAATTGTCTTGCAGTTTATTCACTTCCATATAGATGCCTAAACCTTGGAATGTTTGGAAAGTATCATAAAACTTTCGTAGGACTGGATTCATCTTTCTTGTATCAAGAAGGACCACACTTTGGGTATTCTTTAACTGATTTTTTCTCCTTGTGAAACAATACACAGTCTTTTGGGCAGGCATGTATTCTTTCAAAAGTCATACCCATCGAGCATAGCATTCATTTAGCTTCATATGTCTAGATTGGGAGCTCATTATCTTCCGGGAGCATGTCATTCAAGAGAGAAATTAGTTCCGTAAAACTGAAATCACTCCAACCATTGCCTGCTTTCAATTTATACAATTTCAGTACAACTGACAATGCTGTATATTTAGTGCAACTGGCATACAATGATGTCTTTGCACAACTCTAACTTCTCAAACAATTTTGGGTAATCAAGGAGTTCATCTTCAATTGTCCTTGTCATTTCCTCAATATGATATTCATCATCATTGACATCTATAATCACATCCTCCATATGGTCTTCTTCATTATCCATATTTGTATTCATATCTGATGATCCATAAAATGTAGTTTTATCCCAGCCAGTAGCTACATTCACTTTTTCTCCATGTTTATTCCAAAATTTATAACTCCGATATATTTTGTGACATATCAAATGTTCTTCCAACTCCTCTAGAGTAATTAGTCTAGAATAACAACAATGTAAACACGGAAAAAGGATTTGAGAAGGATCCTTTGCGTGATCCTTTGCAAACTTGATGAACTCTTTCACTCCGTTATCATACTCCAATGTCAAAAGATTAGCATCCATCCAATATTTATTCATCTCCATCCTATTTGAATCTTAAATATTAGTATTTATGGTTCAAATACACAAAAAAATACTTCCAAATACAATAATGATACATCTACCACTCCTAGGTCTCTGCCCTACATTCAATATCATCATGCCTAATATTTTTGGTAAGCTCATGTTACTTAATTTAAATCACAGGTGGGATAATCACTTGTGTCATAAATGGTCTCCCATGTTATTATATATGAAAATTTTAACAAATATTATTGACATATCATTCCATTAAATCCTCATGAGTGTCTAATTCCAAACTCCATCTTAACTCTCAACTAAAGCTCTGATACCACACTATCATAACTCACCACCACTAGGAACCGCTCCTAAAATGGAATTGAAAATAAGTGTAATTCATGAATCCTACCTCTAATAGTACATAGGTTGGAGACTAGCATTGAGGGTATAAAATAAAGAAATGGGAGGTGTTTCCCTCATAAATCCCAAGAATAGAGATAAACCACCAATCAACTCCATATAATATAAAATAAAACCCAATCCATAATTCATGTGAATTTCATACATAAAAAAGGTATCTAAAATAAAATATCAAAAACAAATCCTAAACTAGTGGCTATGGCGGTAACTCCTAGCCTCAAGATAGTAATTTCCATCTTGGTCACCAAATCCATCTTCAAAAACTTATAAAAATAATTATATAAATAGGGGTGATCATACAAGTATACTCAGTATGATCCTTCCCAAAACCTCTCATGAAAATGTGTATGAAATATATTAATGCCTTAGTGAATAAATAACAGAACAAATACACACCAATATATGGTCATATATCACCCAACCTCACCAAGGATCACTCACCCAATATCACATTCAAGTATAGTAACATAATATTAAAAGAATATATATTAATAAATTACCCCACATCCACTTCCCCACTAATCAGGTCATTCTCACACTCTAATGGAATATTTATTATGCTTCAACCCCTTCTATATAATCTCATAACCATATATCCACACATACACATGTCAAAAACACATAAAAACCATATCCACATCACAACCACACATCACATCCTCATCACAGTATGATATCATGAACATGAAGGTCATAAACATCATACTCTCCTCCTACAATGCACAAACCCCACTATGTATCCACACTAAATACACATAATCATGTCAACAAGAATATATATACACCAAAACCTAAAATCCTTATAGTTCATATATATACACCCACTGTGAGGCATTACAACTCATACTAAGTGTGAAGGGGGAGAAGGGAAGAGGGAGTGGTTCTATATGTGTTCCCTCTATAACCTAGATATTGAAAAAAACACTCAGTACCAAAGTACCCATATGGATTTCAATCAGGTTACTTGACTCAAGTGGTGGTGTATAAGAAATAATAAGAAAATATAATAAGTATATAGTTACACATAAATCTTTCTTAAGGGATTACACCAAACTAACACTGAAAACACCCACATCAACCATTGCCTTGTTACTACCACCCTCTAATAACCAATTCCATTATAATGACACAAATAATTCCTAATAAATCAAATAAGCATCCATATCAACATTACCAACTTCTCATTTAATTTAACATTATAATTTCTTGGATTTTTATTACCATATTCATTTCAATTGTTAACCATTTTAATGTAAAACCAATCATTAAATTACTACCCACTACAATCCATTCATTAATCATTAATAACATTTATTCTATCTTTAACCATTTATTAAACATAATTATTCCAATCATTATCATTAATCATTTAATAAACCATCATTTATCATTTACAACCCATCACCCATTACTATTTTCATTTATTCCAATCATATTCCATGCCAAAAGGAAACTATAACACCACCCAATAACAACTAAATTTTCATGACATAAAATACCACTAAACACATTCTAAAATCCATAAAACCACTTATTTTCTACCTAAATAGCCATATCATTGCTATCTTAACCACACAATAATCCATCCATCACTACCGTATTAATTACCACACCACATGCTCCCAACCACATCAATCAACCATCACCCTTATAATCATAGTGATAAATACCCCATACATAGTAGCATGAAAGGGAAAACATATAATAAATTCACACTAAAAAGGGAGTATATCAGATTAATCTAGGGATATCCCTATATAAGAATAACCTAGTGATCTTTACACCATGAAAAAACTACTTCATGCAGTAACCAAAATTACACTTCAAAACCTATCCACCAAAAATAAACCTAAAAGGAGAAGTGGGCGATTTACCTAGAGTAGATCACACCCGTGATCGAGGGGTAGAAGAACCGTCGAGCGGTCAGGGAGCCTTCTACGCTACATTGGGAGGGGAAGGCGCAACCACCAGAGGAGGAGGTGCACAGGAGGAGCCACCAACCATTGAGAAATGGAGGAGTAGGGTTCATGGGGAGTAGGGTCGAGCAGAGAGGAGGATAAGTAGGGTTTGTGGGGAGGAGGATCCACAGAAGTGGTTCAAGGGGGAGGATAAGGAGTAAGGCTAGCGGCAGAGGTCCAGCAACAAGAAGATCAGGGGGGGGGGGGGTTGTCGCAGGGGTACAGTACCACAAGAGTTTGATGGTGCGATAAACAGAGGATACTGTGTGCCCGATTTTATAAAATATGGGACTAAAATTTTATCAGCACAAAAAAAGTGCTGATAAAGGAACCCTGTATCATCGCCAAAATTTTATCCCTGATAAAGGGAGGCTTTATCAGTGCTTTTTTGGCGCTGATAAAGAGTCCCTTTATCAGCACTAAAAAAGCACTGATAAATCCTCCCTGTATCAGCGCTAGAAAAGCGCTGATAAAGTATCCCTCTATCAGTGCTAAAATTTTAGCGTTGATACAGGGTTCCTTTATCAGTGCCTTTTTCTTAGTGCTGATAAAAGGTGGCACTTCCCTTGCCCATTTTTGTAGTAGTGAAATAAAATATCTTTGGACCTTTAATTGATATGAAAGTGCCTAAATTAAATCTATCATCATAGTGATCATAATAAATGTAAAGACCCGACCCCAACTACCCGAAGCCGGTGCCTTATTGGTATACATACAAGGAATAAGAATCCTAAAGGGCCAAGTAGTTTAGTATTATTGGAATCAAGATACATAAATAAGTTTATAATTACATTATAAAGGGAAAAAAAACTAATTTATTCCACTAGAAACATCCATGACTCCTAGATTATGCTTGCAAGTCATTCGTAATTTACTTTTTCATGTCCTGAGAAAATGAAACATAAGAAAGGGGTGAGATCAAATGCTTAGTAAGGGTAAGCAATACAACAGAAGATAATATAAACATTATACATGGTGAATAATTGAAAGCACATGCCTTTAAAAATAAAATTGAACATAAAATGGTAGGAATAAGAGCTGAGTAAATATTGCCATAATATAACATAATCATGGGTATTATACTAGTAAAATAACCACATGAACTTTAAATTACAAGATTCATAATGAGGGAAGTTCATATTCCTGACATTCTGAAACATTTTTTCAAGGCCTCGGCCAAGACGTTTAATGATTAAGGCCTCGGCCAAAATCCATATATCACATTGGTAAAGGCCTCAGCCAATTCCACATCTATTTGTCCCATGAGACCTACCGATGCATCGAGGGGCTATAGCGGGCCCCACCCATCACATAATAAGTCCAATTCATTCATCATATGAGTGGGGATAAACATAAACAACATATACATTCATATTGAAACTATCATATGAAATGTAACTATCTTTCCCCAATCAATAAACATAAAACACTAACCATTCTGAGTAATATGGTGAATGGTTTTAGGATAGATCATACACAATAGAGTTAGTCATAAACCATTAAATAAAATATGGTAGATGACTTCATAAATGATTAAACCAAATAATACATAAGAAACAACAAGAGTGTTGAATCAAATGAAAACACTCTTATAAAATCATTAAGCAATCTCTATTTTGAAAAGAAGAGTCCTTTTAGAAAAATCTATGTATAAACCAGAAGTGAATTAAAATAGTATTTTCATAATAAAATGAGTGATTTTATAAAGATAATGGTTTCCAAAAACATATTATAGAGTGCCCTTGAAAATAGGTAAGAATTTGAGAAATTCCCTTGAATCGGGCTTGTATTTTGGAAACAATTTTGAAAGTTCATTTTATAACGTGCAACTATCCATAAAATAAGGAACGATTATGTTTGTTAAACATATATATAATACTCACACAGAATTTATGAGGAGTACAAAACAATACATAAGAATTTTATTGAGGCATTTAGATAATGAAAGTAACCCGAATGAAAATGGAAGTTTGGGTGTAAAAACCCTTACCTTAACTCCAAATGTGTTCCGCTCTCAAACCTAAACTACTGTAATATGAAATTATACTTATTAATAACTTATTTAATAACCCATTAGACATGTATCATAATTATGTTTAGTTCATTTATGTCCTTATTGATATGTTATTGTATTGAATTCCGTCGTTTCAGAGTGTTCATTTTCTTTATTTTCATATTCGGTTCACTTGTTTTTAAGTACATGGAATGGATGTAAATCTCTAGAATTGAAATTATATATTATTTATGAACATAAATAGGTGTTATTGGTCATTTATATAACTTTTTTACATAGAATGAGGATGAATTATTATATAGAACTTTAATGATAATTGTTTCGGTTAATTTGTGGGTTTTGATTACAACAAACTCATTTTTCATTATAACTTAATAACATTTGTAAAAAGGGATTATAGAATCTTACATAGGTTATATTAAATATATAATAATATGGTTCAACCATAACAAGAATGGTTTCATGACCATAATTGAGAATGATAATAGAAATCGAAAGCCCGTCGTCCATGAATGTGGAAAATTGACACATCTTGGGTGGTGTTCTTGCTACTAGTATAAACGAATGTAAAAGGGAGAGATGATGATAAATTATTACACTATCATGAAAAAATTACAAAAAATATAAGGTACTAGAGTCATCAGAAAATTTGGATAAGGATAGGTAATAGAAAAATAAAACAAATGAACTTGAAAAGAAAGACAAAGAATTGGAAAGAGGAATTTACCTCTTGAACCAAACTTCCTTGAGAGACTCCTTAAGGGAGAGGTTTTGGTCTTTTTATGAGACCAAGGATTTATGGACGTGGGAGAGGATGTTGGAAGGGTATTTGGATAGGATTTGGAGAAGGAATAAGGCTCGAGAGGAGTGAATAGAAGAGGGAGTGAGAGAGGGTTTTTATAGTGGAGGGGAGAGGAGATTTCTTAATATAAAATTCATTAATTTATTATTTCCCCAAAAGACAAGGAATAGTGAGTATTCCTTGACCAAGAATAGTGATTTTATCATGTGAGTTCGAACCAAGTGGGCTTGCATCACTTGTGATGTCATGAATAGTGTATTTAGCTGATATTCAGTATTTTACCGTATTTCACTATTCATAAAAAATTCAAGTATTTCAGAAAAATCCCAAAAAATCACCCCAACCATTTTTCAACGTGTGGAATCCAAAAATAAAGTCCATTTTTTAAAAATAATTTTATAAATATTATTAATTTAATATTTAATTAAAATCATAATTTATTCTAAAAACAACAGTCTTAAAACATTTATTTACTTATTTCAAAGCATAGGTATATCATACTTTCACTTGAATATTATTTATATACTATCAGAGGTAAGGTTACTATTGATTAGGTTATATCACTATTCATACGAGTATGTTACTATTCATAAGGGTAGGTTACTATTCACCAAAAAAATGAGTTTTTCTTATTGGTCTCCAAATAACTTACTGATCGCAACCGTGTTTGTCAGTTTTTTGAAATTCACATCACAAAAGTGAAAAACTTATGTTTCAAGGGTCACATATCACTTAGTAGTTAATTATATTGTGATTTCATGTGATTATGACATATTTATAAGAAAGGAATTTCCATTGAAAAATATTGGGTTGTTACATTCTTCCCCCCTTCAGAAATTTCACCCTCAAAATTTCATTTTACAAACTAGGCCAAAAACAGATGGGGTACTTTTCCTTCATTACTTCCTCCAGTTCCCATTTTGCCTCTTTGTACTTATGGTTTCTCCATAGTACCTTGACCAGATGAGTAGTCTTTTTGAGTAGAACTTTGTCTCTATGATCCAAGATTTTCACTAGCTGCTCCTCATAGGAAAGATCATCCTCCAACTATACCACCTCTGAAGAGAGTGCATGTGAAGGGTCTGGTATGTAATTCCTTAAGAGGGATACATGAAAGACATCATGTACTTTTGACATGGTAGGTTGAAGTGCCAGTTGATAGGCCACAACTCTGACTCAATCAAGGATCTCAAAGGGGCTGATATACCTGGGACTTATCTTTCCTTTCTTTATAAACCTCATGAAATTCTTCCATAGAGATATGCGTAGAAATACTAGGTCTCCAACTTTGAATTCAAGGTCTCATCGATGGTTATCTGCATAACTCTTCTGTCAACTTTGGGATGCCTTGATATGCTGCTGAATGGTTTTCACCTTCTCCACAATTTCTTCAACCATTTCAGGTCCTCACATCTTATGCTCACTGAATTCATCCCAACACGCCAGTTATCTACACCTTTTCCCATAAAGGGATTCATATGGTGCCATTCAGATGCTTGAGTGGAAACTGTTGTTGTAGTAGAATTCAACCAGTGGAAGATGTTGGTCCTATCCTCCTTTGAATTCCATAGAACATGCTCTCAACATGTCTTCTAGTGTCTAATAGTCCGATCAGATTGACCATCAATTTGAGGATGATAGGCCGTACTGAAGTTCAGTTCAGTGCTTAGAGCATGTTGGAGACTTTTTTAAAACTTCAAGGTGAATCTAGGATCACGGTCGGATACAATAGATATTGGTACTCCATGAAACCTTACCACTTATTTGATGTAAATTTGTTCAAGTTGATCCAATGAGAAGTTGTCTTGAATCATGATAAAGTGATCTATCTTTGTAAGAAAATCCACAACGATCCATATAGCATTGTTTTCTCTAGATATCCTTGGAGGTCCAGTGACAAAGTCCATGGTAATGTTCTCCCACTTCCATGATGGTATGGGTAGTGGTTGCATCATCCCCTTAGACTTTTGCCTCTCAACCTTCACTTGTTGACATACCAGGAACTTTGATGTATATTCATAAATTTCCCTTTTCATATTGTCCCACCAAAAGTTTTCTCAGAGATCTCGATACATATTTGTGCTACCAGGGTGTATAGAGAAATTAGAACTATGAGAATCATCCAATAGTTCCTTCTTTAGCTCAGGAATAGCAGGAACACAAAGCCTCTTCCTGAATTTCAAAACGCCACCTTCCTAAATTTCAAAACGCCACCTTCATATGCGAATCTAGTCAACTTCCCATCATTTATAACTTTAATTTTCTTTTGAAAATCCTCATCATCATCCTGAGAACATTTTATCCTTTCCAGTAAAGAAGGTTTGGAAACCGTTTTAAAAAGTTGTGATGTGTTACCATCCTTGATAATTCCCATATCCATATTTAATAGATCCATGAACAAAGGATCCCTTTCAACTCTCATCTTGTTCAGAACTCCATTATCCTTTCTTCTCAAAGCATCTGCTACCTTATTTACCTTCCCCGTGTGGTAGTTTATTTTGAAATCATAATCTTTGAGTAGCTCAATCCATCTCCTTTTTCTCATATTGAGTTCTTTCTATGAGAATATATATCTCAAACTCTTATGATCTTTATATATCTCAAATTTTTTTTCCATAGAGGTAATGTCTCCAAATCTTCAGAGCAAATATTACTGCTGCTAACTCAAGATCATGAGTTTGATAGTTTGGTCATGAATTTTTAGCTACCTAGATGCATAGGAAATCACTTGAGCATTCTTCATAAGGACACAACCAAGTCCTTTCTTTGATGCATCACTATAGATAACAAACCCATCATTCCCCGATGGTAGGGTTGGGATCAGATAATTCACTAACACCCTCTTCAATTATTCAAAACATTATTCACATTCCTTTTTCCACACAAACTTAACCCCTTTTTGTGTGAGCTTGGTCATTGGGTTGGCTAAACAGGCAAAGTTCTGAACGAAACGCCGATAATAACCTGCTAAACTAATAAAACTACGTACCTCAGTTATGTTCATTGGAGTAGGCCATTCTTTCACAACCTTTTTCTTCGTAGGATCTATAGATATTCCATCCTTAGAGATAATGTGGCCCAGAAAGGAAACTGATTGGAGCCAAAAATCACACTTGATAAACTTCCCATATAATTTATTTCTTCTAAGTGTCTTTAGAATAGTGCGCAAGTGATTTTCATGATCTTCATAGCTTTTAATGTATACTAAAATATCATCAATAAGCACCACTACAAATTCATCAAGATAATCCTTGAAAACTTTATTCATTAGATCCATGAAGATAGATGGTGCATTAGTTAGTCCAAAAGGCATTACTGTAAACTCATAATGCCCGTACCTAGTTCGAAATGTTGTTTTTGGAATATATTCCTTCCTCATAAGAAACTCATGATATCCATATCGAAGATCAATCTTATAAAAATATTGGGCTCCATGAATTTGATCAAATAAATCATCAATTCTTGGCAGAGGATACTTATTATTTATTGTAATAGTATTGATCTCTCTATAGTCAATGCACAACCTCATAGACCCATCTTTCTTCTTTATGAAAAGAATAGGGGCTCCCCATGGAGAAACACTAGGGAAAATAAATCCCTTATCACTAAATTCCTCTAGTTTTTTATTTAGTTCTACTAACTCCATAGTGGCCATTCTATAAGGGGTCTTTGATATGGGCCTTGAACTAGGAATTAAGTCAATGGAAAACTCAATTTCCCGCTCTAGAGGATGTCCAGGTAAATCCTCTGGAAAGACATCAACGTATTCTTTCAAAATAGGTACATCCTCTATCTATACATTCTTCTCCTTACCCATATTTATTTCATTCCCTTCCTCCCCAATAATTGAATTCACCAGAGCTACTGGGGGTGGATCTAGATCAGAATCACATGGTGAGGTTTCTGCTCTAAAAATAAGGGATTCTACACCATTCTCGAAAATTGTAACTTCCTTCTTCTTGCAATAGATCTTCACATCAAAATTTGATAGAAAATCCATACCGAGAATTATATCATAGTCAACCATGGGTATGATGATAAGGTTAGAAACTAAAGCACATTTACATGTCACGAGGGGAACTAATCGACATGACTTTGTGGCAATGATACATCCACTAGGATTTTTGACTGATAACTCCCTTATTAAATAAAATTGAACATATCTAATTTTATTAGAAAATTGGGAAGATATAAATGAATGAAATGATCCAAAATCAAATAGAGTATTGGCTAAGTTTGTGTAAATGATTAAAGTACCTTCCACCACATCATTAGGAACTTCAATATCAGTAGTTGTGATTGCATAAGCTTGTCCCTGCTCCCTTGGCCTTTTCTATTGCATATTTCCTTGACACTTTGGACAATCATTAGCATAGTATCCCATATCTCAAAAATTATAGCATTGAACATTAATGGCTTCTTTCGTCCCCTTGAAATCACCAGCAAGATGAACTTTTTGACCACATTTGTAGTATATTCCTTTTCCCTTTAAGCACACACCAGGCTGTTTCCTTCCACAATTATCACAGGGTGGAAATTCAACTCTTCCCTTCTTCTATGTTTCCTTATTTCCTTTCCCAGAGTTTTTAGTAGACCTCTTCTTTTCTTGCTTTCCCTTAAAGTCATAAGACTTAGAGAATTATTTTTGGTCTTGATAACATGTGAAACTATATCCTCATATGATGAAAAATGTTGGGAGACCAGTGACCACTGGAGGAATGACTTTATGCCATCAAAGAATCGATCAATTTTTCTACTTGGATTTCGTATGTAGTCCACAACATCTCTTGTTAACCTTGTGAAGTTAGCTTCGTACTTTTCAACATTATCATCTTCCTTATGCCTCAGATTCAAGAATTGTCTCTCCATATCCGCTCTCTGTTCACGAGGAAAGTATTTCTCTATAAATATTTTCTTAAATTCCCTCCATTATATCTCTTCTATTTCTTCATCCTCCTTTGTGTTTTGGATTAATGACCACCACTGATCCACATCTCCTGATAGACGATAAACTACCATGACGACCTTCTCTCTTTCATTACAACCCAAAGTGAGAAATATTTTCTCTAGGGAACATATCCACTGTTCAGCTACAAATGGGTTTGTAGTCCCACCGAATGACAGTGGTTGTTGTCACATAAAGCGATCTAACATATCTCCTCCACGTGGTGGATCTGAATGCTCCATATGGGTAAGTTTATTATTCATAACTTGAGTAAGTTGTCCCAGTATAGTTATCAGTTTCTCAGCACCCGTCGCAGCCCCAGAGCCAACATCATTATCCTATATTGGAGGGAAATCCCTACAGGGGGCATGTGTGTTCATGCGATTTCCAATCCTTCCACTAAGTGACATTTCTATATAATGGAATGCACTAGATTAGATTATGAATCATAATGCATAATCATAACTTAACAAAATACTTAACACAAATTGAAATCCTAGGCATAGCTAATCCCATAATCACAAAAATGGTTTCTTTGAGGAAAATTTTACATTTAAATACTTCATAATGTATAGTAAAGAAAATGTTAATTATTCTAAGAATATCCCTCAGGAGTTTCGTAACTAAGAGTGCAGCAAGTCCCGTTGTCGTGCACCAGCTCCCGTTCGAGTCTAGCTCAAATCAGTATTTTTGGGTTTTAACCCTAGATACATCTGTGCCAAAGCCGCATCTACCTACTCGTATCCAGACATGGATGTATTTCTTCAAAGATTCACATAATATATTCCTTACCAAAATACCATGATTTTCATGTATGTTTATCCTCAAAACTATCTTAGGGACTCTTCCCTAATCCACATTTTCTAAATCTGGTTTCCAAGTTTTCTGCTAAACTTCCTCTGATACCAACTGTAAAGACCTGACCCCAGTTACCTAGAGCCGATGCCTTATTAGCATACATACAGAAAATAATAATCCCAAAGGACTAATTAGTTTAGTATTATTGGAAACAAGATACATAAATAAGTTTATCATTACCTCATGAAAGAAAAAACAACACTACTTTATTCCACTAGAAACATCCATGACTCTTAGATTATGCTTGCAAGTCATTCGTAATTTACTTATTCATGTCCTAAGAAAATGAAACATAAGAACAGAGTGATCTCAAATGCTCATTAAGGGTAAGAAATATAGTGAAAGATAATATAAACATTATACACGGTGAATAATTGAAAGCACATGCCTTTAAAAATAAATTTGAACATAAAATGGCAGGAATATGAGCTGAGTAAATATTTCCATAATATAAGATTATCACGGGTATTCCACCAGTCAAATAACCACATGATATTTCAATTAATAGCATCATAATTAGGGAAGTGCATATACCAGACATTCTGAAACATTTTGTCAAGGCCTCGGCCAAGACGTCTAATGATTAAGGCCTCGACCAAAATCCATATATCACATTGGGAAAGGCCTCAGCCAATTCCACGTCTATTTGTCTCATGAGACGTACCGATGCATCGAGGAGCTATAGAAGGACCCACCCATCACATAATAATTCCAATGCATTCCTCATATGAGCAGGGATAAACATAAACAACATATATATTCATATTGAAACTATCATATGAAATGTAACTATCTTTCCCCAATCATTAAACATAAAACACTAACCATTACGAGTAATATGGTGAATGGTTTTAGGATAGATCATTCACAATAGAGTTATTCATAAACCATTAAATCAAATATGACAGATGACTTCATAAATGATTAAACCCAACAATACATAAGAAACAACAAGAGTGTTTAATCAAACGAAAATACTCTTATAAAATCATTAAGCAATCTCTATTTTGAAAAGAAGAGTTCTTTTGGAAAAATATTTGTATAAACCAGAAGTGAATTAAAATAGTATTTTAATAATAAAATGAGTAATTTTATAAAGACAATGGTTTCTAAAAATAGTTTATAGAGTGCCCTTGAAAATAGGTAAGAATTTGAAAAATTCCCTTGAATCGGGTATGTATTTTGGAAACAATTTTGAAAGTTCATTTTAAAATGTGTAACTATACATAAAATAAGGAAGGGTTATATTTGGTAAACATATATATAATACTCACGCAGAATTTATGAGAAGTAAATAACAATACATAAGAATTTTAGTGAGGCATTTAGATAATGAAAGTAACCCGAATGAAAATGGAAGTTCAAGTGTAAAAACCCTTACCTTAACTCCGAACGTGTTCCTATATCGAACCTAAGCTCCTAGAATATGAAATTATACTTATTAATAACTTATTTAAGAACCTATTAGACATGTATCATAATTATGTTTAGTTCATTTATGTCCTTATTGATAAGTTATTGTATTGAATTCCGTCGTTCTGGAGTGTTCGTTTTCTTTATTTTCATATCCAGTTCACTTGTTTTTAAGTACATGGAATGGATGTAAATCTCAAAAATTGAAATTATATATTATTTATGAACATAAATAGGTTTTATTGGTCATTTATATAACTTGGTTACATGGAATGAGGATGAATTATTATATATAAATTTAATGATAATTGTTTCGGTTAATTTGTGGGTTTTGATTACAACGAACTCATTTTTCATTATAACTTAATACCATTTGTACAAAAGGATTAAAAAATCTTACATAGGTTATATTAAATACATAATAATCTGGTTCAACCATAACAATAATGGTTTCATGACCATAATTGATAAGGATAATAGAAATTGAAAGCCTATCGTCCTTGAATGTGGAAAATTGACACATCTCAGATGGTGTTCTTGCTACTAGTATAAACGTAGGTAAAAGGGAGAGATGATGATAACTTATTCCACTATCATGAAAACATTCCAGCACATATAAGGTACTTTATTCATTACAAAATTTGAATAAGTATAGGTAATAGAAAATGAAAACAAATGAACTTGAAAAGAAAGACAAAGAATTGAAAAGAGGAATTTACCTCTTGAACCAAACTTCCTTGAGAGCATCCTTAAGGGAGAGGTTTTGGTATTTTTATGAGACCAAGGATTTCTGGAAATGAGAGAGGATGTTGGGAGGGTATTTGGACAGAATTTGGAGAAGGCACAAGGCTTGAGAGGGGTGAAGAGAAGAGGGGGTGAGAGGGGGTTTTATAGTGGAGGGGAGAGGAGATTTCTTAATATAAAATTCATTAATGTATTATTTCTCCACAAGACAAGAAATAGTGAGTCTTAATTGACCAAGAATAGTAATTTTATCAGGTAAGTTAGAAACATGCGGGATCGCATCATTTGTGATGTCATGAATAATGTATTTAACTGATATACCGTATTTTACCATATTTCACTATTCATAAAAATTCAAGTATTTCAGAAAAATACCAAAAATTCACCCCAACCATTTTTTGACGTGTAGAATCCAAAAATGAAGTCTATTTTTCAAAAATAATTTATAAATATTATTAATTTAATATTTAATTAAAATCATAATTTATTCTAAAAACAACAATCTTAAAACATTTATTTACTTATTCCAAAGCATAGGTATATCGTACTTTAAATTGAATATTATTTATATACTAACATAGGTAAGGTTACTATTCATTAGGGAATATCACTATTCATAAGGGTATGTTACTATTCATAAGGGTAGGTTACTATTCACTAAAAATTAAGTTTTACTTATTGGTCTCCAAATAACTTACTGATCGCAACCGTATATGTTAGATTTTTGAAATTCACCTCACAGAAGTGACAAACTTGTGTTTTAAGGGTTATAGAGCACTTAGTAGTTAATTATGTTGTGATTTCATGTGATTATGACATATTTATAAGAAAAAAATTTCCATTGAAAAATATTGGTTCTTCACAAGAAATTTCATCATGGAAAGTTAGATATATAGTCAATTATTAAAGGATGAAGACACTGTTAGATATGTACTAAAATGGGTATATCACATTGCATGATATACCTTTAATTTTAAACTATGATAATGAATGGATATTCCTCTATCATAGCCCATGGTTGAGACTTATTTTACTGTATGAAAAACTTACAATATAGGATATCGCATACATGCTTTTAGCCACATTTCCCACTGTGGTTTACTTAAGTTATGAATGTATAACATAATTTATTTTTGGGTTCAAAAACAAATCAAAACCTTATGAAGTGTTCAAATTATCATATCTCTAATAGACATGTAGTATTGTAACAAATTTCAGCTACCAAGTGTTGGAATCCAACACTCAAATACCTTCATTAAATGAAGGGAACCTATATAAAGTGATGAGATCCCCCTATTGTGAGTGTGTGAAACATTTATCCATAAAAAAAAATTCTTCCTGGTTCTATTTTTTTCTTCATAGAGAAGGTTCTATCACTCTGTGGGATATCGCGTGGTCCTCTTATTGTGAAAAAGAATTCTAATGGCTGATTGAATCCCCGTGGAGGTGAGAGTTGATTGGCTATTACTAGGTGATTATAATCAAGTAAACTTCTTCATGTTCATCGAGCATAGAGCTTACAACATTTCAGGTAAACTTGTTATTTATGTACTTTATATTACATTTTAGTTATTTTTATAATAGATTAGACATTATTATGGGTTTATTCCACTACATTGATCATATGATAATCCGCCAAAACCCATATGTGGTATCATATCCTCATTCATCAATGAATCAACATGTTATTTTACTTTCTTTCTTCGAAGAAAATGCATATTGTAATTTGATTAGGGATTTACTAGAGGATATTGAAATTATATTTTTATTAGTCATAGGGTATGAATAGTTTATATCATAAGGAATGATACATCAAAATATGTGGTTTTTATTTATGGAATAATCTACGATATAATTTATATCATAGGCTATGATATAACATTGAGATGTTCAAAAAATAGAGCATCATTTTATATTAATGATATAGTGAATATCATCAAATATGATAGAACCATACATAAAATTATCCCATACATATGGATTTATCAATGTGTGTGTCTTTTCCATTAGCATGAAAAAATACTCTTATGTATTGGTTACTGAATACATAAAGATTTATCGATGCATAATTCTTTTCCTTTTCATGGAAAATATTCTTATGTATGGGTAAAACCATACATAAGGTTTTTACCTTATCTATAGATTTTAAACATAAGGGTTTGCAGATATCATAAAAAATTCTAGGCACCCTAAGTTAACCTTTATCATAAGCACCAATATCTATCATATCTTATGATCGATAATGAAACTATTTTAATATTTAAATATGATTTAAATCTAGAAATGATTAAATTCAATATTTTTGGCTTTAATTACTTATATTTTATATTTTTTTATAAAAGATAAGTCTTAGGGATTGTAAGTACGATATCTTCATACCTAAATAAAATATGGCATGTTCATATTTTTATTACATTTTTGGAAAATAAATAATTTTATTTATTTATTTGTGTATTACTTCTAATATCAATGTTTATAAATTTCTTATAAAATATAGATATTATGTATTCTTTAATTTATTTGATAAATTACTTATTATAAATTGACATGCCATGAATCACATTTTAAGTACGACATAAGATTTAGTTTTCATCTAATTTTAACTCAGTTTGTAATTAATGTTATTATATTGAATTTATTTATTGAATATAATTTATCCATATTAGATTTTAGAGTTATTATGAATTTCAATCTCTCTTGATCAAGGTATCCTTGGGTAGAGGGACTTTGGGTCAAACTTCCCACTCACTTGAAGGCTTATGCCTTGTTCTAGAATGGTGAGGGATGGCTATATGTGGATCCAAGATTACTCATGTGGATATTATAGATTTTATATAATTTTAAACCTCTATATGAAAATTCAAAGTACCATATTCATAAGATGAATTTGGATATGTGTGAATTTGTTTGGATTCTATTTTTGGGTGAGTAACATAGACTATAGGTTGTTTAAAGAGTTTCACACTAATATGGTATGAACATATTAATTTATGGCTAGGATAAGAATTCCAAAATTAAACTATTATAAGAATGCATGCATAAAGTTATAAAACATGAGATAATAAAGTTTTAATGTGATGATATAGTTATAAATTAAATAGTCATGTGATGTATATTAATTTAATGATACTTTCAATGAAAACCCCTAAAATACTAAGTGTGAGATTCATTCCAAAGTAAACATATATTAATACCTCAATCATCTAACCAGGTAGGTTTATAATATAGTTGTGTGCCCATGGATTATCTTGTTTAAGGCATGAAGGAGATATTCCCTAAAACCTTATATGTATATGATACATATATAAGTTATATAATGTAAATTATGATTCACAAGCATGGGTATATCATTTCAGGTAGTTTGAGCCTACGATGGACACCCAAATTATTCATCTACATAAGATATAATTTAAAGAAACAATTTTTTAATATGAAACACATAGGAGGTGAATCATTAACATGATGAATGAATATATTGGATGTAGTATTTATTCATGCATTTTAATGCATGAATAAATACAATCTTCGATAGCTTATATAAACAAATACCAAGTGATTGAAGTGGGGGTAGAGTTTTGCATGATGATTTTCCAAAATTACTTTGAACTAATAGACATATTCTTCTTTTTTTTCTTAGAACATTGAGGTTCTAGCACACAGTGGCTGAAAGGAGAATCATTATTGAATGTCAAGAAATTCAGTGCATCCCATGGATACCTTTAAAGGTGGGAGGATTTTTTCTTCCATTTTAGTGATTTATCTCAAAACCATTCGATGGTGACCGAGAGGATTTAGATTCTATTTAGTGAATAATACTCTATATTTACAATATTGCAATTTTTATTTATTTTAGTTTCATCACAATTTCATATTTAATGTGCGGGTGATCCTTATCAAGGTATTTTGATCACTTCTGCATCATCTAAAAATTGTTATTAGACTTGTTTAATCCCTAAAATTGGTACCAGAGTTGTTATAATGTTTATATTTATGAAATATTTCTTGAAATAAAGAATAAAATAAAAAATAGTGCATTTTTTTTGGAAATTTTGTTTACCTTTACGTATGATGACTTTGTACAAAGGTTATTTCATTTTACCCTTATGTAAAATAGTTCACATAAGGGATATCCCATTTTAACTTTATTAAAATTCATTTACACAAAATTAAAATATGTTTTACCCTACTTAGAGTGGTTTATGTAAGGGTCACCCCCACTCACTCTTACATAGAGTGGTCTATGTAAGTGTTATTCAGATTTACCCTTACTTAGATCAATCTGCATATGGGTCACCTAGATTTACCCTTACATAGAACAGTCTGTGTAAGGGTTATTCTAATTTTCCCTTATGAATAATGGTTTTGTGTAAAGGTAAATGAATTTACATTTATGCAGAAAGGGTTTCTTATGTAAAGGTAGTAAACAAACATCTTCTTTTTTTGTTAAGTTTTCTTATAATTTATAGATTGTTTATAAATTAAAATAAAAGGTTTTTTGGAAATATTTATTAACTAATTAAGGGTTAATTAATTATAAATTGATTATAAATAATTAATAAATTTTTATGGAACATTTAATATTAAATATTCATTAAATATAAAATGTTAATATTTAAAATACATTTTTAAAAATTAAATGGAACATCTTATGATATAGAAATGAAATGTTTATTTATAAATCATAAGGGATGATTCATAAAGAGTTATAAATTATAAAATAAGGCTAAAATATAAAACTATTTATATTTTAAATTATCAAATTTTTATAAATTAATTAATTTGAATTGATTAAATTAAAGGGCCTTATTTGGGAAATTATTTAAGCCACATTAAAAGTATTTTTATGGTTAATATGATCATGGTTTAAATAAAGTTATTTATCATATATTTATATTATTTAGAATGTTTATATAATAAAAATTGGATTATAAATTGTTTATAATTCATAAAATATCATATAATAAAAAATGTATTATAATGAATAATATGAAAGAGTTTATGTGAGAATGAATATAAAGGGTTTATATTCAAAATTATGGCATGTACATAATGTTAAAGATAAAATTATAAAATGTTTATAACTAAATTTTATTTATAAATTTTTCATAAATTATTATCTCATGTTTTAATACTTAAATTGTTCATTTATTTAAAAGTTATCTTTGATTTATTCACAATTATAATCTGTTTATATTATTAATCATTTATTATTTAGTTTAAATATAAAGCTAATTCTAGGAAATATATCCATTCATTATATGTTAGGTATGAAAATGAATTTAGTTTTTTCTCTACCATGACCTTAGTTTGTAATTAAAGTTAAGAAATTGAAATTAGTTGTTGAATATTGTTTATGCATGCTAGGTTTTAGAGTTATGATTAATTGAATTATCTCTTGAAAAATTATCCCTGGGTAGAGGGACTTGGGTTCAGACTACCTACCAACCTAGAGTCTTATGCCTTATCTATAATGGTGAATGGGGTTGGATATATGTCTCTATGAGCTTACTCATTTGTAGATTATCAATTTCATATAAATTTACGCCTTTACATGAAAGGTTCATATATCTTATGTATATGATGCATTTGGATACATCTAAATATACTTTACTTCTATTTTTAGGTGTGTAGCACAAGCTTATGGGTTAGGTAAAGGGTTACACATCAATATGATTTGAACATATTGATTTGGTGGAAAAAATAAGATTCAAAACTAAATCACTAGAATCATGCATAAAAATGTAACAACTTGAGATAAGATGATGAGATTATATACCCTTCAAATACTAAGTGTGGTATTCCTTTTAAACTGACACTTATTAAGACCTTGATTATTTAATCGGGTAGGTCATGTGATAGTTGGGTGCCCCTAGATTATCTCATTTAAGGAAAGTAAGGATGGGTGACACTAGATCATTCTTGGGTAGTTCATTCCATATATAGGTGTCCCTGAAGCATCCTTAATTAGCCTTTTCTTGGTGCTTGTTTAGGGTTATACTAGCCGAGAGGCCCTAATAGGATTAGGTTTCTAGAGAAAGAGAGTTGAATGTATCCATATGGTGGATTGGACAAAGGGTTGTCCACTTAACTATCAAAGTGTTGTATATGATATGTTTGGGATGATTCCTCACCTAAATTACTAAGCGGTGAGATAAACTCTATAATAGACTCATTTCTTAGTGAAATATTGATATTGGACTACTAATGGGCGTGCTGTTTTTTATAAAGGGGTTAGTAGGATCTAATTTAATAAAATTACTTATTGAATGGTTATAAAACATGATACTCACATGATAAAATCTTATATTGTAGATGAATACCATCATCATCATCAAACTAAACTTTGAGATTAATCCTTAAAAGTATGATCTTAATGTATTATTCTCCTAAGACTAGTAACTTAAGAAAAGTTTTTAAGATTGACTAGTAACATTAAAAGTTTTTAAAGTACAAAAAATATTCTATGTGTTAGAGAAATAACCATTCTTGAGTAATTCAGTGTTAAAGTTATTCAATATACGAATCTTGATGCTTATGGAAGCATAAAATGATTTGCTTAAGGTTAAAAATAATTCAATGAAAAATGAACAAGGGAATTTTAGTATCCACTCATTTAGTAAATATGATTTGGTACGTCAATGATTTAAGGTATTTTAGTCTCATATACTCAATATGATTGAGTATATCAAAAGATCTTCAATATGATTAAACATTTCAATGACATGGTGAGACTAAAGGTTGCCTTAAATATTTATTGGGTAATTAAAAGGGTTTCTTGAGACAGGTAGTTACCATAATTATGACATTCACCTTTAATTATTTCATAACACCCACATGATAATAAACAAACTATCAATCTTCAATCCATTAAGCATGAGAGGCATAGGAACACCCAATTAATGACACACCCAAAATTCAACCACTTCATATAATTATATTTTTTATTTTTTATTAATATTATTTGATAATAAGTCATCACATTTTATAAATAAATTATAAAATGAAATATTTAACTTCTAAAAACCAAGAAAATGAAAATTATGTATTTCATTATCTTAGAAGGTCGATGAATAAGATGTCACAATGAAAATTTTAAAGATGAAGTAAAAAATTTGAGGGTACATATATCATCTTTATTACTCTAATTCAAAAAATACTGAAAATAGATTACACACCTATAACCTAATGAATACTTTATAGATATTATTTTACTAATAAAATTATAGAATTAATAGAAACCTGAAGTAGACCGAGCAATGAGCTCAAATATCACCAAGATTATAGATAGGAACCCCAACCCCTATGGTTTATAAATACGAGTAAATAATAGTGGTTGCTGGGTGCCCATAATAGACCATAAATTATTACTTCTCCCAGTTCCCTATGATTTTTTATTCGATTTACTATGAGGGGGGTTTATCTATGGTTGGATCATTTTGTTTCCCATTCTAGATGATGCCTATTGTTGATGTATGTTTTCAATGTTGGCCGGATCTTCCCAGTGGCTCATTTTTTACATTTTATTCCTTAGAAACAACCTTGATATTTCTATCAGGGAGATAGTTCACCCTATTGGTTTAGGTTTCATTGATGGATGTAGTGTCTGCTATATTGGATGGTGATACTTTATTCTTGTGTTTATTCAAGTTTCCTTCATAGGGTTCCATATTCATGATGTTCATGATAATATTTGATCTCTATTTCTTAGGGTGGTGGTGGTGTTGTTCTATTATTTGATGTACATGTTTCATTAGTTCTAGGGAAGCCTCTCCAGGATCACATTCCTTCTCTTCCCCTTATTCTTTCCAATGTGTGTCCGGAATACTTATTCTACATCTGAAAATCCATCCCTTATTCTTATCCCCTTTATAATCATGAAAAACTAGACTATTCCATATTATTTTTTGTCACATCTCATTATTCTTATTTTTTCCCTGGAATGGTGCCCTACTATTCAAGTCATGAAATTAGAAACCTATTCCTCCTCTTTCTAGAATTGGTATTAAAGTATCCAATTTCACCACTCAAGAACTGAATCAACATCATGCCTTTTGATAATAAAAAATATTCCCCTTTTAGTGTCTAGAGGGACCCCAACTTTTTTACTTCACCATCTATATTTCAATTTAATTCTACCCTTTTGGAAAAATCTCTAGTTTACACATGCAAAAACATTTTATAAATTTGGTACCACGATCTTCTTCATTTTTAAAAGCTCAAAAAATATCCTAAAATATTATAAAATAATATCCTTCACAATATTCATCCAAATCATGAATTAAAAAATACACACTACTTCATGTTTCTGTAACCTCTATGTCTTCATATCCCATATCACATAGTGGGTTTCATGATAAAAAAATCCACCAAATCACTTATAAAATAATAAAAACAACATGGCTTGATCCTTCCTTGAAACTTGGTTTTATTATCTCCACCCAAAGATACTCTCATGATTAATCATATTTTATGGATGATAAAATATACTTGAAACTGATATTGGTTACATTGGATGAATTTCACTAAGTCATAAACCATATAAAGTACCCTTGATGTACCTTATGATAGATGAATTTCTCTAAGGCATGAACCTTACACAGTTTTCCCAACCTTATAGGTATCTCACACCAACCTTATGATAGTCATGCCCCAACCATATGAGGATATGAACCAACCTTAGGAGATAACACTCATGATCCATCTCAACCCTATGAGGTCACACCCACATGGTCAATATTAACCTTATGTGGTTAATCCTCATGGTTTATCACAACCTTATGAGGCTGCACCCCATAGTCTATCTCAACCTTATATGTTGTTGTATCAACATTACGTGCATAAAAACTTCCTAAAACTTTTTATATATTTCTCAAAACCTCTTATATCTTTCAAGATATGAACTCTACACACTCAAATGAGATTCACTGAAGATTATTTCCACTTCATTGTCAATAAATGAAACTCAAAGACCACTCCATGAAGAATTTTTCAACATAGTGTGACAGTTTGGTGTTAAAATTTAGCATTGGTTTATTTAATAACATAGATGAAATGTAACATTTTTTTTGATTTTTTTATTTTTAGATGTAGTCTCCAAATTTTTATAATTGTTAAATTCTAGAATATTAGTGTTAAAATCTTGATTCTTAGTGTTAAAATTATGAAATCATTACATTATATTAATGAATATGTTTTTTAAAATCTAGGATCCCATTATTAAAATATTTATAACCATAATATCTTGTCAAGTATCATGAAACTATATACTAAATATAGTATATGTGTCAATTATCACCTATATAAACTCTTTAGAGTTCAAGGTAACTTATTATATGATCCCTTTAATGCTGAAGAAGTCATAGTTGATGATGAGAAATAAGAATATGGAGAATCTTGTTATGATTTAGAGGAGATTTAAGAGGTATTCTAGGAGGTAAAGGAAGTTTAGGAGGAATATGAAGTTATGGAGGAAGATTAAGGTGAGGAAGAAGTGGTGAAGGTGAGTGAGGAAGCTGATAAGTAAGAGGGGGATGTGGTGGAATTGAATAAGGAAGCTTAGAAGGAGTTGGATAAAGTTGACTTTGAACCAGGCTTGGGAAAATCATCCAAGGGTATAAGTCTAAGGAGTTTACAATGAAGGAAGATAAAAAATGGACACTCAATATTCAAAAACCTCCCAAATGTTGAAGTTATCCTAAATACAGGTTTACAACTGGTGCACCTCATAGAGGCATGGCAATAATAAATAGTAGTAGGCTCTTAGCATGTTTATGTTTTATATAATGATAGTTTAATCACATGTGTTTGGAATTGTTATTGAATTTGGTTTTTATGTAGAGTTATTGTTGAAAATTTTAATTACTACTTGATCAAGGTAGAGTGTTGTTTCTTGGGATCTAGAGAGTAAATAAACAAAAGGCTTGTATCAGTTCCATTTTTAATAATTTATTTTTAGTAAAACACATCAGTAATATATGAATCACAATCTTGGAATCATATATGGTGACCATGATCTAATAACATTTATAAATAATTAAAATTTGGCCAGAATAGTGGACAAACACATATTTGATCCATTATTCATGGAATTAATTTTAGACATATATTAACATATAAAAAACTTTTGTATCATGTATCATATATTTTCATCACCTATTGTAGTGTAATATAATTATATCCTATAAAGAGGATTATAAAGTAACTAATGTTTTATTATATGTCAAACCTAATGTTGTTGGTTACAACATAGTACAATATTAATCCATTTTTTCCTTGTGTTGTTGAATGCTCACTAGTTTTTCAACTGTACAAACTTAATCCAAAATAAACTACATGATCTTGACTATTGGTAAAAAATATGATGATAGTGAAAAGTGAAAACTGATTACCTTGGTAGCACTTCAACTTAACTTACTATTCACTTGTATTTTGGTTAATAAAAATAGGTAATGTTTTATATAGTAGTAATTTGTTATATTTATTGAATTTAATACTGGTTGAATTCCTTTTTATTATGTTTCATCTATTGAGTCAAATAATTATTTTGTCCATATTTTTAAAAATAAAAAAACACTCATGTATCAATTAATTTTAACCTAAAGTTTTAGTTTAAATTTTTTTGGTGTGTGGTACCAAAAATATAGTAACTTTATTTTTGGTAGTTTTCAGTGTGAAAATATAAAAAATTCAAGTTTACTTTCTAGGATGGATTCACTGGATTTAAGAGTGTTTTAGTGGCATGGGGATAACTTCATCATAATATGCTAAGTGTCATTGATTTTATTAGAGGATGATGAAGCCACTTCTAATTCTATTATAACTGATCTTGAAGATGGTAGAATTTGACCATTAAATTTTTTCTTATAAATTAAACCATAATTTTGGGGCCATAAGATATAAAAAATAGTAACTAATACATTCAAATCTTACATTGATCTCTTGAATCCATACAACCACTTACTGCTGAGAGAAATTTCGATCCTTATAATTTCACTTTTTGAGTGTTTTTCTAAGAACTCTCTTGATAGGATTTACTATATTGTTGTTAGTATTTATTTTGTATACATTGAGTTTATGGTTGGGTTAAATGTTTTATTTTATGAGGAAGATAGATCCAAGATTCTAGTTTATAGAAGTGGGGTTTTCTACTGATTAGGTTGATCGAGGGATTCCATGAGGAAGACAGATCCAAGCTTCTGGTTTGTAGAGGCAGATCGATACCTTCTGAAAATTTTAGTCAAGGTCTTCCTATGGATTAGAATAAAAACTTTTTTATAGGTTAAAGTCCAAAAAACCTCGAATCATGTTTTTTATTCCCCTTATTCCTTGGGTTACAAGAGTGTCTAATAATATACTTTATGGAGTAGCTGGTTAGTAAACCATTACTCTTTTTTTTTTTTTTATTTCTATTGTTCATACTTCTTGTATAATTGTTTTATTTTGATTTTTCACACCATTTTTATCATAATTTTTGTTAATTAAAATTATTTAAAACTTCTGTATATATATAAAATTTACTTTTAAATACTTTGTTTTGGGGGGGGGGTTATAATAACTTCATGTTTCTGATAGTTTGAAAACATGAGGTGCAGGTGAAAATTGCAAGTTTTTTTATGAAATACAACCCCACAATTATAGATTTACCTATTTTTATAGCTAGGAAAACACTTGGTATTAAATTATGTCTCAACATTTGAGATTGAACCTGATATTACCTTTTCCCATATAGTATATTGGAATTTGTTTTTCAGTTTCTTACACCTAACAGTGTTTTAGAGAAAATAGTTTCTTTGTTCTTAGTATGGAAGGAATACATGTCATATTGATTGATAATTTGAATCCTAAAATCCCACATATTTTTGATGAAAATTATTATGAATATTAGAGATACTGTATAGAAACATTCACTATTAATACTAGATCAGAATATTTTATTATGATTACCAGAAGTTACAAGATTCCAGAGAAAGAAATTACTACCTTTTGAGAGAGTAAAAAATCAATTTTCTTTAATTTTAATGTTTTAAATACTATGTTATGATTTATTAAAATTAATATATAAAACCAAGTCTCTTCATGTATAACCACTTGTGGTGTTTGAAAAAATCTTGAAGTTACACATTTCAAAACTTTAAACATTCTTTAGACCAAGCAAGCTATGCTTTAGGATAGTTACCAAGAATTAGATTTTATATATGAAGAATGAATTGCTAAAATTCATCAAATTTTGATGATAATATTAATTTTTTTAAAATCCCTAAGATAAAAATAATTATTGGATGATCAAATTACTCATAAATTTATCGACATTTTACCTAAAAAACGGGAATATAAGAGGATAGTTATTGATGTTACAAATCATATTAAAAAATTAAGTCTTGATAATCTCATAAAAAATTTAATTATATATGAAAGTAGACTTAAAAAGGATGTTGATAAAGAATTAAATAATAATGGAGTTTCTTTTTTATTTATATATGGAGATTTTAAATACTGAATGAAATACTTCTAGAAGAAGCTCTAATAAATGTTCAGATGATAGTGATGTTGGACATACTAAATGTGAACTTGAAAATATGGTAAGGTGGATGTTTAAGAATCAAAATTTCCAAAGATATTATATGAAGGATAGAAAATATAATAAATAAAAACATGATAAAAAATATCCTTCTAAAACTATCAGTTATGAGTGTATAAGTCATGGAAGTAATAATCCTGATTATCCCGAAGTAAAGAAAAAAGATATGAATTATTATAAGAAACCACCTAAAAGGAAGGATAATAAGTATTTGAATTATTTGTATACTTGGAGTGATAGTGAAGGAGAAACTATCTCTAACAGTTTATTAGATGATAGTGATAATATCAAAAAAAAATCAAAGAATACCATGCTAATATTTTGAAGACTGAAAAATGTTTTAGGGGAAAATTAACAGTCGAAGCTCTTATGAAATTAACTCTTGATTAAAAATGTCTATTTACATATAGGGATTAATGTAATAATGAAATTTCATTTTATTCTGATGATTTAAAAAATTTTCCTTAGATATATGATAAGATTAATGTATATGTTGTTGAGTGTGAAGATATGTCTTAAAAGTTATATAAAAAATACTGAAGCCTCAAAAGTGAAATTTCTGAAAGTAAAAACTTTTTTATAATACTAATAATAAACTAATGGAGTTGAGGAAGTAGAATGTGAAATTATAATCATATTTGGATAATCTAAGGAATCAAGTGAAAAATATTTCTTTTGATAGGAAAGGTAAAGAAACAGTAAACTCATCATATGGAATAAAAAAGTAATAATGGAGTGTTTATTTTATACAGGATGATAAAAATATTTTAAAGATAATATTAAAGATAAAATGTTTAAAAAAGTTTATATCTATCTTTACTACTTCTAGAATAGATTTTGAAAAACAATTATGGGCAGTTGATGCCAATAAGAAGAAATTGTTCTCGACTTGGAAGTAAATCTGCCCAAATAATTAGATTACTTTGTACCAATTTAAGCACTTATTTTATGAATATTTCAAAGAGGGAGATATTAGAAGAAAAATTTCTCACTTTATTTATTTTAATCTATTGGAGGATCCTGAGATTTTATCTCAGGGGAACTGAATGCTTATGAGCACCAGAAGTCCAAGAAAACATGGGTTCAAAAAATTATTTTTGAAAACAATGGTGGGCCTAAAAGGTTATATCTTTATCGGACTTAATTTTTTGAAGAAATAAAGTTGCTGTGTACTAGAATTTTAATGTCTATATCTGGTACCTAGTAACATTTATTTTTATATTAATTTCTTGTTGGGGGGTTACTTTTTATTTGGATAACCTTTTTAAACACTGTAGTTATCATATTTTCTATTAATTTTAATTGATTATATAAATTATTTTAAATTTATAAAACCATATTTGAAATAATAATATCAAGCTAAGAAATTGGTATATAACTTATGGTAAGTTTATTTCTTCTTATCATTCATTTATTACCTTTTAAATGAATATTTTCTCTAAATATTCTTGATTTATTTTCTGATAGACTACTCTTTAATTCATAAAAAGTTTCAATGTTTTAAAATTATTTATAAATTATAAATTTATTATTTTTAAACTTTAATTATTTATGAAAAATATCTTTTTGAGATTTTGAATTTTTTCTTCCCGAGCATGAGTTGTTCTAGACCGTTGGATGTTTCTAAAAATCATAATGATCAGTAGTAGCTGATTATCATATAAATTCCCCTATATACCCATAATTCTTTATATATTTTATTATTATTGTGAAGTGATATATTTTCTATTTTTTTATTCTATGATCTATAGTTGGATTCTTCCATGGATTTTATGGCATAAAATAAATATCTTTGATGATTTTTTTAGAGAAAGACTAGTTAATCATGTGTGGTGTGATCATCATGAATCATTTTTATAAGAATTTTTTCATTTTCAAGGTTGGGAGGATCTTTTATTAATTGGAGATCCTAATAATCTCTTCTAGACATATTTTATCTGGGATTTTTATTCAATGTATATTTTTATTGAAGTTAATGGAGTTAAGAAAGTCAAAATTTCTATCTGTAGAGATATATTTTCACTTTCTATAAAAGATATAGCAAAAATTATCAAGTTACCTTTGGATAGTGAAAATTTATTTGTTTTTAACAAACTCATAGAGAAATTAGATTCTTTTAACAAGTATAAAGTGGAATATATTGTTTTTCATGTCTTGTATCCTGATGGAAAAATGGTTTTTAATGGATCCAAGTCTTCCTTCATCCTAGAAAATGGGATAGGTATACTATCAAAATTCAATACGTATATATCCTAGATTTTATTTTTAACATGAGGAAGTTTAATATGGTGAAATTTATCTGGGATTACATTGAGTTAAAAGGGTCCTCTTTTAATCCCTTTAAAACTCCAAGATCGAAAACTCATTCTTCTGACAGAAATGAAGTTCATCAACAAAAGTTTTTTTGTTTCATATCAAGAGAAAAGTGTTAAATGGAAAAATAAAGTTGTTAAGAAAAATAGAATGTAAATGGAGGTTGAAGTTCAGGATTCCCTCTTTCCTAGAAATGGAAAATAGCTAATGAATATTTTGATGCCTTATTTGAGAAGCAATAAGTTTAGAAGGGAAAATATATTGTTTTAAAGATAAAGGAATCTTAAGATACTATATTTCTTACCGATTTATAATTTAATAATAGGACATATTATTTGAAAGGGATAATTTTAAAAGGAAAAAGAAATGAATCATATTTTATTTCTCAAGTTGGAGAAGATTTAAATCCTCATGATATTGAAGCTATGACTTATGTACATCACAAAAACCTCTTATTCATGATATTTTTTTAATTTCAAAAAATTATTTTAAATTTTTATTTCTTATATTATTTAATCAAGAAGTCTATCGAATGATTAAACCACCATCTCTAAAAAATTGAAGAAATTTTCAAAAGATCATCACCTGAATGTTGTAAAAGAAAAGTCTCTTGAAATTTATGAGAAAGAAGTTTCAAAAGGTCAATGGTTTGAGGAATGTAAATCCTCAAAATCAATTGTAGAAGTAAATTTTTCCTCTTCAAGAAATCAAAATCATTATAAAAAATTATAAGAAGAATCCTTGAAGAAAAGTTATTCATAATTTAGCTCTATAAGTGAGGTAAATAAAAGACTTCAAGGTGTTATTATAAAGAAGTTATAGAGGATTGTAATTTTATTTCCATTTTCATAAATCATGATTCAAATAAAAATAAAATGAATGATAGTATATTATAAATTCATTCATCTCAAACTTTGAGATAAGTTCTTGATCAATAAGTTGAATTAGAATCTGTACAAGTTATTTTCAAAGAAGTTTGTGAAAACCAAATTCAAGATTTGGAAAAGGTTTTGAAGTTTGAGAAAACCTAGGATAATGATATAAAGTATTTGATGATTCAGAATGAGAAAAAGATAAATAAGCTTTATGAGTTATCCCTTTCCACTGGTCATCAAAATCAAATAGTTAAAGAAATTGAAAAAAAGTTGAGAGAAGTCAAATGGAAGATTCAAGACCAAGATAGAGAGAGACAGAGATCATTCTTAAATGAAGTTTATGATAAGAAGAATTCGAAGTTAATAGATTTGGAATAAATGATGAAAAATATTAAATAGAAGTAACAAAGTCCTGAGAAGATAATCTCAAAATATCCTAAATTAGATTCCATCCCAAAAAACACATGATTGTTTCAATTTAAACTCATAAGTTTTGGAAAATTATTTTATGGTTTATGATTTTTATATTGAATTTTTTACTTTATATTTCCTATTGATTTCATTTTTGATCACTTCTATTATTATTTAGAGATTCACTTTCAGTATGTGTTGTTGTTCATTGTATAATTTAATTTCTTTTGAATGCATTTTATTTTATTTTTGGGTACTACTTTGTTCAGTTTTCTGCTACTCTAACACTTTGAAATTATCTTATGAATATATTATTATTTACAAATATATGTTAAAATGTAAATGATTATTTTTAACAAATGTAAGATAGGTTGTTTGTTTTATATTTTGGGATCTGAACTCAAAAATCTTGAGGAGGAGAAGACCCTTAAAGAGAATGTTTCAGAAAAAGGAGGTTTTTTCATAAAGTTAAAAAAATAAATGTTTCAGGGAGAGATAAGTTTAAATTTTTCCCTCTTTTTGAGAATAAAAAATGGGGGTGGGGTTTGAAAAAAATTAGTTGTTTTACAAATGGAGATAAATTTTGAAAAACTGTTTAGTTGTTTTACTAAGGGGGAGAGAGTTTTGAAATATTCTTTATTCTTATAAGGGTGATTTTGTTTTACCATAGGAAAGTTTTTTTTAAATTTTTTCATTCATGTTTGTTCTTTCTGAAAAGGGGGATATTATTGAATCAAATAATTATTCTATCCTTATCTTTGAAAATCACAAAAAACTCATTTATTAATTCATTTTAAATTTAAGTTTATGTTTAAGTGTTTTTGGTGTGTAGTACTGAAGTGTTTTTGGTGTGTAGTTATGAAAATATGATAACTTTATTTCTAGTAGTTTTTAGTCTAAAAAATAAAAAAATCAAGTTTATTTTCCAAACTACATACACCATATTTAAGAGTTCAGAAGCAGCTCAGGGATAACATCATCAAAATATGTAAAGTGTTGTTGAGTGCATTAGAGGATGATAAAGATTCTTATGATGTTGTTATATATGATATTGATGATTTTGGAATTTTACCTTTGAATTTTTTCCTATGAATTAAACCAAAAATTTGATAATGGAAGATATGAAACAATAGTAACTGATAAATTGAAAAATTTCTATTGATCACTTTAAGTCATTAAACCACTTGTTACTGAGAGAACTTCTGTTCATTGTAATTTTTCTTTCTAAGTGATTTTCAAAGAACTCACTTGTGAGGCTTTCATTAAAAGTTTATTAGAATTTATTTTATTTTTGTTTAGTTTCCAATCAAATTGATCATGGGTTTCCATAAGGAAGATAGAGTCGAGATTCTAGTTTTTAGATGTGGGTTTTTCTATTAATCAAGTTGATCAAGGTATTCTATGAGGAAGAAAAAGTTGAGCTTTCAATTTGTAGAAGTTTAGAAATACCTTATGATAGCTTTAGTCGAGGGATTCATATGAATTGAAAGATAGTCCTTTCCAAAGGTTAAATTTGAGGGTACCTTGAATAAGGTTTACGATTCCCCTTATTCTTTGGTTTAAAAGATTATTTTATAATATCCTTTAAAGAGTAGTTAATTTTTAAACCATTACTTGGTGTTTTGTTTTTATTTCTATTGAGCCTGATTTTTTTTTGTTTTTTTATTTCTATGGTGCATATTGTTTTTATTTGTATTTCTATTAATTTCAATTGTTTAAAACTCTTATGAATGTATGCAATTTACTTTGATATACTCTGATTTTTTTTTTGGGTTATAGGGACTTCATATTTCTAGTAGTTTTAAAACTTGAGGTGTAAAATAAAATTGTAAGTTTTTTTATAAATTAAAATTCACCCCTCCTCTTGTAGGTTTACCTACCTATGTATCTGGGAAAATAACAACATCTTCCATGATAAGACCAATCTTATCCATAAAAATTTAATGTCATGTATGAATTTTATCTGATATAGTTTAATTGATAAAATAAGTTTCTAAATACTTTATTTACTAAATCCATTACTATTATCTAATGGGGAATCTTTTTATTTTTTTATTAATTATTGTGTAATTTACTTGATCAGATACTTGGAAGAATGGGATATTATGAGGGAGATGACTAATTTTACAGATGTATATATCTTAGTCTTCCTTGTATATGTGGTGGTATATCTATTATTTAGAATTTTTTCATGATTTGATTATAGAATCAGCTTCAAAGTAATAAGGCAAACTTACTATGGTGGATGGTGACCATCACAACAATACAAGGATGTCATAATTTTCCACAATGCTATCTAGTTGAAGAAATTATTTGAGGAAACTATGTATTGGAGATGAAAGTCATGGATGGTTTAGTGGGAACAATGAGATTATGCATTAGAGATGAAAATTTTGGCAGATTTGGTGGGTTATTGGTTGTATTTGTTTATTAGTAACATGGTTTTATATGAAAACATAATTAATAGATTCATTTCATCTATGTTAAAATCTGAAAGTTACAAATCTTAACATCAGTCTTCAACAATTTAACACCAGATACTAGAAATTTAACAATTTTAGGCTAGTCTATTAGATACATGGTTGTATTAGAAAACATGATTCACATTTTAAAGAAAAATATGTATTAAATTATTTTTGGATCCATTTATTTTGAATTTTCCAAAGGAAAACAATATAGTGAAATTAGTTGAATTTTTAACACTAGACTTTCAAATTGAAAAACCAAAAGAAATTAAAATCAATAGGATCTAATTATAATGATTAATTAAATTAATATAATGAAACTAATAATTAAAAATAATACCAGTATTTCACAATATTCATTTTTACAATCCCATAACTTTAAATATTTATGTATCAATTCTCAGTGTTAGAATCTGGAAAAGTAAAATTTAAATATGGATGATCTTTATTAAAATTTGGAATACTGGCATAAAAAAATAGAAATTATTTCATATGAAATTAATGACATGGTTGAAATGTCAAAAATTCAATTATCTTATTAACTAGATCAATTAATTTACAAACAACAGTGATTACTCATACATCATAATCATTATAATTAACACAAAACCACAAGAAACTAAAATTAATAGGATTTAAATTATAGAATCACACATTTTAACCACTCAAAATAAAAAATAAAATTCTCTAGTATAAAAAGTTTCAGTTTTTCTATATTTACATCAAATTATGTATTAAAATTCCTTACATTAGAAATAGATTTTATAAAGAAATTTTCATTCCCCATGTTAAAAAGACCACCAAAAACATTTTTTTCAGGGAAACAAAACATTATTCACACATGATCATCATTATAATTAACCCAAAACCACCATAATATATATTTTCTAAATAAAAAAACAACACACTTTAAAAATCAATAAGGAAGGAGATTTTGGATCATTTTCTTTCAAAATATCCATAATAGAACCCATTAAAAGTTATATGATTGTAACTGCAGTCTTACATAATTCAATAGTAAGTATTATAAATTTAACACATTCTATAAAAAAACCAAAATTTGTAGGATATCAATAATAGCATCCTGTAGAGAAGTCAAAAAAAAAACTATCACTCTCTCATAGATTCCACATCAGCTTGGATTGATATTTATTCACCTTTTTCATGTGTTCCCAACTTCTTTATAATAATAAAAATTATATATTTTATTCTCTTGTAATTGAGACTCAATATGATTCTAATATTTTCTACCTTGAGGATGAGAACTATTTGTTGGATGAAAAAAAGTTTGATTCATATAATCATTACATTTCAATTTATTCAAATGTGGCATATCATTGGTTTCAACTAGAGGAATAAATCTAAGATTAATATTTTATTGGGTGTTAAGAAGATAAAAAATTTCAACAAAATTATACAAGTTACCATGTACTTTTCTTATTACTTCACATTTATGAACACAAGGAGATCCCATTCATATTCCATGCTTGAAAAGTGCATTCACAAGTACCTAATTATACACTAATATCCACATTACCATCATGAATTGAGATCATATTATATCTATATTGTTAAGCTATCATAGTTTCATCCCTTAACATGTTCACATTCAATTTTTCATCAACAATTATATGAACTCCACTTGTCTACCTTTTCAAGTATTCCTTATTGAAAAAAAATTATTTCTCAATTTATCACAATGTTCATTAGTCAACACACAAATATTATTTCTCCTCTCCATGAAAATCCGTGTACTGAATGATTCAGATAAATTGGTTATGATATGCTGCCATAGATGGGGTGGAAATTGTGACATTTCCCACTTATCAACGTCACCTTTATTTTAAACTCATCTTACTATTTTTAGACTAAAACTTCTCAAATTCTTCACATAAATATCAAAATCACAATCCATCTTTGAATAAGTAATGGAATCCAATAATTTCAAGGCCTCTCCCTTGGATCCTCTTCTTATTCCCCTACATAATTTTTTAATTTTATAGATAAAATTTTCTTTCACATGATGGTAATAATATGAAATCCCATATCCCCCAAATATTTATTTAATATCAATTGTAATAACATTGTGTCAGTAAAATATAATAACCATTTGATTAGATCTATATTTTCTTTTATATTTTTTAAAAACCATGTCCAATAATTATATGTTTCACCCTTAACAATTGAATATACCAACAGAAATAGGTTTTTATTGTTGTACCTCTCTTACCCCTCGTGGTTTGATTTTCATGATCACAATCACTCACTTATTTATCTAATCCTCTTTCAAGTGTTTTTGGATGATAGGAATCATTTCATGTTACCAAGGAATTGGGCCAAGAAGGACAAGAAGGCAAAAAGCCAAAAATGGACTGAAATTCAGTCCACCGGCCAACCGGTGGCTTCACCACCAGCCATCCGATGGACCCTGGGTAGAAGGGACACCCACTGCCTCAGCACCGGCCAACCGGTGACCTCAGCACCGGCCAGCTGGTGGCACCCAGACAGAAGGGGTAGCTACTGCCTCCTCACCGGCCAACCGGTGACCTCAGCACCGGCCAGCCGGTGGCACCCAGACAGAAGGGGTAGCTACTGCCTCCTCACCGGCCAACCGGTGGCCTCAGCACCGGCCAACCGGTGGCACCCAGCCAGCACAGTGTTTGCTACTGCCTGAGCACCGGCCAACCGGTGGCCACCTCACCGGCCAGCCGGTGGAGCCTGAGCCTGAGCCCTCTTCCATTTTGCAAGCACCGGCCAACCGGTGGCTCTGTACCGGTCAGCCGGTGGAGCTAGTCAAACTAGCCGTTGGGCCTTTGACCAGGCTGGTCCACTTGCCTCCCAACGGCTCCGAAGACTTTTCCAACGGCTCCGAAGACCTCCAAAGGCCATATGAGGGTTCCCCCTCTATAAATAAAGGACTAGGAATCCCCAGAAACTTAACAAAGCCATACGGAAGCCAACAGACACATTTTTACATCATTTGGCTAACCTCCGACGGATTATTCCAAGGAACCCCAATCGCTCCAACTCAATTCCACATCCAAGGAGCATCACCAAAGAAGCTTGGGAGTGCACGTCTTCAACTCCAATCATCCATTGGCGCCCAAGGTTTCTCCAAATACGGTTTTTCTTGCTTTATCATTTTAAGCTTCAAATTGGGTTTGTGCCTACAAACCACCTCTTTATCTCATCTCCCTTTCTTTGGGTTCTCACACCACCTTCAAGGTGTGAAGAGGTTAGTCAATCCTTCCCTTTTAAAAGGCTTGAGTCAAAGGTGAGCTAGCCTTCACCCGTAAAAAGGCTAGTGGGTTCTTGCTCAACCATTGAAAGCAAGTGGGTTCTTGCATAACCATTAAAAGCAAGCTGTAATAGGTGAGATAGCCTTCACCTGTAAAAAGGCTAGTGGGTTTCTTGCTACAACCATTGAAAAGCAAGCGGTAGTAAATCTCTCAACGGTTGAGTTGGGAGCGGAGACGTAGGCCGGGTTTTAGGCTGAACTCCGTTATCAATTGCGTGTCTTGCCTCTTTTATTTCCGCTGCACTTTCACTTTGATTTTTAATTTGTTAATCATTTTTTAAAAGGCAATTCACCCCCCCTCTTTCCATCACTTCCTTCTTTTCTCCGTCCAACAATTGGTATCAGAGGGAAAATTTGAGTAATACCTTCACCGGTTTCAAATTCAAGATCCATTGTGATGGCATCAACCTCTTTCGCCCCCAAAGGCTATTCATTGGGTCGTGCTCCATTTTTTGATGGAACCAACTATAATTATTGGAAAACCCGCATGACCAATTTTCTTAGAAGAATTGGTTATCCCATTTATAAAATTGTCATGCAAGGTTACACTCTCTCTTCCCCCGATGAATCCAAATGGACCCAAGCCGATATTAAAAATTTCAAGCTTGATGGAAAATCCATGAATGCTCTACATTGCGGCCTTGATCGTAATGAGTTCAATCGAGTTTCCACATGCACCTCCTCACATGAAATCTGGAAACTTTTGGAGGTTACCCAAGAGGGGACCAACAAAGTGAAGGATACTCGATTGGACATGTACCGTCAGGATTTTGAGTCTTTTTCCATGCATGCATCCGAATCTATTTCTGAAATGTTTACACGCTTTACTGACGTTTGCAATGGTAGAAAGTCTCTTGGAGATAATATTTCTGCAGAAACGATGGTCAAGAAGATCCTTTGGATCTTACCAAGCTCATGGGCACCGAAGGTGACGACAATTCAAGAAGCGAAAAATTTAAAAGAAATGCCGGTCGAAGAGCTCATCGGATCCCTCATGACCTACGAAATCACCATGGAGAGGCAAGCTGAAAAGGAAGGCAAACCGATCAAAACTTCAAAGAACATCACCTTCAAAGTACAACAAGAAGAAAGCTCCTCCTCCTCATCTTCTTCCTCTTCAAGCGGCGATTCCGAAATGGAGAATCTTGCCCGCAAAATGCACAAATTCATGAAGAAGCACAAGAAGAGGAAATCCCGCAAGGCTCAACCCAACAAAAAATCTGAGCCCAAGGTAAAATGTTACGGGTGTGGAGAGAAAGACCATTACAAGCCCGATTGCCCACTCAACAAGAAAAAGGCCAAGCAAAAGGAGAAGAAGAAGGCTTTCAAAGCCACATGGAGTGATAGCTCCACATCCTCCTCCTCATCCTCCTCGTGCGACAACGGTAACAAATGCCTAATGGCATTCCATGAGGTATCATCTTCTGACTCCTCATCCTCTAGTTCTACAAATTCTTTTAATCACATGTCTTATGAGGATCTCCAACACGCGAGAGATCAATTGGAGGAAGGTTTTCACGAACTTTCTTCCAAATTTATTTCTTTAAAAAAGAATTTCAAAAAACTCTCTTCCGAAAAAGAACAACTTCTCAAAGAGAAGGAAGAGATGTCCCTCAAAATCCAAAATCTTCCCGATGTTGATTCCATGGAATCAACCATCAAAGATCTAAGGGAGACTATAGCCAAGTTCACCCAAGGGGAACAAAATTTGAACAATTTGCTAGGTTCCCAACGTGTATCTAGAACCACCCAAGGGCTTGGCTATTCCAAGCAAGCTTCCTCTTCCCATGCACCCACTATTTTTGTAAGGGGGAGCTCCCAATTTAAATTTTGCAATTATTGTAAAAAACCCGGGCACTTAATCTATGAGTGCAATTGCAAAAATGCCCGGTATGGTCGCCCCAAAAGTATTTTCTTTAATGATGAATTTTATAGGAGAAGACCCACCACTAGACAAGTATGGATTGAAAAATCCTTCTTAGCGAGTCTCTCCGGGCCAAAATTTGTCTCGGTTTTATAATCCTCTCCCCGGTGATTTGTTGTTTTTATTTAGGGGGAGTTAGGATCGTTTAAGCCCTTTTGATTTCAATTTTAAAATTTTCGATTCAAACTTTCAATTTCAACACTTGGTATCAAAATTTTCATTTCAAAATATTCATTTCAAAGTGTTATTCAATTTTCTTTTCAAAACTTTCAATTCAAACTGTTATTCAATTTTCTTTTCAAAACTTTCAATTCAAATTTCAAAAATTTCAATTGGTTTTAAATTCTCTATCTCGTTTTTCAACGTTTCCCTCAATCAAGTTTTATGCCCCGTGCTATTTTGATAATCACAAAGGGGGAGAAATTCTTGGTTGATTGGGGGAGAAATCTTTTAAATCATACTTTTCATTTCAGTATTTTACATTGTTTGTTTTGGTGATTGTGATCATCAAAATAGGGGGAGATTGTTGTACCTCTCTTACCCCTCGTGGTTTGATTTTCATGATCACAATCACTCACTTATTTATCTAATACTCTTTCAAGTGTTTTTGGATGATAGGAATCATTTCAGGTTACCAAGGAATTGGGTCAAGAAGGCCAAGAAGGCAAAAAGCCAAAAATGGACTGAAATTCAGTCCACCGGCCAACCGGTGGCTTCACCACCGGCCAGCCGATGGACCCTGGGTAGAAGGGACACCCACTGCCTCAGCACCGGCCAACCGGTGACCTCAGCACCGGCCAGCCGGTGGCACCCAGACAGAAGGGGTAGCTACTGCCTCCTCACCGGCCAACCAGTGACCTCAGCACCGGCCAGCCGGTGGCACCCAGCCAGCACAGTGTTTGCTACTGCCTGAGCACCGGCCAACCGGTGGCCACCTCACCGGCCAGCCGGTGGCACCCAGCCAGCACAGTGTTTGCTACTGCCTGAGCACCGGCCAACCGGTGGCCACCTCACCGGCCAGCCGGTGGAGCCTGAGCCCGAGCCCTCTTTCATTTTGCAAGCACCGGCCAACTGGTGGCTCTGTACCGGTCAGCCGGTGGAGCCAGTCAAACTAGCCGTTGGGCCTTTGACCAGGCTGGTCCACTTGCCTCCCAACGGCTCCGAAGCCTTTTCCAACGGCTCCGAAGACCTCCAAAGGCCATATGAGGGTTCCCCCTCTATAAATAAAGGACTAGGAAGCCCCGGAAACTTAACAAAGCCATACGGAAGCCAACAGACACATTTTTACATCATTTGGCTAACCTCCGGCGGATTCTTCCAAGGAACCCCAATCGCTCCAACTCAATTCCACATCCAAGGAGCATCACCAAAGAAGCTTGGGAGTGCACGTCTTCAACTCCAATCATCCATTGGTGCCCAAGGCTTCTCCAAATACGGTTTTTCTTGCTTTATCATTTTAAGCTTCAAATTGGGTTTGTGCCTACAAACCACCTCTTTATCTCATCTCCCTTTCTTTGGGTTCTCACACCACCTTCAAGGTGTGAAGAGGTTAGTCAAGCCTTCCCTTTTAAAAGGCTTGAGTCAAAGGTGAGCTAGCCTTCACCCGTAAAAAGGCTAGTGGGTTCTTGCTCAACCATTGAAAGCAAGTGGGTTCTTGCATAACCATTAAAAGCAAGCTGTAATAGGTGAGCTAGACTTCACCTGTAAAAAGGCTAGTGGGTTTCTTGCTACAACAATTGAAAAGCAAGCGGTAGTAAATCTCTCAACGGTTGAGTTGGGAGCGGAGACGTAGGCCGGGTTTAGGCCGAACTCCGTTATCAATTGCGTGTCTTGCCTCTTTTATTTCCGCTGCACTTTCACTTTGATTTTTAATTTGTTAATCATTTTTTAAAAGGCAATTCACCCCCCCTCTTGCCATCACTTCCTTCTTTTCTCCGTCCAACATTTATATGCATCATGTGTCGATGATTTATCAATATACCTTTATAAGGACCACTAAGGTGACACCCATCTATATACCACAAAGACCGAGAACCTAATAAGAAATCATTGATGCAACAACCATATATAATGAATAACATTTTAAATTTTACACTATCTAAAGGTAGAAACTTGGCAATTTTTTCCAGATCTATTTCCATTAATCTATTGCATATCTAGGCGATTAACACATATGATTGCTCTAGAAACCCATAAATTTCACAAAATACTTTTTCTTCGGATCTTACCACTTAACAGTATGTAAGGGATATACCATAGTATCTATAAAAATCAACATTAATTTAATTTGATGATTTTTAACATTAAACTTCACCCCATAAAAAATAATAGCTGACATTAATGATTCTCTTGGATTGTAATAAACTTTTAGTCTATCATGAGTTGAGTTCATGTGATCATTTTGAAAAAATTCACATAAAGAAATGGAGTTGAATTCCTCAACCCATAAAATGTTAACTTCTTTATAAAACTCTCAAATTTTCATTTCACAATAATCTTCTTAGGAACATTCCTTAAAAATTCATAGTTAATTTTTTTGTGCAATATTATTCTTAAATATCACCTCCCTTAATTCTTTGGATGAAGGAAAAATTTGGCCAACATTCATTAACAATTTATTCCACTTCATAGAATTTAACTCTGGTATTGAATAAGGAACACTAGTAATTTTAGATGGTAACATTTAAATATCACTATCAATGATAAAATTTTCTATGAATTATCACTAACTACCTTGACCCTATAATTCAAATACCAAATGTTAGTGAACATCATGAACATATGAAAACATATTAATATTAGAAGTTTTTACATATCATTACCTTTTATTTACATCCATTGTCAAATAAAAATATTTATTTAACCTCAAAATAATATATAAATGAGTAAAAATTTCATTTAATGTGAATAATGGCTCAGATATCCCATCATCTATAAGGTCTAAAACTAGACCATTATAAAAGTATAATGTGTGTTTTAACTCTAACAATGACACATTACACTTGATAATTGAAGATATCAATCTTGATATTTCACCAAATGAAATTCCTCCTTTTAGAACTCTACCCCATATCTACCACCTTCATAATGAATTTTTCTTTGTGAATTATTGATAAGCACTTCATCAAATTGACAATAACAGAACATCATTTTTTAAATAATTTTTCATCAACTTATATCAATAAAACTACAAAATTAATGAATATAAGACATTAAAAATAATTCTTAATTAATATCTATATATGAATAATGTTGGTTCCTGGTGTTGTGGAAGTGTTTCATTGGAGGGAAATATATTAAAATTTATTTTAATAATCATTTCCCAAAACTAAGAGTGAGGATCTTGCATGTCAAATTTATAATTAATTTATTTAATATCTAAAGAAATAAATACCTGGGCTTAGGAACTTTCTTCATTGATGATTTTTGATCATCCAAAAAGGCCCTTCCAGATTTCCTTTGTTTCACTTGTGAGGATCCAAGGTTAGAATCCATCTAGAGGTGATCCACACATGCTCTAATAGTCTCTGAACAATTCCACTCGTTCTCTGAGTACTAGTGTGGCGAATCGAATGTCTTGTGTTGTTCTTTCTTGATCGTTTATTCTTCAATTTTAAAGAAATTCTATCATGGATTTTTCATTCTTAAGAGGGATAGAGGAGGAGGAGTCAAGAAAGAATTCGTTGAGTGTAATAATTCCCTATTCCAAACTTGGAATTGTCTTCAAATTATTTACACAATAAACATAGTCATCTATTTATAGAGCTGGTATTTCAGTTAAAAAATTTAATTACATAATTTCTATTAAATATAATTATAACCATTAATGGAATCTCATTCCAGACAATAATAATAATTATATTATTTTTTGGTGTGCCAACTTGTGGAAAATGTATAAATAATATTTACCGGATTGTAAATAATTATTTTATATCGGACACGGTCTTGGTCTGTTCGAACTCCTCTTGAATTTATTGAACACCTGAATAAATATTTTATTATCTTAAATAAATATTTTATTCAAAAAATATTAAATAAATATTTATTGAATATTCAATAAAATAAATAAATAAATTTTATTGAAAATCTAGTGAATAAATATTTATTTAATTTATGCAATCAATATAACTTGAATAAAATTATTCCTTAGTATTGAGAATAATATTCATTCAATTAATTAAATTCAAATAGAATTTAATCGTGATCAACAAAAACACTTAGTGTGGGACCCTCTAGGATTATTTCTCATTGACATTAGGTAGGTTTTCCTGAAGTCTAAGATTACTATCTAGTAATGGGTCAAGGCACCTAAGGGAAAGAAATTAAAGACGCAACAATGATAACCACATATGATTTCTCCTTGTATAATATAACCCCTTTATCACAATATCTCATCAAGCAGGTTTCATAACGGTGTCATCAACCTATATGCTCGATACATCATTCTTTGACTATCTAAAATAAACTCGTCATTACATCATGTCCATGTCATTTAGGGAGACAAATATATTTCAATCAAAGGGATGAGATATCAAATTACATAAAAATGGAAGGGAAAGATCCTTCCATTACTTATCCATTAATAACATGTCATTTGTGACGCACCCAACATACCCTACTTCCTGCCAACATATGGCGTGATGGTTTTCATCAGCAAATCTAAGTGTGTGAGTCATTACATGAATTAATGAAAATATTAAATCCTCAATACCATTACACATACTCACAAATAGGAATATCCTATGACACCAAAACATGTGAAATTCCTACAGGCGAGTTTGTTATCATAATATCCCATATTGGAGATTACCAAGTGCAAACTTCATGTGAAGAAGTCTTATATGGTTACAATTACTCACATCTCACGGTCTATATACTATGTATCCCATCATAGTATGTTAGCAAACTGTATAACTATATTAAGAATATTTTTATAACACTTTAGGTTCTCATCATTATGGGTAACTACTATGACTTTATCAATGCAATAAACACTCTAGGACATTATTACATTAAAGTCATGCAGAACAATGAACAATATGTAATAATATGTTTAATTTAATATTTAATACATCAAATATTCATGAAATAAAAGTACAAATAGTTGGTTCTAGGACAAAATCTCTAAAAAACTTCCACTTGGACTAGAACCAACTACCTATGAATTTCAGTTCGCAAGATGTCATATGATAATTTTATCTCTACTGAGTCAAGGATTTAGTCAACACTACTACAAACACAGCATTTATCAGCGCTAGAAAAAGCGCTGATAAAGCCAGCGTAGATAAAGGTGGGGGGGGGGGGGTCCCCTTTATCAACACTCCGAAAAGCGCTTATATAGGACCCCTTTATCAGCCCTAAAAAAAGCGCTGATAAATGGGGTCTTTTATCAGCGCTAAAAAAAGCGCTGATAAAAGTACCCCTTTATCAGCGCTTTTTTTAGCGCTGATAAAGGGGTCCTATATCAGCGCTTCCTTTATCAGCACTTTCGTTTTAGCGCTGATAAAGGACCATTTTATCAGCGCTTTAAAAAAAACGCTGATAAAAGTTAAAAAAATTAAAAAAATTTAAAAAAATTTAAAAAAAATTTTAAAAAAAATTAAAAAATATTGCGAATCGGGGGGGCTTTTATAGCCCTTGAGCCCCCCCTTTTACAGTGCTTTTCTGCCCCTGTACATCGCCCCATGCACCCCCTCCAGCCTTTAACAGCGCTTGCTGCTATATTCCCCCATGCGCACGCGCCCCTGCCTCCACCAGGATTTGAACTCGAGACCCCCCCTGCGTGCCTAAGCCTTTACCACTACTCTATTTTGATTTGTCTTCCAATTCATGATATCTCTCTCTCTATATATATATATAGTTATATTTATTCGTATACTAATATATATTTATATTAATATATATATAGTTATATTATAATATATATATATAGTTATATTATAATATATATATATAGTTATATTATAATATATATATATAGTTATATTATAATATATATATATAGTTATATTAATATATATATAGTAATATTAATATATATATATATAGTGATATTAATATATATCTATATCTATATCTATATATATATTTAGTTATATTTATTCGTATAGTAATATATATTTATATTAATATATATATATATAGTTATATTAACATATATATAGTTATATGAATATATATATAGTTATATTAATATATATAGTGATATTAATATATATATTTATAGTAATACTAATATATATATATGTAGTTATATTAATATATATATAGTTATTAGATTAATATATATATAGTAGTTAGATTAATATATATATATAGTTAGATTAATATATATATATAGTTAGATTAATATATTGGTATATAAATATTCATATATTGGTATTTTAAATAAAATGGATCTTAGTTATTATTTAGATAAATCTAATATATTTTATATGTAAATATGTTTAATTATTTATTTAAAAAATTTAATTTTTAGGTGCGAATATATAAAAAATATGTACATATAGTTATATATTTGATTATAAATAGCAGTGAATTATAAAGAAGGATGAAATTTCAAAGACATAATATCAGTATGAATGTAATACCTTGAAATAAATTTAGTCCCCTCCAAAAAAAGCCAATAATACCCCCTTAAACGAGTTTGAAAATCCACAAAATGTTAAAAAATCTGGGCACCCTAACAAAAAACTCAGTTTTGGAGGCCTTCTGGGCCTCTTTTGGCCTCAAAAAACGCTTGACCAGGGTCCCTCCATGTCACAGCGACGTAGAGCTCGTCGCAGGCTTCGATTTGATATGTGGTAGAGCTCAAATGGACACCCGGATCAAAAGTTATGACCGTTTGAAGTTTGAGTTACGTTTTCAACATATTTTGGATCTTTTTTTAATTTATTTTTTATTTTTTTAGTCCTCAAATTGTTATTAAATGACTATTACTCCATAATTATTATCAAATTATTAATTAAAAATATATTTTTTTAATTTTTTATGAATCCATTTTCACTAAATATCTTATATATTAAGTATAATAAGTGTAAATGTACATTTATACTTGTCTAAAATATATTTAAAAATTATATATTATATTTATATAAAAATATAACTATATTTATATATTAATATATTAATATATTTTTAATTTTTTTTGAAGCCGATCCTTTATCAGCGCTACTAAACAAGCGCTGATAAAGGGGGGCCCTTTATCAGCGCTAACAAAAGCGCTAATAAAGGGGGGGCGCTACGAAAAACTATTTTTGTGGTAGTGAAAGGGGTCCACCACATTATCTTCCATGAAAATACTGCTTACTGCAACCTCACCTCTCTGAGAAAAATCCCTCAAGAGATAATACTTCTAAAGTAAGTTCTTCATCTGTCGATGTGACCTTGGCTCTTTTATAAGAGCCACCAGTGCAATATTATCAAAATAGAGTGTGATGGGATATTTATTGCTAGGTACCACATCAATATCTTGGATGAAATTTCACATCCAAACTGCTTCTTTATATGCCTCAAAAGCCATAATATTCTAAGACTCGACTATATAATCTACGACCATAACCTTCTTTGAGCTCTTCCAGCTCACAAAACCTCTATTCCATGTGAATATGTATCCTGTTTTTGACTTCATGTCATCTTGATTAGTTAAGAAACTAGAATTTTCATATCCTATGATGACTAGTTACTCATCTCCTCGATAAACCAGGAACAAATCCTTTGTGTATCTCATATACTTAAGGATAGTCTTGAATTCCATCTAATGGCGGTCACCTAGATCAGCTTGATATCTTCCTACCACACTTAATGCATATACGACATATAGCCTAGTAAATATCATAACTTACATAACTGATCCAATCACTGATGCGTATGGAATCCTTTCCATTTTATTTCTTTCATCATGGGTATAAGGACACATTTTCTTAGAATGATGAATTCCATGTGACACTGGAAACAATCCCCTATTGGATTGTTCCATATTGAATATCTTCAGTATTTTATCAATGTATGTACTTTGACTTAGGCTAAGAAACCTCTTGGATCTATCACGATGGATCGTAACCCTAAGGATATATGCTTCCTTGCCCAAGTCTTTCATGGAAAAAAAATTTATTCAACCACTCCTTAATAGGATGTAAGACTAGTATTTTATTTCCAATAAGTAATATTATATCAACATATACTATTAAGAAAGTGTCTGCACTCCCACCAAACCGTTTTTAGACACAAGGGTCACATCCATTCTTTATAAAACCAAATTCCATTATGGCTTCATCAAAATGAATGTTCCATGACCTGGATGGTTTCTTTAATCCATAAATGGTTTTTTGTATATTACATGTCTTATTGAAATCTTTTTGAGTCACAAACCCTTCAGGTTGTGTCATATAGACATATTCATAAAGGTTCCTGTTAAGTAAGGATGTTTTGAAATCCATTTTACAAATCTCATAGTCATGGTAAGCCATAATGGAAAGTATAATTATGATATATTTCAGCATTGCAACTGGTGAAAAGGTTTCATCATAGTCAATGCCTTGATGTTGTTTAAACCCTTTTGCAATCAGTCATGCCTTATAGGTACTGACTTGTCCTTCCTTGTCTAGTTTCTTCTTGAATACCCAATTATAACCAATGGGTTTTACATCCATTGGAGGATCTACCAAAATATAGACTTGATTTTGGTACATGGAATCCATTTCAGAATTCATGGCTTCTTTCCACTTGGAAACATCTATTCCACTTACTACTTCCTTGTAGGTTGTAGGATCATTATTATAAAATAATAATGAGTCACCATCCTCGTTAACTATAAAACCATACCATTTTGGTTCTCTAATACCTCTTGTACTCCTACACAGTACTTGTTTCTCTGGAACAATTTCTTCTTCCATGGGGCTTTATGGAATCTGATTCTGTACCAAATCTTGTGTGCCTTGATCCTCAACTTCATCAAAGTTTTTCTTGCTCCAACTATGTCTTTTGAATATGTTCTCCCTATTAAGTAATATGTCATGTCTTTCCACTATAACCTATTTTTATGAGGGTTTTATAGGTAATTTCCCCTTGTTTTCATGAGGTATCCTATAAAGGTATACTATGTGCCTCAGGGTGCAAGTTTGTTACCTAAATAGGCCTTAACAAACTCTTCTCTTCCCCACCCATGTAAATTCAATAACATGGTTTTTCTTCTACTCCAAAATTTTTATGGAATAACATTTATTAATTTAGTTAGTACTTGGTTTAGTATGTGTGATTCCATTTGTAACACATATCCCCAAAGGACAATAGAAGACTCGAATGACTCATCGTTGATCTCACCATGTCTAACAAGGTGCAGTTCCTCCTTTCACGTACACTATTTCACTAAGGCGTGTAAGGAGGAGTGATTTGGGATAAGATCCCAAACTCCCATAAGTAATCAATGAAGTCTTGATTAAGATATTCTCCACCAGAGTCTAAACAAAGTTTCTTAATCTTCCTACCAAGCTGGTTCTCAAATTCATTATTGTATTACTTGAATTTATCAAAAGAATCTGACTTATACTTCATTAAGTAAATTTATCCATATATACTAAAATCATCAGAAATTTTTTTGAATTATGATTACCCACCCCTTTATTCAATAAGAAATTATCCCCACACATTGATATGAACTAATTTAATAATCTCTTTAGTCCTTTCACCTTTCCCACTAAATGGAGATTTGGTCATTTTGCCTTATAAACATGCATGATATATACCAAGTGGTTTTAGTTTGAAAGAATATAAATATCCATATTGATGTAATTTTTTCAAGAGTTTTTCATTTACATGACCTAGTAGGTGATTACAAAGTTGGGTGTGGTATGAGTCATGTGAAATAACTTCATTATTAATTTCCATTACTTGGTTCATGTAATCCAACACTTAAAGACTGTTATGTAAATGTGCCTTAACATAAAAAAATATATCTTTATAACACAAGAAACATTTATTTCAAAATTTAAAAATTAATTTTAATGCCCCAACCCTAGTTACAGAGATTGGGTGAATTATTACATAACATTGGCATGATCACAAGGGATTAAATCCTGAAAGACCGATCAGTTTAGTAGCCTTGGAAGTAATAGATACAAACATAAGTTTTACATTAAATTGTGAAATGAAAAAAAAATTGTTTCTCTTTTTAACTCATTCATATCCCTTAGACTATCCCTGTAGGTTAGTCATAATATAATTCTTCACATCCTGGAAAAAATAAAACATAGAATGGGGTGAGCTTAAGTGCTCAGTAAGGATAACAATATAGTGGAAATTTTCATAAATAAGCATAAACATTTAAGGAAATGTATAAGACTAAAACACAAGCCTTTTAAAATTAAACTTCAGAATAATATGGAAAAGATAAATCAAATAATTAAATTTACTTATTCACATGGATATTCTACTAGTCGAATAATCACATGTGATATCAATAGCCAATTTCATAATGATAGAATGCATAATGCCGAACATCATAACCACATAGTCAAGGCTTTGTGCCAAGACTACAAATAAGATTTTGTCAAGGCCTTATTCCAAGACACTATTTTGTCTCATGAGACCTACCGATGCATTTAGGAGAAATAGTAGGCTCCACCCGTCATTTACTAAGTCCAATGCATTCCTCATACGAAAAGGTTAAATCATAATATAAACATTCATATTAAAAATAGCATATGAAATGTCAATACTTTAACCATAAACCATGAATGGTATAAAAAATAACACATCCACAATAAAAAATATCACAAAACCTTCAATACAATATGAAAGATTATATTATAATAAATTTACTTCAAACAAGTGTAAAATCCATCAAAGGATGTTAACATAGATGAAATCAAAACTATTTGAGAGAAATATGTCTTTCTATTTTGAAATAATTTAAAAGTTACATAATTATAAAAGAAAAAATTTATTTTGAAAATATTCTTATAAGCTTTTAAGGTAAGCTTTTAAGGTGTTATAATGGCGGAAAATGGCCACACCCGCCGTATAAGTTAAAAAAACATTATTTCCTTAATTTTGTCAAAAAGGTCATAAAGTACCTTGTTTGAAAAATGACAGAAAGATTCCTTTCAAAAAATTTTACAAAAATTAAAACAAGGGAATAAATTAATTTAACCGATATTCTAGAAAATAGTAAAAAAAATTTGAAATACATTTTTAAGAAACACATATGTGGATGATAAAGAAGTCCCAGTAGATACTTACATACAAACAACCTCAGATACTAAAGAGATTGTAAAATTAACCCTTACCTTGTAATTTTTCTTGATCAAGGGTACATTAACCTCATTTATAATAGTTAAATTATTTTTATTAAATTATATATAAACCACATACATAAATATGATATCATATATGATATTCTAATATTTTTTTAATAATATTTATGTAGTATCATTGTTTCGGGTGTTAACTGATTCATTTTCCTTTATATGTTTTGTTACGTAAGTAATTTTTGTTATGGGTAGGATTTATTTTATTCATATCAAGTTATTAAACATTATTTTAAATCATAAAATTAAAATTATTCTTGAATGGTTATGATAGAGAATGAATCTCATCGCGTTCGTGGAGACGGTAATCCGTACGTACGCACGAGTGAAAATACCATTCTATTGATGGTGAAATCATATGTAATTAGATTTATATCATATATACAGATTCATTAACATGTTATATTTATTATTTACATCAGTTATACTCATTATTATACCCATCCAAATAATTAAGTGTTTGAATAACTAACTACACCACGACGTGGAGACGGTAAGCCGTACGTACGCCCGTATGGTGACTTGTCATTCATAGGATGGATAGAATAATGAATATAGTTGTAAAATATTTATAATAATATCACGGTATATATAAGGTAATGGATTTATTATTTTGGTATGGAAACAGCAAAGAAAGAGGAAGTGGAATAAGAAAAGAACTTTAAAAGAGGTGATGAAATTATTACCTCTTCTTCGGGTGCTTCCTTTTGATTTGATCAAAAGGGATCCTTAGGTTGACTTTATGATCAAAGTAATTCCTCTAGGTTGAAGTGAGGTTAGTTGGGTGGATATTTTAGTACGGGTTGGACGATCAAAATGGCTTTAGAGGTGTGAAATTAAGGGAAGGGTAAGTACCCTTTTATAAGAGAGGAGAGGATCACTTTAGGAAAAGCTTGAAATATTATTTTATTATACAATCATATTTGGTTTATAATGGCTCCAAAATGATTTATTTCTAGGATAATGTTGGGATGGTTCTATAACCTCTCAACCAATAGGTTTTAGACAGGTTTAGGTCACCATATTAACCTTATCTTTTAGATTTAACTCTTAGTTAAGTAGTTTAACTTTTACCTTGTATTCTTGTATTATTATAATAAATATTTAATAAAATTACTATAAAAATATAAAATAACCACAAGTGGTTCATTATTGATATATATAACCTTATATAAGTCCTTTGACCAAACCTTATCTTTTTGGGAATATTATATCAATTAATAATATAATATTTTTTTAAAAACTCATTTATGTCAATTTTGACACTATTTAGTATTTGGTTTTTGTGAAAGTCATAACAACTTTATCATTACGAGAAAAAATTATTTAATCAACCCTAAAATGTCATATTAACCTATAAAATTCGTGGAATACATAAAAAGTCTCAATTTAAATTTATTTGGATATTTATAATATCAATTATTTTAATATTTTATTAATAAGGTAATTACTGCATCATCATTATGTCATAAATAAATTTAATTATTTAATGTCTGAAAAATATAAAAAAAACCATTATGTAGGAATTTTTTTTATATTTCTAATTAATATTTATATTTGAATTTATCTTATGTATAACCCTACATTAAAAATGGTTTAGTTATTAAACTTTGAATTTAACACTTTTAAGTCTTCTTTAAATAAAATAATAATAAATGTCCTAATCAAATCCAAGTGGAAAAAAAGGTTCATATTTTATTCCTAAGGTTTATTTTGGTCTAAAAAAACTTATTTAATAGAATCAAGACATGTGTTAGGGTAATTATAATATCATTTTTACCTTTAATTACCCTATTTACTTTTAACTGTGGTATATAAAATTCAAAAGTTACTATTCAACAAAAATTATTTTCATCCCATTGAACCAAATTTTACTTTCTGATGTCAACTGTGTCTCTCGGATTTTTTAAATTTAATTTACAGAAGCGGTAAAATTACGTTTTATGTAAATTTTCAAATGTGCCTAGAATGTGGGTAAAAGACGTTAAAAGTTCAATAAAATTTTATATATCTAATCTTATTATAAAATGAATCCAATGAATTAAATTGAACAAATATAAGTATTATGTATCTATTTTGACCTAAAATAAATTTAAATAAAATAACTAATTATTTAAATAAAAATTTGGTTTTAAACAATAACATAGTGTTTTTCACAATTCATCAAAAAATGAAAGTTTTCAGAAAAATACCAAAAATTCACCCTAAGATAATTTTGATATTATGAATCCAAAAACGAAGTATATTTTGAAAAATAAAATTTATAAAATTTCAGAAAGTGGGTATTACTATTCATAACAGCTAGTTTGATTGGTCATGGTGTGTTAGAACTCGAAGTTGCGTACACCGCAAGCTATTGTTTTATTCAAAGAGAAGCATATCGTGGAAGCTTGGGGTGTTACATGAATCCATCCATATATAGTATAGATACAAAAATAATGTTTTTGGTAACTGAAGGCACATAATAAAAACCCTTTAAAACCAAGATCACTTTGTTCAGCAATGTGAGGTGGTAGTCCCCGATAGCTACGACAACAAGTTTATCTCTGTTGGCTACTCATAGATCTAACTCCCCTTGGTCAATTTTTTTGAATCTACTTAGTTCCTGTATTTTAATATATATGTGATCACCACAAGCTGTATCTAATACCCAATTTTTATAAATAGATAAATTTCACTCGATAACAAATGCACCTGAAGCTTCCCCTTGCTTCTTTAGGTGGGTGTAATTTTTCTTCCAGTGGCCCTTCTTTACACATGTGAAATAAAAAAAACCTGTTCCCTTGCTCACGCTTTAATATTCTTCTTCTTGGAAGGGTGTGAAGAATATTTGGACTTAAATCTCTTTTCTTTCCCTTTCCATTTTTCCACTATAAGGACAAAAGTATTTTTATGCTTCATATATTTATCTATATAGTGAAGGAGGATAAGAACATCTAACAAAGACTTATCAATGTTTTTCATATTAAAATTTACAAAAAAAATGGATAATCATTGAGAGAGTGATTCCAGAATGAGATCAGTACCCAGTTCTTTCAAGGAGTTTAAACCCTAGAACATCTAGGTGCCCAATGTATCCAATGATCTTGACTACATGGGGACTATCCGGAGAAACCTCTCTATGATTACTCTAAAAGAGTGTCTTGAAAATCTCAAACCATTTCTGTCTAGATCTCTCCTGGTAAATACCATGAAGGTGCACAAGAATACTAAACACATCCATATTTTCGTGAGAATTCACAAGTTCACTAGACATAGATGAAAACATAAAATATTTAATTCCAACAGCATCATTCATATGTTTTTCATATACTAGTAACTCTTCATCACTCGCCTCTTGAGCAGGAAGATCAGGCATTGGGGATTCTAGCATGTAAGATTTCCATTCCCGGTATAAAATAACTCGAAGGCATGTAAATAACTCCTAGAAGTTACTACCAATGAAGAGATTGTATTTATCAAATATTGATCATAGGGATAGTGTGGATGATGATCTTTTAATTTTATTCTACAATTAAAAGATCATATTATTAGTACTTTTATTGATTACAATTTTTTTGATAAATAATAAATTAATTTATTTTATTAATTCTACCACTATTTTATCAAGTCCCAACAGTCCTCACCATTGAACTTGGTATGTCTAGTTGCTAGGACATTCTAGTTCCAAGGATCAATATTCCCCTTTGAATAAACCTAACAAGGGTTATCTAGGCTATTTTTAAGGTATTTAGGTAGCCAAGTCTTTTCCAACTGCGGGCTTATAGCTCCTTGATCTGTTGAGTGGACTCTCCAATCCAGAAATCCTGACTTATATTTTCTCAACACTTGCCTCAAAATTACACCAATTCTATCAAGGGATACTCCTATTGATTTAAAATGGTTAATTCAACACAAAACCTATATAATAACTCCCCTTATAAAAGTAAGTGTCCCAAAAGGGGTTGGTCAAACATATAGTTCTATTCAGTTTTGTTCATAAACAAGTAACTAAAGGCTTAGTCTAACTTAATATTATATTGAGGGATTTTATTTTATTATGCATAAATTTTTTATCTTGTTTATCCTTTACATGTATTGTTAGTATTTAAGTAGATGTTTAATTAATTAATTAACCATGTTTGGAGAAAACATTTACACATAATCAATTTTATTTAAATTCTATATTTTCATATTAATTCATTTATGTGATTGTGGTTTTTCATTAATAAATATAATTTTAATGCATTAGATATAAAATAAATAAATAAATAAACAAATATATCATGAGATTATCTAATTTTTTATTTAATGAGAGGATATTAAATCAACCTATGACCCAGGGGAAATAACCCCTTATGCTGGACTTGGCATGATCTACAACATTCCACATGTCCACCTATGTATCACTGAGTTGGTGCCATTATGGGTCCATCTTGAACTGTCTCCACACACCTTGGATGCTTCATTAATTACAAATATTTATTAATCACACATAGGTGAAGTGAACCAAAGGATTGGTTAAAGGGAATTACATAAATATTTTTGGGCACACATGTCCCACATAATAATGGAGGGAGGGATGAATCACATGCCATATTTTAATTTAATATTAAATAATTGAAAAACCCTGAAATAAATTTAATTAAATAAATATCATGACATACATAGGTTTTGGTCCAGATCATGATCAGTCGTACATGAAACGAATACGCAAAAAGTAACTGGCTAGCATATTCATTTCTTTATTCATTCTTTATTATTAAGATGAATTCACTTGTATTAATTAATTAATTACCCTTAATCTTAATGATCATACAAAATTAATTAGATATACCCATCAATTTAGAATTCATGGAAAATAAATGGAAAAACCATTAATGAAATATTTATTACTATTAATTAATTGAGCATTTAAAATTATTTAAAACCATTATTAAATTTTCAAATACAAAATGGTGTTCTAATAAATAAAATAAGGTTTTAATGCTATAATTTTTCAAATTTAATGTAATTTTAATTTTTTCTATTAACAGGAGACTACATAGAATGTACATCCAACTAGACACCATGTAAGTCAGTTTTCGTATATCCAAGTCACACGCTTGGGGCTTCGGTGTGTGAACTCATCTAGACTACATGGTGTGTACATGCCAACTACACACCTTGTACCCTCTTTCTGTGTGCCAGGTTGGCCCAATAAACATACAATGTGCAATAAAAGTACCACTTGTATTTAATTTCTTAGTGCATCTAGATACAATTCTCATGGGTATATGGTGTGTGATCCAGCCACACTCCATGTAACCTAACATTACTAACCAAAGATTTGGAATTTCCTAATGGCATCTTCGGTCATTATTCATATATTCTTAAATCTCTAAGAAATTTAAACACTAAAATAACATGATTAATATTTCAATAACATGTTGATTACAATCAAATTAAATAACTAATAACATGAAATAAAAATCTAACCATGATTGCACATAGATCAACAATCAAATAAATAATTATAATTTTAAATGTGACTGCTCTGATACCACTTATTGGTTCTGGGTGTAGCGGAAGCATTGCGTTGGAGGGTGACATATTATAATTTCTTTTAATAATATTTACTTGAAACCAAGAGAGATGATCTTGCATGTCAAATTTATAATTTATTTATTTAATATATAAAGAAATAAATACCTGGGCTTAGGAACTTTCTTCATTGATGATTTTTGATAGTCCGAAATGGCCCTTCCAGATTTCCTTTATTGCACTTGTGAGGATACAAGGGTAGAATCCCTACAGCAGTGATCCACATGTGCTCCAATGGTCCCCTATTACTATCACTCATTCTCCGGGTTCTATCACGGTGAATCGAATGTCTTAGATTCTTCATTATTTATTGCTTGTTCTTAGGTATTGAAGAAATCCTCTCTCGAGTTTCTCATTCTTGAGAGGGAGAGAGTAGATGTTAAGAGAGAATTCATTATGCGCAATAATTCTCTATTCCAAACTTGGAATTGGTTTTGAATTCTTTACACGTTAGACATAGCCATCTATTTATAGAGGTAAGATTTCGGTTACCAAATTTAATTTCATAAAAACCATTAAATATAATTATAACCATTAATGAAATATCATGCCACATAATAATAATAATAATAATAATAATATTTTGTGGTGTGCCAACTTGCACAAAATGGATAAATAATATTTACCAAATTTTAAATAATTATTTTATCATCGGACATGGTCTTGGTCTATTCGAACTCCTCTTTCATTTATTGAACAATGGAATAAATATTTTATTATATTAAATAAATATTTTAATCACAAATTAGTAAATAAATATTTGTTAAATAATCAATAAAATAAATAAATAAATTTTATTCAAAATCCGATGAATAAATATTTATTTAATTTATGTGATCAATATAATTTGAATAAAATTATTCCTCAGTCTTGAGAATAAAATGTATTATATTAATTATATTCAAATATAATTTAATTGAGGCCAATAGAAATAATTAGTGTGTGAACCTCTAGGATTCTTTCTCATTGGCATTAGGTGGGCTTGCCTAAAGTACAAGATTACTATATAGAAATGGGTCAAGGCACCCAAGAAAAAGAACTTAAAGTCATAACAATAACAATCAAATACAAACGCTCACTATGTAATATAATCCATTTATCACAATATCTCATCAAGTAGGTTGTATGATGGTGTCATCAACCCATATTGTCGATACATCATTATTTAACTATTTGAAATAAACTCATCATTACACCATGTTCACGAAATTTAGGGAGACAATTCTATTTCAATAAAAGAGTTGAGATAGCAACTTACATAAATATGGAAGTGATAGATCCTTCTTAGACTTATCCATTAATAACATGTCATTCTTGATGCACCCAATGTACCCTACTTCATACCAATAAATAGCATGACATTTTTGTCAACAAATCTAAGTGCATGATTCGTGACATGAATTAACTATAATCTTAATGTCTAAGGACCATTACACACACTTGAAGATAGGAATATCTAATGACACAAAAACATAAGGAATTCCTATTGGTGGGTATGTAATCATAATATCCCATCTTAGATATTACCATGTGCGAACTTCATGAGAAGAAGTCTCATATGATTATGAGTACTCACGCCAGATGGTCTATATACTATGTGTCTTATCATAGTATGTCATATAACCACATAACTATATTAAGAATATTGTCACAACACTTTAAGGTTATCATCATAGCGGGGAACTAATATGACTTTATCAATGTGATAAATACTCTAGGACATTGTTAAATTAATGTTATACAGAAAAATGAACAATATGTAATAAGATGTTTAATTTATCATTTAGTACATCAATTATTCATGTAATAAAAGTAAAAACAATTGTTTCTTGGATATCAAATATAAAAAATAGTAAATATTTATATAAAAAATATTTAACATTATAAATGAAATTATAGAAGTGTACATTCATAAAAAAATTAGATATTACAAACCACGATAATAAATAAGAGAGAATGTAAAAAAGATGAGTGATTTACTGAGTGTTGATGAAGAATAATTTTAGAGGAGTGAAATATGAGTGAGGTAAAATGATAGAAAACCCAATTGACTAGATCTATATGTGTAGGATTCATGTATACAAACAAAGCAGGCTTTGGAAGAATGGTGAGACAATATGATTTCCATGTAAGATGAGATGGTGGAAGGAGGAGGGAGATGTTGGAAGAGACTGAATGCATGTGTAATGGAGGAGAAAATGGTATGAAGTCATCCATGAGAGAGAAAGGCAATAAGAGGATAAGGTTCCATCAATAATTTTTTTTCTTTGTTTTTTTAGAGGCGATTCTAAAGCCTAAAATTTTAAGGGAGGGTATGAGAGTGTTTACCCTCAGGTGAAAATATTGAGGTTCATCCATTCAAAGTTTTATGATTTTTAACCTAAACTAGAATTAAGGATCAAATATCCAAATTTCGTTCTCCCATTAATAAAAAGTAACTTTTTTACACATGCTCGTTGGGTTTATACAAAAAAATCTCTTTACAAATAGAATGATCAATATATCGACTTTGATCACTTCATAGATCCACGTCGTCATAGAATTTGGTTGATAGATTCTCCAAAACATTACTCCATTTTGGAGTTACATTACTCTAAAACGGAGTATTAAAAGTGGAATTAACACCTACAGATTTCCCTCATTTTATAATCTAAAACGAATATTCCTTTGATATCTCTGATTTATATATATAAAAATAAATATAAAATTTATTATATAAATAAAATGAGTAGAAATTTAAACATAATAAAAAGATAGTTCATATATTATGAAGTGATAAATATAACAATGTAATGTAGAATATATCTATTTTAGCATTCAAAATAACACTAGGTTAGATATGTGATTTAAGATAAAATAGATTTTATGTAATATTTTTTTGGGTTGGATATGGTTTAAAAACCATGGATAGGAATCTAGCTTTTCTAGTGAATTGGAATCCACAATTAACTCTAGTGAGATGACTATATCAATGTTGTTCCATAGAAACACATTACGAACTAGTGGGATAAAAAGGGCTGACTCAGTGGGAACTACATTCTTACCACCGCACCATGCAACCAAACAAATATTCTCCACCATCCAACTACTGAATTCCCCATGCTCGGACCATATATTAGAAAATTGGAAGACAAATAAAGAAGACAAAAACAATTTATTATATCTATATGGGAATGATGTTCACTGTCCAAAAGGGTTTGATCCACCCCCACATGTTGGTGTAATATTTATAGAGAATTTCAGATTGATGAGATTAATTGGCCGATCTCACTATCCCTTTATTTATATATCAAAATTAGTGTTAATCACACCAATTTGTTCTCACTATTTAAATAAAAAGATACCATAATTTTATAAATGTTAGACAAACCTTGGTGGGGGAACCCATTCATATTTTGAATTTTTGAAATCCAAACATTACAACTAATCTCATCATTTTTCATGTTTATAAAATCTTTAATTTTATTTAATTTTATTTTTTTATTTGGTTTTATTATATATATAAAAAATATATAACAAAGAATTTTACTAAAATATATATTTTAAAAATAATTTAAAATAATTTAGGGAAATATATATTTTTTATAGAAAAAAATTCCAAAATACTCTTTTTATAAGGGAAGAGCTTTGAACATTTTATCCTCATTTCCAATGTGGGATTCCACATGGTTTTTCTACCTCATCAATCCAAACCTCCAAAGATGAGAGTTATTCCAATAAACCCTTTTATTTATATATTTTATGAATAAAAATTAAAACAATCCCGCACTTTTATTTATAAATATAAACACTTCAGATCACAAGTTAATCATTATACATATTAAATTTATCTTTCAATTTAAACATTTACATAGTATCAATATCTAAAAGTATTATTAGATTTACAAGTTTTCAAAATATTAAAATTTTTAATATTTAAGATAAACCAGATATATCATACATACAATGATCTCTCCATCCAATATATCCTTTTGTAGCACTTTTATAGCCATGTGCTTATATCATTTTCATGAACTCTCTAATGATTAAACCCATTAACTCCTATAAGATGTGGCACCACTTCTAAGTTCACATAGACAAAATATTACAATGTGTTTCAATTATTAAAACACATAACTCATAGAGTCTTAATATTTTTTTAAGGGTTTATAACTCAACCTCAAGTAGAAATGAACAATATTAACCCCAAGTAGTTGGGGTTATAATTTTCAATATCAATAATAATCTTTGCAACTTGTTTTTACCTATTAAACATTTTTATTAGGATCTACCTAAAGAAAGTGTTGGGTTTCCAAAACAAAAACGATTTATTCTATGGGTTTTAACCACATGTATTTTTTAGTTGAATGAATGATCACTATCAATAGATATTTTCTAAATTGATCAAAAAGGTCTTTACATGATCTCGCATAAATAATTATTATGGTACCATCTTATAACAATTATCTGATATAATCATGTCTAAAACTTATATGTCAAAACTTTTCATTATACATGCAACTATATGATTTTGATAAATTTTCTTCACTATCACAACTAATAGAGATATGATACATTAGACTAGGCCATAATCTAATATCCAATAATAGATTCCTAATCTATTCATCTTCTTTTCCAGATGCCTCTAAGGCGATAAACTTTGAATCCATGGTTGAATGTGAAATACATATTTGTTTCTTACTCTTCTAAGAAACAACACAACCTCCAAGAGTAAATAACCATCCACATGTGGATTGATTATAAAAGAAATATAGTAATCCAACTTACATTGGTGTATCATTTTAATACATCCATATAATCATTATAGTACAAACTTAAATCTTTGTTCTTTCTCAAGAATATAAAGATTCTTGTTATACATCTCCAAATATCCACACCAGAATTACTAGTATATCTACTCAGTTTACATACCGTAAAAGCTATATCATGCCTAGTGCAATTCATTTCATACCTTAAAGAACCAATTACACTAGCATAATAAACTTGTGATATAGCTCCACATGTATTCATAAACCACTTAACACTAGAATAAAATGGAGTGTTAACATCCTTGAAATCAAGATGATCAGATTTATTAGAAATTTTTTCCCATGTAATGAGACTGAATAAAAGAATAAACCCCACTATGTTTTATGACCTTAATACCAAGAATAGTATTAACTATTTTGAATCCTTTATTTTAAACATAAATCATAAATAATTATTTTTCTAATTTACACCAATCATATTGGTTATAAAAATTAACATATCATCCACATATAGAAACACAATAGCTCCATATTCTTTTTAAAATCTTAAATAAACACATTTATTCACATTTTTATGAGAAAAACCATCAGATAAAATAACAGAATCAAATTTCTCATGACATTTCTTTGAATCTTGTTTAAGTCCATAAAGAGTTTTGACTAGTTTACATACTTTCTTTTCATTACCTTGTAAAAAAACCTTTTGGTTATTCTATATAAATCAATTCATTTAAGTCTCTATTTAAAAAGACAGTTTTAAAATCCATTTTTTGGACCTAAAAATGATTAATTGACACTAATGAAAATAAAATCATTACTGAAGTAATATAATCTATGGGAGCATACATGTCAAAATAATAAACCCCTTATTTTTTCTTGAAATCTTTAGAAACCAATCTAGCTTTAAAAGATTGAATCTTACTACTAGAATCATACTTCTTTATGAAAACCCATTTTCAAAAAATAGGTTTTAAACCTATTGGTAAATCCATTATGACCCAAGTATTATTTTCCATAATTTAATCAATTTCATAATTAATTTCTTCTTTCTAAAAAAAAAACATCTCTCGATGTCATAACTTATTTATATGTCTTTGGGTCATATTCTATAGTTAATACCATAGGATACTTATTTATAAGATAATTATTTTTATCTCCCTCAACAAGTAAAACTATGGAATCAAGATAAATAAAATTGGGATTTATATGTTTCTAATTTATAAGTCTTGTACTCCATTTAGGTTCAACTTGAGAATCATCATTATTCTCTACTACTGTATTTGAACTGGATGGAGTATAAGAAATAAGGGTATATGGAAGAACCTCCTCTAAACCATCTTTATAAAATTTATTTTTAAAAAACTCCACATCTCTTGATTTATAAATTACATTAGCTTCCAAATTCATAACTCTATAAGCTTTTCTATTTTCTACATATCCAACAAAACACCATTAATTACTCTAGGAATAATTTTAGTTCTTTTAGGATCAGGAACTCTATAGTAAGTTAAACACCCCCACAATTTAAAATAAAATAGATCAGTTATTCTATCTTTCAAAATTTCATTAGGGGATATATTAGTTTTTTTAGAATAAATCCTATTATGAATATGACTTGCAACCAATAAAGATTCACACAATAAATTAAATGGTAAATTAGATTTATTAATCATGAATTTTATCATTTATACTAAATTAAGATTTTTCCTTTCAGCTAATCCATTTTTTTGAGGTGTGTAAGGAAAAATAATTTGATGAATTATACCACTTTCATTAAAAAACTCATTAAAATCATTCATAAAGTATTCATCATTTCTATCAGTGTGTAACACTTTAATATTTTTTTAATTGGTTTTTGACTTCATATTTTTTCTTCTTAAACATATTAAAGTCTCCATCCTTTATTCCAAGATGATATGTATGTAAATATCTACTATGGTCATCAAAAAATGTAATAAAATACCTTTTTTCCTCCATGATTTAACAAACCATTTAATTCAAAAGTATAATAATGTACTAATTCTAATATATCATAATTACATTTAACCCTTTGAAATGGTTTTTCTAACTAATATATATTCTAATTTGTTTTCACATTTATTAAATTCATTTACAAATTTAATTAAGTTTAACTTATTTATTGATTTTAATGAATTAAAATTAACACATGTTAAACAATCATTTAATAAATTAGATGACTCAATCAAGTATAAGATCCAATAATATTTTTAATATAAATTTGATACATTACATTATTAATATATATTTGATACATGATAACATTTGAGTACCATTTCCCTAAAAACATGCCTCCATTTGACAAGATAACCTTGTCATATTTGGATGAACCCCAAAATACCTTCTTACATATAAGATAAAAAAAGACTAAATTCTTTCAGATTTCATATACATATGACAAATTAAGAAAATACAACATCTTTCTAGAAGTAAATTTTAGTTCCATGATTCCTCGAACAATGAAATTTATGCATACATTATTCTTAATATGTACTTCCTTCATGATAGTACAATCATCAAATGTTTTGAACATCGAACGATCCTTGTACACATGCATTGTTTCTCCAAAATCAATCCACCATCCCATTTTTATTGAAGTCATATTGAATTCAGATATCATCAAAACTAGATTCTCTTCAGTTAACATATTTTTAGTGGGTTTATCAACTTTCTTCCAATAGTGAAATTCTCATGCAAAATGTCCTGGTTTTCCACAAAAAATAACCATCTTTTATTTTTTGAAGGATTTCCTTTCTTCTTGAATTGTCAAATTTTCTTCTTCAATTATAAGTAAGAGTTCAATGGTTCCTTTTTCTCAATGATATTAACCTTATAGTTAAATTATGAATCCATACCTACATATCTCAACATGGATTTTAATTTAATAAAGAGAATATTTTACAAATTTTACAAGGAAATATCCTCACTATTTTTAATGGGTGATTTAACAAATTATTTCCACATAGGTTGAAATTTAGAAATAATTTCACCAACTTGGAAGGTTTCTGGTATATTTATTTTTTGGGAAAGAAGTTTGTTTTCTATAACTTGGAGCTCATGAACTTGATCCAACACTAGATTGTTATCAACCATCTTGGAGTTAATATAATTTCTAATAATAAATTTATTAGTACCTTATTCCCCATTTTTTTACCTGAATTTGAGTGAATTCCATATCTCTTGAGTAGGATTCATTTGGAAAAAATAGTCAAAAATATGATTTGATAATGTCTTGTGAATATGTCCTTGAAAAAAAACATAATCGCCTTCACATTCCTTCCTCATTTACTGATTATATTCAAATTGTGTAACTCCAATTGGTGTGCCATCAGGATTTAGAGTAGGCTCATTAGGAATAGGTGGAAGGTTTGGTTCTTGGATGTAATAAATATTCAAAACTATTAGAAGAAACTTTATCTTCCCAAGCCACTGGGAGAAGTTAATGCCCTCAAAATAGTCAAGCTTGACCATGTCTTAGTTCATCACTTTAAGGGATTTGGAATCCATCTTATAGGTTCTTCATTGGTATTAAACCCTTTTGATTTTCATAAAATAGAAATTTAGATAAAGAATACGACAAAAATTTGGAATCTTGATGCACAAATGATGTTCACTGTCTGAAAGGTTTTGTTGATGGTTTTGGGTGCAATGAAAGTGTCAGATTGAGGCTTTCCCAACTCGACTTTTTATCGTAATCGATGATTAATCTAGGATTTAAATGAAAATAAATTTCTTGATCAATATAATTGGATCAAAGAATATATATGGTAGAAAAATGTTGAAAACAAAGCACATGATCATTATATATTATTTACAATTTATTTAAGTAATTAAGAATTACCTTGTGATTAATTAATTAGTAATTTATGGATATGAAAACATATCTACATCATGACTTCATTGTTTTGTAGAAATAAAGGGAATATTCCCTCCAATGGTGATCCACATGTGCTGCACAAACCTCTAAACATCGTCGTAGGAATCTCCAATTTCTTGCATAGTTTATCCCATTTCTTGTATCATTCACCTTTGATCACCTCAAGAATCTATTCAATGAATGGTTCTCTTAGATCACTCTAGACTTGAGAGTGGTGTTATAAGATTACCTCTCTCCCTTATTGAGAGTATTCTTGGAGAGGGAGCTCTCTAGGGATTTGAGAATGTTCTCTCCAGATGTTGTTGTGCACAATACAAAATGAATTGGTTCTAATAGAGAAATAATATAATTTGGTTTATATACCACTATTATTAGAAAATAATAATTTCATATGTGTACTTATTATTTTTCTTAATTAATACAAAAACTCATGTCTATAATAATAATAATAATATTTTTATTTCTTGACATGTGATAAAATCACGAATTAAATTAAATTTTATTTTTTCAAATAATATTTAATATATATTATTTCTCACTAAAACTTAAAAATTATTCTTTCATTACTCCACAATATTTATCAGATATTTAATAATGAATATTTATTTAATAAATAAATATCACTGCTGTAAAGACTCGGAAATTTCAAGGAAATTTTTTTATTAATTTTCTTTGTAATTTTACAAGAATGCAGTTTCTGACGGCGCCTGATTCCGAGGCCCGGTGTGCCCGGAATTAATTTCCGAAGTTTGGCTCGGGTACGTTCAGTGAACGAGCGAGCGGGAATTTCTATCTTTTGAACCGGTGCTCGGAATTGAAATCTGATTGTACTGATGAACTCGCAACGCCAGTAATCGCTTAAGGGAACCTTTACCGTAGTTGCGTTTGTGCGGGAGAAGAAGTTAATTTTTGGGGTTTTATTAAAAAAGTGAATAAAATTGTTAAATCAATTTTATTTCCTGTTAAGTTGTTAACTTCTCCCATGGGAAGTTGGTGGTGGGCCCACATCCATCCAACTTCCCATGTGTGGATATTTGAAAGGGTGGGGCCCACACAAACCCCTCCCCACCTCTTCAAATTCCTTAACTTTCCTAACCCCTCTAAACCCCCCATTTAAGTTTTGATAACTTAACACCTCCTTAATTTTATAACATCTTATGTTAATAACTTAAGTGAGTTAAATATGGGTTTTGAATTTTCAAACTCTTGAAATTCAAAACCTATATTGGGTTAATAAAATAAGTGGGAGGATTATTTTATTTTGGGGTTAGTTGTTCTTGTGGTGGAGACTTGGGAGAGAAAAGGCTAAGTCTTCTTCTTCTTCAACATCGACGAAGAACGCGAAGAACACCTCCAACGAAGAACATCTCCACCGAAGAACGCGACGTCTTCTTCCAACGACGTTTCCCCTTCGAACGCACCTCGACGACAACGGAGTCGACGTTCTTTCCCCGCGACGCCCGACCTCCGCGACGCTCGTCTTCCGCGGGTTGTTGACGTGCACCGTATCTGAATCGAGGTAGGGGTTTATTTATTTAATTGTTCGTGAATACAAACTTGGTGATAATCGTGGATTAAAACCCTTTTTTTTATTGAATAACGCGAGGGGGTCGGACCGCACAAACACGGCCGACCCTCCTCCTTTATTTTTCGTGATGGTATCTTGAGGATGATACGAGAAAACGTGGTGCCGTCGCACCAGAAGATTTATTGCGGAAGATACGCGCGGCGCCGTTGCGCCGCGCCGTGGAAAGAAATCCAAGAACGCGATGCCATCACGTCGCGTCGAAGAAAGTCAAAGGCGCCGCGGCCGAAGCGGGGCCGCGGCGGAGGGAAGCGATGTCGTCGCATCGCGCCGAACGACATAGGCTGCGGCCGGTTCCGGGCCGCGGCGGAGCAAGATGACCGGCGGCCGGCACCGGGCCGCCGGTGTCGGCGAAGGAAGGACCGGCCGTCGCCGGTCCTTGGTGGCGAAACCGGCCGGCCAGTGCGGGCCGGCCGGGCAGTGGAGACCGGGGGAATTAATTCCCACGGCCGGGTCTTCAAGTGGCCCCAATTAAGGGGCCGCAGTTTCACAAAGGGGGGGGGGGGGGCTTTGCCCCCCGCGCACAGCACCCGAACGACGCGCTGGCCGCACCGCAGGCAGGGTCGCGCCGCTGGCCGGGCCGGGTCCAGCCAGACCAGGGGGGTCGGGCCGGGTTGGCCCGGGCCCAGACCCCCAGTTTCGGACCACTTTTGGTCAAATGCCCGTATCTTGGGCTATGGGCCTCCAAACGACTCGCCGTCAGCGGCAACGCGATCCTTGGATCGAGACGGTCGTTTCGGTATACTATACTCAAGGTACATCTTCCTTTTCGGGAGGCTACGTGGTTAAAACTCCATAGTTAAGCGTGCTTGGCCTAGAGTAGTGATCAGGATGGGTGACCTCCTGGGAAGTTTCCCAGGGTGGGTGTGAGACGGAAAAGCCAATAACTTCCAGACCAGGCGTCCGATTGACGCGCCGTCTGTTGCGTTGCGTTCCTATTGACGATACGGAACTTTTGGAATCCTCCACCTGAGTTTTGGATGCAGATGGATAGTGGCCGGGTTGGATCGCACCGAAATCCAACCGGGACCCTAGAACGGAAAAGCTGATATCATTCTGACAGAACGTCCGTTTGACGAACCGTCAGCGGCGTTGGTGATCGCGTTGAGATATGGTCCCTATGAGTTTACCCTATGAGAGTTCGGGGTACAGTTGAGATACGGCCGGGTTTGGTTTGCTCACGAAACCAACCGGGCTCCTGGGACGAAAAGGCTAATAACTCACAGACCGGGCATCCGATTGACGCGCCGTCTGTTGCGTTGATACCCCTATCACGTGGAGGTACTTTGAGATACTTCTTCATGGGACTTTGAGATACTTGGAGTATGGACCTGTAGCTCGTGGAGCGGACCCTCCTAGTGACGAGCGTGCGGAGTACGGAGACCGTGTAGCTGGCTGAGACCCGACGACTGCTGATCGAACGACTCAATGTGTTACAGAGGTGCGCTTGGTTGTAGCGGAACATGGGAGCGCTTGGTTGTAGTGGCAGACCCACGACAGAGGTGCGCTTGGTTGTTGCGGCACATGGGAGCGCTTGGTTGTAGCGGCAGACCCACGACAGAGGTGCGCTTGGTTGTAGCGGCACATGGGAGCGCTTGGTTGTAGCGGCAGACCCACGACAGAGGTGCGCTTGGTTGTAGCGGCACATGGGAGCGCTTGGTTGTAGCAGCTGGCCCGCAGTACTCGATGGGTGGAGTTCTTCAGCAGTCTTAGGTTAGTGAGCAGTACCTCGGAGTCGTGACAGGACCACTATACACTCCAGAGACGGAGCTCTTCAGCAGTTACAGTTTCGATAATGAAAATCCTGGTTGAGCTGAGACTTTTGACCTTGTGTTTACCTCATGATTGAGATGGGTCACTTGCTAACTTAGGTATATGTATGGGCATATACCCGGGTAGTGGTTATCCATTGATTTCACAATCCTTGTGTTTCCTCATGATTGAGATGGGTTACTTGATAACTTAGGTATATGTATGGGCATATAACTAAGTAGAGGTTATCTGTTGAGATCTTCTTTGTGGTTATCCTTGTTGGTTTAGTGAGACCTTGAAGGTCTCGGGGTCCCTACTGAGTATCGTTATACTCACCCCTACACGGGCTATGCCCGCACCTCGTTGTGTTGGTTGCAGACGACGGGCAGTGCTGACAGAGGCCGAGTGTTCGAGGACTGGACGGTACCTGGAGGTGGACTATATGACGAGATGGTACCTGGAGGAGGACCTCACGATGAGACGGTACCTAGAGGTGGACGTGACGACGAGGCGGTACCCGAAGGTGGACCATTGGGCGGACATACTCAGAGCGGACGACGGGACCCGAGGAGCAGAGGAGCTATCTGTACCCACCCTTCAGGTGGGATTTCCAGTGGACAGCTCGGTGTAGCAGCTTTACTTCTCAGTTGCTGTTTTCCCTTCGAGTTGTACTTTACAGTTGGGCTTGTATTTCCGGCCCCTTTTTACTTTCCGCACTTACTGTTGTACTCAGTTTTTACTTAGTGTTTACTTCTTCCGCTTGTACTCTGTGTGATTGTTTACTTTACAAAGGCAATGCCTTCCCTTTTTACCGGGATTTACGCCTTGGTGCTAGTCGCCAGCCCCTAGCCTATGGAAGGCGGGCTTGGGGTAGTCACGGCACGGGCCCCGAGGACGGGTCGTGACAAATTGGTATCAGAGGAGTTCGGTTCTACTGCAGAACTTATAACTCTGATGTTTCTTTCTGTGAAGCAATAATGTTGAGAGTACTGAGTGTGGTTTTCAGTTCAGGGAGTCCAGTGTTGGTGCGGGCGGCCGACGTATCCATACACCAGGACCCTGACAACTGATTTCTGACTTTGTGCACGAAAACACCAATTGCGTGTGTGTTTTCAAAGGTTTTCCCTTAAAACAGCTCAAACCAGGTCAGCTCACCAGGTATAAACATTTGACCGTGTCACGATGTTTCTTTCAGAATGCCTTTTCACGGACGACCAGCTAGAGCCCCGAGAGTGGTACGTACTGACAGCCCACCGAACGACGAGTCCTCAGTACAGGGCCCTATCCATGTTGAGGCACCAGCGGAGGCACCAGCGGTACTGCTACCCATTGGGCCACCGATGCCACCGACCCCAGTAGTAGGCGATGCACAACGCTTGAGTGCGCTGCACGAGTTCCAGCGCCAGAGGCCACCCAGGTTCCGGGGAGAGACGGACCCGCAGGCGGCTGAGGTTTGGCTGGAGTCTGTGGTGAGAGTCTTCAGGCTAATGGGGACGCCAGCAGACTTCATGGTGATCTTTGCTACCAGCCTCCTTCAGGCAGCAGCAGGCAGGTGGTGGAGCCACTTGTTCCAGTTTTGCGATGAGATGAACTTCGCATGGGAAGACTTCGAGAACTTCTTCAGGGTGGAGTTTGTGCCAGTATCTCTACACCCCGAGCGTGTACATGAGATTCTGCCTTTGCCGCGTGCTTTTCGATCAGTATCCGAGTCATCTGTGGGCAGTAGACAGATGATGCAGAGGTCCAGGAGGACCGGACTAGCAGTTGGACGATCTTGGGTTTTAGGACCGGTGGTGCGGGGCACCCGAGGTGGGGTCAGAGCCAGGCGTGCCAGAAACGGACAATGTTACTCCTGCGACGGAAAGTGTCACCTGGCACGTGACTGTCCGACTCCTCGTACGATTGATCAACGGGTGTTGGAGGAGCCACCGAGACAAAGCAGCGGTGAGTGCTTGAGTAACAGCCGAGCAGTGGACAAGGCAGTAGAGCTCTGAGAGCAAGTGGGCAGGAGAGGATCTAGTGGATACGTCCTTTGTACTTCTAGTTCCATGTTGCTTTGTATTCGTGTCTTTGTACTATGAGCTGCAATAATAAAAAGACACTTATCTTTGTTGCTTTCCTGTCCTTTTGTTTGGTTGATACTGAGTGGTCCCGGTTAAACTGTTGACTTGACCCTCACTTTCGAGATTTCTACTGGAGGGGACCCAGTGACCTCACACTAATGCCAAAAGTGTGACTCGACCCTTGGAGGCGAGAGTGACAGTTGGATCTCTTAGTAGATACGTCGAGGCCTTACGACGTCATCCATGGCATGAATGCATCATTCATGTCAGGATTGACTATATTAGGCAACGAATGTGGTTCATCCAGGGGATGAGACCGTGTTTCTCTTATCGGCAAAGAAGAAATCATAGCAGCTCTTGTGAGACTAAAGGAGGTCCAGGACATCCAAGAGAGGATGAAGACTGCTCAGTGCATTAAGAAACAGGAAACCGGTGCCAGTCATAGAGACTCGGGCGTGTTAAGAAGAGGAAGCTTAAAGGAGAGATGAGTCTACGAAGCAGTAGACGTGGAGGCAGATCTGGGAGAGCAGCATGAGGTGGTGTACATCCTAACATGGTACAACCACCCGCCTTAGTTATTCCTGCCAGGCTCAGGGAGTTGGAGGGCGGAGGAAGAGTGCGCCTGCATGCGGTCAAGGAGTGTGACCCAATGGCTCTAGAAATGATTCAAGGGACAGTCTGTGTCCACTACTAGATGTTGTAGTAACAGACATCGATGTGAATCATTTATTGCTTTCACAAATCTTGTTCCAGACCTAGAGTTTCTGGTAACCCGTGGACTTGACCCTCACGTCTGGAGATACCTTGGGAGGAGACTTCATAAACACACTTACGCCGACGGTGTGGTCAGACCCTCGAGGCGAGAGTTTTGGTTGGAATCTCTTGGTGACAGCGTCGAGGCCTTACAACGTTAGTTTGAGTATGGAATGAGAAATAACTGTTCATACTCAAATTGACGGTTTTAGGCAAACGTCGGGATGGGTTTTCCTTGGTCGGTGAAAAGGAAACCCCAGGCAGCACGGGATAAACTTTTTCACGGGAGGGTGCGACCGATCACTCTTGAATCGGCCAACCTTACCCTCGTGGCAGCAGTCGTTTGAGTTCCAGTTCTAACAGGAATTGGAAACATCTGGAGTTTGAGGATGGCGACCACGTTCTTATACGGGTCTCACCTCGACAAGGTTTACGGAGATGTGGCCAAGGTGGCAAGTTATCTCCAGGGTTCAGCGGAACTTCTTAGGTCCCCATCTGGGTAGGCGGGGTGGTTTACCGCTTGACCCATTCACCGCAGTTGCACCAGGTGCACGATGACTTCCACGTATCTCAACTGAGGAGATACGTGCTCGACCCTGCGCATATCATTGACCATGAGGAGCTGGACGATGGCGATGGGGTGTCTTTCACGGAGGTTCCAGTGGGGATCGAGGATCGACAGGAGCAGATCCTATGAGGACGATCGATTCCTCGGGTGCACTTTCTTTGGAAGTACGGAACCTCCAGGTAAGCACATGGGAGCGGAAGGCTCAGATGCGTGCTCTGTACCGCTTTTGTGACCCTAGTTTGTATTGAAGCTTTACGGGGACGTAAAGCCCTGAGGTGGGAGTAATGTAAAGACTCGGAAATTTCAAGGAAATTTTTTTATTAATTTTCTTTGGAATTTTACAAGAACGCAGTTTCTGACGGCGCCTGATTCCGAGGCCCGGTGTGCCCGGAATTAATTTCCGAAGTTTGGCTCGGGTACGTTCAGTGAACGAGCGAGCGGGAATTTCTATCTTTTGAACCGGTGCTCGAAATTGAAATCTGATTGTACTGATGAACTCGCAACGCCGGTAATCGCTTAAGGGAACCTTTACCGTAGTTGCGTTTGTGCGGGAGAAGAAGTTAATTTTTTGGGGTTTTATTAAAAAAGTGAATAAAATTGTTAAATCAATTTTATTTCATGTTAAGTTGTTAACTTCTCCCATGGGAAGTTGGTGGTGGGCCCACATCCATCCAACTTCCCATGTATGGATATTTGAAAGGGTGGGGCCCACACAAACCCCTCCCCACCTCTTCAAATTCCTTAACTTTCCTAACCCCTCTAAACCCCCCATTTAAGTTTTGATAACTTAACACCTCCTTAATTTTATAACATCTTATGTTAATAACTTAAGTGAGTTAAATATGGGTTTTGAATTTTCAAACTCTTGAAATTCAAAACCTATATTGGGTTAATAAAATAAGTGGGAGGATTATTTTATTTTGGGGTTAGTTGTTCTTGTGGTGGAGACTTGGGAGAGAAAAGGCTAAGTCTTCTTCTTCTTCAACATCGACGAAGAACGCGAAGAACACCTCCAACGAAGAACATCTCCACCGAAGAACGCGACGTCTTCTTCCAACGACGTTTCCCCTTCGAACGCACCTCGACGACAACGGAGTCGACGTTCTTTCCCCGCGACGCCCGACCTCCGCAACGCTCGTCTTCCGCGGGTTGTTGACGTGCACCGTATCTGAATCGAGGTAGGGGTTTATTTATTTAATTGTTCGTGAATACAAACTTGGTGATAATCGTGGATTAAAACCCTTTTTGTTATTGAATAACGCGAGGGGGTCGGACCGCACAAACACGGCCGACCCTCCTCCTTTGTTTTTCGTGATGGTATCTTGAGGATGATACGTGAAAACGTGGTGCCCTCGCACCAGAAGATTTATTGCGGAAGATACGCGCGGCGCCGTCGCGCCGCGCCGTGGAAAGAAATCCAAGAACGCGATGCCGTCGGGTCGCGTCGAAGAAAGTCAAAGGCGCCGCGGCCGAAGCGGGGCCATGGCGGAGGGAGGCGATGTCGTCGCATCGCGCCGAATGGCATAGGCTGCGGCCGGTTCCGGGCCGCGGCGGAGCAAGATGACCGGCGGCCGGCACCGGGCCGCCGGTGTCGGCGAAGGAAGGACCGGCCGTCGCCGGTCCTTGGTAGCGAAACTGGCCGGCCAGTGCGGGCCGGCCGGGCAGTGGAGACCGGGGGAATTAATTCCCACGGCCGGGTCTTCAAGTGGCCCCAATTAAGGGGCCGCAGTTTCACAAAGGGGGGGGGGCTTTGCCCCCCGTGCACGGCACCCGAACGACGCGCTGGCCGCACCGCCGGCCGGGTCGCGCCGCCGGCCGGGCCGGGTTCAGCCGGACCGGGTCGGGTCGACCCGGTTCGGGCTGACCCGGTTCGGGTCGGACCAGGGGGGTCGGGCCGGGTCGGCCCGGGCCCAGACCCCCAGTTCCGGACCACTTTTGGTCAAATGCCCGTATCTTGGGCTACGGGCCTCCAAACGACTCGCCGTCAGCGGCAACGCGATCCTTGGATCGAGACGGTCGTTTCCGTATACTATACTCAAGGTACATCTTCCTTTTCGGGAGGCTACGTGGTTAAAACTCCATAGTTAAGCGTGCTAGGCCTAGAGTAGTGATCAGGATGGGTGACCTCCTGGGAAGTTTCCCAGGGTGGGTGTGAGACGGAAAAGACAATAACTTCCAGACCAGGCGTCCGATTGACGCGCCGTCTGTTGCGTTGCGTTCCTATTGACGATACGGAACTTTTGGCATCCTCCACCTGAGTTTTGGATGCAGATGGATAGTGGCCGGGTTGGATCGCACCGAAATCCAACCGGGACCCTGGAACAGAGAAGCTGATATCATTCTGACAGAACGTCCGTTTGACGAACCGTCAGCGGCGTTGGTGATCGCGTTGAGATACGGTACCTATGAGTTTACCCTATGAGAGTTCGAGGTACAGTTGAGATACGGCCGGGTTTGGTTCGCTCACGAAACCAACCGGGCCCCTGGGACGAAAAGGCTAATAACTCACAGACCGGGCGTCCGATTGATGCGCCGTCTGTTGCGTTGAGACCCCTATGACGTGGCGGTCCTTTGAGATACTTCTTCATGGGACTTTGATATACTTGGAGTATGGACCTGTAGCTCGTGGAGCGGACCCTCCCCGTGACGAGCGTGCGGAGTACGGAGACCGTGTAGCTGGCTGAGACCCGACGACTGCTGATCGAACGACTCAGTGTGTTATAGAGGTGCGCTTGGTTGTAGCGGCACATGAGAGCGCTTGGTTGTAGCGGCAGACCCACGACAGAGGTGCGCTTGGTTGTAGCGGCACATGGGAGCGCTTGGTTGTAGCGGCAGACCCACGACAGAGGTGCGCTTGGTTGTAGCGGCACATGGGAGCGCTTGGTTGTAGCGGCAGACCCACGACAGAGGTGCGCTTGGTTGTAGCGGCACATGGGAGCGCTTGGTTGTAGCAGCTGGCCCGCAGTATTCGATGGGTGGAGTTCTTCAGCAGTCTTAGGTTAGTGAGCAGTACCTCGGAGTCGTGACAGGACCACTGTACACTCCAGAGACGGAGCTCTTCAGAAGTTACGGTTTCGATAATGAAAATCCTGGTTGAGCTGAGACTTTTGACCTTGTGTTTACCTCATGATTGAGATGGGTCACTTGCTAACTTAGGTATATGTATGGGCATATACCCGGGTAGTGGTTATCCATTGATTTCACAATCCTTGTGTTTCCTCATGATTGAGATGGGTTACTTGATAACTTAGGTATATGTATGGGCATATACCTAAGTAGAGGTTATCTGTTGAGATCTTCTTTGTGGTTATCCTTGTTGGTTTAGTGAGACCTTGAAGGTCTCGGGGTCCCTATTGAGTATCGTTATACTCACCCCTGCACGGGCTATGCCCGCACCTCATTGTGTTGGTTGCAGACGACGGGCAGTGCTGACAGAGGCCGAGTGTTCGAGGACTGGACGGTACCTGGAGGTGGACTATACGACGAGATGGTACCTGGAGGAGGACCTCACGACGAGACGGTACCCAGAGGTGGACGTGACGACGAGGCGGTACCCGAAGGTGGACCATTGGGCGGACATAATCGGAGCGGACGGCGGGACCCGAGGAGCAGAGGAGCTATCTGTACCCACCCTTCAGGTGGGATTTCCAGTGGACAGCTCGGTGTAGCAGCTTTACTTCTCAGTTGCTGTTTTCCCTTCGAGTTGTACTTTACAGTTGGGCTTGTATTTCCGGCCCCTTTTTACTTTCCGCACTTACTGTTGTACTCAGTTTTTACTTAGTGTTTACTTCTTCCGCTTGTACTCTGTGTGATTGTTTACTTTACAAAGGAAATGCCTTCCCTTTTTACCGGGATTTACGCCTTGGTGCTAGTCGCCAGCCCCTGGCCTATGGAAGGCGGGCTTGGGGTAGTCACGGCACGGGCCCTGAGGACGGGTCGTGACAACTGCATTATTCACCAATAAATAAATAATTATTATATTCACCAAGTAGAAAATAAATATTTATTAAATATTCTCTTTAATAACTAGTAATGGAATATATATGATTAAGAAAACAAGAATAATTATTAAACCATGTGTGGGAATAATATTTATTTAAATTGTTAAATAATCAAAAATATTTTTATTTAACTGAGGTTCTGGATACACTTAGTGTATGACCCTCTAAGCCTCTTTCTCAGTGGTATTAGGTGAAGATTTGAAAAATTCACAGTTAGAATTTAGAAACACACAAAGTTACTCATAGAGAAATAATTTAATGTTACTGTGACATAAAACCACATAAAATGCTTACTGTGTAATAGAATCCCTTTATCATGATATCTCTAATCAAGCAGGTTTCATGTTGGTGCTATCAACCTAGGTGCTCGATGTATCTTTCTTTGACTTTTTGAAAATCGAACTTACCTATAGAACACTATAGACATGGATTTATTTAGGAAATAGCATTTCTATCAAATTTATTGAGATATCAACTTCCATGAAATAAAAAAAGATACAAATATTTTCTCACATTATTCATTAATGAAATATTACTCGTGACTCACCTAATATATCCTACCTTACTGCAAACCTATGTCATCAGAGTTTTCATCAATACATCAAAGTACATGACTTATAATAACCATTAATAATATTATTAAAGTCTAAGGATTAATACACACATAATGGATAGGAACATCCGATGACATATATAAATGTGGATTTCCTACTGGTGGGTCTCGTTCTCATAATATACTACACGAGATATTACTAAGAGCGTACACCATGATAAGTTTATTCAAGGTCCTACGAGTCTCTACCACTAATAGACTATATTATTTGTGTCCCTAAAATAATTCCATCCAACTATAGAACATATATTTAAGAATAATTTTGTGTAACTTATGGGTTCTCATCATAGCGGGGAACAACTCTGACCTTTTAGCGCGACAACTACTGTTAGGACATTATCAAATTCCATGTTACACAAAAGAACAATCATGATATGATAAATATTTTATTAACATTCAAAAAAAAATGGATACATGTTATCAAAAAGTACACAAAATTTGGTTTAATGGAACCAACTCCAATAGAATCCCACTTACACTAGAGTCAACTACTAACAAGATTTAGACCTTTAGTTCTCACATGATACTCATGATTTTTATAAGAGAGGCCTTTAGTCAAGCATTCTTCCACATTTTATTTCATGTAAACTCTTATTACTAAAAAATTACCCCTCTAAGAAAAATACCTCAAGATGTGGTACTTTCATAGTTTGTGCTTTGTCTATCAGTGTGAGCTTGGCTCTTTTGTAAGAGTCACCAATTCAGTATTATCACAATACAATGTGATAGGGTATTTACTTCTAGGTACCACATCAAGGTACTATATAAAGTTATTTATCTAAAAAGATTATTTGGACACATCATAAGTTTCTATATACTTGGAATCCACTATAGAATTTGTGACTACTAGATGCATTAAACTCTTACAGCTCAAAAATCATATTTTGTGATAAAAAAAATACCCTAATTGGGACTTCAGATCATTTTTATCTTTTTGAAAAATAGAATCAGCATAACTCCTAATGACCATCTCCTCGTCTTCTCCATACACTAGGAACATATCTTTTGTTCTTATTATATACATAAGGATAACCTTAATAGCATACCAAAGCTGATATCTTGGATCAAATTGATATCTACCTACCATTCTCAATGTGTAGGAAACATCAAGTCTGGTATATAATATGACATACATGATTGATCCCATCGTTGAAGTGTATGGGATCTTACTTATTCTATATTTCTACTATTATGTTTGAGGACACATTTTCTTAGAAAGATGTATACCATGTTACACTGGAAATAATATCCTCTTGGATTATTCCATACTAAATATATTCAGTATCTGGTTAATATTCGTATCTTAAATTATTCCAAGAATCCTCTTTAATCTATCATGAATGATCTTTATCCCTAGAATGTAGGCTACTTCACCTAATTCCTTAATGGAGAAACATTTTTTTAACTTGTCCTCAACATATTGTAAGATTGTTATGTTGTTTCCTATAAGTAATATGTCACCAACATATACTATTGGGATAATGAATACATTCCCACTAAACCACTTATAAACAGATGTCTCACATTTATTCTTAATGAAACCAAAATCATTTATATCTTTATCAAATCAAATGTTCCATGATTACTTAAATCCATAAATGGACCTTTGTAACTTAAATATAATTTTGGAATCACATGGAGTAAAAAAACCTTCTGGTTTTTTATTTATAAATCTTCTTGAAGGTTCCTATTAAGGAAATCTATTTTGAAATCCATCTTCCAAATTTTATAGTCATGTTAAGCTGCCATAAAAAGTAAAATTATGATGGATTTAAACATATAAACTGGTGAAAAGATTTCATCATATTCAATTCCTTGATATTTTTTAAACCCTTTAGACACAATCCTTAATTTATATTTATTTACCTTACCTTACTTGTCTAATTTTCTCTTGAAAAACCATTTAAAGCCTACATGATTTACATCAACTAGTGCATCAAATAGAACCAAAACTTGGTCTGATAAATGGAATCAATTTCATAATTCATGGATTCATTCCATATTACAGCTTCTAATATCTATACTAACTCTTTGTAGTAGATAGGCTAATTATTGTCAACCAATAACAAGTCACCATCTTCTGTGACTAGAAAACCATATCTCTCTATTTATCTTACCTCTCTAGTGCTCCTACACAGTACTTGTGTTTTTGAAACCACTTCTTCCATGGGGAACTGTGGAATCTGCTCCTATACCAAATCTTATGTATCTTGAGAATCAACTTCATCAAAGTCAATCTTTCTCCCTCTATCGTTTTTAAGCTGTGTTCCCTCTCAAGAAAGATGGATTGTATTGAAAAAATCACTTTCTTTTCTAAGGGGTTGTACATATAGTGTCCCATTTTTCCTTAGGATATCTTATAAAGATACACTTTTTCCCTAGGGTGCTATTTTGTTTCCTAAGAAGGCCTTAAAAATGCCTCACAACCCTATACACATGTATGTAAAAAATAGGTTTCTTTTCACTCCATAACTCAAATGGAATTTTATTTTCCACTTTAGTTGGTACTCTATTTAATGTATATGCTGAATTTTGTAATACATATCCACAAAAGGATAATGAAAGATCTACATGACTCATCATCAACCTTTCCATGTATAAAAATTTATAGTTCCTAATTTATGTAACATCATTCCACTATGGTGTGTAAGGTGGAGTGAGTTGAGAAATAATCCCAAACTCCCATAAAAATTTGATAAACTATTGGTTAAGATAGTCACTACCTCAATCCGATCAAATATTCTTTATCTTCTTCCCAATTTGATTATCTATTTATTTATTTAATTATTTGAATTTCTACAAGTACTTGAAATTATACCTCATCATGAAGACATATCCATATCTACTCAAGTCATCAACAAAAGTTATGAAGTAAGAATATCCACCTCTATCTTCTACTAAAAATAGTCGACACACATCAGTGTATACCAATCCTATAAGCTTTTTGGATCTTTCACCAAGTCCACCGAATGTTGTTTTTATCATTTTTTCATTATAAACAATCATGGCATCTTTCAAGTGGTTTTAAATCAAAAGAGTTTAAATATCTATCTTGATAGATCTTTTTCAGCCACTTCTCATTTACATGACCAAGACGGTGATTTCATAGATAGGTGTTATATGAGTCATGTGAACATGATTTTTATCAATTACCAATACTTGGTTTTTTTTAATTTAATACATAAATACCATTGTTTAAATGTTCCATACCATAACATATGTTGTATTTATAAAATAAACAACATTTATTTACAAATTTGAAAATAAAAAAATCTGTATCAAGGAAGTACACAATAATTATGTTCTTGGTAATTGTTGGTACATAATCAAAATCCTTTAAAACCAATATCATTATTTTTGGAAGTGATAGGTGGTAGTCTAGAATGGGTAGAGCATCTATCCTCTCACCATTATAAGTACACAAATCCACCTCTACTTTGGTAAAATTTCATAATCTACTTGGTTCCTATATTTGGATAAAGATGTGAGCACCATAAGCTATATCTAATAATGAATACATAGATATTTAAAGATTAAAGTTGATAATGAACACAACTTTAGCTTATCTTTGATTCTGGGTTTAGTTCCTCTTAAAGTGGCCTTGCTTTCTACATGAAAAACATACCACTTTCCCTCCCTATAGATCTTCCTCTTCTTGGAAGGATGGTGCTTAGGATCTTTAGACTTGTTATGAGTCTTGAAACCCATTTACTTGTTCTTAATTTTATTCTTCACCTTAAGTAATATTTGTTTCTCATTCACCATATCCTTGTCCACTTATAGAATCAAATAAAGAAGTTATAAAAGACTCTTCTCATTATTTTCATGTCATAATTAATAATAAAACAGGAGAAGGACTTGGGTGGTGAGGAAAGTATGATATCTATGCACAACTCATCTAGGAATTTAACCACTAATATGTTTATAAATTTAATATATCTAATAATCTTGAATTATTGATGCCCAACTACCATAGAATCTTTAAGATTATTTGTAAACAAAGAATTGTAGATCTGATATATCTCTTGTCTCATCTTCTCTTGATAGATATCCTGAAGGTGAGACATCATTCTATATAAATTCATATCCTCATGTTTCTTTAGAACGTAATAGGTCATGGATGTTAAAATGAGACACAAAACATCTATAGAATCAATTAAATGTTTCTCATATAGAGGCTAATTCTTCTCGCTAGCCTCTTTTCTAGGAGCTTCAAGAATACATTCTTCTAACACATTCAATTTTCTTTTATGGAATAGGATAAAGTGTAAAATTCTTTACCACTCTTGGAAAATTTTGATAGTGAGAAGGTTAACCTTCTCAAGAATTAATCACAATGAAATATTTAAATTCATGTTTATTTTTGTTTCTACAAATAAGATGGATAGAGTTTTAGTACTTTATCAAATAAAATCAAGACAATTATATAGATATTATATTTATTAATCTACCATTATTTTATTGAAACCCAATAACCCTCACCATTGTCTTCATAATATCTTGTTTCTTGGATATTATGGTGGAAAGGATCCATATTCCCCTTATCATCACCTCAACTTTGGCTGATCAAGATATTTGGAGGGTTTTAGGTGGGCATTCTGAATCCAAACTACATTTACACACAGTTCCTTGATTTGTTGAGTATAATACCCAATACTGAAATATTTAAAGTGGATTTACTCAACCTTTTCCTCATATTTAAACCAAGTATTTATTTGGAAGTCAACCCTTGAAATGGAATAAGTCAATTCAACCCCAAACTTCAAGTTACAATTACCCAATAATTGAAAGCACCCCAAATTTGGTTGGTCAAGAACTTTGAACTATGGTTAAGTTTTAACTTAAGTATTGGAAGACTATACCAACTTAATATATATAATTGAGTTATTATTTTATTTATGAATAAGTTTCCTATTTTTACCTTTATTACATTCTTGTTATTATTAAGTTGATTTACTTAAGTGATTAACTATGTCTTAGAGAAAATTTACACATACTCCAATTTATTTTAGTTCCATATTGAATGCTTGTTAATTTGTCAATTCATATGATCATGAAAAAACATCCATAATGAAATAACCATGAAACTTGAAAGAAATAAAATAATAATGTGCTATGATCATGAGATTTTACTAATGGTTAGTTTTTCTAGTGGATGATAAACTAACTATTGACCTAGGGGAAAAGAACTTTGAACCATTTTATGGTTCATGTTGCAGCTTTCCACCTATCCACCAATGTATCTCTCTTGGATTGGTTTCTCCTCAGATCCAAACTTTAATAGCCTCAACTAGATTGGTAGCTCTATCCATTATATATTCTTTTACTCACACATAGGTGAGGGGAACCAAAGAATTGGTTATGGGGTTGACATAAAAGAAACTATGGGCATGCTAACCCTTACATAATGAGAGAAGTGATGAAACAAAGGATAAAAATTTAATTTAATAATAAGTTAAACAAACCAATAATATACAAAAGTTTGATCTATGATCAAGTTCATCCACAAACATGTAAGAAATTATGCATTTAATAAAATAATATTCAATTCTATTTATTCTTATTTAAGATAAATCATGCTCGAATCAATTAATTATATTCTTTAATTAATCAATTACTTTATCTTAATTTTCATCTAAATTTCTATTCAAAATACGATCCATTATAATTTTAAACAAATTAAATTCATTTAAAATTAACTTTGTACAATACATGTACCTTGGAGGTAACATGGTGAGTACCCATCCAAACTACCCAAAATATATTATATTTGTATATTATTTTCTCACAAAACATCTAATATACATGAATTATCATGTAATTTCAATACATGTACTATAAACTTAATTACCACACAAAACACATTGTATTTATGTAGCGTGTAATATTTTTTTCCATAGAGTGATAAGTGTATTGTGACTTATACATGATATGCAGTTACCAAAATTATGTAGAAAATTTATTAGACATTTAATAAATATAACCCATCACACACTATGTAATATCAACTTAATGACCAAACGAAACACATGTTGATAAGTTTTATGAAGTATAATAAATTAATTTTTAATTCTATGTAATTTAGTAAAAATACCTGACATGTACATTCCAGATATATGTTATATATTATTCTCATATTATATCCATGAAAAATTCAGTGGGACTTGGTGTATAACCATTCCACAAAAAATATTAGAGTACATAGCATGTACATGAGATACATGACATGTGATATTAAAGTTACATAGTCCCCGATCATGTGATCTGTGGAAGAAAATAAGCATCCCATCAATGACTAAAGGAATAAACATCATGTACAAATATTACTCAGTATGTAATCTAACTGACTATGCACTAGGCTGGCTCGATCAATATGTAGTGTGTAATTAAATTCATCGCACATAATAAAGGCAAATTACTTGAATTAATTTCAAATTAATTATTGGTGCATTGATCACAAGTATATGATGTGCACCAACAAGATGCATGACTTGTACTCTAGTGTTATTTTTACAGGTTCCTTGGCATATCCATTTGAATTATTTGAATGTATTTAATTAATAAAATTAATAAATTTGATTATATTTGTGAGAAACAAAGAGGAAGAAAATAGATCTCCTGATTCAGATTAAAGAATGATTAGTGGAATTGAAAAATAATAAAAAAATAATAAATCAATAAATAATATTTAACTAATTATAAATAATTATGTGATCTATTTTATACCACTTGATGGTTCTGGGTACAATGGAAGCACTGGATCGGGGCATGCCCAACTCCATTTTTTATCATAATCGATGAATAATCTAAGATTTAAACAATGATAAGAATCGTGATCAACTGAATTGAATCAAAGAATATATATAGTAGGAAAATTATGTAACCAAAGAACAAGATCATCACACATTATTTATAATTAATTTAAAAAATTAAGAATTACCCTCTAATTAATTATTTCTTCATTGATGTATCTGACAGTGTCTCTATGCTATATAATTAATGTGTTATAAGGATAAATGTTAGATTCCCTCTAGTGGTGATCCTCATATTCTCCCCAATCATTTGAATGTCATCATATAAATCTCTAGATACTAGCACTGAAGATCCTAATGTTTATGTTGTTTTCCCTTGAATGCCTCAAGAATCTCTTCAAGGAAAGGTTCTCTTTGATCTCTCTAGACTTGAGAGTGGTGGTGGAGGAGGATATCTCTATGTTCTTGAGATAATTATTATAGAGGGATCTCTATAGGGATTTGATAGGATTCTTGTAACTCCACAAGCTTCCACGGTACGTTTCCCTTTGAATAATGCAATAGCTTGCATTGTACGCAACTTTGAGATTCTAACACACCGTGACCAATCAAACTAGCCGTTATGAATAGTAATACCTAATTTTTGAAATTTTATAAATTTTATCTTTCAAAATGGACTTAATTTTTAGATTTGGAATATCGAAATTAGCCTAGGGTTAATTTTTGGTATTTTTCTGACAACTTTCAATTTTTGATGAATAGTGAAAAAATAACGCGTTATTGGTTAAAACTGACTTTTTATTTAAATAATTAGTTATTTTATTTTAATTTATTTTATGTCAAAATAGATAAATAATACATATATATGTTCAATGTAATTCATTGGAGTCATTTTATAATAAGTTTAGATATATAAAATTTTATCGAACTATTTACCATCTTTTACCCACCTCCTAGGAGCATTTGCAAATTTGTATGAAACTTAATTTTACCGCTTATATGAGTTGAATTTAAAAAATACAAGAGAAACGGTTAATATTAGTAAGTAAAATATGGTTCAATAAGATGAAAATAATTTTTGGTGAATAGTAACTTTTTACTTTTATTTACCACGGTTAAAAGTAGATAGGGTAATTAAGTGTACAAATGATATCATAATTACCCTAACACATGTCATAATTCTATTGGATAAGTGTAATTAGACCAAAAAAAACCTTAGGAATAACATATGATCCCCTTTTTTCCACTTGGATTAGATTAGGATATTTATTATTATTTTATTTAAAGAAGAGTTAAAAGAGTTAAAATCAAAGTTTAATAACTAAACCATTTTTAATATAGGTCCATACATAAGATAAATTCTATTATAAATATTAATTAAAATTTTAAAAATATTTCCTACATAATGGTATTTTATTTATAATTTTTATACATTAAATAATTAAATTTATTTATGACACAATGATGATGCATTAATTACCTTATTAATGAAAGATTAAAATAATTGATATTATAAATATCCAAAAAAATATAATTTGAGACTTTTAATGGATTACATTAATTTTAAAGGTTAATATGAAATGTTAGGGTGATTAAATGGTTTTTTTCTAAGTAATAATGTTTTTATGAATTTAACAAAAACAAAATACCAAATAGTGTCAAAATTGACATAAAAGAGTTTTTAAAACAAATATTATATTATTAATTGGTATTCTATTCCTAAAAATATAAGGTTCGGCCAAAAACCTAAAATAATATTATATATTTCTTTAATTAACCACTTGAGCTTCTCTTGGAAGTTTATAGTAAGTTTATTAACCATATAATATAAAAATACAAAGAGACATGGTAAATGCCAAACTATTTAACTAAGAGTTAAATCTAAAAGATAAGGTTAATATGATAACCTAAACCTATCTAAAACCTATTGGTTGAGAGGTTTTAGACCCATCCCTACATTAGCCTTTAAATAATTCATTTTTGAGCCATTGGAAACCAAAAATTATTTTATTATAAAATAATAGTTCAATCTTTTCCTAAAGTGACCCTCACCTCTCTTATAAAAGGGCACCTCCCCATCTCTCAAATTCACACCTTCAAAGCCATTTGGATTGGCCAATCCATACCCAAATATCATATCAACTATCCTCCCTTAATCCCAGAGTCGTTTATTTAGTCATAAAGCCAACCTAAATCCATCGTAATCCTTCAAGAATAATTTTCATTTTTTGATTAAAAATAATGTTTATGAACATAATATAATTATTTATATGAATCAAATACATACTATCCATAATAAAAATTACTTACGTAACAAAGCATATAAAGAAAAATGAATCATTTAACACCTGAAATGATGATACTACTGAAATATCATTAACAAAGCAATATTAAAAGATCATATATGATATCATATTATTGTATATGGTTATTGTATAATTTAATAACAATTATTTAACCATTATGAAGGAGGTTAAGCTACCCTCTTCCAAGGAAAAGTACAAGGTAAGGGTTAATTCCACAATCTCTTTATTATCCAAGGTTGTTTTTAAGTAAGTATCTACTGGGACGTCTTGATCATCCACATCCATGTTTCTTAAAAATGTATTACAAAACATTTTTAATATTTACTAGACTATGGGTTAAATTTATTTATACCATTTTTTTACTTTTTATAAAATGGTTTGAAAGGAATCTTTCTGTCATTTTCCAAACAAGGTACCTTATGACCTTTTCAACAAAATTAAGGTAAGAATGTTTTTTAACTTATACAGTGGGTGTGGAGATTTTCCACCATTATAACATCGTCGAAGCTTCCCTTACAAGATTATAAGAATATTTTCAAAATAAATGTTTTATTTTATAATTATATGACTTTTAAAATGATTTCAAAGTAGAAAGAGATATTTCTCTAAAAAAAGTTTTGATTGCATCTTTGTCAATATCCTTTGATGGATTGTAAGCTGATTTGAAGTTGATTTATTATGATACAAAAATTCCATATTGTGTTGAAGGTTTTTTGATATGTTTGAATGTAGATGTGTTATTTTTACACCATTCATGGTTTATGGATAAAGTATTGACATTTCATATGGTAATTTTAATACAAATGTTTATGTTATGTTTAAACCTTTTCATATGAGGAATGCATTGGACTTAGTAAGTGGAAGGTGGAGCCCGCTATAGCTCCTCGATGCATCGGTAGGTCTCATGAGACAAACTAGTGTCTTGGCACAAGGCCTTGAAAAAATATTATTTGTAGTCTTGGCACAAGGCCTTTACTATGTGGTTATGAAGTCTGGTATTATGCATTCCATCATTATGAAAGTGGCTATTGATATTGCATGTGATTATTAGACTAGTAAAATATCCATGTGAATAAGTAAATGGAATTATTTGATTTTATCTTTTCTATATTATTCTGAAGTTCAAGTTTAAAAGGCTTTTGTTTTAGTCTTACATTGCCTTAAATGTTTATTCTTATTTATGAAAGTTTATGCTATATTGTTATCCTTACTGATCATCTGAGATCACCCCTTTCTATGGTTTATTTTTCCTAGGATGTGAAGAAGTATATTATGACTGAACTGCAGGGATAGTCTAAGGGATATGAGTGTGGCCTATGGAGACTATGTTTTCATAGTTTTTTATTTTATAATGTAATGTAAAACTTATGAATGTATCAATTATTTACAAGGCTACTAAACTGATTGGTCTTTCAGGATTTAATCCCTTGTGATCATGCCAATGTTATGTAATAATGCACCAACTTTAGGTAACTGGGTTCGGGGCGTTATAATTCTCTTCAGATGTCATTATGGACAACATAAAATGAATTGGATCTAATGGAGAAATAATATAATTGAGCCTATATATCGCTAGGGTTAGAAAAGAATAATTGCATATTTACGCTTATTATTTTTCTTAATTCCTAAAAAACCCCTTTCCTATAATAAAAATATTATTATTATTATTTATTAACATACATTAAAATCAAAAATTAAATAAAATATTATTTATTCAGATAATATTCAATATATATTATTTCTCACTGGATATTTAAACTCAGTCCACTATTCCTCCATAATATTTATCAGACCTTGAATAATGACTATTTGTTTAATAAATAAATATCCCCACATTATTCAATCATAAATAAATAAATATTATATTCACTAAAGAGAATATAAATAGTTATTAAATATTATACTAACATAATATTCTCTCAAATAACTAGTGATAGAATCTACGCGATCAAGAAAACATGAATAATTATTTAATGATGAGTAAGAATAATATTTATTCAACTTGTTAAGTAATAAATAATATTATTATTTAACTAAAGTTTTGAATACACTTAATTTTTGACCCTCTAAGTCTGTTTCTCAATGGTATTTGATGAATTATCCAAAATTCCAAGGTTAGCACCTTGCAATATGCCAAGGAACTGATATAGAAAGAAGTTATGTTGAAATGACATAATAACACATATAGATTTTTACTTTGTAATATAATCCCTTTATCATGATATCTCTAATGAAGTAGGTTTCATGATAGTTTCTTCAACTTATGTGATTGATGTATCTTTATTTTAATTTCTTGAAATTGATCTTGCCTTCCATTTCATCGGTTTTTTGACAGGAATGTGGAATTAATTCCCCTTGATATTTTTATTGATGGATATTTTAAGTCCTCGCTCAATTTCACACATCGGTTTTTTCATTTGTTTATTCTTCTTTATACACTCCCAATGGTTCCATTATCCATAGCTCAGTACAAAAAAATCTTTCCAAAGGTCAATGATCATTTGGGTTTTTAGGCCCAGTGACTCTTGGGGACTTATATTGGTTGAGAGGATGGGAAGTCGAGCTCATTGCACCCTTTTGGGGGGAATTGTTTCCTACTTCATGAATCTATTATATATTTAAGATATGTTTGTTAATAGCTTCCTAATCCCTATAGGGAACTGGTTACCCTAAGAAAACAGTTATAGGTTAACTGTCTTTCATGTACAAAATACTGGGAACTATTTAGTGAATTTATTGGTATGTCTTTGAGGTTCTTCGTCATTTTATAGTAATGGGCAGTTTCTTATTTTCTGAATCCATATAACCAAGTGCTTAAAAATATTATTCCATGTAAGGAGGCAGTTAATAATATGAGGATGGGATTGAGCCATTATGAGGCGTCCTACGTATCCTGGTTATTACAGGAATCAAAACCCATGTAGTGTGTTAATCCCATATAGTTTAGTGTAATGTTGAGAGGATATATTTTTGGGTATGGAGACACCAAATATTTGAGCTCGAACCTCAATGGGGGTGTCCTACATATCCCATGTATGGAGAAAATTAGAGTTTTCATAGTTCATTCTTTTAGGGTATATATTTTGAGGTTACCCCTGTCAATATAGAGACACATGGTGCAGATGATATGATTATCGCACCTCTCTAAGATCACGTGATCCATGCTCGGTGTGGGAAAAAATGGATGGTTAATGATCATTTCATTACTCATGATGTAGGACTTATGAACTAGGGATTCCCTATGGTGATTTATTATGGGACTTAGGTATTAGACGAATGTAATATATATCCCAATTATAGTAGGAATCAAATTCATCATAGTTTAGTTGATGTTGGGGCTTACACACTGATGATTCCCTATACCACTGTGGAGGTTTATGATGAATATTCCATGATCATTGCAACTCCCTAAGCCCATATGAGCCATGCTCATCATCACAATAATGGGATAACAAGTGAACAATGTCATTTCTTTGAATAAAGTACTTAGATACTAGGATTTCCCTTATTGATTAATATGGAACTCAAAAATCAAGAGTGGTGGCCTACGTATCCTGAATATGGTTGGAATCAGAGTTATCATAGTTTACCTTATGTCAGGGATTACACACTATGGTTTCCCTGTTGGTCATGGATTAAACACCGAGGAGAAACACCGTTATCAAGTCCTAGGATGCCCTGTTGATATGGCCTTCTTATTTAGAGGGTGTCTAATAAACTAGCTAACTTGTTTGGGGGATATCATAAGATCCACATGGTTTCCTCCAGAGGCCATCGGATGTCCTGGACGACATGTTCTAAAGGTGTATCATGATCCATCTAATGTTCCCTAGTGTCATTTGTGAGAGTTGGTATGACACATATCGAGGATGTCATAAGATTTAGTATGAAATGACTCTAAGGATGTCACATATATTTGATTACATCCCTTGAAGGCATCGTGAGACCTATCTATCCCATTTAGAGGGCGTTGCGGGTCTTGACTGACTTGTTTTAGTGGGTATTGAGAAACCTAGCTGACATATGTAGAGGGAATCACAGGTATTAGCTGTCCTACCTAGAGGTCATAGTAGGAGCTTGATTTTCATGCCTATATGCAACCATAAGACTCAAATGATATAATAAAGTTTCATTATATGAGTCAGGTGATGTATTTGAAGGATCTCTCAAGTCCTAGAGAGTTTCAAGATATCAAAGTGGTGTTCGTTGGGAGACCGTGTGACTTTCTCTAACAAGTCTGGATAATTTTGAATTTCCTAGATGGAATATTTAAGGAGAGTCATGAAATCTAGATGACATTTACTGATGCCAAAACATGTCTGCGAAGCACATGAAGGCCAAAAAGAATGTATTTTTCTTAAGTATTCCACTTTTAATCTCATCTATAACCCTTGTATTGCGGGGGCCTTAGATTTATTCAGTATCATTATCTTCGAGTCCTACATGATCTAGAAGACATACAGTGTGTTATTCACGTGCATTTCTAGAAGTACTTCATGTTATCTTTGAATGATCACATAAAGGGATTTATACCTGGCGCATGACTACTCTGGCAGCTCGCTAGTGTATTATCTAATAGAAGGATAGCTAGTCACATGACCAGTTGCTTTTAGAAGTCCTCTTTGATTCTTGGAACTTTTCTACTCAAGAGTTTCCTTAGTGTAGTAGCCGTTTCATTTTTTTGTGGAGGGGTGAGAGATTTATATGCCTACCAACCCCAAATACTCACCAGTTTTTGTGGAGTATCTAGCATGAGTCCAAGATAAAGTTTGGAGAAGGGGTCTGGCACCAAAAAATTTCGCGAGTCTCTTCTATGGACTATTCTGGGTGTGTCACTTGTTTTTCAGTAACCATGAGTCCTTCTCATCAATGCCTTCATTATTAGTTCATTTCCAATTAATGGGGACTTATTTGATCACACAGATGCATTGAAAGGTTTCCATGTTGTCGTGTTAACATGATAAAGGGATTTTTCAATATCCAAATGCCTATTGAAGGGCATTGATGAGATGCTCGATGAGTTTTCTAGGGATTTCGAGAGACAAGGATAGTTTGTCTGGGGGTCTATAAAACTTCCTTAGAACATTTCAAGTCCTTCAACAATCACGAGTGACCTCTTCCTCCTCCCTCTTTTACTTACTTTGTTTTATGTTACAAAGGTGGGGAGTCATACGGGATTACATGTGTGATGTTGTCACAAACCATCCCTAGTACCCTAGTAACCTGATAAATGAGACGATCCTAACATAACCCCAAGGGAATTCCCGATCCCCATGGGTTGACGATTAGGACTTGGAATCATACAACATACAAGTGGGAATGATTTTTCCACAATAATGAAAAAGCAAAAGAAAAACAAAATAGTATTCATATCAAAAGAAAACTCCACTATGAGTAAGTTAACAGAATACAAAAAGGCATAAATCCAAAGTACAAAAACCCATGTACTAGAATAGGAATACATCCCCAAAGTCCCTGAGGAAATAACTCACCAATTACAAAGCTCAATAATTGGATCCAACTCCAAGAGATTCCTTCCCTTTACTCGAGCCTGGAAGGAGAAAGTCTACAAATACCTGAAGGGAAAAGTAGGGTGTGAGCCTAATCCCAGTAGGATACCACCAATGATTCCATAACAGATGACAAATATGGACTATCTAAATAAAATATTTCAATTTTTTAGAACAAACAAGTTTGGAAATTTAAATTCATTTTTAAAAAAAATATGCTATTCATTTTCAAAATGATGGAAAATACATTCAAAGCACTGGATTTACTTTATAAGGGATGGAATATTTCAAAAAAAAAGGCTTATGCAAAACATTTATATAAAACAGTTCATATAAATTTAGAAGGAATGTAAAGTAGTTCAAACAAACATTGACATACATTTATATTTTAAATATAAATAAAAAATCAAGCCACATGGTAATATGTCAAAAGGTATGATAGTATTAACCGGCTATAGGATTCTACACTCTCTAAGTGAACTCATTAAAATGTTTATACACACCTCCCTATGACACTGGCTAAAGGATACTCTTCACCAATCCATCAGGTATGTGACCCACTGCATGTTTGTTTTAGAATGCTGTAATAATGTAGAGTGTATCTAAATAACTCACTGACTACCTAATGATTGAATGCAATCTTACATGATGGGAAAAATATTTTAAGACTTCTTAAAATACGATCAATCCCATTCTTATATTTCAAAAATTCCAATTGCAATCTATTTAAAACCAAAAATAGGTTTTATTAAAAAACATGCCTTTTTTCACAAGATAAAATCACTGGGTTTCTATCCAATCATTTTAATCCATTTTCATGAGTTTGAAATCCATTCAAAAACCAATTCCATCCTTTTCACAATTAATTTTCACAGTTAAACTCAACAATTTAATCGAAAAAATTTTCATCAAAATCCACCATTTAAATTCAAAAATTTAAATCGACCAATTTCTATAAACTTGACCTAATTCAATAGAATTGGTGGTTTTCCAAATTTCCATACTAAAACCATTTCAAATCCTCCAATTCATTGGAATTGGGTTTTATAAAATCAATTTAAATCAATATTATGAATTTATATTTAAACCAATGACTGAAATAGACCAAGGAAATCAAAGTTAACCAATTTGGAAAATCGAAACGGAACTACCTACCTATTTCCCAAATAATGACACTCACAATGACACCTGTTAATGAGAAAAAAGGTGAAGGAGTCCTTGAATCACAACTTAGAAGCAAGATCCAACACCACGTGACATAGATCCATCAATCCTAGGATGATCCATTTAAATCCTAGGTGGAGAGAAGGAGAGAAACTCAAAGAATGAGGGATAACCCTTACCAGGGAACCACACCACAGATGCAATGAAGATCTAAAGCTGATCGGATTGAACCATAAGTTAGAGTGCCTCTAAAAACCACTTAGGGAGAGTTTAGGGTTGAGATCCAAGAGTTTTATAAATAATTGCATGAGCAAAACTTCCAAACGCATGACTTTAGGTTGGGCGCAGGCCGAGTCACGACATGTACCTCATTTACATGACGTGTAATCCATCTTGGATTAGTATGATGAAAAACCCATCACCTCAGGTTAAAAATCTCCTATTTATCCCCTACACGACATGTAACTCATGCACTCGATATGTACATTCTCACAACATGATCTCCAAGTTCACAACATGATCTCCCAGTCCACGAAATGAAACCAACACCTAGTACATGATGTGTACTCCAAGTACACGGCGTGTACTTATTTTACAGTCTATAGAAAACCCAAAAAAAATGATTTTTAACTGAAAGGGAACTTAGAAAAGGTGAAAAAACTTACTCGATCAGGGTATCAAAATGTTACAACCTCCCCACCATAAAAACTTTCTACCCTAGAAAGACTATAAAGAATATTTCATGCCAAACAGATGAGGCCACTACTCTCTCATGAGTGCCTCGCATTCCCATGTCTCATGACTATCAGAGCCATTTTTCCACAGTACATGAACCAAAGGTATTTCCTTTACATGAATCACCTTGGACTTAGAATTGAATATCCTAACTGGTTTCTCGATTAAAGATAAATCATGCTCAATCTCAAGATCACTCCAACTCAAAACATGAGATAGATCTGATAAAAACTTTCTCAACTACGATACATGGAACACATTATGTATCGACATCAGCTGCGGTGGAAGTGCCAAATGGTAGGAAAATTTCCCCACCTGCTCAACTACCATGAAATGTCTCAAAAAGTGAGGAGAAGTCTTCCCTTACCTCCCAAGTCGTCGATGACCCAACTAGGATGAAACCATTAATAACACCTGATCACCAACTAAAAACTCCAACGGTCTATGACGTCGATCAACATAAGACTTATATCAGCTTTTTGCTATCAACATACTCTAATGTATCAGCTAAATATTTTTTGTCATCTCCTACACCAAGATTGGTCCAACCAAAGAAATTTCATCGACCTCTGACCAACATAACGAATATTTACAAGGCCAGACAAACAAGGCCTCAAAAGGTACCATTTTGATAGTGGACTAATAACTGTTGTTATAAGAGAACTCAACCATACCCAAGTGATCATCTCAAGCCCCACTGAATTCAAGGACATAGGCACAGAGAATATCCCCAATAATCTGTATAGCTCTTTCTATCTGGCCATATGACTACAGATGGTAGGTTGTGCTCAAACAAACTTGAGATCCTAGTGCTACCTGAATACCTCTTCAAAAGTGAGAAGTAAACAAAGGATCCCTATCGGATACTATAGCAGATGAAACTCCATGTAAACGAACAATATCCTTTATATAGAGATCACCCAACTCCCCAAATTTAACCATATTACAAATGGGTATAAAGTGAGCCGACTTGGTCAGCCTATCGATCACAACCCATATCAAATTCTTCTTTCTCAGGGTATGAGGAAACCCAACCAAAAAGTCCATAGAGATCTCATCCCACTTCCATATAGAGACTAAATGCATTTTAAGCAAACCTGAAGCTTTTTAGTGCTCATATTTAACTTACTGGAATGTATAGAAATGAAAGAAAAACTCATCAATGTTTCATCTCATTCCCCACCACCAGAACCGCCTCCTCATGTCTTAGAATAGTTTTTTGGTTATCAAGTGCACAAAACACTGATATCTATGACAATATCCCATCTCATCCTTCCTTGCTGATAACGGCACAACGAAACAGTTCTGATAGCATAGAATACCCTCTTTAGAGAATAACAAAAAAGAAAATATCTCCCCACCATAAAGGAATTATCTAATGCTATGGAACTCATCCTCAAGATGTTAGTATTGGAGAATCATCTTGAGAAGAGTATATGTCAACTGAATGCTGGCTAAAGAAACCTCAACCCCTTCCTCCTGAACTCCAATATGAAATTGTGCAAAAAGAGCCATCAAATTCTACTCTTCTGAAGATTCTTTCACTGCCTAAGTTGGAAGATTCCTACTCAAAGCATCAGCAACGATGTTCCCTTTCCCCAGGTCATAAGCAATTTCAAATTCTAAAGACAATAGGTACTCCACCCAATGCCTCTTCCAAAGATTCAAATATATTTGGGAGAAGATATAAATCATGATTTTTTTGGTCTGAATATACCGTAAACCTTTCACCAAAAAGGTAGTTCCACTAACTCTTAAGTACATGCATCATAGCTATAAGTTCTAGGTCATGGGTAGGATAATCTTCTCATGTGACCTAAGCTAACGAAATACATATTCTACAACATTATCACCCTACATAAGAAAGCAACCCAAGCCTAAACCTAATGCATCACAAAAGACCACATAGCCCTGCCCAGCTTCTGGAAGAGTCAACATCGATGCAATAGTCAACAGATGATTCACCTCAGAAAAAGAACTCTGACACTTATAATCCCATGAAAACTTCACCTCCTTTCGAGTCAGAGCAGTCATTGGAGAATCCAACTTCAAGAAGTCCTTCACAAACCTGTGGTAATATCCGGCTAAGCCCAAGAATCTCTGGATCTCGATGACGTTTCTTGGTTTCTCCCACATCATAATAGACTTCACCTTTTTAGGATCAACTGATACACCCTGTTCAAAACCCATCTGTCCCAATAATTTAACTTCCCAAACCCAGAAATCACACTTTGAAAGCTTGAAATAAAGGCAATGATTTCTTAGAAAATTCCGAGCTATTTGATGCACCCGATTTTTGTATACATTTCCATATATATAGTTGACAATAAAAACATGTTTTCAGAAAATATTTGTTGATTTATGAACATATTCTTTGATTTTGGTGAATCTGTTTACTTTCAGGAGCTTTCTGGCTAAATACACGGATCAAGGGAAGTCTGTGAAAATTTTGAAACTACACGACATGTACTTTTATACACGCTGTGTACATCCAGGTAGGGACACGGACCGAAGGAGGGAGTACATGCCCATGTCACCAGGCAGAAGATACATGCTGTGTGTGGTCACGCTACATGTCGTGTACTAATTTCTAGAAGCGGTAGTTGCCGAAGAAAAGTCCACACGCCCATGTGGCCGTTGATGGAGACAAGGCGTGTTTGAACTTTTACACGCCGTGTCTGCTATTCTAGAAGGGGATGGTGGCAAAACTTATGACACTACATGCCATGTATGGCGGCGCTACATGCCGTGTACACCCAACCACTAGGCAGCACCATGTTCAAAAGTCAAAGATGGCGTGTTAGGCCGCCTACCCGTGGAGAAATTGGCGCCAAAGTGCGTTGACGAAAATTACACGGCGTGTACTTTCTATACACGTCGTGTACTTTATTTTTCTATAAAAATAGGCCTTGGCCTACGGATTTTGGGGTTCGAAACCATTGATAGGAAAGAGAAACTCTGCTATCACCATTCACGAAGCTACCAAGGTACCGTCACTCCGCCATTCCACCTTCCAACACTCTACCTCAATGCCTACATGATGAATCTGTGAGGTATCACGTGTCTCATTTCTCTCCCACTTTTTATGTGTAACTAAACACCTCGTGTTGGGGTTGTGGATGATGGGATCATAATTTGTATGTTGTTTTATATAGTTGTGTTTGAATCGTTGTAATTCATCTTACTCTTCTTAAACCACTGTCTAATATAACTGAGAATTCTTAGTCGGACCAAGGGAAGGATTATCAGCGATACAAAAGAGAAGTAATGGTGAAAACATCCATGACCATTGGAAGGATTTCACTGATTCAAATAATGGACTGAACATAATAAAGAATTAAGAACACTGACTACCAGACCAAGGAGTCGGCTGCTCTAATTCCAAACAAGAGGAACCATACCAAGGAAATCTTGTAACAAAATGAAATCCAGAATGATTGAATTATTATGAACAACACAACCATTTAAACAATCTGCATAATAACTCCTTATTCACCACAGCGCCAACATGTCTTTTCTTTCCATTTTAAAAACTCTTTAAATTTTCCCGTTGTTTTCTTTCAAACTGTATCCATTTCTTCAAAGTAAATCAATTTAGTTTCAATCAAAACCCGAAATCAACCCAATCGATTCTAAATTCTGCATACTTCACCTAATTATGTATTAACTCAATTGAATTCACGCACGCCACGGTTCCCTATTGATCGACCCCAAGCTTATGCTATACTAAAGTTCTAAGAACGGGTAATTAATTTGGGACGCATAAAACTTCAATCAATGACAAGCGAGACCAAATTTTGGCGCCGTTGCTGGGGACACGTCTAGTTTTAGTGCTAATATTTCAATTTTGTTAATAATTGATTGAAGTGAAAATAAAAATCAAAAAAATTATCAAAAATCTCTTTTCTAATCCCATTTCAAATTTTCTCTTTTGTTTTTTCCTTTTACACCTGGTTTTTGTTTTTGTGATGTGCAGAGCTTAAAGTGTATGTTTAGACGTTTTACATGATCCAAAAGCACCGAGTCTTCGGAATTATTTCCGCTTGACCCAGAAATAGAACAAACCTTGCTTCATCGTCGGCATACATGGACAGAAAATCACAACCATCAACCACAACCCATGGAGAACAAGGAAGAGGGAGCACCAGCCGTAGATGCTGCGACTGAGCATCAATACCAGGATCAACAGCCTCCCACTGCTGGTCTACCAGAGCAACCTCCTGGAGCCTTCATGGAATTCCTCCCAAGGGATTACCAATGGCTGCCACAAAAACTCTTCCCACGGCCATACTTCACCCCTCAAGAGTAGTTCATGCAAGATCCACCCCATCAACAACAACCTCCAAGATGTACCCTTATGGAGTACGGACTTCCATTGATTCACGGAGCTGATACGGGGATCGTTCATCCTCCGGTCCAAGACCAGCACTTCGAGATCAAGCCTGTTATCATGCAGCTGATCTAGAACACAGTCCAATTTGGAGGCCTGGCCAGCGAGGACCCGAATGCCCATCTCTCTAACTTTCTGGAGATCTGCGACACCTTTCAGTACCATGGCGTGTCTGAGGACGCCACCCGTCTTCGCCTATTACCCTTTTCTCTTAGGGACAAGGCGAAGGACTGGATCAAGGTGCTGCCACAATGATCTATCCTTACCTGGGAGGAGCTAGACCAGGCATTCCTGTCTATGTACTTTCCACCATCCAAGACGGTGAAACTCCAGAATGAGATCCATAACTTCCAGCAGCACGACTCCGAGTCGTTGTACGAGTCCTAGGAACGCTTCAAGGAGATGTTACGAAAATTCCCCCACCACGGACTCCCACTCTGTATGCAAGTACAGAACTTCTACGGAGGACTTACCATGAATACAAAATCCGCGGTGGACGCTGCTGCTGGAGGCACGATGATGCGGAAATCCCCCGAAGAACTATTCAAACTACTAGAATACATGTCTGCCAACAGCTTCTAGTGGCACTCCGAGTGGGGGACTCAAAAGCGAGGTATGCACAATATTGACGCTACCACTTTGTTAGCTGCTCAGTTGGACGTTGTATCCAAGAAAATCGACGCATTGAACCTCAAAGGAACATCTCAAATTCATGCGGTGAACCATCCAGAATGTGGCGACTGTGGTGATAACCACATCATGGGAGAATGAACGGGTTCGACTGGAGGCCCTTCGATGAGCGAGGTGAGTTATGTTTCCCAAAATCAAGGGCCCAACCAGTACCAGAAGTACCAGAACCCGGCATGGGGAGATCAACAGAACACAGGCTGGGGCCAACAACAGCAGAATCCTACGCCCCAGCGACTGCCCAGCTACAACCAGCCTCCATACCAGAACCAATAACAAAGGCCTCAATAACCCCATCAGGGTCCTTATCAGCAACAAGGGTATCAAAAACCTCTTCCACAGCAGCCACGACAACCACCTCCTCCACCGACTCAACAACCACCTCAGTAGGAGAACACCTCAAGGTTAGAGGATCTGATGACTAAATTCATATCTACTACTAAGACTCGGTTCCAGAATCAGGAAGCTTCGATTCGAGCCTTGGAGAATCAGATTGGCCAGCTGTCAAACCAAATTTCAGGGAGACAGCCCGGTACACTACCGGGGAACACCAAAAAGAACCCAAGGGAGGAGGCCAATGCTATCATGCTCCGGAGTGGAAATGAGCTCCAACAAAACCAATCAGCACAGCAAGGTGACTCCACACCCACTGTTGATGAAAAAGGTACCAATACCGATCCCTCCTCATCCAAAATCCCACAGAAGGAGGCTTTGCAAAATAAAGAAAAGGAGGTAGTCCAACCATTCAAGCCTAATTTACCTTTTCCGGAAAGATTGAAACAAAGGAAGCTAGACCACCTGTTCAGCAAATTCATGGATGTGTTCAAGAAGTTACATATCAACATCCCATTTGCAGAGGCCCTGACTCAGATGCCCACCTACGCAAAATTCATGAAGGAAATCCTATCGAATAAGAGGAAGATGGAGGATTTGGGTGTTATTGATCTAACGAAGGAGTGCTCCGTGGTGGTTCAACATTCCATTCCTCCCAAACTCCAAGATCCAGGTAGTTTCACTATTCCTTGTATGATTGGATCCTGTGAGTTCAGAAAGGCCCTCTACGACTTAGGGGCTAGCGTGAACCTCATGCCCCTCAGAGTTTTAAAGAATCTGGGACTCAACGAGCTCAAGCCTACCCGCGTAGCCCTTCAACTTACTGATCGATCTATCAAACACCCGAAGGGACTACTAGAGGACATACTGGTCAAAGTGGGTAGGATGATTCTCCCTGCTGATTTCATCATCCTCAACATGGGGGATGACCAGGAAGCACCTCTTATACTTGGAAGACCTTTCTTGGAAACTGGGAAGGTACTGATCGATGTGCACCAAGGGGAGATTATTTTTCGGGTAGGTGATGAAAGAGTTTCCTATAACGTCCTCAATGCCATCAAACATGATTCCTTATCGGAGCATGAGGACTGTTATGCAGTGTCCACCATGGTTAATAATTTTAGTGAACTAGGGGATGATCTGGGATGTTCTTTTATTTCGAATAATTTAACCGTTCCAGATATTCTATTAGAAGAAGCGCCAGAAGACTTTCAATTCATAGAAGGACAGGGCGGCCATTATTGGCAGCATGCAGTTTTTCCTGATAGTTTGGAACGGGACGAGGTGCAGCCACTTGTGCCTTTTATTTTAAAGGCGCCTGAAATTGAACTGAAGCCTCTTCCATCTTCTCTCAAGTATGGGTATTTAGGACCCAATCAAACTTTTCCTGTTATACTTAATGTAGAACTATCACAGGAGCATGAAGATGCACTTCTGCAGGTTCTCAAACAACGGAAGCACACTATTGGGTGGACAGTTACTAATCTGAAGGGCATCATCCCTACCATTTGCACTCACAAGGTGATACTTGAAGAAGACTCCAAGAAATCTCAGAAACCATATCGGTGCTTGAATCCTCCCATGAAGGAAGTTATCAAAAAGGAGGTGATCAAATTATTGTATGCATGCATCATTTATCTGATCTCAGATAGTCTGTGGGTGAGTCCTCTCCAAGTGGTACCCAAAAAGGGGGGTATCACTGTGATTTCAAATGAAATGAACGAGCTCATACCTACACGCACTATCACGGGCTGGCGAGTTTGTGTGGATTATCGGAAGTTAAATGATGCAACAAGAAAGGATCAATTCCCCTTTCCATTCATGGATCAAATTCTAGAGAGACTAGCAGGGAACAACTTCTATTGCTTCCTTGACGGTTTTTCCGGCTATAACCAAATCTCCATTGATCGAGAGGATCAAGAAAAGAGAACATTCACTTGACCCTACGACACATTTTCTTATCGAAGGATTTCTTTTGGCATGTATAATGCCCCCACCACCTTCTAGTGTTGTATGATGGCCATCTTCCACAACATGGCGGAACGAATCCTAGAGGTATTCATGGATGATTTTTCCGTTTACGGAAAATCATTTACCATTTGTTTACGACACCTAGAGCTTGTTTTGGAAAGATGTGAGCACACTAACCTAGTCTTGAACTGGGAAAAGTGTCATTTCATGGTGCAAAGTGGCATAGTCTTTGGCCACAAAATTTCAGCGAAGGGGATAGAGGTGACTCAGTGAAGATCAAAGTAATTTCATGACTACCTATACCGACTTCCGTCCGAGCCATCCGCAGTTTCCTCGGGCATGCAGGTTTTTATAGGCGGTTTGTCCCTGACTTCTCCAAAATATCCCAACCCATCACCAATCTTCTAACCAAGGATTCCATATTTGAGTTCGATGAGACATCTGTCAGATCTTTTGAGCATCTAAAGCAGCGCCTGGTGGAAGCTCCAATTATGATTTCTCCCAACTGGGAGGCACAATTTGAGGTGATGTGCGATGCGAGCGACTACGTCGTGGGAGCCGTCTTGGGACAACGACTTGATCGTATTTTCGGACCTATCTATTATGCCAGCTGGACGCTCAATGAGGCATAGATCAACTACACCACCATAGAAAAGGAGATACTTGTAGTGGTTTTCACATTTGACAGGTTTCGTTCTTACTTAGTGTTGTCTAAAGTTATTGTTTATAATGACCATGTAGCACTAAAGTACCTACTCAACAAGAAATACGTGAAGCCCCGATTGATCTGCTGGGTACTCCTCTTAAAATAATTTGACCTTGAGATCCGAGATAAGAAAGGGAGTGAGAACTTTATTGCTGACCATCTCTCCCGCCTCGAGCTGCCTCATTTGGAGAAGGAAGAAGATCGGGAGATCAGGGAGGATTTCCCTGATGAGCACCTATTTTCGATCAACGAAACACCTAGGCCATGGTATACTGATATCACTAATTTTCTGGTTACAGGTGTCGTTCACCTCGACCTCTCCTTCCAGCAAAGGAAAAGATTTTTCTCTGATATAAAAAGGTACTTATGGGAGGATCCACTACTATTCTGATCCTGTGCAGATGGAGTGATCCACCATTGCATCCCGAAGAATGAAGTTCATGGTGTCCTGGAGTTTTTTCACACCTCACCAGTAGGAGAACATCATGGGCCAGACCATACCATAGCAAAGGTCATGCAGTCTGGATTTTTCTGGCCCACCATGTATAGAGATGCCCGAGCCTTTGTTTCTTGTTGCGATCGGTGCCAGAGGACCAGTAATTTGGGATGTAGAGCTAAGATTCCCCAGCATCCCATCCTGGAGGTAGAGATTTTTGACGTCTGGGGAATAAATTTCATGGGTCCCTTTCCCCCATCTTTTGGGAACATTTATATCCTGGTCTGTGTCGACTACGTCTCCAAATGGGTGGAAGCTACTGCTACAGCTCACGACACATCCAAGGTAGTCATAAATTTCTTAAAGAAAAATATTTTTAGAAGGTTTGGAGTTCCACGAGTACTGATCAGTGATAAAGGGACCCACTTCAACAACACACTGATGAGAGGAATACTGTCGAAGTATGGAGTAAAGCATCAGATGGGGACACCATATCATCCCCAGTCCAGTGGACATGTAGAGCTCTCCAATCGTGAGCTCAAGCAGATCCTGGAGAAAACAGTGAACGCTTCGTGGAAGGACTGGTCCAAGAAGTTAGATGATGCCTTGTGGGCCTATCAGACTGCTTACAAAACACCACTGGGAATGTCCCCGTTCTGCCTCGTCTATGGAAAGCCATGCCATCTGCCAGTAGAATTGGAACACAAAGCCTACTGGGCCATCAAAGCCCTAAATTATGAGTTGAAGGCAGCTGAAGAAAAACGAAAGTTCCAACTGTCAGAACTAGATGAGATCCTATTAGAGGCGTACGAGAATTCCAAGTTGTACAAGGAGAAGACAAGAGCCATTCATGACCGGATGATTTCACGAAAATCTTTCCAACCCGGTGATCAGGTACTTCTCTTTAATTCTCGTCTTCGCTTATATCCAGGGAAGTTAAAGTCACGCTGGTCGGGACCATTCCACATTATCCGTGTATTCCATCATGGAGCAGTAGAAATTTCTGGAGAATATGGCATCCATTCAAGGTAAATAGGTAGGATTTGAAAGCTTACCATCCTACAGACAACATGGTGGGAATGTTGTCCACCATACACCTCAGGTAAGCAAGGTAAGTAGGTCGAGCCAACGACCTAAAACCAAGGTGCTTCCTGGGAGGCAACCCAGAGGTTACACGCCCTGTCCCATTTATATAAATGGCATGTACTAATCCTTTTTCATTTATACACTTAATAGTATAAATCTATAGAATAACAAATAAATAACCAGGGATGATGTCGGTGCTGATGGCAAAGTCACTGGAGTTTATTTGAGCTGTCCTTTGTTCGAATCGTCCTGACCTACCTTCGGCACGAGGTTCCTCCTTTTAATTACATGACGTGTGTGGTATTTTCCATATATATATATATAAATTTGTTTAATAAAACCCATGGTGGGGATGGACCGGTTGGCTAGAATCGTAATCCGGTTTCAAAAGACCTAGGTTCGAATCCAGACAACTGTCCCATTTCCATCATTTGTTATTTTAATAAAACCACACGGCGTGTACTCCGATATATGCCGCGTGCACCATAATTTTTCAAATATAAAATAAAACGTTTTAAAAATAAGAAATTACATGCGGGTGAAGTTGGCGGATTGGAAAAGTCTCAGAACTAGGTTCAAAAGACCCGGTTTTGAATCACGCTAATCTCCCCGCTTCACCCCCATCCTTTCATAAATAAAAACCACACGCCGTGCTTTTCTTTCTCTTCGTGTGTATAGGCCGTATAGAATAAATATATATATAAAATAAATATGGATAGCAGAACAACCTTTTCTCCAGTGGGTGAGGGCATCCGTTCGAATCGGCCGATCGCCGATTCGAATCCCACCCCAAGCACCAGACCAAAGGTTGTACTACTCTTTTTCTCATTTTAAAATACACGACATGTATTTCCCGATATATGTCATGTACCGGTTTATTTATAATATAATTTTTAGATATATTTATTTTATTAATTGTTATATAGTTTACTATAATAATTATATTTATTTATATGTTTAAAAAAAATTGGGATACACGGCGTGTACCATACATACACGTCGTGTACCTTGGCTATATAAGCCGCGGTCCACCCCGATGAGGCCGTGTCGCATGGCCTCCCTATTTTTCCCCTTTCTTCCCCTTTCTTCTCCCGAATTCCACCTGAACACCCCTTCTCCAGATCCGTTGATTTGGGGAATTTCAAGTTCTGATTCTTCTCACATTGTGATCCTCAGTCCAATTACGTCGTTCTGCACCCTCTATTTCAAGTTTTTAGAATCGTTTAGGGTGTTTATCGGATCGGCCGACCGTTCGGCTTTCACCTGTACACGGCCAAAAAATGAAGAACACACGCCGTGTACTTCTTCTGTACACGACCACACACAAAATATTTTGAAATTTGTATATACACGGTTTGTATGTTCAGAACACACCATGTTTCTTTTTTTTCGTTGTACCCGAGTACTCTTTTACACACGACCTCACACACCATGTTTGCATACACGGCGTGTATGTTCGGTACACACTATGTAGACCATTTCCCATGGCCCCTTCGTGTGTGGCACATAACTTGGCCTGTCACCCCATGTTAAAGAACACAACGTGTATGTTCGGTACACGCTGTGTCCTTTATATCTGTAGCTGGCCCGTGTCTCACACTCTACACGGCCATGTACTTCATGTGCAATACACGCCGTGGCCTGTACCTACACAAAGTTTATTGTTTTCTTTGAACTGATAACAACATGGTCGTGCCATTTATAGTACACGACCACCTGCACTTTGAGTGAACATGACGTGTATGTTCGGTATACGCTGTGTACTATTACATGGTCTATTTCCACCCTCGTCGTTTCTTTCCAGAGAACACGAGGTACTATATCTTCTGACTACACGCCGTGTACTCTGGAGTACACGCCGTGTACTTTTCTTTTCCAATTTTCTCACATTTTCATTGTTTTATTTTCTTTCTTTTTCTCTTTCTTTTGTTTTGTTTTCTTTTTCTTTCTATTTCAGGATATGGCAGCTCGTGATCCTTCCCGCAGGAAGCGGCCAGCCTCCGCCACCGAGGGCGAGAGGCCCAGATATTGTTGGATCCAACTCCGACCACCTACGTAGCTAGACCCTGACGCTCCGGTCTTTGAGCTCCCTCCATTGGCCATTCTGCTGCCACTCACTCCCTCAGATGAGGCCGGGCCTACTTCTACTGCACCAGCTGCCACTTTCCCTGTACTATCATCCTCAACAGCTGGTACCTCTTCGAGAACACCTTCCACTGATCCACCTTCTTCTTAGGTAGATCCACCTATAGATCCAGACGTTGCTGCTACACCGGCACCTGGGTCGGGACCTATAGGTGCTCCCTATCCTTGCATGGTATTCCCGATCACCGACCTCGCATACGATAGGATCCGATGCTTCTCTCGTCGGCCGATACCATTGAGTGGCCGGTACCTTGACAACAGCATTCCACAACAGATTAGTTTTTGGGAGGAGTTGAAGGTGCTTCTCGGGCACACCGCACTCCTCGAGATTTTCCAGGTTAGCACTCCTGTGTTCTGTGATTTATTTTTTGGAGTTTGCGGCCTCCTTTGAGTTCAATGGATCAGAGTACCGAGAGACACCTGGCAATGCGGTGCCAGTAGTTCGATTCTGGCTAGGCGGCTGTCATTTTTCTCTGACGATGACATAGTTTTGCCCGAGGGTGCAGCTTATACCCCCATCCTATCACCCCACCCCCCGTTTCTGCCTTGACCCGGCCCAAGCGCTCTGACCTTATTGCCATGTGGTGGGAGATTGCTGGGCCTGACCATCGGTACTCCCCCACTTCCCAGAAGAGAACTCTTATAGCCGACCCTGTCCTTCGCTTCACCCACCGGTGCTTCAGTGCCATACTTTTCCCCCGCCATGAGGATATGGGGGTCGTGACCAGCCGTGACATTGAGCTTCTTACCTGTGTCATCCGGCACGCCTACCCAGACCTCCCCTATCTTATCGCCTCCTATTTCCACGCCATGTTTACTGGCCGTTAGGGCAACCTGAACGGCGGGTTTTACACCACCAGTCTTGCCCACCACTTAGGGGTATTCGAGCCCTAATTACCTCATGACTTGATAGGTTCACCCCAGTGGATGGACTTCCTCATGCTCATTCACATGGGGTTGGTTCGGAAGTAGGGGGTTCCTACATCCTTGCTCAGGCTCGAGCTCCGCCACCTGCTGACCCCCCTGCCCCAGCTGCTGACCCCGCTCCTCCTTCCCCACCCCCTCCAGCTTCTCCACCTCACCCACCTCCTACTGACCCCACTTCTTCTGACCTTCCTTCTTCTGTCCCATCCCCTATCCCACCTACCCCCGCACCCTCGGTCGATCCAACTCTTTCCCTCTTCCTAGAAACAATGGAGCAGAAGTTAGCTCGTATCATCAGCTACCAGGACACCATTGCACACCATTTGATTCATCTGGATGGCCTCCAAGAACAGATGGAGCATCTGTTGGTACATATTGCTCAGCATCTTGGTGTTCCACTGCCTCAGTCACCAGCCTCTGCCTCCGTTCCTAGACCTTCTGTTGCTGCTTCACCGCCATCTCCTGTGCCGACCATAGATTCCATTCTGATGACTATGGTGAGCTCTGCTGCTGCCACTTCTATCGGGCCAGGGCCTGCTGCTGAGGTTCCGATCCCTAGTCTAGCACCTACGGCTCCAACTTATTCAGCTTCCCTTCCTGATGCAGAGTCAGAGCCTCCCCCTTCCACACCTCCTGAGTCATCTTTACCGGCCGATTTTGTACCTGATGATGCCTCCCCTGACGCGACCCCATGATAGTGAAATTTTTCTTTATCTTATATATATCTTCTGTCATTTTCTGTGCTATGATTTTGTGCATGTTTGTAGTTTTCTTTTTCCTTGCCAGTCACAGGTATCATGGAGCACCTTGGGCATAAATTTTTCATGAGGGGAGTTTTTTTCCATTTCCATTTTCTTTATTTTTGGATTTACTTCTTCCACTGATTTCCCTCATTTTGTCCTCCATTTCTCCCCATTGCCCACCCTTTACCTTAGTATTGCACTTGGTGGACCATGTGCAGTATTAAGTGTGGGGGAGCATCTATCTCTTTCACCTTAGTCTTTGACCTTAAACTAACCTAGGAGACATCATTATTAGACTCTATATTTTGAAAATGTAAAGAAATTTTGGTTAATCAATCTTATAAATACTAGAGTTATCAGTAGGAACTTTTGGAAAGGTTACATGCTTATTTTAGTTTTTAAGTATTTTAAAATGATTGCTGATATAGTTTCAATTGCAACATTTAATCCTTGATTAAATTACATTAATTAGGCTAATCATTTATATGCATGTCATGACCTGATTGTCCCTTTATTATTTTTCCACTCCTGAGAGGTATTCTTAACCCTTTTTCGTATTTCTTTTCTAATACCCTCTTTCTTGAGAGATTCTTAGGATATGCATCACTACCAGAATCTGCGTGTCTTTTTCGAAACATGAAGAAATTTTTGAATTACTTTAACATGATTGAGGAATTATATTGTTTCAACCCCTTTATCTTGAGACCTTCCCTACATTTAATCTTCGTTAAGCCCATAGAAGCCATGAATAATCTTTATAGGAAGCCACATTACAATCCTATTTCCCTTCCTACCATATTTCTTTTTAAACTTTGCATGATTATTCATTTATGCTTTAAAGAAGGAGTTGGAAATACATGGAATATTTTTGTGTACAACCATGAAATAAAGTGTGGGGGAGTGCCTCTTGATTATTTAGGGCAGAATGGGTTCCAAACATCTACTCATTGTATTCATAAGGGTTTCCCTTGTGTTTTTTTTGTTAAAAAAAACAACAAACAACAAACAAACAACAAGGGGACCTTATGATTATTTGCCCATGAACCATACTTGCCTAAGGAAGATGGTGATGATTACAAAATCATTTGACTGAGATTTTGAAGGATGTATTTTTAGTGAGATTTACTTTGAATATCATGCAATTTTGTTTAAAGGAATTATCCATCCTTTTTCAAGCCTCAGAATTTATTTTCACATCTGAACCTACCAACCCTTAGCCACATAAACATTTGAACCTTATTGATAAATCCCTCATGATTTTTGTAATTCAATTTTTCTGAAGTAGAGAATAAGATATCTTGCAAACCTATGGATAGAGTGTATATACCTTGGATTGAGCATAACTCTAAATAAAAATTTCTTGAGTGTGGAGTGAGATTTTGATTGGTAAGGTAAATCATCAAATGGCATGATTATTTTTGAAAGGTTGAAAAATGTGTTGAAAGAGGATGAGAGTAGTTAATTGCATTATATATGAGGCATGATTTTAATATCTTATGAATTGAATTTGTTTGTGCCTTTCAGAATTTTTCCTTAGTAACTTTATCAGTTATAAATTTGATTAATTAAATGACTTCCTTTTAAAGTATAAGCTCTCTTAATTAGATGTTGAGATTTTGCTTGAGGGTAATCAAATGAATAAGTGTGGGGGAATTTGATGCACCCGATTTGTGTATACATTTCCATATATATAATTGACAATAAAAACATGTTTTCAGAAAATATCTGTTGATTTATGAACATATTCTTTGATTTTGGTGAATATGTTTACTTTCAGGAGCTTTCTGGCTAAATACACGGATCAAGGGAAGTCTGTGAAAATTTTGAAACTACACGGCGTGTACTTTTATACAAGACGTGTACATCCAGGAAGGGACACAGACCGAAGGAGGGAGTACACGCCCATGTCACTAGGCAGAAGATACATGCTGTGTGTGGTGGTGCTACATGCCGTGTACTACTTTCTAGAAGTGTTAATTGCCGAAGAAAAGTCCACACGCCCATGTGGACGTTGATGGAGACACGGCGTGTTTGAACTTTTACACGCCGTGTCTGCTATTCTAGAAGGGGTTGGTGGCCAAACTTATGACACTACACACCGTGTATGGCGGCGCTACATGCCGTGTACACCCAACCACTAGGTGGTGTTGTGTTCAAATGTCAAAGACGGCGTGTTAGGCCGCCTACCCGTGGAGAAATTGGCGCCAAAGCGCGTTGACAAAAAGTACATGACGTGTACTTTCTCTACACGCCGTGTACTTTATTTTTCTATAAAAATAGGCCTTGGACTACGGATTTTGGGGTTAGAAACCATTTAGAGGAAAGAGAAACTCCGCTATCACCATTCCCGAAGCTACCAAGGTGCCGTCACTCCGCCATTCCACCTTCCGACACTCTACCTCAACGCCTACACGATGAATCCGCCAGGTATCACGTGTGTCGTTTCTCTCCCACTTTCTATGTGTAACTAAACCCCTCATGTTGGGGCTTTGGATGATGGGGTCATAATTTGTATGTTGTTTTATATAGTTGTGTTTGAATCATTGTAATTCATCTTACTCTTCTTAAACCACTGTCTAATATAACTGAGAATTCTTAGCCGGACCAAGGGAAGGATTCTCAGTGATACAAAAGAGAAGTAACGGTGAAAACATCCATGACCATTGGAAGGATTTCACCAATTGAAATAATTGACTAAACGTAATAAATAATTAAGAACACTGACAACCAGACCAAGGAGTCAGCTGCTCTAATTCCAAACAAGAGGAACCAAACCAAGGAAATCTTGTAACAAAATGAAATCCAGAATGATTGAATTATTATGAACAACACAACCATTTAAACAATCTGCATAAGAACTCCTTATTTACCAAAACCCCGACACGTCTTTTCTTTCAATTTTAAAAAATATTTAAATTTACCCATTGATTTCTTTCAAACTGTATCCATTTCTTCAAAGTAAATCAATTTAGTTTCAATCAAAACCCAAAATCAACCCAATCGATTCTAAATTCTACATACTTAACCTAATTAAGTATTAACTCAATTGAATTCACGCACGCCACGGTTCCCTGTGGATCGACCCCGAAATTATTCTATACTAAAGTTCTAAGAATGGGTAATTAATTTGGGACGCATATAAATTCAATCAACGACAAGCGAGACCACTATTCTCAGATGTTTCACATGATCCTCCTTGGACTTGGAGTAGACAAGAATGTCATCCATAAATACTACCACAAAGGTATCTAGATACTTGTGGAAAATCTTGTTCATTAAATCCATAAAAACAGAAGGATCATTTTTCAAACCAAAGGGCTTAACAAGGTACTCAAAGTGGTTGTACCTGCTCTAAAAGGTGGTTTTCAGAATGTCAAATTCTTTTATCCCAAAATGATGAAAACCAGATCGAAGGTCGATCTTTGAAAAGCACTTTTCCCCTTTTAGATTACCAAAAAGATAATCAATCTGTGGCAATGTATATTTGTTCTTTATCGTAACTCGATTGAGATTTTGATAATAAACACATAAGCAAAGAGAACCATCAGCCTTCTTAGCAAAGAGAACTGATGTTTCCCAAGATGACACACTTAAAAAAATAACTCATTTCTTAAGAAGATCATCCAACTAAGACTTTATCTCTTTCATCTCATATGGTTCCATGCGGTAAGAAGGGATAAAGACCAATTGAGTATTAGGAATTAAGTCAATAGAAAACTCAACCTCTCTCACCAATGGAGACTAGAGAAATCGAAAGGGAATACATCAGAAAACCCACCGAAAACTAGATGAAGATCACCAACCATTGAATCTTGCTCCAGGTAAAAATCAAACACTGATATCACTTTCCCCAACTCTAGATAAAAAGGGTTGGGTCTTCTCTACCTTAGGTCCCATTCTCCTTGAAAAACAAGAGGCACACCACTGAGTGTAGTAAAGTATACTTGTCGAAGATAAAAATCAATTCGAGATTTGTTGGAAATGAGCCAATCCATCCCAAATATGACGTAAATAGATTTCATATCAAGAACTAGAAAATTACAATTTAGCTCAACATCTAATAGAGAGAATACACAAGTAGGAAAACACAGACCTGCTCTCTCTTCGTACCAAGGGGTGTTGTAATATCCATCGCACAAGATAGTTTCTCCATAAGAAGATTTAGCAGATTAATGACACATGTGGAAATAAAAGAGTGAGATGCACCAATATGAAAAGGAGCAGTCTATAATGAAGAATAAATGGTAATAGTACCTATCACAATCGTAGGACCAATGTATGATTCTTCTGGAGACTCTTCCACTGTGTAAAGAATCATCATTCCGGATATCTATGGCTGTAACCCTTTTTTTAGTGAAGCATTTGATTGCCCCATAGTTTTGGGAGGAGCTGATGATCCTGTCCCACTATGCAGAGTAGAGAAGTGATGGAAGAACCTCTATAAGTTCCCTAAATGCCCATATGAGCTATAGTTCTTAGGTACCTCAGGGAAAAACGTCGTAGAATATCATATATTTCCACACTGATAGCAAGTCAACAGACTTCCTCCTGGAGATGTAGAGGGTTTGGAATGACTATACTATCGAGAACTGCTGTGAGGATCATCACGCTTCTGATTTCCTTTTAAGGAACCAATGCTGCCACTGGGAGAGTCATGAACTCCCATCAAACCTCACTTTCTAGCCAAGTCCATCTCAACCATTATCTCCCTATCTACCACATCAATATAAGTGGGAAACTTTAGTAAGAAAACCTGATTGAAGTCCCAAATCGAACCGTCGAGACTTCATCCTCTCATTAGATAAAATATCAGAAGAAAATTTTACCATCTTAGAAAATAAATTTGAATACTTGGTCATGGTTCTATCAGCCTGATCAAGCTTGAAAAATTCAACAACTTTGGATAATACCATTGACTCTAGATAAAATTGATTTGTGAAAAGAACCTTGAAGTCTTTACACCGTAATCCCTCATATTTCCCTAACATCACCATCATGTACCACTATCTCCTGCTTAGTTCCTCCAGTAAAAAGGTGGGACACTTCACCCTAATCACTTCAGGTGTCTCCATGAACTCAAATATATGTTCTTTATTTTCCATACATTCCTCAGCATGTTGAGGATCAGTGGAGTCATTGAAGAATGGTGGATTCTGGAAAAGGAACTCTTGAGGATGATTTTAAAGAACACCCCCTGAGGATCCATAGTTGGAGACTAAGTGGGAACTGGAGGTGGTTCCTATCATAGAGTTTGGATAGTGCGTATAATCACCTCAACCTGATTCGGATCAACCACAAGATTTGCTTGCTGAGATTCAGCATCACCATTTTCCCATATCTGATTTGCATTTCTTCTCGAAGTAATGATGCTACACAACAACAATGGATAAAAGGAGAACATTAGATTAACACTCAAATATATTAACAATAGAAAACATTATCTACAGAAGGAACAACAAGATTTGGATTTCAACCTATCCAAATATCTATAGAAAAAGAATATAACTCATCAACAAGATGTCTTTCCCTAATCACCCATGGTGACTTAAGGTTCATTGTTGTGAGATCTTTCCAGGTACTCAATTGAAACTACCTCCTAAGTCCTGACAAGATTACCAAAATGCATACTGACTTTAAGAAAAAAAGATCAATAGCCTCCTTTGATACCAATTTGTCATGAACCAGCCCGGGTACCCTGGTAACACGATAACTGATCCGGTCCTAACATAACCCAAAGGGAATTCCCGATCCCCATGGGTCAGTGAATAGTATATATCATCATACTACATACAAGTGGGAATGATTTATGCCACAAGAATGCGAAAGAAAAACAAAAACAAAATAGTATGCATATCAAAAGAAAACTCCACTGGGAGTAAGGTACCATAATACAAAAGGGAAAAAAAGCCAAAGTACTAAAACCCATGTACTAAAATAGGAAAACATCCCCGAAGTCCCTAAGGACACAAATCACCAAGTCCAAAGATCAACTGCTGGATCCACCTCCAAGAGATCCCTTCCCTTTTCTTGAGTATAGAAGTAGAAATTATACAAACACCTGAAGGAAAAGGTAGGGTGTGAGCCTAATCCCAGTGGGATACCACCAAAGATTCCATAACAGATGCCAAATATAGACTATCTAAATAAAATCATTAATTTTTTTTGAACAAACGGGTTTGGAAATTTAAAATCATATTTAAACAAAACATGCTATACATTTTGAAAATGATGGAAAATAAATTCAAATAATAGGATTAACTTTACAAGAGATGTAATATTTATAAAAAAATGGATTACGAAAAACATTTATATAAATTTTTTTATATAAATTCATTAGTAATGTAAATCAGTTCAAATAAACATTGGCATGAATTTATATATCAAATATAAATAAACAAGTGGGAAACCTGGTCATTTGAAAAAAGGTACAATAGTATTTACCAGCTATAGGATTCTACACTATCTAAGTGAACTCAACAACATATGTATACACACGTCCCTATAACACTTTCCAAAGGAGACTCATCACCAACCTGTCAGGGATGTGAACTGCTGCAAGTATGTTTTATAATGTTGTAATAGCATAGTGTATCCAAATAACTCACTAAATACCTAAGTTTTGCATGCACTCTTCCAAGATGGGAGAACTATTTTAATACTACTTAAAATATGATCAATCCCATTCTTTTATTTCAAAAATTCCAAATTCAATCCATTTAAAACCAAAATAGGATTTATTGAAAAATATGACTTTCTTATAAGATAAAACCACTAGGATTCTATTAAATCATTTTAATCCATTTCATGAGTTTGAAATCCATTAAAAACCAATTACATCATTTTTCACAATTCATTTTCACAATTAAACTCAACAAATTAATCAAAAAAATTTCCATCAAAATCCACCATTTAAATTCAACAATTTAAATCGACCAATTTCTATAAACACGCCTGAATTCAATGGAATTGGGGGTTTTCCAAATTTCCATGCCAAAACCATTTCAAATCCACCAATTCATTGGAATTGAGTTTTATCAAAGAAATTTAAAGAAAGATTAAGAATTTGAATTTAAATAAGTGACTGAAATAAACCAATCAAATCAAAGTTAACCAATTTGGAAAATTGAAACAGAACCACCTACCTCTTTCTCGAATAACGACACTCGCAACAACACCCATCAATGAGAACTAAGGTGAAGGGGTCCTTGAAATACAAACTAGAAGCAAGATCCAACACAAAAAGACATAGATCCATGAATTCAAAGATGATCCATTGAAATATCAAGAGGAGAGAAGGATAGAAACTCAAATAATGTGGGAGAACCCTTTCCCGGGAATCACACCATAGATGCAATGAAGATCCAAAGCCGATCGGATCAAACTGGAAGGTGGGGTGCCTATAAAAACCACCATGGGAGAGTCTAGGGTAGAGATCCTAGAGTTTTGGGAAGAATAGTATAAGGCCCCAGCCTTGAATATTACTTAACATTGAATTAAATGAATAATTCCCATTGAGGATATTTTCAGGTTTAGAGTTTTAGAGAATTAGATCTTAACTATTACAACTCAAAAGATTACAAAGTAGACACTTCTACTAAGTTTCCATAAAATAAAAACTCTTAAAAAGAAACATGTCTAGTTCCATGTTTTATATAGAATGACTTTCCCTTGATCCCATCCTTGACACTATTCCACATTAAGTCCTGTGAAAAACATTTCAAAAAAAAACTTGGGGTGAGCATAAAAAGCCCAGTAAGGGAAACACAAAGAATGAAAACTGTTAGTTTTTCAAAACAACAAGTAAACCCTGTATACTTTATCAAAGTAATACTTTTCACCTTTATGAAGTAGTAAAAACTATTCACTGAATAAAAGATCAATAATTACCCTTTTGTAACCAAAAGATTACCATAAAACCCATATAAAGAACACATAACATATGAAGGTAACTTGGGACATAAACATACTTAAATGGAATAACCATACGGTCGACTTCAACACATATCACTTAATGGAATAGCCATACGACCGACTTCCATACCCAATGCATTAGAGGTTATAACGTAACCACCCGTCCTGGTATTCACGACACCACCTGTCATATGGTTTATCACGTAACCACCCGTCAAATGTCCAAGTACCATTATAAAATTATAAGACATAAAACAAATATAATGGAGAGAAAACATTTCCACACTTTGATCACAATATATCACTTAAATATATTGAGATAGCAAATCCATTATAAAAACCATTTTCAATACCAAAATACATAAAAGAGTATATGGTATTTATTTTATTTTAAAAAACATTATGGCTTGTTGAGGAAGCCAAAGACCAAATAATACTCGCAGCGGCGGAAAAGGTCATTGTCACCGCGTACGTTAAAAGAAACATTACTTTTTGTCGTTTAGTAAAACGATTCGTATAAAAAGATTCTTTTTGAATAAAATTAAAAGTAAAAGGGGTTTATACGCCGTATAAAAAAAAGTTGTGTATAAAACAAAATATGCCTCAATGAAAGGAGATTGAGACGAAGTCCCTTACCTTGGGTCCGACTTGACTCGATCGTTCTTTAACGTCCTGAATAATAAACTTGAGTTAATTTATACTTGATTAAGAACCTTTTTTAAGTTAATTATTCCTTTTATATCACTTATTACCATGTTATGAACACTACATAATTATTTAAGTTAATAATGGTCGTTTTGTCAATCCTTGGTACTTGAGTCAAAAATAAACTCTTTATAATTAAAAGTTGTTCATGTGGTAAAATATCCATTATATAAAGAATTATATTCATGATGTAGATATCATATATATCATATATATCCAGAATATACATGTATTTAAAATAGTATATAACATTTAGTGGTAAGAAATGAAATGCACCGTTCATGGAGACGGTAAGCCGTACGTACGCATGAACGCTACTTTCATTTCTATTTCATATTTAATGGAGTGAAATAATAATGATATAAAGGTATATTATAATTCCATTATAATACCATATATAATATCATTAACTCCATCCTTTATGCGTCCCACGTATGGCATTAACGAATCAAATCACTTTGAGGGGGCGGTAGTCCGCACTTCCTAAAATGGAATTATCGTGTTTACCCACAAATTGGAAACCATAAAGGTATGCCACAAATGAAAAATACAGAAGCATAAGTAAAACATAAAAATATTATATATCATATATAAATATAGTGACATATTAATGTCCACCTTTTAAGGTGTTATATGAGTGTTGAACAATCATCGTTTCGTGAGGCAGAAATTCTCCATCCATAGAAACAGTATGTTCTTTAACCCTTAGATGTAGGTGTGTGTAAGTGTAGCTCGAATACATCACATAACAACATCCTAGTATATTGGAGATACTTGTGTTGTTACAAAATAAATTAATAAAAATATTTTAGGGGGTTGGAGAAGAAAAATAAAACATAAGAACACAAGAGAAGACACTACCTTTAAAACAGGTAACTGTTTTTGATTTGAGCTCAAAGGCTTCCTTGGGAAGAATTCTGCACAAAGTGAGGCTTCTAGGAGTAATAGAGGGATGTGTAGAGACAAAATGGGTAGGGTTTGGCCGAGCCAAAGTCTTGAGAGGTGTGGTTAAGGTGGTAGTGGTGGGGGAATTTTATAAGAGGAGAGGAGGGGCACTCTTGGAAAGTTATAAAAGGTTACTTTATTATAAAATTATTTTCAGATTTAAAAGGTCCCAAAATTATTTATTTCGAGGATAAGGTGATAAGAGTTCTAAATACACACATACAATAGGTTTTTGACATGTTTAGGTCTTAGCTTTTACATTATCATTTCATTTTATTTAAATCGTTAAATAATGAGGTAATCGCTGCATCATCATGGTGTCATAAATAATTTAATTTATTTAATGTCTAAAAATTATAAAAAAAATATCATGATGTAGAAAATATTTTTATCTTTCTAATGAATATTTATAATCAAAATTATAACTTGTATAACCCAATTTAATTTTTTTTAGTAAAACGTCTCATGTTTGTGACATTTTTATTTTAACATTAAATAAAAAGTTATTAATGTCATTTTTCTACCAAGGTGGCTCCATGGGGTCCCCAAGCAGACCCATGGATTGTATTGGTCGGCCATGACACATCCAATAAGGGTAGGACATGTGTCAAGGTCATTTCATATTATAAAAACATTATTTTTACCTTAAACTACACTAATTACCTCTAATCACGATTAATAAAATTAAAAGTTACTATTCACCAAAAAATTATTTTAATCCCATTGAACCAAATTTTACTTCCTAATGACAAAAATGTATGTCAGATTTTTGAAATCCATTACACAAAGGTGGTAAAATTTCATTTAAATGAAAAATCAGTTTTTTAAGTACCACTTAGTGGTTTCACTATTCATAAAAAATTGAAGTTTTTTAGAAAAATACCAAAACATCACCCTAAGCTATATTTGATGTTATGAATTCAAAAATGATGCCTATTTTAAAAAATTCAAAACATATAAGTTACATTAATTAATTTAATAATTAATTCCCGCTGTCAGGACAAATAGCGTGTTTTTATGAAACAATATATATCAAAAGATTGACACTAGTTTAAGTCAAATTTCAAAGTGAAATCAATTCCAACGTCCACTATTAGATTAAATGGTAAAAATATATTCTAATTTGACTTTAAAACCAATTCAAAATATAATCTAATCATATAAAAAAATTATATTAAAAAGATGTTTTGAATTAAAATACAACATTTTTCACTATTCATTAAAAAAATGAACTTTATCGGAAAAATACCAAAAATTTACACAAAGTAAATTTTGAGGTCCCGATTCTAATGAAGAGTTTTATTTGGTCCAATAGAATGTATAAGAGTGACCAAAACTATATTTAATGACGTTTCTCCATCAAAAGGTGATAAGTGGACCTTTAGTGAAAATTAGAGTATATATGCCTAAAATTGAATTCTTTTCTTATTTTAAGCCTTTATCTTTTATTGGATAAAAATAAAAACATTTAAAAAACATATATAGTCATATTTTAGCTATTTCTATTCAATCCAGCCTATATAACGGCTACGTGTTAACTACCATTTAAAATAATATTATTTTACTACTAGTGTGCAACGTAAGATTTCAAAGAAACTCTTTGTTGCATATCGGGTACGCTATCGAACATAGCAACCCCTTTAAAATAAAATTAATATTTAATTCATAAATATTAATAAATATAAAAATATTTTATTCTTTATTTACCTGGGATGTTACATCCTTCCCCCCTTTTGGGAATTGCATCCTCGCAATTTTATTCCCTTATCAAAATAAGTGGGGGTATTTATCCCTAATAGCATTTTTAGATTCCCACGTTGCCTCTTCAACCATATGGTTTTTCCACAAAACCTTTACCTGGTGAATTACCTTATTTTGCAACACTTGCTCTATTCGGTCAATAATCTGGACTGGTAGTTCTTCATAAGAGAGATTCTCTTCCAACTGAACTACCTCTGGGCTAAAAACATGAGATGGATCTCGCATATACTTTCTCAACATCAAAATGTGAAAAAAATTGTGTACCTGAGATAAACTCGGAGGTAAATCCACTGGGTAAGCAACTGATCCAACTTTCTCCAGAATTTCATATGGTCCAATGAACCTTGGACTCAGCTTTCCTTTCTTACCAAATTGCATCACACTTTTCCACGATGAGACTTTGAGAAAAACATGATCACCTACCTCAAAAGAGAGATCCTTCCTCCTATTGTCTGCATAAAATTTCTATCTGCTCTGAGCTGTTCTCATGTGTTTCTGAATCAATTGAACTTTTTCTGCCATCTCTTCTACCAATTCTGGTCCCCTCAGATTCCTTTCACCTACTTCATCCCAAAAAGTCAGAGTTCGACACCGCTTCCCATATAATGCCTCAAACGGAGCCATCTGCATACTGGAATGAAAACTGTTATTATAAGAAAACTCAACCAAAGAAAGATGTTGGTCCCAACTTCCCTGATAATCCATCGAACAAGCATGTAACATATCCTCCAAAGTCTGAATTGTTCGTTCTGACTGCCCATCTAATTGAGGATGAAAAGCTGTACTAAAATTTAATTCAGTACCCTACAACTTCTGAAGGCCTTTACAAAAGTTAGAAGTAAACCTGGGATCACGATCAGATTCAATCACTACTGGAAAACTAACCTTTACCAACGGTTTGGAACCGTTGTTATAGGCCTCCAAACCGTTGGTATAGCCTATACCAACTGTTTGGAGAACCGTAGCCAAGTAAGCCGTTGGGATAGGTCTATACCAACGGTTTTCCAAAAACCGTTGGTATAGACCTATACCAACGGTTTTGGAAACTGTTGGTATAGGTAATATGAAATCTATACCAACGGTAATGGAACCGTTGGTATATAAATTCCAAAAATAAAACATCCACTGGGTTTTGATCCCAGGACCCCTCGTTTATAATCGAACGACTTAACCACTAAGATAACATCACTTTTGTAAACATAATTTCATAAATATATATATGTATTATCATAATTATTTAAAATTTTTATTTATATAATGTTATCAGTTAGTAGATCTGGAAAAAAATTAAAGAACCTATCCCAACAGTTTTCAAAACCGTTGGGATATCCCTTTCCCAACGGTTTTCAAAACTGTTGGGATAGGTTAGGGTGGGTTGAATTTTTGTAGGCCGAAGGTTGAAATTTTGTGTGGTTTTTCCCAACGGTTTTGGTGAACCGTTGGGAAAGAGGCTCAAAACACACCCTTTCCCAACGGTTTGGCATAAACCGTTGGGAAAGAGTGACCCTTTCCCAACGGTTTGCCAAACCGTTGGGAAAGGTGGGGAAATCTATGGCTTTCCCAACGGTTTTGGTGAACCGTTGGAAAATGGTAGCTATACCAACGGTTTTTACAAACCGTTGGTATAGAAGTGTTGGGAAAGATCATATTTCCAGTAGTGAATGGATAGGGGAACTCCATGCAACCTGACTATCTCTTTAAGATACAATCGAGAAAGTTTATCTAGAGATAAAGTATCCCGAATAGGAAGGAAATGAGAAGATTTAGTCAAGCGATCAACAATAACCCAGATTGCATTATTACCTCGAGATGTCTTCGGTAATCCCACAACAAAGTCCATGGATATATTTTCCCATTTCCACTCTGGCACTGGTAATGGATGAAGCATCCCTTTCGGTAACTGCCGCTCTGCATTAACCTGCTGACAAGTCAAACACTTCACAGTTAAATCAGTAATATCTCTTTTCATTCCATCCCACCAGTAATACTCCCGTAGATCTCTGTACATCTTAGTACTGCCAGGATGAACTGAAAATGGGGAACTATGAGCCTCACATAACAACTCATTCTTCAACTGTGAATCACTAGGCACACATAATCTCTTCCCAAATCTCAAAACACAATCATTATCAATGTTGAATTCAGGTAACTTACCCTTCTGAACCAGCTCTACCCTTTTCTCCAACTCACTGTCTTGCTTCTGTGTTTGCTTAATTCTGTCTGATAGAGAAGATTTCACTGATACCTGAAAAAAAACAGAAGGACATCCTACACCAAAAAATTCTATGCCAAAGTTCATCAAATCTTTAACCAAAGGATCACGTTCCAAACGCAACATTGTTAATGAAGTATTACTTTTTCGACTCAAAGCATCAGCCACTTTATTTGCTTTTCCAGGATGGTAATGAATTGTACAATCATAATCCTTGATGTGGGTCCCAACAATTTTTTTTATTTTATGAATAAAAGGTATAACACCATCACTATCGATGAGGTTATCACCAGCCACCTCCAGTCCATATTCATCCAGCCGCCTTTCCCCATGGTCCACAGGTACACTTACTCAGGGCACCGACCATAAAATTGAGTGGGTCCCATAAAAGAAATATTTTTATTTTCAATCATTTCAAAAAAAATCTATTAAAAATATAACAATTTTTAAAAATTTCTTATAACTGTTTAAAAAAAATTAAAAGTAGAAAAATTTCTATAAAAAATTAAAGTAAAAAACTACACTTCAATGTTATAGGGAAATTTTTAAATGGTAATTTTTTTAATTAAATTAAAATTATCTTATATAATTCAACTTGTTTTTTACATTTGAAAATTAATGTTTAAAATTTCATTGTAAACCCCCTTTAAATAGAAAGTTGATTTTTTTTTGTGAAAATGAAAATAATATCCATTTTAAAATTATATTTTAAAATTCAAATGATAACTTCTTATAAAGACATTGATTATAAAAAATATTAAAAAATTCAAGTGGTTAAATACCACTAAAAAAATAAATTAAAATTTTTTGATAGTAAATTACATTCTAAAAATTAGAATGGAAAATTTCACCAACAAAATCATCTAAAAAACTTATTTCTTCAACTATAAAATTATATTAAAAAATTATAATATAAAAGTTCAAAAAAATTACTAATTATACTTTGAAATTTCAATATAAAATTCAAGTGAAAACTTTTACATGAAAATTTTAGTGTAAATTTATATTGAAAATATTTATATATTTGACAAGAAATTATTATTTAAAATTTTCTTAAAAAAACCAATGAAAATTTTGACCTAAAATTTTAATTATTCATCTGGAGACATTCAGTAGAATATTACAATAAAAACTTTTACAAAAAAATTTAAATGAGAACTTATAATTAATATTTTTACTCAAAAACTCACTCTTTCAACAAAAAATGTTAATAAAATGTTATGGGTTAAACTTGTACAGATAATTTTGATTGAAAAAATCTAATAAAAATTTTCACTAAACAAATCATCAATTAAACTATAACTTTAAAAAGAATATTTTAGAGGATATTTTATTTTGAAAATTAAAACAAAAACTTATAATGAAAAAATTCAGTTCCAATTTTATTAATCCAATTAGAAAATTTCATTGAAATTTTTTATTGAAACTTTCATTGAAACTTCAGTGGAACTTTTACTAAAAATTTAAGTAGAACTTCCTCTGAAACTATAGTTTTAATTTCACTAAAACTTATGGTGTAAATTTCCCTAAAACTTCTTATGGAACTTTCATTATAACTTTCAGAGGAAATTTCACTGAAAATTATTGTGAAACTTTCACTAAAACTTCCAATGGAACATTATATGGATATTTCAGTGGAACTTTAAATTAAAATTCTCAGGGAATATTCATTGAAACTTATAGTGAAACATTAACTAAAACCTCTAATGGAACTTTATTTGCAGTATTTGATGGAACTTTCACTGAAAATTCTAGTGGAACATTCCCTTAAACTTCTAGTGGAGCTTTCAATAAAATTTCTAGTGGGATTTATCACTAAAAAATCTTGATGAAAAATTTACAAAATAATTTTTCCCAAGAAAATTACATTGGAAAATTTTAGTGCATAAACCTAATGAAAAATGTAATTAAATATTTACTCATTAAATTTTAGTGTAAAAATTCATTGAAAATTTCATTTGAAAACATTAGGAAGAAAATTTTGGTCGAACTTTCACTAAAAAAATCCACTTGAAAATTCTAATGGAAAATTATAGTGGAAACTTTCATTGGAAAATTTTAGTGTCAAATTTCATCAACAAATTATAATTGAACTATCCACTATAAAATTTAACTTAAATTTTTAAATAGAAAATTCTAGGGAAAAATTCCATTGGAAAATTAGAGCCTCAAATTCCACCTAAAAATTACAGTTGGAATTTCTACTAGAGAATTCAAATTGAAACATTCAATAAAAAATTCTAGTTGAAAATTTTAATGGAATTTTTTAAAATTATAGTAACAAATTTCACTGTAAATCTCTAGATGAATCCTCTATTAGAAAATTCCATTTGAACAAGAAAATTTTAGTTTAAACATGCATTGGAATATTTCAGTTGAAACTTCCACCATAAAATTCTAGGGGAAACTTCCACTATAAGATTTCAGTATTAACTTTAACTTCCATAGGAGAATTCGAATTGAAACTTTTATTGGAATTTTGAAATATCCAACGTTAACTTCCATAAGGAAATTTCAGTTGAAAAATTCACTGTAAAATTCCAATAGAAATTTCCCATGAAAGCTTCCATTAGAAAATTCTAGTGACAACTTCCAATTGAAACATTTTTGTTTTATTTTCCTAAGTGATAATCAAACAATTTTTTTAAAAATAGAATAAAATAGTGATATGTCATTTTGATAAAAACATTAAAAATTTTAATTTTCCATAAAAAATATTTCTTTTATGTTGAAAAATATTATACATATTTAAAATTATTAAAAAATTATTAATTTTATTCAAATTATAAAAAAATATTTTAAAAAACATATTATATTGTCTTCTTTTAAATTTTATAAACCATTTTTTACATAAAAATTTCATTTCATATATAAAGATATTTTTTTAAAATATAATAAACAAAATATTGTTTTATGTATTTAAAAAAATTGGTACGATATTAAAAATATCAAATAATGTTTATTAATTTTTCAATAAATTATTTAAAAATATATTTTTATCACATAATTATTTTTTAATTCTTTCAGGAAGACGTAACATAATTTTCTTAAAAAATGTCTCATTTACAAATGAAAATAGTTTTAAAATATAGTAAACTCGTTATTATTTTATTTATTTTTAAAAAATGTATGAATTTTGAAATATAAAATAAAATATATTATATTTTTATAAATAATTAATAATTCTGAAAAATATATTATTTGGTCATTTTTTAGAGAGGTGTGGGAAACTTATTTTACATAAGTCATATATAAATCCATTTAAAAATATAATTTATTTTCATATATATCACACTATTTACTCTTTGTTTAATATATAATATAATATTATTTTTAATGATAAAAAAATCCCACAGTCTTTTTAGGGATTGATTTTTTTCCATTGTACTAATGTAGAATTTACATCACTGCATTCTATGATTCATGAGGTGTGTAAAAAACTCAAATTTCATCATCTGTGATTATTATCGGATGATCCTATAGTTTAGGGGACTGGAGATGATAACATATGACTAAGGGATACTATCTGGGATTATGACATGAGGTATAATAAGCCCGTTTTGGGTATAGGTTGGATTTCAAGAACTTTTCCTTTTCATTTATTCTATGTATAAATTTTTTATTTATTATAAAATATACATTATTAGTGAGGTTAAAATATTAATTTATTAAAATTATTTAATATTTTAATTAGTGAAGATGATTTGTGAAAATCTTGACATTACCTCATCATTTTTCAAAGAGTGATTCCCCCATTAGTAATAACTTATGCTATGAAAATGTTGGTAAAAGTATAATAGCTGACATTCACATGAATATTTGGACTTTTTACTTTTACCAATGTTTGTAAAGTTTATAAATTACAATCATTGATTATATATATGTCATAAAATACTTGTCTTGATTGACGCTCTATGTTACCATATTGAGAAAACAGTTTAGCTGAAATTCTCCTGATGGATTAAAAAATAAAAGTAAAATATTTTTTTGACAGATGTTATACTATAGAAAACCTATATAATCATCAAAAAACATGTAAAATGTAGTATTTATAGTCTATATTTTACTGGTCTATTCTTCTTAAAAAATTAAATTTTTAAGGGGTTCTTTCTTGATCTTTCTCTTATTTGGGATACTCTCTATTTATATAATCTTTCAGAATCGTTGTTTTTATTTTCCACTAAAATTCTAATATTACTTTATCTATTGTCCTTTTAGAGGGATTTAAGTTCCTATTCATTTTAATCTCAACCATATATGAATAAGCCATACATTCCACATAGATTATTTATGGCTGGGATTTTAATTCTTTTTTCTTACCCATTCTTATTTAATATCTTATGTTTTATCCTATTTATGTTTTTTAATATATTTATATTTTTTTAGTATTTTAGTTCTTCTCTATATCCCATTTATATTGATTATGAAATTATACATAACTTCTCTCCCTTCTCTCTAAAAACCTTTCATTTGTTTATCTTCTTTCAAAATCTTTGAATACAAATTTTATTACACTTATCATATTATTTTTAAATCATTATTTTTGAGGAATTACATGTATTTATTCTTCTTTCATATGTGAAGGAATTTATAAGATATACTATTCTCAATTCTGATCTTAAATTCTTCTCAATTATACTTTTGATTTCCTTTATCTTTTTCATATTATCTCCCTCCTCTGTATCATTATAATTGAATATTTCTCCATCTTGAATGCATATTAAGACAATTATATCTACCCTCATGTTTACATAACTATCTTTAAATCTATTACTTCTATATTTATAATATTCTATGAGGTGTGATAATTTTATGCAACCTATTTCTATTTCATAATGGGTTATCCATGACATAAAAATTGATTAAAATATAACCATTATAATATTTCTTTTATACATGGCGCACATGATTTTTAAAATGTTATAATTTGGAAGGTGGGATCAAAATTATACAACCCCATAATGAATTGGGTAAATCCTATATCCCTTGAGATGAGAAATATGGTATATGGGCATAGATCTTAGCACACTATGTTATGAAGAATAAATAGTAAAGCCCACACACTATGTTATGGTGAATGGGAAAAGAGTATAGAACACCATGTTATAATATATTATAAATGAGTTTTTACTTATTCTTATGATGTTTATCATTTTTTTCCAAATTAATTTGATTTCCATATTTGTATTTTGTGTTATATTATTATGAATTATCCTTCTCTTATGATCTTATATTTCACTCGTTGATCTGAATGTATTCCACATTTATATTTCATGTTCTATTGTTACACCTAATTTTTAGCTCATGTTATTATGTTATGTCATACTTACTAATCCCGTGGTATCTTACATTGATTATGATTCCCATATATTGAGTCAAAATATCTATTTTTTATCTTTACTTTTTAAAATCCGAATTCACTATTTAAATGTTTCTACATTTCTAATATTTATCTTTTTCAATGTTATATAGTTTTTGTAAGGTGGAATTTAGATTTATTGGATAGAGAATTATAATTCCATAAAATGGTCATATACTAAGTATATCAGACTGACTTGTATAAAGTACATCAAACAAACATGTACAAAGTACATCAAAAAAACATATACATAGTACAACAGATAGATATATAAAAATTTTATCATATGGAAGGATTACAAAGTCCATTAGATGGAGTTCTAAAAATTCCATCGGATATAGACTATCAAATAGAGACATAAAAGTCTACCAGATAAATATTTACTAAGTCTAATAGATAGAGACATACAAAGTATATCCGATTAAGATTTACTATTTCTACCAGATGAAATTATTCAAAGCATTTTAATGATTATAAACCTAACAAAAATAAGATAATGTACTGACATGTTTAAAGATGAAGACAATGTGTCTGATGTATTTGAAACTGATCCAAAGAAGTGTAGAATTTGAACCCTAGAAACTTTTCTATAAATAGGACCAAAACCTCAAGGAAAATTATTGGATTGAAAATATACTATGTAAAGTTGATGTTTAAGTTTTGAAACAAATTTTTTATAAATTTTCTTCTATTATAATATTTTGAGAGTTTCCATAAAGCATACATTTTTAGGGTTTCTTGTAAATTATTTAAGATTTTTACATTGTAAACGTTGTTTGTCCAATCATGTGATCAAGGGACATCGAGGATAGAGAGAAAAAACTTTTTTCCAATCATGTGATTGAGAGATCCTAGGGAAAATTAGACAAAATTTTGTCTGATCTGGTGAACTTAGGGCTTCTAAGTCTTGGAAGACAGACCTTCTAATAGTTTTATAATCGAGGATACCTAAAATCAGGTTCACATAATTCCTTATCACTTTGTTTGAAAGTGAATACCTTTATTAGGAAAGGTTATTTATATTTTATTATGATATTTTATAAAAGTGTGTTTTACTATTTTATACTTCTTTTTAAAAGTGTTTCATTTCCACTGTGAATTTTATATAATGTTCACACTATGTAGTATTAATTTTCTTACTCTGAAGCTTATAAAGTGTATCAGAACAAATATTTTTTCAGATAAAATTTATTACAAACAAGGTGTTGGGAAAATTGTCGGTTTTAATTTTTATAAACTATAAGATCCCCTCTTGTAGTACTTTGAACACTCTTATGATCTTACACCATGCTTCCATTTATTTCCCATTACTAGAATTTCAATTTACCCATTATTTGATGTATTCCCCCAAGTGAACATCTATATTAAGTAGGGTTTAGTCAATATATAATAGGTATAAAATGGGTAATTTTATTGATTTTTATGATATTTTATAGGTTAATGATTTAATACGTTCTAGTTCCCAAAAGTCTCGGAACTTTGGATTTTCTGGATTGTTGAATGTAAAAATACTTATTTTGTGTTTGAAAAGTACACATATATATCAAAATATCAAGAAGTGTGGGTATGGGGATGTCTTATATTGGGTACTCAGTACACATCCATTGGGAGTCAAAACCTATAGGATGGCCACTATATGGTCAATGGATTTGGGATTGATAGATGGAAGCCTATTGAAATGTTTTTTAATTTTAATTTAATTAAAAATTATTTTAATAATTCTCCCACCCTTTCTTTATTCAATCCATATGATCCATCCTATTGAACCCATTTCCCCTTTCTCTCCTCTAATACCAAAGCATTGATCTCTCTTCTTATTTTTTTAATTTGTGATTATCTCTAGTAGTGGTGTTCAAGCAGTAAGTATAATCTCGTTCACTAACCTATTTCATGTTTCTCTACCCATGGGTATTGAATAATATAAAAAAAGGAAACCACAAAGATTTTTTGGAATTTAATTAGGACTAAAATGGACTTGTGAGGTGTAAAGGGGTTATTTTTTAATTTCCAATGGTAGTAGTGAGTCACTTATGAGTTATGGTCTTATTTGAGTTGGTCATCCTTGAATAAATTGGTTCCCGTGAGAGTTGTGAATTTCCAATTGATTTTTTGATATGCATCAAATAATTTTTTCAACCTTACACATCCTTTAGTGTGATCATACCATCACTACAGGAAATATAGGCATTTGCGACAGGTCATTTGCGACGGGGATCCGTCGCAAATCGCCCGTTGCGGAAAACGCCGTCACAACAAAAAATTTTTGCGACGGGAAAAGGACCCGTCGCAAATAAGTTTTTGCGACGGGCCTTTTCCCGTCGCAAATAGTTCCTTCGAAGCAACTATTTGCGACGGGCCCGTCGCAAATACTTATTTGCGACGCGAATATATTCCCGTCGCAAATACTTATTTGCGACGAGAATATATTCCCGTCGCAAATAATAATAAAAAATTTAAAAAAAAATTAAAAAATATTTATTAATATATAAATCAATAAACCTATTTATATTGATATAAATATAATATTTATTTTTAAAATATGTTTTAGAAAGGATGAATAAAAATCAAATATGAATGTATAAGATGTTCAGTAAATGTGGGTTATAAAATATTTTACAAAATATTTTTAATTAATAATTACATAATTTTTATCAATTAATAGTCATTTAATAACTCTTTGAATATAAAAAAAATAAAAAAATTAATGAAAGATGTAAAATAAGAAGAAAATGAAACCCAAACTTCAAACGGCCATAACTTTTGATCCGGGACTCCGTTTGAGCTCTACAGCATATCAAATCGAAGCTTGCGACGAGCTCTACAGCCCTATGGACCGGTAGAACCCGTCCAAGGTTTTTTAGAGGCCCAAAAAGGCCCCGAAGGCCTCCAAAACTGAGTTTTTAGTCGGGGCACCCCGGTTTTTCACCGTTCAAACAGATATAACTTCTGATCCCGATGTCCGATAAACCTATACTATATATCATGTCGAAGATCTTTTAATGTTCTTCGATTTGACTGATTGTGGAGCTGAAACGGACTCCTGGATTAGAAGTTATTGTACTTTTAACATTCAAATGGCTATAACTTCCGATCCGGATGTCCGTTTGGCCTGTACTGCATATCATATCGAAGATCGTTTCATGTTCTTCGATTTGACTGGTTGTGGAGTTGAAACGGACTTACGGATTAAAAGTTATCGTCATTTTAACATTCTCAGAGGATTTTCACCCCCTCATTTCTATGTATTCATTCATAACTATACATATATATATATATATATGTGTGTGTGTGTGTATGTGTGTGTGTGTATTGTATATATGTATTTATTTATTTATTTATAAATACACATAAAAACACATATTTTGTAAATTTATTTAAAACTAAGCTTATAAATATATATTAATTAATATACAAATAAATATATGAATAAAAACTTATAACTACATATATATATATATATATATATCTATATGTATATATATATACAAATAGAATAAATATATATTAATATATGAATAAATATATATTAATATACGAATAAATATATATTAATATACGAATAAATATATATTAATATACGAATAAATATATATATTAATATATGAATAAATATATCTATATATATATATATTTATTCATTCATATAACCAAATATATTTATATTAATATAAATCTATATTAATATATGGCTAAATATAACTATATATATATAACTATAATTATTCCTAATTATGACTAATTATTATTAATTATTCCTATTTATTATTAATTATTTCTAATTATTATTAATTACTCCTAATTACCATTAACTATGAACAATGAATACTAATAATTTAAATTTATTAAATAACAAAACAATCTAAACATAATTAAATTACAACTAATTAAAAAAAATTAAAACTAATAAAAAATTAAAAATAAATATTAAATTAAAAATAACATAAATACCTTCAAAATTGATCTGAGGTTGACCTCCGATAATTGTTGAAGACTACAATATCAAATCTGCAAAAAAAATTAAACTTAAGAAACTGTGAACTCTAAAATTAGAGAAGTTGAGAGTGAATGGAAAAAAATGGATGGGTGTATTTATAAGTTAGATTATTTGCGACGGGTTTCCCGTCGCAAATAATACTATTTTCAACGGGACCCGTCGCAAATACTTTAGCCCGCATTTATTACGGTCAACGGTTAAATAGTTATTTGCGACGGGACCCGTCGCAAATAATAACCTGCCGACATACTATTTGCGACGGGGGTATATTCCCGTCGCAAATAGTTTCTACCCCCGCCGGTTATTTGCGACGGGGGTATATTCCCGTCACAAATACTTTTTACCACCGCCGGTTATTTGCGACGGGTGGTAACCACCCGTCGCAAATAATTTTCCCGCGTTTTGGCGCGCAATGCGCGCCAACCTTTTTGCGACGGGTGGGATTTCCCCGTCGCAAATAAGTAGTTATTTGCGACAGGAAAATCCTCCCGTCGCAAATAAGTTTTTAACAGGACTATTTGCGACGGGATTTATTCCCGTTGCAAATAACCCGTCGCAAAAAGCCCTTTTCCCCGTAGTGCATAGAGTGTTTTATCAATAGTGTAATGGAGAGAAGTTTTTCTAGAAAGGTTTTTATAGAAGGGAAAGGAATGATCCTTTAGTGTTGTTTCTCTATTGATGATGTGACTCTTGAGATAGTCATTGACTAATTAAATAGACCAAGAGCAGTCTTATATAGTGAACGGTAGTGAATTATAGGTGTATATAAGGACCATCTAACTAGTGTAATTTCCTTATCATGAATATGAGAATGTGAAGTTTACAATTTTTGGGTAAGAGTTCTTGTCACTTGGTATTCAATAGCTAGTATCTAAATTCTAGGTGGCATGGTTGTATCATGCCATGTTTTGATTTATACTTCTTATATTGAACCCTTATTTTATTTTTTGATAGAGAATTCATTATCTGAGAGATAAAGACATATATATTGGACTAATATTCTATAAAACTATCCTTCTATAGGGTACTAATGGTGCGCACCTATATTTTTTTATAGGGGACTAAGGTTATATTCATGTTAATTAATTATTTTCCTAAACCATAAGATACCATGTAAATTTTCAAGCATATCACTATTTCAATACCCCCTTATAAGGTTTTGAATCAATTTTTAATCCTATCAAAAATATTCCTACCCCCAATAGGATATCGTGGCTATTTTCAAGCCTATCACAATTTCTATTACCATATAGGATAATAAGTTTGTTTCTAATCCTATTATAATTTATAATACCTCCTAAATAATTTTGAGGATATTTATGAATCTATTATGATCTTCTTGGATTGTTTTTATTGACCCACCTCTCCTTTAGTATGCATTTGATTTAGATCTGAGTATGTTTACTATATATATTTTTGAACAATAGAGGTTATCCAATTCATGTCAATCCGACATTTTAAACATGCAATCATGCTTGAGTAAACTATATCTCATTTCATGTATCTATGAATGACAAATCCAAATCATTGAAAATGGTTGAACTAGGTAGGTTTGAGCATCATGGTAGATTTTTAAGTTCATGATATATGAACATATGTGATGTGTATTATATGTTACTTATTTTCATATTATGTCGTACCTATATTCACATACATTTAGATTGGATGATAAGGCAATAAAAAGATGATGTTGAGTTTTTTATAGCAGTTTCTCCTAAATTAGTTTTTTCATTATAAATGTATTATATATGATCATCCTTACAAGTGACCAATTTATATTGTATGATTTTATGGGATGATATTATTCATATTGTTATATCATGGTATTATTTTTTTGGTATGGTTATCCTTACATTATTATTCTTTATTATATTGATTTTTTAATCATTTTTAGGATATTTTTGTTATTTAAATGTTATTTTTCATTCATAATACTGATGGTATTGTCTCCCCGTGAATTATCATCCAAATATTTATACTTTTTGGTAGCTACTAGAATTAAGGGAGGAAAACTTGATGTCATCTAATAACTCAAATTGACACATATGAGTTTTGGGATGGGAAGATTACTGTCATGCTTTGGGTATGAGTTATAATTAAGAATATATTCTTGGGTGCAACATCCATGTTACCAAAATAAGAAGGCAATAAACTATGAGAGCTAAATAATAATAATGGTCCTATTCAAGAACCAATGTTGATTATTCTACCTCAGTTTTATTATTTAACTGATTAGAAGAGGTATAATCATCCATCCAGCCTCAAAATTCAATAAGGTCTCACTATAGTAGTTAATGAGTAGCATGATCATCAATATTTCATGATCTTGAAGGATCATCCTCTAACTAACATGAATATTATGTACCTCAATTTAGAGAGATACCTAATGTTAGGAGGTATATATACTTTCTATAAAAATATGACAAGTTAATACATATTTACAACTTCCCAACATGAAATTTTGGATTGGGTGATATTTTAATTTCCAAGGATATCAGAGATTCCCTTATTGATGGTATAAAAAATCCTTAGGAATTTAAGACTACTATTTCCACTTTTGAGACTTTTCAAATTCAAGAAAATAGACCAAGGGAATATCACATGGCCATTACCTTTTCCAAAGTGGATGAAAAACATCTATATAAGGAAACATTAAACATAGTTATATATTTGAGAAGCACAATGATGTGTTTATATATTAGGACATAGTAGATAAAAAATCTAGAATCAATATTATTCCAGTTTGAACACTCTACTTCCTAGGATATAGAGAAACTGATCGAACCCCATCTAATATGATGATTTGGAGCTATGATAAATGCAATCAAGGATCATTGAGAATTATTTTATTAAAGACCCAATTTTGGGATCTAGAGCCAGACTCCAATTCATGGTGATTAATCATGAACTAAATTTAGATATTTTCTTGGTAGACTGTGGTTGAATTTTCATACTAATATTCCTTACTCATACCACTGGTGTTTTAAAGACTCCATTGGAGGAAAATCATGAGCCTTCTATAGATATATTTATTCTTTTGATACTTTTAAGACCTACTATTTTAATGTTATGTATTATAAAAGAGATTTAATGAATCCATTGATAGAGGAAGATATATAGGTGGAGGCCCTATATGGTTTAGATGTTACATCTTTTAACCCTTGGGATGCTGTGAATAAATGATTCTTGATTTTTATTCATCATATTAGAGTAACTACTATAGATTTGGGAAATCAACTCATCATAACAATAATAGTAAAATGTTCTTAGATCAATTTTTATACTATTATGGGAAACATAATATTATTACCAAACCATTTACAAGTATAGAAGGAAATATATTTCACCCTTTTAATATTGATTAACATCTTATATGTGTGCATAAATGAGAAGTTTTGATCGAATCCTGGTTAAATAATCTATGGTACTTTGATTTAATGAATGATCATTATGCGAGTTGATGTTAAATGATTCAATATGAAAATGTAAATAGGGGAAAAACATAATTAATAAGGATTTTAGATAAATATCCATGTGATACCTTATGTCTACACCCATTAACTTTAGAGGTCTATTCTATAAATCCCTTGATCCCAATGGTAATAAAGAAACTCATCCCTCACAATTGTGGTTTGTGAGCACCCCTTTGAGCTTCACCAGTAGCCAAGGAACCCATCCATCACTTTTTCAGAGTGAGAACCTGATGTAGAAAGATACATAATAATACAAATATTTTATTTATTAAAACCCATTATAATTCTATAATGAATATTAAGTATTTATAATTATAAAAGGGGATGATATATTTGAGATAAAGGGTGAGAGCCTTGAGAGATTGAGAACTTGAAGTTATCTTTTTTAGGGGATTGAGAATTCTAACACTTCATCACCGATTTGGATAAAGAGAGTGTTTCAAAAGTTTGTTATTGTGATACAAGAAAGCAATTAATATATTTATATCCTTAAAACCCTTCATAAATCATCTATAATTCTCCTGGAGTAATTAATACTTTGAGGACTAGATTTAAGTGAGGGTTGACCATAATTAAATGTAGCTCGAGTTTGTCAGTGGACAAAACAACTTCCACCACAACCTAATATAAATTTAATGGATCTTTTTTACTTTAAAATTTCAAAAAACCCATCAATACACCACAATGAAGTTCCAACATACCCCTATTAAGGCCCCCCACACCTTGGAATTGAACTTTTTTGGTAGATTACATGAAAATTCAAAAGTGGCTCCTATGCTTGCATGAATGATCCTCCGAAGTTCTTTTAGCCTTCTTCCAAGACTCCAAAAGTTCAATTAATACATATTTATGGATATTTCAAGGTTATTAAAATAATATAACATGATTTCATCAATACTGACTATAAATCACTTAAATAAATTCATTATATTGATAGGTGAGTGTTTGTGATCATGAAGACACCATGAGAGTGAGAGGTATAATAATATCCACCTTCTTGATGATCAAAAACACTTAATATTAAAATATCAATTAAGTAAAAACCAATAATGAAATATATTTAAAATAAATTCATGATATTAACAATATATTCAATGATCTCAATAATTTAAACAAATAATGCATACTTTTAACAATAATAAAGAAAAATTTCAAAAGCTCAACCTTTGTAAAATAAATAGTTAAGTTCCCCTTGATAACATGCATTATTTTTATAAAATTTCTTCCCTTTTATGATTATAAAAAATAGAAAAATTACAACAATATAAAAAAAGGACAGAAAAAATAATTTAAGGGTTAATTTTAAAAAATTAAAATGTATTTTAAAAATGAAAATTTAGGAAGGAAAAATATTTTGAAAAGAAAAGGATAAATGAGAAAAGAGAAAACAAATTTTTAAGTCCCAAAATCCCCAAATAATATGATTATTATAGAGGGATATATAATTAAGAATAAAGGAAAGTGAAGGTATCATATGAAAAAATATAAGAGAAATAAGATAAATAAAGGAAAGAAAGGAAAGGAAGAATAAAACATAGAATACAAATATATGAAAATAAAACTATTTCATACCTTTACCACTGCACACTTTCCATTAAGGAATAGATTCACCTTATTTCAATGATTTATTATTTGAAATAGATTATATGGGTTATTCATTTTAAGTGTAAATATTTGTTAAAAATATTTATTTGATTTGGTATTTCTTCAAAATACAACTCAATTGAAAAGTTAGAAACAAGTATATATAAACTATTTTTACTCATCATTAATCTTATTTAAGAGATAAATAAAAATTTGATATAAAAGAATAAATACATATATTAATTTAAAAAATAATATTTTAAAACAAGTTTTAAAATAAAAAGTACCAAATATAAATATAAGGTATCAAATATAGTTTAAAAATGAAAAATAAATATTATAAAAGTTATTTATTTTGAAAATATTAATTTTAAATTTTGAAACAAAGAGAAAATATTTTCAAAAGTAATAATTAATTAATTTTAAAATGAAATATCTCTCAAAAAGAAAATTTTAGAATTCATAAGAGATAATTATCACCCTCAAATGGTAATATAAGTGAGAAAAAGGGATCATATACATGTTAAAATAAAAGAATAAAATTAGAAATTAAATATTTAAAAAGATTCAACATAAAGTTTAAAAAATCACCAAAGATAGACACGAATCAAATGAATAATGTCAAAAATGATCCATTCCAATTTCATATTTAATGAATTTAAAATGATAAAATGCTAAAGGTTTGGTAAAAATATCAGCGATTTGATATTCCATTAGGACAAAATCAAATAAGATATCACCTTTTTGGAAGCGATCTCTTAGGAAATGGTGATAGAGGTCAATGTGTTTGGTGAAAGAGTGTTGGATATAATTTTTAGAGATATTGATGAAAAATTTATTGTCACACTTTATTGGAATATGTTTAAATGTTATCCCAAAGTCCAAGATAGTTTGTTTCATCTATAACATTTGAGCAAAATATTTCCCAGAAGCTATGTAGTTTACTTCAACTATAGAAAGAGAAACTAAATTCTTATTCTTACTAGTCTATGAGATAGTTTAATTTCTTATTAGATGGAAATTTACACTATTAATTTTCCTATCTAGTTGGAATCCGCTGAAATTAGCATTAGAAAAATAATTTAATTCAAAATAAGTTCCTTTAGGATAAAATAAATCAATATTTTTAGAACCTTTTAAATAGTGAAAAATTATATTGATAGATTTGAAATGTGATTCCATATGATTTGATTGAAAATAAAAACAGATCCAAATACTTAACATGATATTTTTCCAGGTCATAGTAAGGTAAAGTAGACTACCAATCATACTACTACAAAGCTTGTCATCGGCCATTTTACCAGCTTTATCCAATGTAATCTTACAATTCATACACATGGGAGTAATAATTTCCTTATAATGATCCATTTTAAATAATTTTAAGATATAATTATTTTATTTTATTTAGTTTAAAAACATTCCATAATTTCTTTGAGAAATTTCAAAAATGAGAAAGAATTTGAGCTCTCCCACAAATCTCATCTCAAATTCATTTTTCATTAAATCAGAAAATTTAAAAGAAATATTTTCATTGGTAGAGTTTAAAATCACATCATCAACATAAATTTTAAAAAGTAATTGATAATTTGAGATGTGTTTTAGAAAGTTTGTTGAGTCATATTTTACCATTTAAAAAAATGAAAGATTATAATTTGAAATACATTCATACCAACTCAGAGGGGATTGTTTTAAACCATAAAGAGATTTGGTAATATTGAAAATATAATTTGTAAAAATAAAATTCCAAAACTAGGTGGTTGTTCCATAAAACATTTTTAGAAATAAAAATATTTAGAAAAGTGATTTTGACATCCATTTGAAAGAGTTTTAAATTTTGAATTGAAATGAATTCCAATAAGATTCTTATAGATTGTAACTGAGAGATGAGTGTAAAGGTTTCACCATAGTCAATTCCCCTATCTTATTTACGACCTTTAGAAACTAAAATAGATTTGTTTCATGTAAAATTTCCAGTTTTTTTCTAGTTTATTTTGGAAAACCCATTTAGACCATATAACGGTTTGGTCACTAGGTATTTTCATGAAAGTATATACAAAATTTCACATGAATTAATTTAGTTTCACTTTCATAGAAGGTTCTCAATTTTCATTTTAAGGGTTTAGTTAAGGTTTTGGGGTTCCAGGTGAGAGACAAAGTCTAGGTGTCCAAACTCATTTAATATCGACCAATGAGTATGAGTTCTTTCTTGTAAATCTCTAATGATAATTTCAATGGAATAGTCTTCAGATTTTTTGAAAGATTTAGCTGAATAATTTGAAGGATATTATTATTCTTCTTTAAATTATTTAGTTTTAAAAGGTTTGTTTAAAAAAATTCAAAAACATTTTGAGAAGAATATTTTGGAAAAAAATCATCAAATACAACATGGACTGATTCTTCCACCATTTTAGTCCTTTTTTTAAAGACACAATAATCTTCTCTTGAGTTTCATTACCCAAGAAATATACCTTCATCAGATTCAGAATCAAAATTACTAATATTATCTTTGGTGTTTAAAATAAAACATTTTCAATAAAAAACTTTGAGAAATATGACTTTGGGTTTTTTGTAAAACCAATGTTCATAAGGGTTGTTATTTTGAAATTTACTAACAAGAAAGTGATTAATATTATACCATGTAGTATTCACGACCTCGGTCCAAAAATATTTTGGAAGATAAAATTATTTTAAAATAGTTTGATTAATTTCTTAGATTTTTTGATTTTTCCTCTCTACTACCCCATTTTGTTGATGGGTTTAAGGAGTATAAAAAGAATTATTATAGCCTTTATATGAACTTAAATCATCAAATTTATTGTTACTAAATTATCCATCATGATAACTAAAAATTAAAATATATTTTTTTCATCTTCAACCTTTTTAGAAAACTTGATGAATAATTTTTAAGATTAACTTTTATGAGATAAGAAACCTTCCCATAAAAACCTTGTTAAGTCATCAAAAATTAAAAAATTATAGGATTTTCCTCCTAAAATATTAATTTGAGAATGACCAAAAAGGTCATGATAAATCATTTCAAGATATTTTTTAGAAGAAATGAATTATTTTGATTTAAAAGAGGGTTTTTCTTACTTAACATGTTAGAATGATTCAAAAACCATGTCATCTTTGAAATAATGTTTTGTAAGATCTCATACAAGTCGATAATGGTTGATTTTAACAAAAGAATGTGAGCTATAATGATCAAGTAATCTATGCCAAAGCCATGAATCATTCACTTGTGCAATCAGAAATTTGAAATTTGGGATAGAAAGATATTTCAAATTAATTTTAAAAATATTGTTAAATCTTTAAGCAATAAAAATAAGTTTTCCTTTTGAATTAAAATTTTTTAAAAAATCATTTTTGAAATATATTTTGAAACCACCATTACACAATTGACTAATAATTGGGAAATTTTATTTCAACTCTTTTAACAAGTAAAACATTTTTAATTGATACCCAGTTAGAAAAATTGATGGTACCATAACTTATTATCTCACCATTATAATTATCACCATAATTGTCTTTAAATAATTTAAGTTTAACGATTTGATTGATTTTAAAGAGGTCACCACAAAAGCTTGAGTCCACTTATCTTATCCAATAAATATTTTGGGATCAAAATTTGTTTAGAAAGCTTTATATTATAAATATTGGATGAATGATGGATTTATTTTGGTCTTCTATATCACACAATTTTTTCAATCACATTCATAGATTAAAGGACTGATTATTTTTCAATAATTACATTTTTTTTCTAGTGAAACAACTTTTAAAAAATTAATTTAAATAATTTTTTTAAATATCTCAAATGATTGGTGTAACCAAAGTTGACCCACTTCTTTCCAGGTTTTTAAGAAAGAAAATTTTTATTTAAATTCTCTTTGCCTTTGGTGGATTTAAAAGGGAATTATTGATATCTTTAATGGTGGATCTGATTTTGTTGACATGTGGTTAATTTTTTATTTTAATAAATAATTATTCCTTTTATTTTATCATAAGAACCTTTAATTTTTGGATATTACCCTTTTCTTCAATGTATTTCTTATATTTCTTTTTAATTTATATATATAAAGAATCAAGTTGATGATATCGATTTTCAAGTTGATTTCAGCAATATTTTAAATCTTCATTATTTAGGCAACTAGAGGAGTGTAAATTTGAAAATATAGGAGAATAATTAGAAGAAGATGAAGAAGGGGTGAATTTGAAAGGGATTACTAACCATGACTTATTCGTTAATATATTATATAAGGTACTTAAGGCTTGAGTCACTTGACTTGGGTGATGAAGTTGTGTCCAAAAAATAATCACTTTCACTCCACATAGAGTCTTTAAAATCCTTTTTAAATTTCTTTTTTTATTTGAGTTTTTATTATAGTTGGGGAACTCTGGTTTGATGTGACCTTAATTTTTTATATTTTTGCATTTCACCTCTCGTTTCACCTTTTTATTTTGAATTTTTGGATCACTTATTGAATTTCTTCTTTTGGAAGGGATTGAACATATTCCTGGTAAGAATAAAATGGTCTAGAACCTCACCTCTAGATTGTTCATCATTGATAGCTTTGAAGGTGATGGTTTTCTTGAATTTTATAGACTCATTGGACTCCCTTTCCACTTTTCATTTCATCATGATTTCTTATTTCATTAAGGATATGATGAGTTCCTTGACTGAAATTTTATTCACATATTTTTTTTTAATAAGTATGACTTTAGGATCCTCGGAGATAGATAACACCCATAATATTTTATTTACGAGTGTTTCTTTAGATAACTCATCACCGAGTTACTTTCTACCATTGCAGATGTCAGTAAATCTGATAAACATGCTTGTAATAAATTCATCAAAAATCATAGTAAAAATATCATAATCTTAGAAAAAATATAATATTGTATCCTTTAATTTATTTGTGACTTCATGTGTAAATTTTAATAATTTATAAACTAGTTAAATATTTTTATCATATGTAAGCATGATTAAAATAATTTTTATCATGACCACAATGTAAGGAATTCATAGAATTGTTTTTCAATTCAAAATTATTAATATGTTCATGAGTCCATTTTTATTCTGATTATTTATTGGGAATATAATCATGCATTACCATTTTAAAAATAGGATAAGAAAAACTACCCAGAAAATTTTACATATGATTCATTCAATTGGTGTAATTGGTGTAGTAAAAAATTAGAGTATATGAATTAGAATTATATTCGATAATAAAACACAAACTTTGAAATCAATTAATGAATTTTAATTTTTTTTAAATAACATAATTATTAAAGATAAGAGTTTCTTAAAATAATTAAAAAAACCCCTTTGGTACAATTTTATGGTAAGGGATTATGGAAATAGGGGGAGTGGTGAATTTCCCTTTTAAAAATTAATTTTATAATTAAATTATTTTCAAATAATAAATTTATAAATAAAAAATGTGATAATTGATAAATTTTATCTTATTTTATATAGATACTATCAAATTAATTGAAGTGTGGAAATGATCGAACTGAATTTATGTAAGTATGTGAGTCGATGTTAAATGATCTAATGTGGAAAAGTGAATAGAATACAAACACAATTGATAAGGAGTCTGGATAAATCTCAATCTAATCCCCTACATCTCCACCCCTATACTTGAGAAACCTATTCAATAAATTCGTAGATCTCAATAGTGATCAAGAAACCATTCCTTCACAGTTGTGGTTTGTGATCACCCTTTTGTGCTTCCTCAAAAGCCAAGGAACCCATCCCCCACTTTTGTGAAGTTAGAACCTGATGTAGAAAGATGGTGAAGAAGAGTGTGTTTTTTAAGAAAAACCATTACAATCCAATCACAAATCTCTTGGATTAATGATTAAAAAAGGTGATGATATATTTTATATAAAGTATTAGAGCCTTGAGAGATTTAGAATATGAAGTTGTCTCTCTAAGTGGATTCATAATTCTTGAACGTCTTCACCGATTTGGATCAAGAGAGTATTGAAAAAGTTTTTTATATGATCCAAACACCTAAAGACTCCAATTATATCCTTAAAAACCTTCATAAATACTCTATAATTCACCCTAAGTAATTAAGACATAGAGGAACATATTTAAGATAGGTTTGACCATCATTAAATGCAACCCAAGTCCTTAATGGTGAAAAACTTCTTGCACCACACCTTGGTGAAAAATTCCGGGTAATTTTTCCTTTAAAATAATCAAATCAACCAACTCCATACCTTAGTGAATGTTCACCACACCTTGGTAAAATTCTACCATTTCCCAAAACTAGTTGTTTTGGGAAGATTGCATGCAACTTCAAAACATGGCTCCTCCACTTGCATGAATGGTCCTCTAATGTTCTTCTAGCCTTCTTCCAAGGATCCTAAACTTTAATTAAGAAATATTTAAGGATATTTAAAGGTTATTAAAATAATATATCATAATTTCATCAGGATAAACTATAAATTACTTAAATGAAATTTTTAGAAAGACAAGTGAGTGTTTGTGATCATGAAAACACTATGAGATGGATAAGTACAATGATACCTATATATGAGGAGGAAAATAAATTATCCAATCTCAATAATCTATATGATGATCTATGTGATTCACCCTATCTTTTGAATAAGTCATCTATACCACATTAGATGATCTAAAGAATGTGAATATGGAAATTAATAAAATCCATGACCTAGGAAAATCATTGAATCCATGTATCCTAATGAATAAAACAAATAAATTTATTATTTAAGATTTATCATGATATAGTTTCACTGAACTACATTATATTCAATGATTTTACCACCAGGTGTCCATTCATTACTTAATCCTACCATTCAGTCACTATTTTTATAAAAAAATAGCGAGGAGGATGCACCATCATCATGGAAACATGGTAAAATCCAAAGTGGAGAGGTTGATCAAAATAACTTTATTAGTGAAGTTTAATACCTTAAATGTTTATCCAATATCATATTAATCAATAATAAAAATGAAAAAATCAGACCCTATTTTGAATTTTATTATCTTAACTATTATTGTCTATTTTTTCTTATTCAGATCCCTAAATTATTGATTGACATAATTGTAGGTTATCCATAATTTTATTTTATGGAAAGATATTAATTATAAAATCACTTTTGGATTTATTTTGAGAATGATAAATCCACATTATTTAGAGAACTTTATTGAGTTTAACATCAATGGGTGATGCCCATTTTTTAGGAATATAGATGTGAATTACCAATGGTTCATGTACTATATATTTAAGTAACTTTTATGAAAAATTATATAATGTTACATGGATTATTTGGTAGTAAAATAACACTATAATTTTTATAAATTCAATAATATTGAGGAAATTTTCCCCATGTTGTAAATTTATAACAAAATGAAAGACCTATTGAAATTTGAATTTAAGTTTACCTCAAGATACGTTTGTAGATTAGTGGTTTTATATTGACATACTAAATACTAACATAATAAAACTAAGGAAATAATTTTAATTCTCCATCCATGGTATCATTGGGGGTTGAAAGGATTCTAGGGATGACTTACCTACATTAGGTGATTCATTGTAAGCTACACTAGTTGATGTATACCATTGAAAAAATTAATGGAAATGGTGAAACTTACCAATGGGATGAGGAATGAAAAAAAATATAAAATAATCAAGAAATACCTTCTGAATCTTTTTATCTTAGTTATTCCCATAGATGTAAAACCAATTATCCTTTATACAAAATCCATAGAGTGGTCACTCATTTCTCTTTTAATTGAGTAAAATAGTGAAGGAAAATAAAAATGGTTTGTATTATATGATCCATACAATATAAGATATTGATATCAATTTTACCTCTATTGAGAAGAGTTTCTTAGAATTTATAATTCTAGTATAAAATTTTATTCATTACTCAAGGAATCAAATAGTCCATTTGATTTTATATATCAATTCAATGAAGTGTATAATAAATAGTACCATACTAACTGGATGATTAGTAAGATTAATTCTGATAATATAGTTGTTTTATATCTAATATTCCCCTTTAAAGGAAAAATGGGTAGGTTATGCTTAGTTTCTTACCAGATCTTCAAATATCCGATGAACTCACCCTTATTATAGAATTTATTTAAATAGAAGTATTATTTATTGATATAAATTATAGTGTGGGAATATATAATTTTATGGTATTTCCCATAGTAAAATACGAATTTGAAAAAAGAACCCTAAGTTCAATAGGGTTGGCCTCAATATTATCCTGATATCACTTTCAAAGGAACTCATGTATTATTTATTTCCCTTATTATATGGTTGTAGTAATAATGAAGTAGATTATCAACTCCTTATCACTGATTTTGAGTTATATCTTTCACTCTTTATTACCCAATTTCATCAAAATATATATTCAAGGTTAATGAAAAATAATGTAAATTTATATTACACTATTAAGAAATGTAATTTTGTTGTCATTATAATTTGATGAATCAAATTAGGGGAAATCCCTAAAAAGATTATTGAATTCCTCATTTGTGAATGTGGTTCCCATTATATGGGAATTACGATATCTTAATAAATCAAGATACTTTGGTACATATATCCTTTCATGATGAATTATTTCATTATGTTTATAAAGGGGATTCATGTATGCCATATTTATTCCAACATAATTAATTAGCCACTGTATTTTCAATATGTAACCCTATAATAATTTTCAAATACCATGTGGGGTAAAGGAGTCACGGGACCTCACCATCCAAAAAACCATTTAGTAATTCAAATCAATCTTTACTTCTTTCATTTTCTTCTCAATTTTGGCCGAGTTATACTCTTAAAGTAAATTTTAATGAAATTTTTAATGAAAACTAAAAATCCAATATCATTAATTGATCTAGATATAACAATAATATTATCATGATAATGGCCGAAAATTTTGTGAGAACTAAAGAATATATACTAAAAGTACAACATAAAATCCAATAACTCATCTCATTACTAAGTTTGTTCTAATGGATAAGTAGAGTAATTCAAAAAAAATCTCTAAGGCATCTTATAGCTGATGGAAGAACAAATAAAAAAAGTTTTCATGAGGATAATCTCAATTATTTATGGGATTATCATATTATAACTTTGAATCCATACCAAGTATCTCAAAATCATCTATTTTATGGAATTAAAGTAATGTTTCCCATAAAGGTTCAATTTCTCTCGATCTAAACTATAATATATGATCAAATAATAGTGGTCAAGATTTTGGTTAGCTCGGTTGGAAAAACTTGATGAGAAAACAATATAATCATTTTATAATTTGGAGGTTATTCAAAACCACAAACCTATTTTTTTTAAAAAAAGGTAAAATTCAATCATTTAATCAAGGAGAACTGGTACATGTCTTAATACCACCAATGATATTGGTAAAGAAGCCTCTAAAGTAGGAAATTAAATGTGAAGTACTTTTCATTATGTATAGAGTTCACTAAAAGAGTGATCACTTCTTCATCCCCTCTAACAAGGAACACATTTTACACCCACTAATGTGAGATTCCTCAAGAAGTATTACACATAATTTTCTATACCATATATGGTTCTCATTATACGAACTCACATGATATGTCATAATGATTTTTTTATATGACCTTAATTTGTATTGTTATTTTTCCCCTACCACATAATGTTAAACTCTATATTATTTCATGTTCATTATGTATGACATCAAACTATATGGTAATGTTTTCTTCATATGAAACAAAAAATAATATTGAGTTTTTGTTTACACAATACCATAAATGATGTGGTACATCATCCAATTCTATTACTTAAAAATAAATATTAAGGAAGAAAATTATCATCATCATAAGATAATACACCATATGTAACCGTGCATCTTGTTGTGTAAGAGCCTAATTTATGGAAAAATTTATTTTGGGGAAATAACTTAGTTTTATTAACTTTTTTTATTTATAGTTCTCATAAAGTTTCATTGCACATGGGATCACATGTGTCTTGATATGCTCATGTTCAACATATCTATCATTATTTTCAAGGTTTTATCCTCTAAAAAACATTATAATTCATTTAGAATTATATTTGTATTGATTTTTAACTCCATTTGATATGTAGGTACACTAAAAACTTTTATAATAGGATCAAACATGTATTTTTTCTTTCATTTCTTATTAAAATTTAGCACAAGATTTCATTCACGTTCACATCAGGTCTGATCCATCCATATTATATTAGGTGTCCCATCACCTATTTATTCACTATTATGGGTTTACTCTTTTGAATTGGTGCTTTATGTTGAACTATGCGTGTCTTGAATCATATCTCTACAAGATATATAGGAATATTAGAAACTTCAATTTCAGGTCCAACAACAACCATTTTCTTATCCATTTCCCTTACCAATTTTTACCCCAGTCTTTGATTCCTTACCAATTATCATCACTTCTATTTAGTTTCTTTAACAATAGGGTATCTTTCTTTGGTTAAATCATTTTTTTTAACTTACCATACTAACAAACCTTTATTTATAACAATTTATGTCTCAGTTTATGTGATCATTTCATATATAGTGTTTCCTAGATCTATTATCTCTGTCTAAGAAAAAATTCCTCATATTCACCCCTTCTCAATCATATCAAGGTAAGTACACACATAAAATCTCAGATTGAATGATTTTATGCGGTCATACTAATTTTTAGAATACCCTACTTCACATTTTGGGTGATCCTCTACTACAACCAATGTTATTCTACCCCACTCTTTTTATTTCTCATCAATCACAATTGGAATTTTATCTCTTCATGTTTTATTTAAGTTTAAACTAGTTATATTACTTGACACACAGTGGTATAACTCTTGAATACTCAAATCCATTTTGAACACATCCTTTTACATCCAACCTAATTCTTATATTAAATTCCTAAATCTCCATAAATCATTAATTCCCATTGATAATAATTTTACCCTATTTAGAAGGAACCCCCTAGAATGATTATGGAACATATGTCATGAACCAACCTAGGCCATCCACCAATTCGACACCCGAACTAATCTGGGAATACTTGTGGCATGTTCTGGATCTCCCTAGGTCAATAACTAGTACCTGTATATTAGAACCTAACTACTAGGAATGATTTCACCCTTGAATAATTAACTATATCAATGATACCATAATGACATAAGAGTAAGCAACATAAATAAAAGGAAAAAAATCATAAACTAAAAATAATAAGACAACATCACATACCCAAAAAATGTACATAAATAAATAAACATCAACTCTATGTAAGCATACGGGTTACAAAAAAGACAATTCATATACATCCTAATGAAACAAAAACTCAAAAATAGATCCTTATAAGATAAACCTCATGATATTGCATCTCTTCCAACAAGACAATAACCAGATGATAGTAATCGAGAAGAACCACTAAAACTAAGCATGGTTCCCTTTCCCTTACCTATGTCCTACTAAATAAGGTCTTAAAATTCCCAAGGGAACAGGTCAGGTGTGAGGAAAAAATCCCAGTAGGATACCACCATGAATCTATTTAAGGGTTTTAAATCATGTTAACCAATAAATCTAGTTTAGAAACTCATTTTTCTTGACCAAGTTCACTATGAAAAAGAGTTCACTTGAAATTTTTTTTCTCATAAATACCTTTGGTTTTTCTTAAAAAAACATATTTCAAAATAATGGTAAAAAAGGCTCAATAAATAAAACAAATACACTTGACATAAACATACTCAATGCACCCAAAAAAGGAATAAACACGAGAATAGAGACAAACATTAATACATAAACTAGTAATGGTAGAAGGGTATAAGAATAAATATAAGCAACATATCTTTTAAAAAAATGGGTTTAAAATTAAATTCATGGGAATAAAATCATTACATAACTCATAATGATAAAGAATTCATGATTATAAGGATAAACATAACCATATATGGCACTAATATCATGCACAAAGTATATAAAATATACAGGTCATAAGTCATGTACACCATGAGATATAACCACAAGGTTATAATGTCACTTAGTCTGTCATAAAAATTTCTAGCCAGTTAAAGAAGTTTAACAAGACGTGAATCTCTCACAGTCTTCTCTGGACCTAACCCACAAGATCCCCCTCAGTCCCTTGGTCATCATAATGGAAGCTCTCTCGGTCTTCCTCCCTAAAGGATCTCTCTGTCCCTTATAAAACATATTTGAATCTCTCTCGGTATTCCTCCCCAAACACTCCCTCAATCCCTTGGACAAAATCCTAGAATATCCCCCATTATTCTTCCAAAAGTCTCTCTCAATCCCTTGGACAACATACCTTAGATAGTCCATGACATAGGCTAAGCTCACAATGCCTAAGTCACCATACCCAAACAAGGTCTCCCATGTGTTACTAAATTACAAACACACAAAATAATCCAATTCCAACATACAAAACCCATTTAAAAATCTGATTCAATAAACTAACATGCCTATTTTAAAATATAACCTTACTAAAGGTAAAACATTACCATTTAAAACAAATGACCTCCCTCAAGTAAAACCCCTTTTCAAAAACTCACTTACATTTATTTAAATCCATAATAAGTTCCAATCACAATATCCTTTTAAAAATCAATTTTATAAACCATATATTCCCACAATATGTCGACCATTAAACAACATGAAATACCTCTTTGAAAACACTTTCAAACCCCCATTTAAAATCACTAAATCTCTTTGATCCATTTTAACAAACACATGATGTGCATTAAAACCAAATCCATTTGAAAACCCACTTTAAAGAAACAAATTACCAAAATAAATCCCGAATCACATAAAAAAATAGATAAAAAACTATTAATAAATGAATTTTATATAAATGTGATAAAAAAATGAAACTAATAATAAAATATTAGCCATTAAAAAAGATATAAAAAGAGACATTTACCTCACAACTTAGTGAAAACTTGTGTCCTTCGATGAAAACCACTCAAATCAAGAAATAGGGTTCTTAACACCCCTAATACACAAACAAACAAACAAAAAACCCCATTAATATCCATATAATAATCCATGGGTAATTCTATGGTTACAACCTTCCATGGAAATAATTGAACAAAGGTAGAATATGTGAAGATGAAGAGAAATCATGAAGAAAAAGTACTAACTCAAGCCAAGCCTCCATGAAATGAAGAATAAATCCACTAAGGATCCAAGGGTAGTAGCTCCCACACTAAAGTATAGGGATTCATGTGATATAGGAGAAATAAGGGGCTAAGTAGAGTTCAATACATCGAGGGAAAAATAGGAAAATCCAAAATATTTAATGACCTGGACATGCCACATCGTTAGGAAAATCATGCACCAACTGTGTTGGAGCTATTGCCTCTCCAAACAAAAAGTTTCATAGTTTTTATAAGACTCACACCATTTGAAAAAAATTTCTTAAACCATAAAAAATACCATTATCCCCAATAATTAGCCTCACACAGTTATCAACATAGATAGAAAAATGAAGATCCAACTGTGAACAAGGGTATGTTTCCCCCCAAAAGAATATTTTTAACAATAGACACTTGGGAACTCCGAGAATGAATAAAAGGTTAAATAAAAACCCATATTAGGCATAACAATGGCCTACAGGGTGTCCCATTATACAACCTAAATATATCCCACTAAAACTTGTCCAATGAATATATATTTCCTAGAATAAAGACTCCCAAATTCTATATTTTTTGGATAATATTAAAGTAGAACCCTTGTTTCAAACTTGGTAAATGATTTTCCAAAATTAACCCATCCAAAGATGCAGGGATATATACATCATTGAAGCATGTTTTATGGTCATCCTAATCTATCCATTACCATCCCATCACCATGGATTATGGTATCACAAGTCATAATTTACCTTTTCCACTCTCCTATGTCCAAATGGATTCAACTTTCTCTTACTTTATATCCTTGTATTTCACATATATTATTAATGTAAACTAATATCTAATTAATTTCAATATCTTACTTCATGTAATTTATTTTTCAAGTAAATAAGGAAAAATTACATTGACTAAGTTATTCCCTTTTATTGATCAATAAATAAAGAGGGACACCCACATTTCAAAGGCTCTCTTTAAAATGAATTAATATAAAAAAGGTAGGGAAAAATAATACCATTAATATAAAAATAATTTTAATATAAAATTCTATAATGTAGTCAATTATTATTAAGAATCTATGATATTCTATTGTATTTATACTGGATTTGTATTTTTGGACTTCTCTCCTTCCCAAAAATTCTGAACTTTTGTTATAAGATCTTTCTTCCTATTCTAAATGTTTTCTATTTTGATTTATACCTCCAAGACATCTACCATAAAAGACTATATTTTTCATTAGAGTTTCTATAAATTATCCATTTCATAGAAGTCAAAGATTGGAATCATGATTCACCCTCTATATCTATATCTTATGTGGAATGTTTCATGGACTTTGAATATCACTCCCCATATTTATCTCTAAAACTATATGATAACTATGACTCCATATTTTCTTAAGTAATGACTGTGTTCTTGAATAAAAAATACAATACAAAATATTACAACCTTATTGATCCATATACTATGAATATTTGATAAAAGTCACATATCTAACAAATCATTCCACTCAAAGGAATATGTGTGACCATAATTTGAATGTTACGCCATGCCATCTTCCAAATTCCATAGTTCTCGGTATAATTTTCTAGGTCAATGTCTTCTTATTCCACTAGGTTTCGATCATACTATTGAAAAAAATCACATAGTAAAGGATTTAACTTGACTACATGCATTAATGAACCTATATATTCAATTTTCATAGGCTTATTAATTTCAATTGTAGGATCGAGGATCATATAATAAAAAATGTTCAACAAAAATATGATTGGTTCCATCAATTCAAAATATATTATAACATTTTTAGGATGTTGACTAAAATGTTATTTTTTTAATCATAAATGATAATAAAATTTTCCATCACCTTTTTTGTGGTCTGTATATACCACCTTAGTTTCCATATTAGCTTTTCATGTTAGGAGGGCTTATGATATGTGTATGCCCACTACTGGTTCCTTTAAGATGAAAATACAACCGGGTTTAGCCTTGGATGATAGAAGAAATTTCATAATTGATCATATAAACCTTTTTCTAGATTAAGATTGAGAAATATTGTTTTCATCAAAGAGAAAATCATTTTTAGTCATGACTATCATAAAATTTATAAACACCTATAAAAGATAATCTTACATACTTCTAAATTAGAAATGTATCATTTTTATATCTTGTTTTGAGATCATAACTTATATTTCAATAATTGTTTTATATTTTTTCATGGTGGTTTCTGTCTTAGTGAGTATATTTAGATCTGTATCTAGAGTTTAATTAGACCATTGTTAGAAAATTAGTTAAAATGTACAATCTTACCTTTCCATAATTCCCCTTTTTTGGACTCCACAGGAGATTATTTTTTAGAAACTAAAAGAATAACCTGAGTAGTGGAATCCTCTATTTTCACCTTAATAAACACTATATATAGAATATATATGCCTATTTTATAATAGTTAAATATTTATTTGGATTTAAATCATTAATTATATATAGAAATATTTTTTAATTTTTTTACCTTTCACAGATCATTCATGCACTACTCTAGTCTCAACTATGAAATGTTTTTTTTGTTTTATGGGAGGGTTTCTTCCTCAAATTATGAAAGAATCTACCTTAGTTCATTTTTATTAAACCTTACAAGAGATAAGTTATGTTAATTCCATGTTGGATAAGAGAACTTAAGCAAAGGATGTAATGTTCACAAAATGGTAAGCCCACTCATAGGTGGATGATAAATACCTATGCTTGTTAATAGTGATTGATATCATTTGAGGATTTTTGTACATTAGAAGCCTTTATAGGTGATATAAGAAATTTCTTAGTAATATGTTTTAAAAATTGAGAATTATAAACACCACAACCTCAAACTTCATCCTCTCCATGAGAATACTCCACGACTAATATGTATTTTATAGTTTGTTAAAGTAGGGGTATAAGATTTTACTAAGAAATATAGAATAAAGTGGGAATTTTTTTGAATAAAATAGATGAAAAAAATATGATTTGAAATTACCACTTTAAAAGGGGTTTTATTTTTTATATTTAGAGTTTTCATCAAAGCCAGTCTCTTTATTGTTTTATTTTTATTCACATTCTCCAACCTCTCCAGCCTCTTTAGTCTCTTCAAATTTTTGTAGGTATTTTCAAAGGAGTGTTAAGACTCAATCAATTTATAAATTTTCATAAAATAAAGAGTGAATTAGAGATTCCATTTCATAGATATAAGATCAAAACTCTAAAAAATGTATATCAAATTTGATTTACTCATAGGATATTGCATATCTTATCTCTCAGATATCAATCCCAATATATATTATAGACCATAAAATCATTTAAGGAATGATCAGTAATCATGGTATCAAATTTTCAACATGTTAATGGGATTACCATAACACTTTGAAAATATTCATGTATCCTCAAACATTTTCCAAAATTCTAATCCTCAATAATTATTTTCCTAGATAAAGTCCTTCTGCATTACGACTATTGTTACCTATTTCATTTGATCACTCACTAAATCTAATTATTTCAACAAAAGGTGACCCACTTACCCAAATTATTAATTTATACAACAATTTTTTATTAAGACCTCATATAAATCTTATAATATGTGGAAAATATTTTGGTTGAGGTATCAACTGAAAGTGGGGTCACCTGTATATGTGTGTCCTTTATAACCAACATTAACTCAAATTTGAATATGATCATAAAATTTTATTCATGATTGAATCCATAATATGGTGTTTTGATGGAATTTTATAGGTAGTATAAATGGAATGAAAACCTTTATAGATCATAGGGGTCACATATGATATCACTATTAATGTGTTCCACCAATACTCCATCACAAAATATGATTGTTTAGGAGAAATAATTACATGGGGAATTGATATATAATTATAAAATCCATACCCCTTGAGATGTGTTGACACCCATTCCTAAAATATTTAGACCAGACCACATAGCCTTTATATAGACCATCCTTAGTGGTTGTGACACAACACATGAAAATTTTTTCTATGGAAGGCATAATCTGGTTGATCAATTTCCTTTACTCTAGTTATGATATTATAAATAATGTTATTAGATAGAATAAAATATGTTAATATCTTATAGAAAGTAACCATCTACTCATGAACATTATGATAATAACTTTCAAATTGAGATGTGGCATTACTCTAGGTTGAGGCTAGTGGCCCCACTCCATGTATAGTACATATTCTAAAGTTCGTTAGTAGAAATTCTTGAGATAATAGTACATAGGTTATAATATGTCTTCGGCCTTATCACCTCAAGCTTTAACCCATGAGGTTCCAAAAAATTTTTACCCCATTTACTGAATATGTTGTCTATCCATAGATGGCCTTCCTTGATCATTTTATCCTTAATGGACATCAGCGTCACTTTGGTTAGAATTAGAGTTATCTTATTAGAATCACAGATATGGGAATATATATGGAACTAATTATGTAGATATATTAAAATTTGGATATCTATAACATTATAAAAAACATACATGATAATGCATACTGTTTTGTGTACTAGGTGAAAACTATTAGTCTATAAGAACTAATGGTTGATGAGTTCAGGGATCATATTAGATTGTTGTTAGGGAAATAAAAACAATTTCCAAACAACTTTCTATAACTTAGAAAATTTGAGTTATTTAAAGAAATATCCCTAGAAAGCCTAATAATTCCTAGTCAATTCATCTATAAATTTTCCTTCAGTGTGAAGATCTCAACTCATAATCCATCCTTTTGATTTTTCTATTATAGAATAATGAATGATTAATGGATAAATTATAATTTTTAGATCATGAATTTAAGGTTTATATTCATATTAATTAGATAAGTCAATAATTTATATGCCACTATAGCATTTTTATCACTATTATATTTCCCATTGAAAGTTTTATTCTCTTGGTTATAGTCTAGTGTATATATAAACCACAAAAAATATATTTTTTAAATAAAAATTTGAATTAGGTCATCATTCAAAAGTTATAACACATACATTGATAATCTATTTTATATTGAGAAGCTTTAAATTTATGATTCAAGAAGACCTACAAGTGTTCTTTGGTGGGTAGAAAATAATCAATGTATGTTTGATTCAATATTGAAAACCATTGATTTTTTTGTCAGTATAATCATAGATATTTTGGTGGGATGATCTTATATCCATGTAAAATAATAAAATAAAATAATGGAATAATTTTACTAATTATAAAAAATAAGGGAAAAAATTTCTCTATAATTTTATAATGTTTAAATTTTCAGATAAGTCTATATTTCATGAATTCATGACTGATATACACCATTATATGTTTATAACTTGTACAAAAACTGATGAGGTTATGTCAATGAGTTAAATTTATAAAATAGTGTTAAAAAATAGAGTTTTAAAAGTCATTTTTCATAAAAATATAGAACATACATTAATGATTTTGAAAGGGATTGTAGGTTATACCTTGAGTACTAACCTTCTATATATTAGGATAAAATAGATCATTAAAATTACTTTTATGTGTAAAGTAATGATAATATAAAAATTATATTCATTTTACCAGAAAATTAGATTCTTTTTATCCCAAATTAATCTTATTCAAAGGGTGGAATTTATAGACACTGAAAGGTTTTTAAGACAAGAATATCAAGATTATGCTTATAAAATTTTTAACTCGAAGGTGTTTTATAAAATTACAATCTATTTCATGAGGCACATAACTCATATGACTTGTTTTAACATATAAAACATTACCATGATCCCTATTTTAGAGGTTCCATAGAAGTCCCATGCTTGGGAAGTATAGAATTTATACTTATAAGTAGGCCGACTGAAATAAAATTCATTAGATAATTGAACAAAAACATAAAAAAGGGACTAACTTCCATGAGTATATACTTGTAAAAAACTCAATAAAAAACTATACAGATTCTAAGGTTCAATTAACTCTTAATTAATTTAGCAGAAGACATTAGAAATAATAAATTCCAAGAACTCCATTCTATGATATCAAAAAACATGTTAACTACAAATAAATAATGTATACCTCACACCAAAGATAACTAATGTTGTTTCCTTAAATCTATGATATATAAATTGTCTTAGAAAATCCAAAAAACTCTCACCTCCAATTTGTATCCATGTATTTTCTGAAACACCCAATACTTGGGCAGTATTCCCCTCACTTCCATGATATCCTAGTATCTATTTGGAGTTAAGGAAGGTGGAGGTAGAGAGATTTAGAAAGAAGTAAGAATCAACAGAAGTCATGGGGACACCCAGTTATACATCTCAAAGGATAATATCTCCTTTATATAGGTCTCAAGACATTCCCTAGTTCTTTTGGGAATTTACTCATATTTTTATAACGTATGAGTAAATGGATTACGGTTACAAGACATTTCAACCTATTAGACAATTCAATTCTCATAATTTTTCATATTATAAAATGTATAATGAATAATAATATCCATGAATGGAAGATTTTCAAATGTATTAAATAAAATTCATGTTTCATTAATCAATCATAGAAAACTATGATTCATATAATACAATGCAACATATTAGAACATTTATGAAGGTCATACAATATAGATATATCACTCGATATAACATGGATAAGGCAATGGTGTAATATCATATATTTCCACATAATATATTCCTAATGAGAAATAATACAATATTAATTTTATTTTGAGTATGTCATTCTATAAAATATTAGTATATCATATCTTATGATATACTATTAATGAATTACATGCATATAATATTTAGGAAATATCTCCTTCAGTCATCCATTTTCACTAAAGACTTGTAGAATTTATGTTATTTCACTTTATATTGTATCATATAGAATAACTTGTAAAATTATATCCAAAACTCTTTTTAATATATACAAAATACTTTTGTAAAGGTATCATTAAATTCACCGTGTATCAAAACATATGCAATAATTTTTTGAATGTATATCTAAAAATCATTTTAGATAAACTCTAAATAACTTTGAAAGGATTTATTTGAGTTTTAAAAAACTAAATCCCCATTAAATCAACTAGAAAATGTGACCTTGTAGCTTTCATAGTTTTCAAAATATATATTAATTCTTGAATTCATATATTTAAGTAAAGAGAGGCCTTTGGAAAAGCATTGGTGCTACTCAAGATACTAAGGGATATAGTTTGATCTCTATCAAACACATGTATCTCTATAGTTGTGTCCACCGGATGCATCATATTCAAGAATGCATAATCATTTAATCTCTTTGTCTAATACATCAAGTGACTATGTGACATATTATAATGACCCGGACTTTTTGAATAATAATTTCTTGAAAATGTATGTTATATTATTTTGTACTCAACAAAACTATATCCCTTTATTAATGAAGTGAGTATAATTGAAATGGGACCATTGGGTTTCGACTGTTATATGACTATTGGTCAATATGACTATTTATAACTATACTATTAACATTAAAATTAGTGATTATAAATATAAATGATAATGTTTATTATTGTATAAAGAAGAGTCGATGGACTCATCTAGTAGACTCGGGCCAAATGAATCCCATTTGTCAGAGCATGGGAAGGAGGTGACGTCACTGGGCTTCACTCTGGAACAAGCCGAATCCAAACTTCAACATGTTAAGCTTGAACAAAATTTCTTACGGGAGAAGTTAAAGTTGATAGAAATCGCCACTCTGAGAATATTTTCTGAGCCACCCCAAGATTCTATCACCATTTCACTCCTTACTCTTAGGTCCTATGCGGGCTTTATAAGATGTTATGTAATGCGGCCTTATTTACTTTGTGTAATCCATTGGTATAAATAAAATTATTATTTCATAATTTCAATTTTAAGAATAGGTTTAATTAAGAAAAATTTTATAAATTATTTTTCAAAGTAGAAAATTTACTTTTTTGATATTTCTCATACATAGAGATTTAGTATGGTAAAATAAACATCATTTTTGAATTTCAAATGTTAAAATTAATGAATGCTGAATTTTTATAAGTTTTCTAAGAAGTTTCAATTTTATGAATAGTATTTTATGAATAGTGTTTTTTATTAATATTATTTGATTAATAATGTTTTTTATGAATGGTAAAAAATATATTATTATTAAACAACTTTTTCTGTGAAATGATTTTTGAAAATCAGACATACATGGTTGTAACCGGGGTTAAAAATGTGGTTCAATACGATCAAAATAATTTTTTTGGTGAATTGTAAATTTACCCTTTGGAATATTAATTTTACCCCTATCAACTGAAATTTTACCAATGGAATAGTTTCCTTACCTAACGAAGTATAAATATGTTTTAGTCATCTTTGGTGGTAATGTTATATAATTATATCATAGTATAAGTAAATACATGCTTTAGAAATTATTAGTTAAGTATTAGTATTTTATTTATATTAAAATGAAATTATTTATAAAATGGATTTCACTTTTGAATTATACACATAGAAAAATGGTTAGGGTGAATTTTTGGGATTTTTCTGAAACAGTTGAATTTTTGGTGAATATTAAAAAACAGTTTTGAGTTTTCGGTAAGTTTAATGACATCATCACTATGTCATAATGATGTAATTAGTAATATAAGATGTTGGTATACTCTTATATATTAAAATATAATATGAGGTCTCCCAAGTGTGAAATACCATAGGCAAATACCATGGTTAAGCCCATGGTTTTGCAAATACCACTAATGAGGTCTCCTTTGAAATTAATAAAATATCCCCTCACTTTTGCGATAAATACCCACCCATTCCTTCATTTTCATTCATTCCAAAATTATTATCCCCAAATTTCGAGTTTTATTACCTCCCAAGGAGTCCTCCCAAGGTTCCCTCAATCCACCAAGGTCCCCATATTAGAGTTTTAGAAGTTACTATTCAAGGTAAGGGAACCTTTCACCCTCCTCTTTTAGTCAAAGACTTATTTTATGTTATGTCATTTAATTTTCATTTTCAAAAGATGGGGTATTTTATTCTATATATTTATTTATATACATTTTAAATCCAAATTATGATAAACCATTTTCTCTCTCAATAACTCTTTTTGTGAATTTTTAAGTGATGTCGTTAGGCTGTTGAATTTTCGTAAGAGAATTATCCACTTCTTTTTTCCATTAAAGTTCCCTTTTATGAGGTATGTCCTTCAAGTTTCCATACCATGTTCTTATTTACATTTTATTCTTTCCCTATACTATAATATGAGTCATTTATGATGTTATACCATTATCCCCTCTCTTTTTAATGTTTTCTAAAACCATGTTACATATGCATTAAGCTGTAGAATTTTCATCTCAAAATCTCTCTTTTTTTTCTCAAGGAATTATATTATTTTATTTATTTGAATACCCAAACCTATTTCATTTCTAGAGGTATTCACCAAGACATAAAAATTATATATTTGATTCTATAATTGACACACATAAAACCTTTATCCCCTTTATGTGGGTTATAAATGACATAATGATCTCGTTTTTAAGCACTTATTAAAACGTAACGATTTTGATATGAATCCCATTTATTTTATTATATTTGGGTTATTTATGAAATGTTTGATTATGATATATATAGATCACATTAAAATAAATACATATTATGGGTTCACCCTGATAGCACTCTAATGTATAGGGTAAAGAAATTAATCTCTAGAGATGACAATTTGTACAATACCTTGGTGAATAACCTTGGTAATTTTTATGAGACCTTAAGGATGGACCTTGGTGATATGTTCATGAATGTATAAAATAAATGTTTTAGCCACATATTAAAGTTATGATTCATGTTATTTTTATTATGATATTACTCTTTTTCCATTTCTCATGTCTTTATATATTTCATCAGGTTCTTATTGATATCACATGTAAACTGTTTCCCTTGTTTTCCCTTACTCGGCCTTCTGCTCACCCTCTCCTTTTATGTATGTCCCCAGGTTATGAGATTTAGTAATTGAAATTAGTATGAACCTATTATGAATCCTTACAAGTGGATTAGAATAATTTTTTATGTTTTCATGTATTATGTTCTTGATTTCCAAGAAACTAAACTTAAAAGATCCTATGTTTCTAAAATGTTATGAAATGTTATGTAATAAAAAGGTGGGAATTCCATAGTTGGTATCAGTGGATAGTTTAGTTATTTTTGTAAATTAGGATATGAAAAAATTAGTAAGAACCCTATATAAAATTTATAATACAGGAAAAATTCCTGGTATTTTGGTGAAATATTAAGTAAGTGGTTTCTAAATAAATAAATCTCTATCTAGATATGAACAAGTTGATGTGGCTCTAGCACATATGTATCTAGGTGTAAAATCTGAAAGCACCACTTTGAGCTAGATTTGTATGGGAACTAGTGCATGACAATAGGCCTTACTATACTGCTGTTTTGACACTATTGGGATATATGTTTGGTTAATCACATGATTTTTATGAATCATTAGGAATGATTTATAGGAAATGTAATTGTTTATATTGAATAATGTGTTTAAACATAATTTTTTAAGATGTAAAAACATTTTAGAGCTATAAGATTATTAGATGAAACAAGTTTCTCACTAAGGTTTTCTTCTTTTATAAAATGGAAGGAAATGGGAGGAACCATGCAAATGGTGGCTGCAAATGGACCATGTGTTGACGACCCTCTGATGGAAGTCGGAATGGAAGCTTTCATGAGAATGATGAATCAAATGACTCAAGTTATAGGAAATAACTTGAATCAAGATGAGAGACTAATTTCACCAAGAAGGGAACAACATTATGTTGTTTCCTTTATTTATAAATGAGCATAAACATTTGGTAGATCTACCGACCCATTGATTCCAAAATAGTGGATAAGCACTATAGAAAAGATCTTTTCTGTTCTTCGTAGTTCTGAACAAGAGAAAGTCACCTTAGTTGTTTACTAATTAGAGGGAGAAGATGATCATTGGTGGAAACTGATTAAAAGCATGAGGCTAATAAAGGAGATTAAATCTATATAGCAGGAAGAGTTTAGTGGGATCTTCTTCAATAAGTATTTCCCTCGTTCGACGAGAATGAAAATGGAGAAGAAATTTCTCGAGTTGAAGAAAAAGGAGAATGAATATGTTTGAATCTATGAGATGAACTTCAAAATACATTAATGATACACCTATAACATTGTCATGGATCCTAATGGGAAGTTTGATAGATTCTTCAGTGGACTAAAACCTCATCTACAAATGAATCTAGTCAAACGAGACAATGACAACTATGAGGAAATCGTACGAAGTGATATTAAAGTTGATCTTGAGTTCAGAGAGACAATGCTACCGCAAGTCGAATGAAAAAAAGAGATCCTTTAAGCCAAACTTGGAGAGGATATTTGACCAAGTAAGAGGCGGAAATCAAGTTAAACTTTCCACATGCAACAAATGTGGTAAGAAGAATTTGGGGAACTGCCTTCTTGGGATTGGGAGGTGTTGCAAGTGTGGAAGAGATGGTTATATCACTTGGAATTGTCATAGTGAGGTGAATCTTCAACTTCTCAACACTAGAAACAAAGGAAAGATGGTGAAGGCCCTACCAGAAGTCCAATGCTTCAAGTGTAGACAACTTTGGAACATTTCCAATCACTATCCGAATCTAAGGGAAGTGGAGGAGAATCACCATAAACCTCAAAAAAGGAAAATGGAGAAAGGTAGTGCTTTTTTATCATGACAGATGAAGTTGAAGATCAAAATGATGTGGTGGCAGGTACTCTTGTTGTTCTCTCAAAGCTAGCAAGTACATTGTTTGATTCTGGTTATAGACATTCCTTTATTTTCTCTATGTTTGCAAAGAATATAGAATCAATTCCTGAATTTCTAATAGTAGAGTTATCATTCAATACACCTAGAGGTATTATCTAAGAATCAATAGTATTTTAAAACTCTAGTATTTACTTTAGAGAGCACAATCTTATCGCAAATATAATAGTCATTCCAATGTTCTAATTCAAATTATACTAAGGATGGATTGACTCTCAAAGTATAATGTTAAGATCAAATGCACATGCAAGGAAATATCAGTAGTCTTGAATGGAAGTTATCTTCCAAGGAGAGATATCTCAACCTGATCATCGTCTAAAAGAACCTCCTATAGAATGGTGAATGTGGAGCTGGAGGAATTAAAGAAGAAACTCCAATATCTTTTGGAGAGGATTTTTATTCATCTAAGTGTGTCTCCTTGGGGAGAACCTATTCTCTTTGTGAAGAAGAAGGATGGATCAATGCAGTTATGCATTGATTATAGAGAACTGGATGGGATCACAGTAAAGAACAAGTACCCACTTCCCAAAATTGATGATTTATTTGAACATCTTTGTGGGGCTCAGTTCTTCTCTTAGTTTGATCTTCAATTTCATTATCATCAATTGAGGGTGAAGAAATAAGATATTCCCAAAACTACCTTTCGATCAAGATATGGGAATTATTAGTTTATTGTTATGACTTTCAGTTTGACTAATTGTCCAGATATTTTTATGGATTTGATGAATAGAGTCTTTACAGATTACCTTGATAACTTTGTGGTAGTTTTTATTAATGATATTCTGATATATTCTAAAAGTCACGAGAAGCATGAGGATCATTTAAGGGTTATTTTGAAAACTCTACAGAAGGAGAGGCTTTTTGGAATGTTCAAAAAATGTGATTTTGGTTACCAAAAGTTTCTTTCTTAGGGAACATTGTAACCAACAAAAGAATATTAGTTGACCCTAAAAAGACAATGATTTTGGAGGAGTGGCCTTATCCTACAACAATAACTGAGATTCAAAGTTTCCTCAGTTTAGAAGGATATTATAGGAGGTTTATGAAAAAAAATCATGAATTTATAATCCAATAACCAAGTTAAATCGAAAAGGGTTAAAGTTCATCTAGAAAAAGGAGTGTGAGGATAGTTTTCCAGAGCTGAAGAATAGATTGGTTATTTCACCCATGTTAACTCTACCCTCAAGTAGAGAAGGATTAATTATTTTAGAAATGCATCTCTGAAAGATCTTTGGGGTGTTCTCATGAAAAATGATAAGGTGATTTATTATTCATTTATATAGTTGAAGACTCCTGATCAGAACTATCTTACGCATTATTTGGAGTTGGATGCAATTTTTTTTTCTTTAAAGATATGGAGACACTATCTTTATGGGGGGGAAGTGTGATATATACACAGACCATAAAAGTTTGAAGTATATTTTCACACAAAAGGAATTGTACATGAGACAGAGTAGAGGGTTGGAACTTCTTAAAGACTATGATTGTTTAATTCCTTATCATGCTGGAAGATCAAACAATGTCATTGATGCATTAAGTAGAAAAGACCATGTTGTGCTGACAATGATGAGGATGCAAATAGATCCTTTAATTAATGACCTAGTAAAACTGCACATGGGAATCTTAAAGGAGGGGACATCATTAAACCTATCCCAAATTATTTCTCAACCATCAAGACTAGAGCAGATCAAGAAATCTAAAAAATGATATACTTTGTTATGGAAGAAGTTTGAGGCTGTGAAGAATGGGAAGTATCATGCGTTCAATATTATTTAAGAAGGTGTACTGAAATTTCATACAAGGTTGTGTGTTTTTCTATTCCAGAAATAAAGAATGAGCTGATGGATGAAGATCATATCTCTACATTATCTATACATCTTAGAATCATGAAAATGTATTGGGAACTTTGTGATCATTTTTGGTGGGATAACATGAAAAGTTATATTGTCGACTTCACTACGAGGTGGCTGGTGTGTTAGCAAGTGAAGGAAGAGTGACAAATTATTAAAGGGGTATTAAAATCACTACCTATACCAGCCTGGAAGTTAGATAATATCACTATGGAATTTGTCACTGGTCTCCCAAGAACTTCTAAAGGAAACAATTCGATTTGGGTTATAGTGGATCGTCTCACCAATATTTCCCATTTTATCTCTATTCAGGAAGATTCTTCTCTTGAACAACTTTCCAGGATTTACATGATGGATGTTGTAAGTCTGCATGGGGTACCACTCTCCATCGTATCTGATCATGACAAAAGGTTCATATCAAAATTTTGGAGAAGTCTTCAACATGCTTTGGGTACCGAATTGAATTTCAGTACAGCCTATCACCCCCAAACTGATGGTCAATCTGAAAGGACTACTCAGACACTTGAGTACATGCTGAGAATATGCTCATTGAAATTTAAAGGTGGATGGGATCAACATCTCCCATTAGTGGTGTTCTCTTACAACAACAACTTCCACTCAAGAATTCAAATGGAACCCTATGAATCTCTATATGGAAAGCTATGTAGAACTCATACTTTTTGGGATAAAACTGGTGAAACAAAGATTCTTAGGCTTGATCTTGGGCAAGAGATGATAGAAAAGGTTCATGCAATCCAACAACACATGAAGGCTACTCAAAGTCGGCAGAAGAGCTATGCCGACAACCGTCGAAGGGACTTGGAGTTTAATGTTTTTGAAAGTCTTCCATCTAATTTCTCCATTGAAGAGATTCGTGCGGGTAGGAAATAAAGGGAATATCATCCCCAGGTACATTGGACCCCATGGAATCCTTGATTTTATAGGAATAGTGGCCTATCGGCTTGCACTTCCTCCAAATCTAGATCAAGTTCATGATGTATTTCATGTATCCCTCTTGAGTAAGTACATACCTAACCCTTCACTTGTACTTGATCATGAGGTGGTGCAACTGGAACAATACCTCTCTTATGAGTATCAACCGGTGGAGAGCTTGGATCATAGAGACAAAGTTCTATGCAATAAAACTACCCTCCGTGTTAAATTGTTGTGGAGGAACCAAAAATATGAAGAAGCCATGTGGGAACCAAGGGAGACAATGAGGCAGAAGTACCCACACCTTTTCTCTTTTGAGGGTAAGAGTTGAAATTTTAGGGATGAAATTTCTTGGGGGGGATAATGAAACGACCCAAACTTTTTGAATAATAATTATTTATTGAAAATGTATGTTATATTTTTTTTGTACTAAAAAAACTATATCCCTTTATTAATGAAGTGAGTATAATTGAAATGGGACCATTGAGTTTCGATTGTTATATGACCATTGGTAAATATGACAATTGGGAAATATACTCTTAACATTAAGATTAATGATTATAAATAGAAATGATAATGGTTATTATTGTAGAAAGAATAGTTGATGGCCTGATCTAATAGACTCGGGCCATATGAAGCTCATTTTTCAGAGCTTGGGAAGGAGGTGGCGTCATTGGGCTTCACTCTGGACTAAGCCCAATATGAACTTCAATACGTTAAGATTAAATGGAATCACTTACGGGATAAGTTCAAGTTGATAGAAATCACCACTCGGGAAATGTTGTATGAACCACCCCAAGATTCTATCATCATTTTACACCTTGCTATTAGGTCCTATGTGGGTGTTATAAGAGGGTATATAATGAGGCCTTAGTTACTTTGGGTAATCCCTTTGTATAAATAAAATTGTTATTTCTTCATTCCTGTTTTAAGAATAGGTTTAATTAAGACAAATTTTATAAATTGATTTTAGAAGTAAAAAAAGTTACTTTTCAGAGATTTATCATACATAGAGAATTATTATGGTAAAATAAAATTCATTTTTGAATTTCAAATGTCAAAATTAACTTAGGATGAGTTTTTAGAATTTTTCTAAGAAGTTTCAATTTGATGAATAGTGTTTTATGAATAGTGTTTTATGAATAATGTTTTTTTGATGAATAGTATTTGATGAATAGTTTATTTGATGAATATTAAAAAATATTTTATTGTTAAATATTTTTTTTGTGAAATGATTTCTGAAAATCAGACATACATGGTTATAATCAAGGGAAAATATGGTTCAATAAGATCAAAATAATTTTTTGGTGAATAGTAACTTTACCCTTTGGAATAGTAATTTTATCCTTTTGAATGGTAATTTGACCAATGGAATAGTAAACTCACCTAAGGAAGTATTAATATATTTTAGTCATCTTAAATGGTAATGTGATATAATTATATCATAGTATAAGTAAATAAATGATTTAAAAATTATTAGTTAATTATTAGTATTTTATTTATTTAATTTATTTTAAAATTAAATTAATATTTATAAAATAGAGTTGGATTTTTAATTCTACAAGTCAGAAAATGGTTAGGATGGGTTTTTTGGAATTTTCTGAAACAGTTGAATTTTCAATGAATAGAAACAAATACAATTTTGAGTTTTCAGTACCTTTATTAACATCATAACTATATAATAATGATATAATGAGTAATATAAGATGCTGGTCGACTCTTATATACTAAAATATAATATTATGTGTACCAAGTGGGAAATACCATGGGAAAATACCATGGGAAATCCCTTGGTTTTTCAAATACCACTAATGAGGTGTCCTTTGAAATTAATAAAATATCCCCTCACTTTTGCTATAAATAACCACCCATTACTTAATTTCCTTTCATTAAAAAATAATTATCCACAAATTTATGGTTGTATTACCTCCTAAGGAGTCCTATCAAGGTTCCCTAAATCCCCCAAGGTCCCCATCTTAGAGTTTTAGAAGTCACTCTTCAAGGTAAGGGAACCTTTCACCCTCCTCTTTTAGTCAATGACTTCTTTTATGCTATATCATTTAATCTAAATTTTAATATATTGGGGTATGTTCTTATATATCCTTATTTATTTCCATTTTATATCCAAATTATGAGAGATCCTTTATTCTCTCATAAACTCTTTTTTTTAATTTTTAAGTGACGCTGGTAGGCTGTTGAATTTTCGTAAGGGAATTCTCCGCTTCCCTTTTCCATTAAAGTTCTCTTTTTTGTGGTATGTGATTCAAGTTTCCATAACATGTTCTTATTTCTATTTTATCATATCCCTATATATTAATATGAGTCATTTATTATGGGAGCCCCTTTTCCCATCTCTTTTTAATAATTTTTAAAACCATGTTGCATAGCCATTATGCTGCAGAATTTTGGTCTCAAAATCACTCTCTTTTTCTCAAGAAATTATCTTATTTTATTTATGTGAATACTCAAAACTATTTAATTTGTAGGGTTACTAAAAAATACATAAAAATGATATATTTTATTCTGGAATTTACATACATAAAACCCTCATCTCCTTTCCATGGGTTATAAATGACATAATGATCTTGTTTTTAAGCACTTATTAAAACATCATGATTTTGATATCAAACCCAGTTCTTTTATTCTATTTGAGTTATTTATGAAATGTTTGATTATAATATATGTGTGTCACATTAAAATAAATACATATTAAGGGTGATCCCTGATAGTTATCCAATGCATTGGGTAAAGAATTTAATCTCTAGAGATGACAAGTTTTATGGTACCTTGGTGAATAACCTTGGTAATTTTTATGACACCTTGGAGATGGATGTTGGTAATATGTTCATGAATGTCTAAAATAAATGTTTTAGCCACATATTCAAGTTATGATTCATGTTATTTTTATTCTTATATTCCTCTTTTTCTATTTCTCGTTTCTTTATATATTTCATCAAGTTCTTATTGATATCACAAGTAAATTGTTTCCCTTGTTTTCCCTTAATGGGCCTTATGCTAACCCTCTCCTTTGATGTGTGTCCCCAGGTTATGAGATGCAGTAATTGAACTTAGGATGAATCTATGATGAATCCTTACAATTGGATTAGAATAATTTTTTATTTTTTCATGTATTATATTCACGATTTCCACGACACTAAACTTTAAAGATCCTATGTTTGTAAAATGTTATGAAAAGTTATGTAATAAAAAGGAAGGATACCATACATTTAGTATGTCAATACCATACATCCTCCTCACACATTCTCTATTCTCAAAGTATATATTGAGTAGGTTGATGAACACATCAAATTCTATTAATCTAAGAGGAATAACACATCACATTACCCACATTCAAGTAGTTAGGAACATCATATATAAAACTTATAATTATCACCATAAATTTATTCAATCTATCTCAATAGAGGCCCCAGATGTCATACTCGTTATATGAGATGATAAATACAATATTAATTAAGCTCCAAATGACAATGTGATCAACAAAATATCCAACCAACCACTAATTAGATAATCCTAAAGGCTTATTAAATAATGGTATCTATGTGTGAAGTTTTTCAAGCTTGGTATCTCAGTAAATTTAGGTATGAGGATTTTGAATGAAACATAAACCCCCATTACACTAATATATAATCCATGAAACTCTATGTGGTATAATTTGTTGGTTTTCCGGTGCACAAAACTTGTTTTGTGCCTCATGAGAATATTTTGTATCCCAATACAATAATATTAGTCACGATAACCTTATCATTTCATCACAACCCATAATACTCCCTAAAAAACATAGGTTTGAGATAAATCAAAATCAAACTTTGAGAGGTTAATTATCATTACACTTAATGTAATATCTGTAACCAATATAAAAAAATTACAAAGTAGAGTCTAACTTTTATATAACATGATACATTTTATATTCTTAAATCGCTTCATGAATTTAAAAAAATAATATATAAGAGCCTATCTTATCATGTCATATATGATAGACTGTCATACTAGCCTTACATTTTTTATACTTTTTGGGTATTATTTAACTAATTAAAACTCTTTATAATACTTTCCACATATATATTTCACCATTTGATAAAAATATCCCATTAAACTATTTAGTGGGGATAATATATGAAGAAATGAATATTGGATAATTGTGAGATTTAGGAATCATATTCCTAATGTTTAAATCATTGAATAAGTATTTAAACTTCTCAAATTCACAACATCAATGATTATAATGTTAATAAATTATATTTTTACTTATATATCTTCTACGTTTATCATCATTATTTTCATTCTCAGAACCTTTTCCATAAATATTTTTCCTTGAAATCTATTAGTGTCTAATTTAACTCTTTACCTTAATTTTTTATTGACATATCCAAAATCTTTTAGGATATTAAGTGACATACAATTTTTATTTTTTACTAAAAAAATATTTTATTTATTGTAATTGAACTTATTTAATTCTAAATATACTCTCACTATCCTCTTAGAAATAATATTCTTTTCATAATATCTTGATATGATACACAAACTTGTTTGTGTCAAAAAAATCAACTCATTTATTGAAAACAAAATTTTACTTAAAAAAACAATTCTCACCATATAATAAGTAAACAAGGTGAAAATATCACAATATTTATTTTGATCCACACAAGCTTTAAGTAATCCATTTCATACAATACCATAATATAGAAATCTTTCACTTCATTAGTTGAATACATGCTATAAGATTTGAATTTCAATCCTTTTTAACTCCTATATATTTAAAGAAATTGTTAAATATTTTTTTTAATATATACCTTTCATAATTGGATAATTTAATTCTATAACTCTATCATCCCGACCCAGGTTCCATGCACTGGTACCCCAAGCTGTTCTACTATGTGACCTCAAGTGCACCTCGCCATACACCAAAGGTTGTCAACTAGTAGAAAGGGTCTAATATCAGTCATGGGGAGACTATACACTCTTTTTCAAATTAAAACACCAATGGGAAATAAATAAAGATAACAAATGTATATCCAAATGATACCATAACCATAAAAAAAACTAATATAACATGATAACCAAAACTGGAAATACAATATCAAAATTAAGCAGTATATATTCCATGTCAAAGTGAATGTTTAGTGTCAAAATGTAACTAAAAAATAATGGCCCGAATATATCCCAAGTGGGTCTCGAACCATGTCTGGTTCCCTCATCAATTATCCATCCCCAAATCAATCATCTAACTTAGGACCTTTTAAATTATCCTGTCCTACAACAAAGAAATCTATTTGGGTACCAATCAGGCATCTCGGGTATGGAGTGAGTACAACATAGCAACTCACCACCAATAGTGTTTAAAACAATATCCAATCAATAACATGTGTATGAAGTTGTATAAATAAATAATTACAATGCATAAATAAAACTTTATCACATTATCAATTTATTCTTTATTTAACCACACAAATTCCCCCAGGTTTCTGAGGAGACTCAAAACTCTATACCTGCTTCAGAACATGATAGAGTCTAGACTATTCTCAAAAGACATCATTTTCTAGAATTTAATTATTACCATTTTATATCATCTCAATATTATAATTCCATTATTAACATTCACCATTTCATTAATTAATTCATCAATTAATTAATCATCTCAAACACATATATTAACTCAACAATTAATTAATCTTCTCAATATCATTAATTAACTCAAAAAATTAATTAATCTTCTCAATATGATTAATTAACTCAACAAATAAATAATCCTATCATTTTCATTAATTGACATAAAAATTAGTTAATCTTATAATTATAATTAATTAACTCAAAAATTAATTAATCTTCTCATTCTAATTAATTAACTCAACAATTAATTAATTATCTCAATCCTATTAATTAACTCAAAAATTAATTAATATTATCAATCATATTAATTAATTTAATAACTATTTAATATTCCAATTATTATTAATAAACTCAACAATTAATTAATCTTCTCATTATCCTATAATTAATTCCAATAAATTAAATATTCAAATCACAATCTCAATACCCCTAATTAATTCCAAAATTAATTACTTAATTAAAAAATATAAATTCCCAAATAATTAATCCAACAATTGATTATTCAATGCCTACAAATTCAATATATCATAATTAATTCCACAATTAATTATCTAATTCACAATCCTAACATCTCATAAGTAATTACCAAATTAATTATCTAATTTAACAATCCCTATATCTCAAAATTTCATAATTTCCTCAATTAATTAATTGACCAAATTAATTAATCAAATTTAGGAATTATAATTGCTAAACAATTATATAAATTCTATAATTTTCATACATGTTATCAATATCATGTCTATGGTATTTGAATATTAGACCACCCACCTCAATTCATTGATGAACAATCACCCAACAGAAATTACCAAAATTTGAGCAGCACAATGACATAGAATGAGATCTGAATCTGGAACCCTAAATCAATATTAAACAAATAAAGATACTTAAATTATAGATCTATATCCATAATCTTAGATCTAGATCTAGTGTTAGTCAAAATAGTAAGAACAACCACCGAAATAAAGTGAGAAGAAAGAAGAACCTAAAAAACCTGGATAGGAATATATTACTGGGAGAGATGAAGATCTTTCATACGAGCTTAAAATCTAAAATAAAAGAGGTTAGAAATTCTTGGAATCCATCTGAGAGACTCTAAAATCAAGATAAATCAATTTGGATTGACTTCGGGTCAAATAGGGTTAGTTTCAAGGGTTTATATGATTAAAAAACTTGTTTTTGGGTGACTTTAAAAGTCGATCATGTTTTTATGGGAAAAGATTGCATATTTTTTCCAAAACATGAACCTAAATTGTTCACCTATTTTATATGGATTCACAGTTACTCCTAAGAGGGTTCATAGTTTGATAAACCGTGTGCCAACCATGCAATTCCTCTCAGTTTAGGGTTGCACGGTTTGCTGGGGTAGGGCACACAAATTTCCTTAAGGATGCACCAGCTGTGCATAGCCCTCTTTCATTCATTCTTCAAATAAATTCACCCAAAAACACCCCAAATTAAAACCCACATAAAAGTTACTCAACACAAGGTAAAAGTGTACATGTAACCAAGATTTGGAAATATACATAAAAGTTTGGGATCATACAATCTTGCCACCTTATAATATCTCATCCTCAAGATACAATATCAATCTTCTTTAAGATTCCAAGTTAAAAAATCAAGCCACTAATCCTGCATGTATGCTTCTCTATCCCATGTCTCCTCCTTCACACTTCCAGGTTTCCACAATATATGAACCATCAGCATGGTCATTCTCTGCAACACTTTCTCACTGCAATCCAACACATGTATTAGATGATCCTCACAAAGAACAATTCTTCCTCAAGCTACACATCATCTATTTTTATCACATGAGAAGGTTGGGTAATTACCCTCTATGTTGTGACACATGAAAAATTATAGTCATAACACCGTATTTCAGTGGAAGAGCCAATTGGTATTCCACCGACCCGATTCTTTCCACTACCTCAAATGGTCCAACAAACGTGGATGCCAACTTGTATTACTTACGTATACTAGGGTGACCCAACCTAGGTGACACCTAAAGGAATAAATGACCACCCTATTTTAATCAGCTGAACCTGCTCCAACATCTCCTACATGAGACTCGGTCCCAACAACTCTGACTCACCTACCTCTATCATGTATTAAGGTGATATTCATGGTGTACTATAAAGTTCCTCATACGATTCCATATGTATTTTATCCTAAAAACTATTTTTATAGGAAAAATACAGTAAATCCAGGTACCTATCCCAATATCCACTAAAGTCAAGAACAGATTCCTGAATCATATCCTCAAGCACCTATATCGTATGCTCTGATTCCCCATCTGTATGTGGGTGGAAAATCCATACTCAATAAAAATTTCAAATCAATATCCTTCTGTAATCCCTACTAGAAGCATTAAGTAAAGTGTAAGATATGGTCTGAAACTATAGTTTGTGGTGCCCCATGCAGATAGACTATCTCCCAAACATAAAAATCTCCTAGCCGATTCACTGAAAAAGTCTCCCATATAGGTAATAAATGTGCTACTTTCATCAATTTTTCCACAATAACCCAAATAGTATCATTCTTCCAAGTCATCCATGAGAGAATCACCATAAGTTACATGGTAATGTTTTCCCACTACCACTCTGGAATGGGTAACATCAGTAGTGAACCACCCGGTTATTGATGCTCAGACTTCACTTGCTAATAGGTTTAGCATCGTGTCAAGAACCCTATTATCTCTTTTATCATGTCGGGAGACCAAAACTATCATCTTATGTCACAGTACATTTTGGTCACACTTGAATGTGTTTTAAAATTTGAGGGATGAAATTTACGCTTCAAATCCTCCCCATACTTGAAGGCACAACAACCCGATTCTTGATATGGATGATCTTGTCCCCATATATGCTTCAGTATGAAGGTGTCTCCCCACCTTCAAGGATTTACCTAAAAGATAAACATTCGATATCCTAATACTTCATGTCTCTAATCCATATCAAAATTATAGAAATTTCTAAAACCTAGATGAGAGTCATCCAATCCTGATTCTCCTGAACCACCACATGCATCTAAGTTACAAGAGTCATCATCTTCCATTCAAAACTTGACTCCTAAACAACCTGATTCTGATTATTTCTGCTTAAAGCATCAGCAACATTGTTTCCTTCCCCAGGTGTATATTCGGGCTCAAAATCAAATGACTGTATATACTCAACCCATTTTCACTACCAAATATTCAAATCTCACTGTGAAGAAATATACTTCAATCTCTTATGGTAAGAAAACACAATAAACTTTTTCCCAATAGATAATGCCACTAACACTTCAAAGAATACACCAATGTATCCAAAATGAGGTTGTGTATAGGGTAATTCCATTCATGTCGCCTCTACTACTGAGAACCATATGCCAGAACTCAATCTCCCTATATCAACACTACTCCATGTTTGATCCCAGAAGTTTCACAATACATCGTATAATCCTCACCTGGATCGAGTAGAATCAAGATCCATGTTGATTTAAAATGATTATTTAACTACTAAAAGGCATGTTTTCATGATTTCGACCATTAAAACTTTATCCCCGTTTTGTTCAATCTCAGACGAAGCCGTTCCAATCGAGAAAAGTCCTAGATAAACCTTTGATAATATCCATATAATCCCAAAAATCTATGGAAATGGAAATCATTATTAGGATATTCCCAAGAAACCACTTTATGAACCATATATAAGTCCCCTGACACACTTTACTCAAAGATTATGTGGCCTAATAAGTGTACCTAATCAATCCAAAACTAACACATAGATAGCTTGGCTTATATCCGATGATCTCTCAAACTGATCCAGGTAAAGATGCAATATCCTGTTCATCAAGGCCATAAAAAATGTTGGAGCATTCTTCAACCCAAACAACATTATGATGAACTCATATAGGACATACCTAATTCCAATAGTAGTCCTCAGTATATCATTAGTCATAAATCTCACGTGATGATACCCTGATCTCAAGTTATTCTTATAAAAGACATAAGATCCTCTCAATTGGTCAAAAAGATTGTCAATTCATGGGAATGAAAACTGATTCTTCATTGTCATCTGGTTCAACTTTCGGTAATCGACACACAAGTACAGAATCCCATTATCCTTATTTGAAAACAATATAGGTGATCCCCAAGGTGATGTACACAGATGGATAAAACCATCATCCATCAACTCCTCCAGATGTGTCTACACTACTAAAAATTGGGGCATTTATGATGGGTCATTTGCAACGGTATCCCATCATAAGGTATTTCACAACAATATAAAAACACACAATAGAAAAATTTAGATAGTTTATATTAAAAACAAAATTTACATTCAAATGTTTGATCATAAAAAATAAATAGATCACTGAGGGCGAGGGTCATCTGGAGGAGAGGGTTAAGGGAACTCCATTCCTAAACCATAAGTCAAAAGTTGCATGTAATCCAACTGCTTCTGATCCTACTGCCATCAATGAATCTACTCCTACATCTCCTGCTACTTCTGCTTTTTTAGGAACTCTTCATGTTACTTCTACTACAATTAACACATCTTATCTTTCTCCTTGTGCATATTCTCTATAAGCTCATTCTGATCTCACAGCTGCTCTTGATATTGTGAACCAAATGATGATGACTCTCCATGAGATCCTCTCGAGCTATATGCCGACATTGCAACAGTTCCATAATAATACACAAGTGTTAATCAAGATATAATACTAACAAATCCACCTTTCTCAAAGTCATACTGGGTCACCTGCATCCATGTTGTCTCACCAAATCAATGGGCCTAGTTTGAGCATCGGTCTCAACTTGACTCTCAGTCTGTGTCTGAGACGTCGTGACCTCATATGACTCCTTCAATTGCAATTTAAAATTAAAATAGTTAAAATATTATTTATAGTTAAAATTTAAACTCAAAAATAAAATATATTGACCATAATCTAATACTGGTGAGCAACTATAATCTTTCCAGTAGTCGGATCACTATATATCCTCCTATAAATGTCGAACTCTAAAATATCAGGTTGTTCGACTACCTATATGAATATAAAACAAACCATTTACATTTAAAGATATATAAAATATTTAAAAAAAGTACTACCATATCCTCCCAATGCATAATGAATATACAACTACCGGATCGATGTGTCACCTCCTATCTCACCCAGTTTTTTTGACCTACCGATAATCTACTCTAAAAATTATCACCCAAACAGTGTGAACATAGTCCACCCCAAACCTAAGATGAAATGTAATTAGGTCAGTGGGTACGACAAGACTGATAAAACTTTATCACTCATGATTTCTCTATTGCTTTCCTTCTCAAATTGTTCAAAAATTGACTATAACCATGACACATAGTCCCTTGTCATCCCATCTAAATAACCCCACGCATGCTCTCATCAATGGGATACCGTAAAACCAACAAATAATTTATAATATAAAGTTATTAATTAAATTAATTTAAAAAGAAATATTATTTATTTATGTACCATTCAATGATTTAACATGCGGTAATGCACATCAATGGGAATTTGATCCCATGAGACCCATGCTTCAGAAAAATAATTGTGCAGTATAGCACCCCCTTTCTAGTAGCTATATGCGTAAAGCTATGAAAAAAAAGAAAAATGATTAAACAATTAGTATATAAATAAATTATTGAAAACTAACTAAAATACACAGGTAAACATACCTCTGTACATGTGGATCAAAGCCAAGACGTGGACATCACTCGAGGATCTGGTTAGAAATCACAAACCACACAAGAATACGCCCTCTCTGATCCCCCCTTAAACTACTAGTAGTATGAGGGTCAGATTACCTAACATCTTACTCATCCAAAGGTAGCTCAAATTCTTGTGACCAACGATACAGATCCTCATCCATATAAAAAAATGATTATTGTTAGCAAACAATTGAAAACAACTATTATATATAGATATATATTATATATGATTATAACCAGCATTTAATTATTTTAATGTTCATCTTCATCCTCATATTCATATATGATGATGTCATTGTCTTCATATTCCTACTTAGTATCATCAATTTCCATATGAATTTCAGTTTCATCATCTCTTTTAATTTCAAATTCATTTGTAATATCATTAACATCATTTTCATCATCGACCCTTTACTGTGGGGCATCATCATCGATATCCATGTCTCTTCTGGAAAAAGATGGATTTGGAGTAGTCTCTTGAAAAATTTCAATTCCTTATACTTCAACGAAACCACATTCACTTTGAGTAAACTGATATTACCTAGATTTAATTTTTATCATGCTCCACCAATCAATCAACTCTATTGAAATAGCACAATATATTGAATAATAAATTTGATGTGCCTGATGAGCCATTAAAATGGTTCATTTATTGTAAGAAGACTTTTGTATTTAATATTAATGATTCCATGGGCCAGATAAACACACAAGCCTCTATTAGTATCCAACCAATAACATTTAAACATCATTATGTAATGTTTTCCCAGATAACATTGTTCAATAATTACTTTCAGCATACCGTAAAAGTCAACTTTAGTTTCTCTGTGATGAGATCCTATCAAGAAAACACCCCAATTAATTGTTTTTTTGATTCCTTATATACACATGTATGAAATCGAAAACCTTTCACCACATATTCATTATAATATTTAACCAGTTTTATGGTGGGTTACTCAATACACACAATAGATTGTCAATTTTATCAGTATGTTGAGATATTGAAAATTTGTAAAACAGTTATCAATATAACAGATAATAAATTGATTTTATATGTTAAAAACAAATAATTTATGTTACCTATTTTTGAAACTAGTAGGAAAAGTTTTTTTGCCGACATTATTCAAGAGAAACAGTTGTAATTTTTAAAAGTTGATTCTTGATAGGATTATTATATAACCAACAAATAAAATAATATTAATTTACTATAAAAAAGTTATAGAATAAGTGATAGGATCACTCACTATTCAAATGGTGTCATATCTTCACACCTGATAAGAACATGTGTATGAGATCTATGATGTTCAGCATCTGAATGCCATTGTTCATGAACTCCACCGAAGCCAAGTTCAGGATGATTCAAAACTGATAATTTACTTCTCATTTCATCATCAAAATTTCTCTCATTACAGACCGTATAGTTTTTTTAGGGATATTCAGATTGAAAGTAATGAGATAAGAAAAAAGAAATTTCCTCTTATAAATAATCTTCTGTAATTTAACTTTCAACTAATGCTTTGTTACGTACTTTTTTTCTCCAATTTATGCATGAATATCTTGAATGAGAATATCCATCATAATTGTACTGAACCTCCACATTTTTATTCATGCGGAAAATGTAATATCTAATGTTCCATTGAGTCAAACAAAGATGCTAGGAATATCTTTTCCATTTTACATAAAATTAAAACAACATCTTCTTACAGTCTAATTAATTCATCGTAGTCACTTTTCCCCACAAAAATGTCTCAAAAAAAATATGATATGTATGTTAGTGTATCCAAAATAATATAATTCAACATAAATCTTAATCCAATTGGTAGAAGTCTTTCCATTATAAAATGACATTCATGACTTTTTAATCCAATAATATGACCATTTTTGAAACATCTTCCCAAATTTGAAGCATAACCATCTAGAATTATCAAATATGAGATCCACTAAAAAAATAATAATTGATTCTATTTGAATAGTGTATAAGCTACTTTTGGATTAATTAACTTCTGTAATCTGAAATTTTTAAACAGTTCAAGTTCTGGTCACCTACAAATTTGGGAAAGATATAATTGTTCCTTTATATTATCTTTGGTCTTACTTGTTGTATCCAAAAATGTATGGAATAAATTATCAATATAGTTCTTCTCAATATGCATGACATCCAACATGTGATGGACCAACAAATAATACCAATATGGAAGATCCCAAAAAAATGATCTGTTTTATCCAATTGTGTTCTTTCCCAAAGCCATCAATTTTGTATTGGTTTATTGTTAGTCTAAATGTGATGAGAGGTAATGAAGTGACAATTTATTTTAAATCTGCAGATGAGATCATTGTTTGAGGTCTATATCTTTCAATTATTCCTTTTCTAAAATGATATTTGTTTTCCTCCAAAAAGGATGATCAGTTGGAGGGAATCTACATTGACAGTCAAAAAAAAAAGATTTTTTTACATTGACAAGCATAAACACTTTGTTGTCTCTCATAAAGTAAGGACATGATTTTGGACCATGCGTACTCATGATAGATAACATATAATATGTTGGGAAGTTACTAATTGTTCACATTAATGCTGATTTTAGTAAGAAATTTTGTTTTGAAACAATATGAAATATACTAACACTATTACTCCACAATGGATTTTACTCCTCAATCAATGGTTTCAAATAAACATAAATATTATTTTTTGGATGTTCTAGAATTAATAAGGTCAAAAAATAGATGGTTCCTTCATCAACATCCAAAGAGGTAAATTGTACAGAGTTATAAAGATAGACCTACATGAATACTGACTATCGTAAGAACCAAATGGACAAAAACCAGCAGTAGGAAGACCCAATCACATGTTTTGGGCTTCTAAAGAAAAATACATATGTACTTGGTCAAAATGTTTCCATGAATCACCATCATATGAATGATTTAAGGTTTTATTGGTTATAATATTTGGTTTTGTGCCATGACATCAACGTCGCGGTGTTCTGAGACATAAATAAATGATGTAATATGGGTGTAAGTGAGAAATATCTCCATTGTTTTATAGAAATAAATCCAGACTTCCCTTTTTGAGCCTCTTTATACATCAATTTTCAACATGTGGGATAACTATGAAATGACTCATTTTCAAAATAATATAACATGAAATCATTTGAATATAAATGAATCTTCTGATATCTAAGACCCAGATTGTGAACCTGCCTCTTTCTCTCATAGAAATTTGTAGGCAAAACATTTTATTCTAGTAGTCATGTTTTTACCAAAGATAATATCAGATAAAAACAGTTATTTGAAATTCTATTATTAGATTTAATAGACATAAATTTAGAAACCGCTTCAAATTTTCTTATATTGAAAACATGATATAAGGAATTCTCATCGGATATCAATAAATCATAAAAATGAAATGGGTTCAACTTAGGAGTTAAATTAATATCATCTTGAGTTTCAGCTTGTTGAAAAGACAGACCTACCACATCATGTACTAAATTTTTAAACCATGTTGGATCTGGAACCAAACAATTAGTATCTTCTCTGGAACTATATTTGTAACACCCCAAGATTCTATAGTGTGTTATTTCTTCAAAATAATTCAATAACTTTTACTACACACAACACCAAGTTCAATCGCACCATGACTTACCAAACAAGCTGTTCAAAAGAGGTTATGAATAGTGTCAACTAAATTTTAAACTTTATATAATCCTTATAATTTTAGAATCCATATTATGAGTTTCTTAGACATAATGTAAGAACAAATTCATTTTCAGTATTTCACTTTTACCAAATTTTAATAGTGAACCCTTTTTAGATACTATATTTTAAACTTTTTGACTAAATGGGGACATCAAAAATTTAAAATGAAACATCCCAAGCTTCCACGGTACGCTATCGTGTGTTGTACGCAACACCGAGTTCTAACACACCGTAACCAATCAAACTAGCCGCTATGAATAGTAATACCTATTTTTTGAAATTATATATATTTTATATTTGAAAATTGACTTAATTTTTCGATTCGGAATATCGAATTTAGCCTAAGGTGAAATTTTGGTAATTTTCGGATAACTTTCATATTTTGATGAATAGTGAAAATTACTAAATTTTAATTAAAAACAACTTTTTTAATCAAAATAATTAATAGTGATAAATTATGCATTTGAGTGGTTTTAAAGTATATTTAGAATATATTTTTACCATTTAATATAATGTTGGTCATTGGACATAATTTTACAATTAAACCGAACATAAACAAGTGTCAATCTTTTGATAGTTATTATCTCTTAAAAACACGTTCTTTGTTTTGACAGCGAGAATTAATTTTAAATTAATTTCTGCCACTTCTGTGTTTTGAATTTAGGAAAATGGATTCCATATTTGGAATCAGGATGTTCAAATTGTGTAAATAGGTAACTTTTATTTTTAGACATTTTGAATAATTACTGCGGTAAATATTTTATTTACCATGGTTAAGGGTAAATCCGGTAAATAAGGGTTACAAAATAATATTATAATAATACTAAATTACCCTAAAACATGTCTTAACCCTATTGGTTGATACATGGTCGACCATGGGCATCTTTGTGTCAATTTTGGGACCCCATGGATCCACTTGTAAGTGATAATGACACTTTATTTTAATTAAGTTAAAATGAATACAAAAATGACACAAGCATATATCTTTTAGAAAAACAATTGTTACATAGGGTTATATATGTTGGATTTTAGATTATAAATATTCATTAGAAAGATAAAACGATTTCCTACATAATGATATTTTATTTATAATTTTTAGACATTAAATAAGTTATTTTATTTATGACACAATGATGATGCAGTAATTACTATAATAGTGAAAAATTAAAATAATTGATATTATAAATACCCAAATAAATATAATATGAAACTTTTAATGAATTAAACTAATTTTATAGGATAATATGATATATTAGGATTGATTTAATTGACTTTTTTCGAAGTAATCAATCTGTTATGAGTTTCACAAAAATCAACTATTGAATAGTTGCAAAATTGACATAAAAGAGTTTTTAAAACAAATATTATATTATTAATTGATATTAAATTCCTAAAAATCTAAGGTTCGGCCAAGAGACTTATATAATGATATTATCATCATTAATGGACCACTTGGGGGTCTCTTGTATGTATATGGTAAGTTTATTAACCATATAATATAAAAATACAAAGAGACATTGTAAAAGTGAAACTAATTAACTTAGGGTTAATACTTAAAGATAAGGTTAATATAAGTACCCAAACCTGTCTAAATTCTATTGGTTGAGTTGTTTTAGACCTATCCCCACCTTAACCTTTGAATAGTCAACTTTTGAGCCATTAGAAACCGAATATGAATTTATTATAAATTAATATTTCTAGCCTTTCCAAAGGTGCCCCTCACCCCTCTTATAAAAAGGCACTCCTCCTTCTCATTTCTTAACACCTCTAAAGCCTTTTGGTTCGGCCAAACTATGCCCAAATACTCTCCCAACATCCCTCACTACAATATAGGGGCCTTAGTTTGATCAGAAAGCCAACCTAAGGAGCCCTTTTGATCAAATCAAAAGGAAGAAACCGAAGAAGAGGTAATGATTTCACCACACTTTTCAAGTTCCTTTCTTCTTCCACTTCTTCTTTCTTTGTTATTACCATTATAAAATAATAACTCCAATATATTACATATACTGTGATGTTATTATAAATATGGTACAACCATATTCAGTATTCTATCCACCCTTTGAATAACATGTCACCATACGTGCGTACGTACGGCTTACCGTCTCCACGTCGTGGTGTAATTGTTATTCAATATAATATTATTTGGATGGGTATAATAATGATGTGTAACTCATGTAAATAATAAATATAACATGTTAATGATTCTGTATATATGATATACCATCCATTTATATATTATTTTAATATCAAAAGAATGATATTGTCGCTCGTGCGTACGTACGGACTACCGTCTCCACAAACGCGATGAGATTCATTCTCCATCGTATCCATTCAAGTATAATTATCATTTGATGATTTAAAAATGATGTTTAAGGACTGGATATCATTCTGGATATGAATAAGATACAACAAACATGGCTTATGTAACAAAACATATAAAAGAAAATGAGTAAGTTAACTCCCGAAACGACGATAATTCTAAGATATTATTAACAAATCAATGTTAAAAGATCATATATGATATCATATTAATATATATGATTCTTGTATAATTTAATAACAAATATTTCACCATTATACAGGAGGTTAACCTACCCCAACCAAGGAAAAGTACAAGGTAAGGGTTTACTTTACAACCTCTTCATTATCCAAGGTTGTTTATACGTAATAATCTCCTGGGATCTCTTTATCATCCACATCCATGTTTCTTAAAAATACATTTCAAAACATTTTTACTATTCACTAGAATATGAGTTAAAGTCATTTATACCCTTTTTGACTTTTATAAGTGGTTTATAAAGGAATCTTTCGGTCGTTTTCAAAACAAGGTCCTTTTTAACCTTTTCGACAGAATTAAGGTAAGAATGTTTTTTTTAACTTATACGGCGGGTGCGGCTATTTTCCGCCATTATAAAATCTTCAAAGCTTCCCTTAAAAGCTTATAAGAATATTTTCAAAGAAAATGTTTTATTTTATATGGATCTTAAATGATTTCAAAATAAAAGGAGGTATTTCTTTAAAAAGAATTTTGATTTCATCTATGTCAACATCCTTTGATGAATTTTAAGATTATTTGAAGTTGATTTATTATGATACAAAACTTCTATATTGTATTGAAGGTTTTGTGATATGTTTGACTGTGGATGTGCTATTTTTATACCATTCGTAGTTTATGGTGAAATTATTGAGATTTCGTATGCTAGTTTTAATACGAATGTTTATGTTATGTTTAAACCTTTTCATATGGGAATGCATTGGACTTAATAAGTGACGGGTGGAGCCCGCTATAGCTCCTCGATGCATCGGTAGGTCTCATGAGACAAACTAGTGTCTTGGCACAAGGCCTTGACAAAATCTTATTTGTAGTCTTGGAACGAGGCCTTGACTATGTGGTTATGATAGTCTGGCATTATGCATTCCAACATTATGAAAGTGGTTATTGATTTTTGCATGTGATTATTCGATTAGTAGAATATCCATGTGAATAAGTAAATGGAATTATTTCATTTTTACTTTTGCCATACTATGTTTAAGTTCAAGTTTAAAAGGCTTTTGTTTTAGTAATGCATTGCCTTAAATGTTTATTCTTATTTATGAAAGTTTCCGCTATATTGTTATCCTTACTGGGCATTTGAGCTCACCCCTTTTCTATGTTTTATTTTTCCCAGGATGTGAAGAAGTATGTTATGAATGACCTGCAGGGATTTTTTGAGGGGTTAATAGTGTGGATTGTGGAAACATTATGTTGTTGTATTAGTTTTTCATTTTATGATGTAATGTAAAACTTATGAATATATCTAGTGTTTCCAAGGCTACTAAACCAATCGGTCTTTCGAGATTTGATCTTTCTTGTGATCATGCCAATGTTATGTAATAATGCACCGACTCTGGGTAACTAGGGTCGGGGCGTTACAGTTGGTATCAGAGGAAGTTTAGTACAAACCTTGGAAGCTAGATTTAGATAAACTCTGATTAGAGCACGTAGACCTAAGATGAACTTTGAGGATTAGTGTAGAAGAACTTCCTAGAATTTTGGTATTGTAGAGATTTTGTGAGTTTTCCGAGCAATACATCCCTGTCTGGATACGAGCAGGTAGAGGCGGCTCTGGCACAGATGTACCTAGGGGTAAAACCCGAAAACACCGCTTTGAGCTAGACTCGAACGGGAACTGGTGCACGACAACGGGCCTTGCTGCACTTTTGGTTACGACACTCCCGGGGGATATGCTTAGGATAATTCTCATTTTCTTTACAAACCATTATGAAGGGTTAATGAGTATATACATCCTCAAAGGAGACATTTTTATGATTATGGATTATATCCATAAATAGTTCAATTTATGTTAAGTGTTTTATAAGTATGGGATTATGTATTTTGATTCATAAACTGATCTAGTGTATTCCATTGTTTAGAAATGGTGCCCAGTAGAAGGAATGAGAACTCCAGAAATGCACATGATCCAAAGAGAAGGAAGGATCATATCTTTCATGGTCCTAAGCTAGAATTTATAAGAGAAATAGTCTCCCATGTATTATCATCATATGAAGAAATAATATCATGTGTTGATAAGATAAGTAAAGAGTTTACTGAGTCCTATGGCTTTGAAGGGAAGCAAGAGAAGAAAAGGACAGAAGAGAGAAAGATAGATAAAGGGAAGAGGGAAAAGAAGAATTTTCCCATATGTGGTAACTGTGGAAAGAAACACCCTGGAACTTGCCTGAAAGGAATGGGAGTTTGTTATAAGTGTGGAGGAAAAGGGCACAAAGTACATGACTGCAAGGGTAAGAAAATGGTTTCAAATGTATAATGCTTCATTTTCAAGGAGTTTGGACACTATGAGAACCTATGTCCCAGTCATCAGACTATGACGCAAATGATGCTATTGGATAATAATCAAGTTATGATACTACCACAGATGAAGAGGAATGATTAGAGTTCTTATGTTGATTATGTCAATTGAGTGTTGTATCAACAATGTACTTGTTATAATAATTATGGAGTATATAAGGATTGTACTGCAGTACTATTTCATTAAGGACTTGAGATTGTGTGGAACAAAGAAAAGTGACTCAATAGCAGGATAAATTTTTGGAAAATATATGGTTGAGAGAATGATAAACCATAATATAGTTCTGATACCGAGGTAGTGATTTTCGAATAATACATGATTATTTTGGAAAAATTATATTGGATATTCTTGACTACCTTGGAACTGATTAATGATTTGTATATTACATCATTGTTGGGGTTTAAAACATTTTTGGATTAATGAAGTATATCCAGCATTATATATGGAATAAGGGAGCATTAATGTAATCAATAAGGAATATGGTAATACATGATGAAGGTATTAATATGCTATTATGGGGTAAAAAGGATCTACATTATGTTTACCTTCCTTATAAATGTTGGACTGTGAGTTTGGACAGAAGTATTTTGGATAGTTCTAGTTTGGATTATTTTGGATTGCCATAAAAGGACAACCCGGAGGTCGGGCGGCAACCCGTCGCGTCCGGCAAGGCCGCAAGACTTGAACCCGCAACCGAAGGGCGACAAGGGTGTATCACCTACCACTATCCCACGAGATGTCCTGGATTAAATAAAGTAGTTTTTTTAAATGATCTGGTAGATGAATTATAAATTCGTTTATTTTGGAACCCTCTATGAATAGTATAAAAAGAATTTTTTTTACGAGTGAATGATGAGTTTTTGGTAGAAATTTATTAAGGGATAAAACTCTAATTTTAAAGTAAGTATATCTCCTTATGATCTTATCCAATCTCATAAATAAATTCCTCATCATTAAGAAAAGGAACTTAGAACAAAAATGTTGTCCTAGATGGTACCTTAAATCATCACTAATTTATGGCTTTGGGATTGTTGGCCTTTTCATAGCCATGTTCTCTACCACTCTCCATCAGATAATTGATGGTTAGATTTCTCCTCCATATCCATATTTTCCTACATGGAACCCTAGTATGTGTTATTTTCGGTAATCTTCATACTTTCCACTCTTTATTTTAAAATAGAGGCATCATTAATTCATTTTTCGATGTGGGATTTCAACTAAGATATTTTGAAACGTCAAAAATGTGTTATCCCAATACCCTATATTTTGTTGAACTGATGGTACTTCAAATCATCATAGATTGATGAGTTTAAGGACCTCAATTTTATAGTTGTTTGTGATTGATGACCTCAATCACTACCTATAAATATTTACGTTTTTCCTCCAATTATATGTCTATAATTGCCACCAATGTTCTCCTAATAGAGATCATAATTTGGTGGTGATCCTTTCATTTCTCTTTTCCTCATATTAAGACTAAATTTTAGTAACCCAATTTCTGATGTGGGTTTTCCCACAAAGATATTTTCTATTTTCAACCTTTTATTTTCGAAGAACAATTTCAAATTGCGAGGACGCAATTTATTGAAGGAGGGGAGAATGTAACACCCCAAGATTCTATAGTGTGTTATTTCTTCAAAATAATTCAATAACTTTTACTACACACAACACCAAGTTCAATCGCACAATGACTTACCAAACAAGCTGTTCAAAAGAGGTTATGAATAGTGTCAACTAAATTTTAAACTTTATATAATCCTTATAATTTTAGAATCCATATTATGAGTTTCTTAGACATAATGTAAGAACAAATTCATTTTCAGTATTTCACTTTTACCAAATTTTAATAGTGAACCCTTTTTAGATACTATATTTTAAACTTTTTGACTAAATGGGGACATCAAAAATTTAAAATGAAACATCCCAAGCTTCCACGGTACGCTAGCGTGTGTTGTACGCAACACCGAGTTCTAACACACCGTAACCAATCAAACTAGCCGCTATGAATAGTAATACCTATTTTTTGAAATTATATATATTTTATATTTTAAAATGGACTTCATTTTTCGATTCGGAATATCGAATTTAGCCTAAGGTGAAATTTTGGTACTTTTCGGATAACTTTCATATTTTGATGAATAGTGAAAATTACTAAATTTTAATTAAAAACAACTTTTTTAATCAAAATAATTAATAGTGATAAATTATGCATTTGAGTGGTTTTAAAGTATATTTAGAATATATTTTTAACATTTAATATAATGTTGGTCATTGGACATAATTTTACAATTAAACCGAACATAAACAAGTGTCAATCTTTTGATAGTTATTATCTCTTAAAAACACGTTTTTTGTTTTGACAGCGGGAATTAATTTTAAATTAATTTCTGCCACTTCTGTGTTTTGAATTTAGGAAAATGGATTCCATATTTGGAATCAGGATGTTCAAATTGTGTAAATATGTAACTTTTATTTTTAGACATTTTGAATAATTACTGCGGTAAATATTTTATTTACCATGGTTAAGGGTAAATCCGGTAAATAAGGGTTAAACAATAATATTATAATAATACTAAATTACCCTAAAACATGTCTTAACCCTATTGGTTGATACATGGTCGACCATGGGCATCTTTGTGTCAATTTTGGGACCCCATGGATCCACTTGTAAGTGATAATGACACTTTATTTTAATTAAGTTAAAATGAATACAAAAATGACACAAGCATATATCTTTTAGCAAAACAATTGTTACATAGGGTTATATATGTTGGATTTTAGATTATAAATATTCATTAGAAAGATAAAACGATTTCCTACATAATGATATTTTATTTATAATTTTTAGACATTAAATAATTTATTTTATTTATGACACAATGATGATGCAGTAATTACTATAATAGTGAAAAATTAAAATAATTGATATTATAAATACCCAAATAAATATAATATGAAACTTTTAATGAATTAAACTAATTTTATAGGATAATATGATATATTAGGATTGATTTAATTGACTTTTTTCGAAGTAATCAATCTGTTATGAGTTTCACAAAAATCAACTATTGAATAGTTTCAAAATTGACATAAAAGAGTTCTTAAAACAAATATTATATTATTAATTGATATTAAATTCCTAAAAATCTAAGGTTCGGCCAAGAGACTTATATAATGATAGGATCATCATTAATGGACCACTTGGGGGTATCTTTTATGTATATGGTAAGTTTATTAACCATATAATATAAAAATACAAAGAGACATTGTAAAAGTGAAACTAATTAACTTAGGGTTAATACTTAAAGATAAGGTTAATATAAGTACCCAAACCTGTCTAAATTCTATTGGTTGAGTTGTTTTAGACCTATCCCCACCTTAACCTTTGAATAGTCAACTTTGGAGCCATTAGAAACCGAATATGAATTTATTATAAATTAATATTTCTAGCCTTTCCAAAGGTGCCCCTCACCCCTCTTATGAAAAGGCACTCCTCCTTCTCATTTCATAACACCTCTAAAGCCTTTTGGTTCGGCCAAAATCTGCCCAAATACTCTCCCAACATCCCTCACTACAATATAGGGGCCTTAGTTTGATCAGAAAGCCAACCTAAGGAGCCCTTTTGATCAAATCAAAAGGAAGAAATCGAAGAAGAGGTAATGATTTCACCACACTTTTCAAGTTCCTTTCTTCTTCCACTTCTTCTTTCTTTGTTCTTACCATTATAAAATAATAACTCCAGTATATTACATATACTGTGATGTTATTATAAATATGGTACAACCATATTCAGTATTCTATCCACCCTTTGAATAACATGTCACCATACGTGCGTACGTACGACTTACCGTCTCCACGTCGTGGTGTAATTGTTATTCAATATAATATTATTTGGATGGGTATAATAATGATGTGTAACTCATGTAAATAATAAATATAACATGTTAATAATTCTGTATATATGATATACCATCCATTTATATATTATTTTAATATCAAAAGAATGATATTGTCGCTCGTGCGTACGTACGGACTACCGTCTCCACGAACGCGATGAGATTCATTATCCATCATATCCATTCAAGTATAATTATCATTTGATGATTTAAAAATGATGTTTAAGGACTGGATATCATTCTGGATATGAATAATATACAACAAACATGGCTTATGTAACAAAACATATAAAAGAAAATGAGTTAGTTAACTCCCGAAACGACGATAATTCTAAGATATTATTAACAAATCAATGTTAAAAGATCATATATGATATCATATTAATATATATGATTCTTGTATAATTTAATAACAAATATTTCACCATTATACAGGAGGTTAACCTACCCCAACCAAGGAAAAGTACAAGGTAAGGGTTTACTTTACAACCTCTTCATTATCCAAGGTTGTTTATACGTAATAATCTCCTGGGATCTCTTTATCATCCACATCCATGTTTCTTAAAAATACATTTCAAAACATTTTTACTATTTACTAGAATATGAGTTAAAGTCATTTATACCCTTTTTGACTTTTATAAGTGGTTTATAAAGGAATCTTTCGGTCGTTTTCAAAACAAGGTCCTTTTTAACCTTTTCGACAGAATTAAGGTAAGAATGTTTTTTTAACTTATACGGCGGGTGCGGCTATTTTCCGCCATTATAAAATCTTCAAAGCTTCCCTTAAAAGCTTATAAGAATATTTTCAAAGAAAATGTTTTATTTTATATGGATCTTAAATGATTTCAAAATAAAAGGATATATTTCTTTAAAAAGAATTTTGATTTCATCTATGTCAACATCCTTTGATGAATTTTAAGATTATTTGAAGTTGATTTATTATGATACAAAACTTCTATATTGTATTGAAGGTTTTGTGATATGTTTGACTGTGGATGTGCTATTTTTATACCATTCATAGTTTATGGAGAAATTATTGAGATTTCGTATGCTAGTTTTAATACGAATGTTTATGTTATGTTTAAACCTTTTCATATGGGAATGCATTGGACTTAATAAGTGACGGGTGGAGCCCGCTATAGCTCCTCGATGCATCGGTAGGTCTCATGAGACAAACTAGTGTCTTGCCACAAGGCCTTGACAAAATCTTATTTGTAGTCTTGGCACGAGGCCTTGACTATGTGGTTATGATAGTCTGGCATTATGCATTCCAACATTATGAAAGTGGTTATTGATTTTTGCATGTGATTATTCGATTAGTAGAATATCCATGTGAATAAGTAAATGGCATTATTTCATTTTTACTTTTGCCATACTATGTTGAAGTTCAAGTTTAAAAGGCTTTTGTTTTAGTAATGCATTGCCTTAAATGTTTATTCTTATTTATGAAAGTTTCCGCTATATTGTTATCCTTACTGGGCATTTGAGCTCACCCCTTTTCTATGTTTTATTTTTCCCAGGATGTGAAGAAGTAAGTTATGAATGACCTGCAGGGATTTTTTGAGGGGTTAATAGTGTGGATTGTGGAAACATTATGTTGTTGTATTAGTTTTTCATTTTATGATGTAATGTAAAACTTATGAATATATCTAGTGTTTCCAAGGCTACTAAACCAATCGGTCTTTCGAGATTTGATCTTTCTTGTGATCATGCCAATGTTATGTAATAATGCACCGACTCTGGGTAACTAGGGTCGGGGCGTTACAGTTGGTATCAGAGGAAGTTTAGTACAAACCTTGGAAGCTAGATTTAGATAAACTCTGATTAGAGCACGTAGACCTAAGATGAACTTTGAGGATTAGTGTAGAAGAACTTCCTAGAATTTTGGTATTGTAGAGATTTTGTGAGTTTTCCGAGCAATACATCCCTGTCTGGATACGAGCAGGTAGAGGCGGCTCTGGCACAGATGTACCTAGGGGTAAAACCCGAAAACACCGCTTTGAGCTAGACTCGAACGGGAACTGGTGCACGACAACGGGCCTTGCTGCACTCTTGGTTACGACACTCCCGGGGGATATGCTTAGGATAATTCTCATTTTCTTTACAAACCATTATGAAGGGTTAATGAGTATATACATCCTCAAAGGAGACATTTTTATGATTATGGATTATATCCATAAATAGTTCAATTTATGTTAAGTGTTTTATAAGTATGGGATTATGTATTTTGATTCATAAACTGATCTAGTGTATGCCATTGTTTAGAAATGGCACCCAGTAGAAGGAATGAGAACTCCAGAAATGCACATGATCCAAAGAGAAGGAAGGATCATATCTTTCATGGTCTTAAGCTAGAATTTATAAGAGAAATAGTCTCCCATGTATTATCATCATATGAAGAAATAATATCATGTGTTGATAAGATAAGTAAAGAGTTTACTGAGTCCTATGGCTTTGAAGGGAAGCAAGAGAAGAAAAGGACAGAAGAGAGAAAGATAGATAAAGGGAAGAGGGAAAATAAGAATTTTCCCATATGTGGTAACTGTGGAAAGAAACACCCTGGAACTTGCCTGAAAGGAATGGGAGTTTGTTATAAGTGTGGAGGAAAAGGGCACAAAGTACATGACTGCAAGGGTAAGAAAATGGTTTCAAATGTACAATGCTTCATTTGCAAGGAGTTTGGAAACTACGCGAACCTATGTCCCAGTCATCAGACTATGACGCAAATGATGCTATTGGATAATAATCAAGTTATGATACTACCACAGATGAAGAGGAATGATTAGAGTTCTTATGTTGATTATGTCAATTGAGTGTTGTATCAACAATGTACTTGTTATAACAATTATGGAGTATATAAGGATTGTACTGCAGTACTATTTCATTAAGGACTTGAGATTGTGTGGAACAAAGAAAAGTGACTCAATAGCAGGATAAATTTTTGGAAAATATATGGTTGAGAGAATGATAAAACATAATATAGTTCTGATACCGAGGTAGTGATTTTCGAATAATACATGATTATTTTGGAAAAATTATATTGGATATTCTTGACTACCTTGGAACTGATTAATGATTTGTATATTCCATCATTGTTGGGGTTTAAAACATTTTTGGATTAATGAAGTATATCCAGCATTATATATGGAATAAGGGAGCATTAATGTAATCAATAAGGAATATGGTAATACATGATGAAGGTATTAATATGCTATTACGGGGTAAAAAGGATCTACATTATGTTTACCTTCCTTATAAATGTTGGACTGTGAGTTTGGACAGAAGTATTTTGGATAGTTCTAGTTTGGATTATTTTGGATTGCCATAAAAGGACAACCCGGAGGTCGGGCGGCAACCCGTCGCGTCCGGAAAGGCCGCAAGACTTGAACCCGCAACCGAAGGGCGACAAGGGTGTATCGCCTACCACTATCCCACGAGATGTCCTGGATTAAATAAAGTAGTTTTTTTAAATGATCTGGTAGATGAATTATAAATTCGTTTATTTTGGAACCCTCTATGAATAGTATAAATAGAATTTTTTTTACGAGTGAATGATGAGTTTTTGGTAGAAATTTATTAAGGGATAAAACTCTAATTTTAAAGTAAGTATATCTCCTTATGATCTTATCCAATCTCATAAATAAATTCCTCATCATTAAGAAAAGGAACTTAGAACAAAAATGTTGTCCTAGATGGTACCTTAAATCATCACTAATTTATGGCTTTGGGATTGTTGGCCTTTTCATAGCCATGTTCTCTACCACTCTCCATCAGATAATTGATGGTTAGATTTCTCCTCCATATCCATATTTTCCTACATGGAACCCTAGTATGTGTTATTTTTGGTAATCTTCATACTTTCCACTCTTTATTTTAAAATAGAGGCATCATTAATTCATTTTTCGATGTGGGATTTCAACTAAGATATTTTGAAACGTCAAAAATGTGTTATCCCAATACCCTATATTTTGTTGAACTGATGGTACTTCAAATCATCATAGATTGATGAGTTTACGGACCTCAATTTTATACTTGTTTGTGATTGATGACCTCAATCACTACCTATAAATATTTATGTTTTTCCTCCAATTATATGTCTATAATTGCCACCAATGTTCTCCTAATAGAGATCATAATTTGGTGGTGATCCTTTCATTTCTCTTTTCCTCATATTAAGACTAAATTTTAGTAACCCAATTTCCGATGTGGGTTTTCCCACAAAGATATTTTCTATTTTCAACCTTTTATTTTCGAAGAACAATTTCAAATTGCGAGGACGCAATTTATTGAAGGAGGGGAGAATATAACACCCCAAGATTCTATAGTGTGTTATTTCTTCAAAATAATTCAATAACTTTTACTACACACAACACCAAGTTCAATCGCACCATGACTTACCAAACAAGCTGTTCAAAAGAGGTTATGAATAGTGTCAACTAAATTTTAAACTTTATATAATCCTTATAATTTTAGAATCCATATTATGAGTTTCTTAGACATAATGTAAGAACAAATTCATTTTCAGTATTTCACTTTTACCAAATTTTAATAGTGAACCCTTTTTAGATACTATATTTTAAACTTTTTGACTAAATGGGGACATCAAAAATTTAAAATGAAACATCCCAAGCTTCCACGGTACGCTAGCGTGTGTTGTACGCAACACCGAGTTCTAACACACCGTAACCAATCAAACTAGCCGCTATGAATATTAATACCTATTTTTTGAAATTATATATATTTTATATTTGAAAATGGACTTCATTTTTCGATTCGGAATATCGAATTTAGCCTAAGGTGAAATTTTGGTACTTTTCGGATAACTTTCATATTTTGATGAATAGTGAAAATTACTAAATTTTAATTAAAAACAACTTTTTTAATCAAAATAATTAATAGTGATAAATTATGAATTTGAGTGGTTTTAAAGTATATTTAGAATATATTTTTACCATTTAATATAATGTTGGTCATTGGACATAATTTTACAATTAAACCGAACATAAACAAGTGTCAATCTTTTGATAGTTATTATCTCTTAAAAACACGCTTTTTGTTTTGACAGCGGGAATTAATTTTAAATTAATTTCTGCCACTTCTGTGTTTTGAATTTAGGAAAATGGATTCCATATTTGGAATCAGGATGTTCAAATTGTGTAAATAGGTAACTTTTATTTTTAGACATTTTGAATAATTACTGCGGTAAATATTTTATTTACCATGGTTAAGGGTAAATCCGGTAAATAAGGGTTAAAAAATAATATTATAATAATACTAAATTACCCTAAAACATGTCTTAACCCTATTGGGTGATACATGGTCGACCATGGGCATCTTTGTGTCAATTTTGGGACCCCATGGATCCACTTGTAAGTGATAATGACACTTTATTTTAATTAAGTTAAAATGAATACAAAAATGACACAAGCATATATCTTTTAGAAAAACAATTGTTACATAGGGTTATATATGTTGGATTTTAGATTATAAATATTCATTAGAAATCTAAAACGATTTCCTACATAATGATATTTTATTTATAATTTTTATACATTAAATAATTTATTTTATTTATGACACAATGATGATGCAGTAATTACTATAATAGTGAAAAATTAAAATAATTGATATTATAAATACCCAAATAAATATAATATGAAACTTTTAATGAATTAAACTAATTTTATAGGATAATATGATATATTAGGATTGATTTAATTGACTTTTTTCTAAGTAATCAATCTGTTATGAGTTTCACAAAAATCAACTATTGAATAGTTTCAAAATTGACATAAAAGAGTTCTTAAAAAAAATATTATATTATTAATTGATATTAAATTCCTAAAAATCTAAGGTTCGGACAAAAGACTTATATAATGATAGGATCATCATTAATGGACCACTTGGGGGTCTCTTGTATGTATATGGTAAGTTTATTAACCATATAATATAAAAATACAAAGAGACATTGTAAAAGTGAAACTAATTAACTTAGGGTTAATACTTAAAGATAAGGTTAATATAAGTACCCAAACCTGTCTAAATTCTATTGGTTGAGTTGTTTTAGACCTATCCCCACCTTAACCTTTGAATAGTCAACTTTGGAGCCATTAGAAACCGAATATGAATTTATTATAAATTAATATTTCTAGCCTTTCCAAAGGTGCCCCTCACCCCTCTTATAAAAAGGCACTCCTCCTTCTCATTTCTTAACACCTCTAAAGCCTTTTGGTTCGGCCAAACTCTGCCCAAATACTCTCCCAACATCCCTCACTACAATATAGGGGCCTTAGTTTGATCATAAAGCCAACCTAAGGAGCCCTTTTGATCAAATCAAAAGGAAGAAACCGAAGAAGAGGTAATGATTTCACAACCCTTTTCAAGTTCCTTTCTTCTTCCACTTATTCTTTCTTTGTTCTTACCATTATAAAATAATAACTCCAGTATATTACATATACTGTGATGTTATTATAAATATGGTACAACCATATTCAGTATTCTATCCACCCTTTGAATAACATGTCACCATACGTGCGTACGTACGGCTTACCGTCTCCACGTCGTGGTGTAATTGTTATTCAATATAATATTATTTGGATGGGTATAATAATGATGTGTAACTCATGTAAATAATAAATATAACATGTTAATGATTCTGTATATATGATATACCATCCATTTATATATTATTTTAATATCAAAAGAATGATATTGTCGCTCGTGCGTACGTACGGACTACCGTCTCCACAAACGCGATGAGATTCATTCTCCATCGTATCCATTCAAGTATAATTATCATTTGATGATTTAAAAATGATGTTTAAGGACTGGATATCATTCTGGATATGAATAAGATACAAAAACCATGGCTTATGTAACAAAACATATAAAAGAAAATGAGTAAGTTAACTCCCGAAACGACGATAATTCTAAGATATTATTAACAAATCAATGTTAAAAGATCATATATGATATCATATTAATATATATGATTCTTGTATAATTTAATAACAAATATTTCACCATTATACAGGAGGTTAACCTACCCCAACCAAGGAAAAGTACAAGGTAAGGGTTTACTTTACAACCTCTTCATTATCCAAGGTTGTTTATACGTAATAATCTCATGGGATCTCTTTATCATCCACATCCATGTTTCTTAAAAATACATTTCAAAACATTTTTACTATTTACTAGAATATGAGTTAAAGTCATTTATACCCTTTTTGACTTTTATAAGTGGTTTATAAAGGAATCTTTCGGTCGTTTTCAAAACAAGGTCCTTTTTAACCTTTTCGACAGAATTAAGGTAAGAATGTTTTTTTAACTTATACGGCGGGTGCGGCTATTTTCCGCCATTATAAAATCTTCAAAGCTTCCCTTAAAAGCTTATAAGAATATTTTCAAAGAAAATGTTTTATTTTATATGGATCTTAAATGATTTCAAAATAAAAGGAGATATTTCTTTAAAAAGAATTTTGATTTCATCTATGTCAACATCCTTTGATGAATTTTAAGATTATTTGAAGTTGATTTATTATGATACAAAACTTCTATATTGTATTGAAGGTTTTGTGATATGTTTGACTGTGGATGTGCTATTTTTATACCATTCATAGTTTATGGTGAAATTATTGAGATTTCGTATGCTAGTTTTAATACGAATGTTTATGTTATGTTTAAACCTTTTCATATGGGAATGCATTGGACTTAATAAGTGACGGGTGGAGCCCGCTATAGCTCCTCGATGCATCGGTAGGTCTCATGAGACAAACTAGTGTCTTGCCACAAGGCCTTGACAAAATCTTATTTGTAGTCTTGGCACGAGGCCTTGACTATGTGGTTATGATAGTCTGGCATTATGCATTCCAACATTATGAAAGTGGTTATTGATTTTTGCATGTGATTATTCGATTAGTAGAATATCCATGTGAATAAGTAAATGGCATTATTTCATTTTTACTTTTGCCATACTATGTTGAAGTTCAAGTTTAAAAGGCTTTTGTTTTAGTAATGCATTGCCTTAAATGTTTATTCTTATTTATGAAAGTTTCCGCTATATTGTTATCCTTACTGGGCATTTGAGCTCACCCCTTTTCTATGTTTTATTTTTCCCAGGATGTGAAGAAGTAAGTTATGAATGACCTGCAGGGATTTTTTGAGGGGTTAATAGTGTGGATTGTGGAAACATTATGTTGTTGTATTAGTTTTTCATTTTATGATGTAATGTAAAACTTATGAATATATCTAGTGTTTCCAAGGCTACTAATCCAATCGGTCTTTCGAGATTTGATCTTTCTTGTGATCATGCCAATGTTATGTAATAATGCACCGACTCTGGGTAACTAGGGTCGGGGCGTTACAATATTCACCATATTAATACGAAAAATCATAATTCGGTTGAAAACAAAAATGAAAAAAATAACCCCCAATATTTAAAATGTGTCAAACATCATCAGAGCACATTTTTTATAGGGACACTTAATTGTCCCTTATAAAACAAATTCTGGTTTTGATGATGAAAATGATAATAATGCTTCAACACCCTCAATATAAACAGGATTTAAACTAGAACCGTTTGGATTCTTGTACAAATTTATCCAAGCGTGATCATCTAATAATGATTTTTTTGACTTCCTTGTTCCATATTTCTCTAAAAAAATATAAAATAATTAGTTTTTTGTATAATTTGATATAGTAAAAACACTATCCAAAAAAGAGAAGACAATTAAATTACATTTTCTATCAAATTATAATAATTTATATCATTTCATACTTATTTAAATATTTTTTTTATTTTATACTAATATACACTAACTTATAATAATTTATACTAATTACCACTAATTATAATTAATTAAAGGTAATTTGTACTAATAATTGTTAATTATCGGCGACACAATTTCCAGCAGATTGGCGATAACTTTTTTTCCTAACGAATCATCTCCATTGTATCTAACTAAAATCACTATGAAAAATATTCTCAGATGTACAAATATCCATTTCTGTATGCACGAAGATGGAGAGAAGCGTGATGAGGCCTCCCTACTCTCCATCTTCGTGCATACACAAATGGATATCTGTATGTCTGAGATGATTTTCTATAGGGATTTTAGTCAGAGACAGTGGAGATGAGTCATCAGGAAAAAGAGCCTCTTTGGCTTGATGACTCAACTCCTTACAACTTTCTCCAATTGAAATCATTATGAAAAATCTACTCTGATGTACGCATATCCATTTTCATATGCGCGAGAATGGAGACTAGGAACGCCTCACCATGCTACTCTCCATTATCGTAAGTAAGAAAATGGATATTTTTACATGAGGAAAAATTTTTAATAGTGATTTCATTAGGAGAAAATTACAAGGAGATAAGGCTTCAGACAAAAGGGAGCTGCCAATCCATTGGAAACTACACCAATTTAAAACAATTTGTGCTAATTTATTAAAATTTCTTCCTAATTATTTCTAATTATTGCTTATTATTACTAATTATTTCTAATTATTACTAATTACTATAATATTTTAGAATTTATTACTATTTATTACTAATTGTTTCAATTTATTTATAATTGTTGAAATTTATTACTAATTGTTGCAATTTATTACTAATTATTGCAATTTATTACTAATTTTTTCAAATTATTACTAATTATTGAAATTTATTACTAATTATTGCAATTTATTGGTATTTATTGCAATTTATTAGTATTTATTGGTATTTATTACAATTTATTAGTATTTATTGCAATTTATTAGTATTTATTACTAATTATTACAATTTATTACTAATTATTACAATTTATTACTAATTATTAGAATTTATTACTAATTATTACAATTTAATACAAATTATTACGAATTATTACTAATTATGACAATTTGTTTCCAATTGTTAATATTTATTACTAATTATTAGTAATTGTTATAATTTATTACTAGTTATTGCAATTTATTACTAATTATTGCAATTTATTACTTATTATTTCAATTTGTTACTAATTATTAGAATTTATTACTAATTATTAGAATTTATTACTAATTATTAGAATTTGTTACTAATTATTACAATTTATTACTAATTATTAGAATTTATTACTAATTATTAGAATTTATTACTAATTATTAGAATTTATTGCTAATTATTATAATTTACTACTAATTATTAGAATTTATTCCTAATTATTTCAATTTGTTACTAATTATTTCAATTTATTACTAATTATTACAATTTATTACTAATTATTGCAATTTATTACTAATTATTTCAATTTGTTCCTAATTATTACAATGTATTCCTAATTATTACAATTTATTCCTAATTATTACAATTTATTCCAAATTATTACAATTTATTTCAAATTATTCGAATTTATTCCTAATTATTGCAATTTATTTCTAATTGTTGCAATTTATTACAAATTGTTGCAATTTGTTACGAATTGTTGCAATTTATTACTAATTATTGCAATTTAATACTAATTATTGAAATTTAATACCAATTATTGAAATTTATTATGAATTATCGCAATTTAATACTAATTATTGCAATTTTATACTAATTATTACAATTTAATACTAATTACTCAAATTTAATACTAATTATTCAAATTTAATACTAATTATTCCAATTTATTGCTAATTATTACAATTTATTTCTAATAATTACAATTTATTTCTAATTATTACAGTTTATTGCTAATTATTACAATTTATTTCTAATTATTACAATTTATTTCTAATTATTACAGTTTATTGCTAATTACAACTAATCATTACAATTTTTTACTAATTATTACAATTTATTACTAATTATTGCATTTTATTCTTCCTTATTTCAATTTATTGCCAATTATTGGAATTTTGTTGCTAATTATTATAATTTATTTCTAATTATTACATTTTATTGCTAATTATTACAATTTATTGCTAATTATTACAATTTATTGCTAATTATTACAATTTATTGCCAATGAATGTAATTTATTGATAATTATTTGATTTTTTGCTAATTATTATAATTTTTTGCTAATTATTAGAATTCCTTGCTAATTATTAGAATTTATTTCTAATTATTAGAGTTTATTCCTAATTATTTGAATTTATTCCCAGTTATTAGAATTTTTAACTAATTATTAGAATTTATTACTAATTATTAGAATTTATCACTAATTATTAAAAATTATTAAAAATTATTAATAATTATAGAATTTATTACTAATTATTAAACTTTATTACTAATTATTAGACTTTATTACTAATTATTGCAATTTATTACTAATTATTGCAATTTGTCACTAATTTTTGCAATTTGTTACTAATTATTACAATTTATTACAATTTATTTCTAATTATTACAATTTATTACTAATTATTACAATTTATTATTAATTATTCGAATTTATTACTATTTTTTGAATTTTTTACTAATTGTTGCAATTTATTACTAATTGTTGTAATTTATTACTAATGGTTGCAATTTATTACTAATTGTTGCAATTTATTACTAATCGTTGCAATTTAATACTAATTATTATTTCAATTTAATACTAATTATTAAAATTTAATACTAATTTTTACAATTTAATACTAATTATTACAATTTAATGCTAATTATTACTAATTAATATAGTAACTATTAATTAATACTAATTCATACTAGTCACACACAACTATTTGTAAAAATAAACCTAAATAATGATAAATAAAAATATATAATTCTAATTTAATTTAACTGCAGCTAATTAACAATAATTATAAATAAATTAAAATAAATTAAGTAAAAAATAATAAAAATAGATAAATACATTAAAACTTGAGTTTTTGAAGGATATCAGCTGTGACAAATGCCCCGAATTAAAACTTTAAACTATGAAAAATTTTGGGAGAAAAATTTTCACTAGAGAGAGAGAAGAGTGGAGAATGGAGTTGAATGAGGGAAAAATTGGTTGGGGTATATACATGTTATATTAGTTTTAATGAGGTTATTTGCGACGAGAATTCTGTCGCAAATAGTAACATTTGCGAAGAGACCCGTCACAAATCCCCTCTGATTGAGAAGTATTTGGTGACTGAACCCGCCGCAAAACACCATCTGCCGACATACTATTTGCGATGTGATATATATCCCGTCGCAAATACTTAAAACGCCACTGGGTATTTGCGATGGGAACCATCTACCCGTTGCAAAAGCCTTATTATTTGCAATGGACTGGTTCTCTAGTCGTAAAAACTTTTTCCAAAGGACTATTGCGACAGGATACTGGCTCGTTACAAATAACTCGTCGCAATAGCTCGGTTTTCCCGTAGTTCTTGATCTCTTGAAGCTCTGTCGATGTCATTCTATACGGTGGGATAGAAACTGGTTTATCTCATAGAATGATCTCAATAGTAAACTCCACCTCTCTCTCAAGTCGAAGCCCATAGAAGTCTTCAAGAAACACATCCTAAAACAGTTCCACTACTGGTGGAAGGACATCATGTTTTACATCTCCATCATGTAGTAATAGAATAGAAACCTGGTCAATGAGCTATCCCAGTTGCTGAGTGATTGACCCTTCTTGGCCTACCTGGATATCCCACTCTCCACAGTGAATATAGTTGTCACCCTCAGGGGACGTAAAATTCACCCTCCTATAGTAACAATCAATATGGGCTTGGTATGCGACTAACCAGTCCATACCCATAATTAGGTCGAAGCCTGACATATCTAAAACAAATAGATCCCACACAAAATGATACTCCCCGACCTTGAGAGAACACCCCTTGCGCAAATAGATGTCTCTAGACTATACTCCCATTGGCGTGTCTATCGTCATAATCCCACTCATGAACTCCATCACCAGGCTCAAACCATTTAAAAATTTGGTAGATATAAAGAAATGAGAGGCACCAGTATCAAATAATGCACTAGCTAATGTAGAACATACAAGAATAGTATGTCTCACTTTCAATGGTACATTCTCTCTATCCACAAGTGTAGGTTGTATAGCACGTAATTGTCCTGCCCCACTTCCCTATAATGTTGTCTGAGTCCCCTTCGTTGCACCTATAACGTCCCGACCTGAACAACCACTCAAACAGTGCTAAATAGGTCGAGTGTCACTAACCTTAGGCGCGCCTTCCCGAATGCCAAAGGATATCGACTAGCAACGAGGGTGTAAAAAGGTATAGTGAGGAGGTTATACTCTCTGGGAGGAAGATAAAGGTACCGGTCCGAGCATAATATCATAACATGCTGTGGAAAATAAATGAATCAACAGACTCGAACCAGACCGTTAGAGTGGAAGAATATTCAATATCAATAACTAGCGGAAGCAATATAGAAACAACTGTAGAAGAAAGTAAATAGAACAGCATGTTAAACACCACTTGTAACTACCTATGACACAAACAAGGCATGAAACCATAGAAGGTCATATATGTCAATACACAAAGGGCGCGCATGGATAACCACTGTTTCTATATAATAAAAATAATCATGTCGATATAGTAATGAAAGATAAACAAAATTAAAACTCCAGCTAGGCATGACCTCAAGGTCCATACAAAAGTCCATGCCAAATAGTACTACGATCCAGCTCCTGAATCCAATCCTTTACCCGTACATAAAACCATAAAGTCTAAATGCGTCCCAAAGGTCCCATGTAGGGTGTGAGACAAATCTCAGTAGGATACCACCCAATGGTGCGTACCTAGTATAAGTGTTTAACCAGACAATAACATTAAGTAGGGTAAACAGTTCAATGCAATAATAAATACCACCTCCATTGGTGTTCTACAGCCACCAGGGAGTGTCACCTGCTTCGACCAACGCTAGAATCTTAGAAGCAAGGAGAGTCCTTGTCCCATATCCCAAGGTACTCCTGTAGCCACAAAGTCCCGGTGAACCCTCAGGTTTCACCCCAATCACATAACATGGAACCATTTGCCTCCTGACACCAGGTGTCTCAAAGTACCGACATCCCGAAGGTATACCTAATAAATAGTAACCTGGTCCCAAGGACCCCTGCTCGTAAGCTCACATTCGCCCATGGCATGAAAACTAGAGGACCAACAAAGTCTATCCTTAAATAAATATCTAGGCCTATGGCCTCAAGCACGGCGAGCCTCAACCCCCAACCTGATAGTCCCATTACTATCAACTGAAGGTTCCTCACCTTCCACTGGATTTCTTTGGAAAGCACCCCCAAACCACAAATACCTAAACTACAGCTATCAGGGGCCTCTACCCACAAGAGTGGTCAAAACCACCTCATCGTGGAGTCTACCTATGTGAAAAAAACTCAATTGGCTCTTTGTACATCATGGGTGAGCGGTAATTTCCAAATAAAGAACCTAAGATGCAATATCTCTAGCACCTCGTTCCCCTGTGACCATGTCACTCAAATCTAATGGGCATTCCATCCTAGTATCCTGGGCCATTCCCAACCTAACAGTCACACTGCCTCAACCAACGTCCACAACACCCAATCCTGTGTTGAAAACCACACAAGAAAATCTGTGTCAAGCCCAAACTCGGGTCAAACCCTTCACAACCCCAAGGATCTCAGCACATGTAATCCCAAACATTACATATATATAATCACATTAAGAACTTTAAAAAAGTAATTCAATTTAAGAATATTGAATTACACTAGATAATATCTATAATATAGCATCACTAAGGTCTTAAATACCTCTAAATATTTTAATCAAACTTAAAAAATTTAAACATACCATTTTAAATCAAAAAAAATCATTTAAAACCATTTTGGAACCCCACACCAAAATATCGCAATGAGAAACTACCTCTCACCCGACGTTGCTCAAGCAATTCAGGTGTATAGAATTCCCAATGGCATCCCATAGGTATACCAATTAATTAAAAACGCAACAGCAGTTATAAAGGGTTCTTGCTCAAAATACCTGAAGATTCGCAAAAGATCGCGCCACCCAAAACTCTGAAAAAACACAAAACAAGGTATGCACCACCTACCTTGTATACACATGACACTCCTCATCAAGCGTTGACATGTAATTTGGCCTAGAGTGGGATAAATCTACAAAACGACCAAAAACACTCAACCCTTTATAACTTGTTTGAGATAAGAAATCAAGAAGAAAGACTCAAGAGTAATCAAGAGATTACCGATGGGGTTCCAATGGATCTAATGATGTTTAAATCAGACTTAAGTTGAAGAATCAAAAGCCAAAATGAGGTTCAACCAACTGGTTCATGAGGGTTTTTTCCCGAACCAGAAAATGAGGCTACTGCCCATTTTAATAAAAATTTACAAAGTACACGATTTGTACTTGGGACTACATGCCATGTAGGTTCTTTTTATGTTCCAAAGATGGCCAAATTTCACCGAATTACTTTGTATGCCTTGTCAACATGACTACAAGGAGTTTACTAAGAAGTACATGGCGTGTACATGGTTTGGTCATCTAATCCCCTACTGACATCCCTACATGCCATGTATAATCCTTACATGGCCAAAGAGTACACAACGTGTACTTGGGATTACACGGCGTGTAACCCTAAGTCTGGCCATGTGACAGTCTAATTCTAGAACTTGCCCAATTTCCCATTGTTTTTTGAAAAACAACTCAAAAAAAAGAAACTCGTACCTCAAAGGAAGAACCAGGTTCTTACAAACTTCCCCCTTAAAGAAATTCTTCCCCGAATTTCTCTTACAAGGGTGGTGAAGGGATTTTTGAGAACAATTCCAGCCCAAAGATCAAATCAATCAAGGTCCAATGACCTGTTTCCGGACCCATGATCCTCTCATGACTCAACATCATCCATGCGCCCCATCAAGTGATCTCGTGTTTCTTTCGACACCCAATAATATACCACACCATATCGGTGTCCTCCTCAAGCTCATAGATCTCATGGCACAACAAGGTCCTTCATCCCTTGGATTCTCAAATCAACCTGATGCCTTGCACCTCAATCACAATCATATACTCAATTCCCCAATGCCCATGGCACATCAAAACATGCATCCAATGATGATCTGGATGCCAAGCACCTTGTATATATATATATATATAATCACACACCTGAGATGGTGCCAACCCACTAACCAACATTTGGTCAGTCCATATTAATCCTATACACCTCGTGCACTCAAAACGAACATGCTTCAATTGGACATTCCAAACAGAAGCAAAAGGAAAATATCACAGTCATACCCGCAGAGTACTTATAACTTTCATTGTCTCACCAGCCTCCTTATCCCCCTTCAGCTCCATGGCATGCACCTGACCCGACACACGGCTACCTGAAGAACCCTCGAGATGACCAACCTATCAACATGCCTAAAACTCCTTTGAAGGCCTATCACACTGAGTCTGGATATGACCTGACAGCCCATACTGAAAGAAACCCACTACTAAACTTCCATGAGGTGGTCTAGCTAAGTCCTTGGCCTGACCACCCTATTGGAACTCATCTCAACCTCATTTCTTAACATCTGAACCATCACCTGAAGCCGCCATTTGGACCAAGTTATACATGTCCATCAGGTTTCCCGTAGCTATGAGCGCCTTATTCACTACCTCTTAGAACGCGGCTAGCCAAAATATGTTTACTTTCTCCTGAATGGTGTGTCATAATCCATCCTCAAAGCGCCTCACCATTGAGGTGTCATCACTTACCATACCAAGTGCGGAGCAATACAACTTAGTGAAAGTAGTTTCACAGTCCAGGAAGAACATTTCACCCTACCAAAGGCTCAAGAACTCCTGAGATCTCTCTACCCTCAGTGTCTCCAGGAAAAAGTGCTTGAGGAACCCATCCTCAAAGTACCTCCAGGATAATCCATCATGTCTGCGAACCTGAACCTGCACATCCCACCAGTGCTTCGCCAGTCCTCTGAGCATATACGTCTCCAGCTTGACCCTTCACCATGGAGGCATCTCAAGCTACTTGAAGATCATATAAATACCTTATATCAAGTTCTCAGTCGACTGTGGACCATCCTCATCTTAAAGAAGTGGTGGGTGCTGCAACTGAAACTCCCAAGTAAGATAGGCCATAAAGGTATTTTTCCCATGAGCACCTCTGTCGATCCCATCCAAGACACATACTAGTCTAGTTCAAAACTGGTCATCGAGCCATGAACCGAATGCTGTCAAAACCAGTAGCTTCCTTGACTACACTAGGTCTTGAATCAGATCCTTTCCTTAAGCCTATACTAGGGGCTCATGCTCTGCATGACCCTCAGGGTCTAAACCAGATCGTGCTCATGAAGCACTATACCATCACCGCCTGATGCTCCATTTGATATGTCTAAGAGTCACCTGATTAATACCATTAATGGTCATACATCTCACATATATAAGAATATATATAATGTAGAAGACAGTAAAGATGTAGTGCATAATAACTACCCCTGCTCTCCCCCATCGCAACCATGCCCTGCGACATCCTGGCCTCATGGCCTACTTACCCGCCCTCAACAGAGCCAAGTATCACAATATTCCCGAGCCACGCCTGTCTCGACAACCAACATTGCCTCAATCCGATGACCGAGTCACCCAATCATAGTGATAAAAATAACCTCAACCATAATACCTTCCGGTTTTCATAAGATCCAGGCCCAAATCTCATGCCACATGAAATTTTTACATAAATTTAAAGCATGGAATATCACATTTCGCATGGAATTTGATATTATCCACATGGTATAAACAATTTACAAAGTATATATGCAATTATTAAATTGAAATACCCTAAAAGTGTGCCTATCAAAATCCAAACAACCATGCCTTTCCTTATCGGGCCAAAGTCTAATTCTCACTTACCATACTGAGTCAAGGGTCACATATCACAATCAATTATCATCTGCATCCAAGTGAGAAACCAAGGTATAAATAATATAAACTATAATCTGAGAAAAAGAAAAATAGAAATTCCCACCCAAGGAAACTTGTTTTGTCCCTCGTACATGGGGTTGCAGGAACCCAAGAACAAGATAGAAACCCAGTTCCAATTACAACCTATCTCTAGTCTACCACTTTGATACCAATTTGTAACGTCCTGCCCCGAACAACAACTCGAACAGTGATAAACGGGTTGGGTGTCACTAACCTTAGGCACACCTATCTGAATTCCAAAGGATACCAACTAGTAGCAAGGGTGTAAACAAGTATAGTGGGGAGGCTATACCCTCTAGGAGGAAGATAAAGATACTGGTCTGAGCATAATAGCATAACATGCAGTGGAAAATAAATAACTCAGTAGACTTGAACCAGACCCACAGAGCGGAAGCATATTCAATATCTATAACCAGTGGAAGAAATATAGAAACAACTATAGTGGAAATTAAACAGAACAACTATAAGGCCCCAGCCTTAAATATTACTTAACATTGAATTAAATGAATAATTCCCATTGAGGATCTTTTCAGGTTTAGAGTTTTAGAGAATTAGATCTTAACTATTACATCTCAAAAGATTACAAAGTAGACACATCTACTAAGTTTCCATAAAAAAAAACTCTTAAAAAGAAACATGTCTAGTTCCATGTTTTATATAGCATGACTTTACCTTGATCCCATCCTTGACACTATTCCACATTAAGTCCTGTGAAAAACATTTCAAAAAAACTTGGGGTGAGCATAAAAAGCTAAGTAAGGGAAACACAAAGAATGAAAACTGTTAGTTTTTCAAAACAACAAGTAAACCATGTATACTTTATCAAAGTAATACTTTTCACCTTTATGAAGTAGTAAAAACTCTTCACTGAATAAAAGATCAATACTTACCCTTTTGTAACCAAAAGATTACCATAAAACCCATATAAAGGACACATAACATATGAAGGTCACTTGGGACATAAACATACTTAAATGGAATAACCATACGGTCGACTTCCACACATATCACTTAATGAAATAGCCATACGACTGAATTCCATACCCAATGCATTGGAGGTTATAACGTAACCACCCGTCCTGGTATTCACGGTACCACCCGTCATATGGTTTATCACGTAACCACCTGTCAAATGTCCAAGTACCATTATAAAATCATAATACATAAAACAAATATAATGGAAAGAAAACATTTTCACACATTGATCACAATATGTCACTTAAATATATTGACATAACAAATCCATTATAAAAAACCATTTTCAATACCAAAATACATAAAAGAGTATATGGTATTTATTTCATTTTAAAAACATTACAGCTTGTTGAGAAATCCAAAGACCAAATAATACTCACGGTGGCGGAAAAGGTCATTGTCACCGCGTACGTTAAAAGAAACATTCCTTTTTGTCATTTAGTAAAACGCTTCGTATAAAAAGATTACTTTTGAATAAAATTAAAAGTAAAAGGGGTTTATACACCGTATAAAAGAAAGTTTTGTATAAAACAAAATATTCCTCAATGAAATGATATTGAGACGAAGTCCCTTACGTCGTGTCCGACGTGACTCGATTGCTCTTTAACGTCCTGAATAATAAACTTGTGTTAATTTCGACTTGCTTAAGAACCTTTTTCAAGTTCATTATTCCTTTTATATCACTTATTACCATGTTATGAACACTATGTAATTATTTACATTAGTAATGGTCGTTTTGTCGATCATTGGTAATTGAGTCAAAAATAAACTCTTTATAATTACAAGTTGTTCATGTGAAAAAATATCCATTATATCAAGAATTATATTCATGATGTAGATATCATATATATCATATATATCCAGTATATACATGCATTTATAATATTACATAATCATTTAGAGGTAAGAAATGAAATGCACCGTTCAAGGAGACGGTAAGCTGTACGTATGCATGAACGCTACTTTCATTTTTATCTCATACTTTAATGGAAATAAATAATAATGATATAAAGGTATATTATAATTCCAGTATAACATCATATATAATAACTTTAACTCCATCCTTTATACGTCCCATATATGGTATTAACGAATCAAATCACTTTGAGGGGGCGGTAGTCCGCACTTCCAAAAATGAAGATATCGCGTTTACCCATAATGGAAACCATAAAGGTATGCCATAAATGAAAAATATAGAATCTTAAGTAAAACATAAACATATTATATATCGTATATAAATATAGTGACATCTTAATGGACACCTTTGAAGGTGTTATATGAGTGTTGAACAATCATCGTTTCATGAGGCAGAAATTCATCATCCACAGAAATAGTATGTTCTTTAACCATTAGATGTAGGTGTGTGTAAGTGTATCTAGAATACTTCACATAAAAACATCCCAATATATTTAATATAATGTTTTTGTTGCAAAATAAAGGAATAAAAATAGTTTAGGGGGTTGGAGAAGCAAAATAAAACATAAGAACACAAGAGAAAACACTACCTTTAAAACGGGTAACTCTTTTTGATTTGAGCTCAAAGGCTTCTTTGGGAAGACTTATGACCAAAGTGAGGCTTATAGGAGTAATATAGGGATGTGGAGATACAAAATGGGAAGGGTTTGCCCAAGCCAAAGGCTTGAGAGGTGTGAGTAAGGTGGTAGAGGTGGGGGCCTTTTATAAGAGGAGAGGAGGGGCACTCTTGGAAAGTTATAAAAGGTTACTTTATTATAAAATGATTTTCGGATTTAAAAGGTCCCAAAATTATATATTTCTAGGATAAGGTGATAATAGTTCTAAATCAACCCATCCAATAGGTTTTTGACAAGTTTAGGTCTTATATTTTACATTATCGTTTCATTTTATTTAAATCGTTAAATAATGAGGCAATCGATGCATCATCATGGTGTCATAAATAAGTTAATTTATTTAATGTCTAAAGATTATAAAAAAATATCATGATGTAGGAAATCTTTTTATCTTTATAATTAATATTTATATTCAAAATTATGACTTGTACAACCCCATTAAAAAATTGTTTTACTAAAACATATCATGTTTGTGACATTTTTATTTTAACATTAAATAAAAAGTTATTAATGTCATTTTCCTGCCAAAGTGGCTCCATGGGGTCCCCAAGTTGACCCATGGATTTTATTGGTTGGCCATGACACATCCAATAAGGTTAGGACATGTGTCAAGGTCATTTCATATTCTCAAAACATTATTTTTACCTTAAATTACACTAATTACCTCTAATCGCGATTAAAAACTTAAAAGTTACTATTCACCAAAAAAATATTTTAATCCCATTGAACCACATTTTACTTCCTAATGAAAACCATGTATGTATGATTTTTGAAATTCAAAACACAGAGGTGGTAAAATTTCATTTAAACGAAAAATCAGTTTTTTAAGTACCACTTAGTGGTTTCACTATTCATCAAAAATTGAAGTTTTTCAGAAAAATACCAAGACTTCACCCAAAGATATATTTGATATTTCAAATTCAAAAATGATGTCTATTTTAAAAAATTCAAAACATATAAGTTACATTAATTAATTTAATAATTAATTCCCGCTGTCAGGACAATTAGCGTGTTTTTATGAAACAATATATATCAAAAGATTGACACTAGTTTAAATCCAATTTCAAAGTGAAATTAATTCCAATGACCACTATTGGATTAAATAGTAAAAATATATTCTAATTTCACTTTAAAAAAAAATCAAAAGATAATCTAATCATATAAATAAATTAGATTAAAAAGAGGTTTTGAATTAAAATACAACATTTTTCACTATTCATTAAAAATGAACTTTATCTGAAAAATACCAAAAAATTGCACAAAGTAAATTTTGATGTCCTGATTCTAAAGAAGAGTTTTATTTGGTCTAATAGAATGTTTAAGGGTGACCAAAACTTTATTTAATGACGGTTCACCATCAAAAGGTGTTAAGTGGACCTTTAGTGAATATTAGAGTATATATGCCTAAAATTGAATTCTTTTCATACTTTAAGCCTTTATCCTTTATTGGATAAATGTAAAAATATTTAGCAAACATATATAATCATATTTTAGTTATTTATATTCATTCCCGCCAATACAACGGCTACGTGTTAACTACCATTTAAAATAATATTATTTTATTACTAGTGTGCAACGTAAGATTTCAAAGAATCTCTTTGTTGCGTATCGGGTACGCTATTGAACATAGCAACCCCTTTAAAGTAAAATTAATATTTAATTCGAAAATATTAAAAAATATGAAAATGTTTTATTCTTTATTTACCTGGGATGTTACATCCCTCCCCCCTTTTGGGAATTGCGTCCTCGCAATTTTATTCACTTATCAAAATAAGTGGGGGTATTTATCCCTCATAACATTTTCAGATTCCCACATTGCCTCTTCAACCATATGGTTTTTCCACAAAACCTTTATCTGGTGAATTACCTTATTTCGCAACACTTGCTCTCTTCGGTCAAGAATCTGGACTGGTTGTTCTTCATAAAAGAGATTCTCTTCCAACTGAACTACCTCTGAGCTCAAAACATGATATGGATATGGAATATATTTTCTCAACATCGAAACATGAAAAATATTGTGTACCTGATATAAACTCGGAGGTAAAGCCACTCGGTAAGAAACTGATCCAACTTTCTCTAGAATTTCATATGGTCCAATGAACCTTGGACTTAGCTTTCCTTTCTTACCAAATCGCATCACACATTTCCAAGGTGAGACTTTGAGAAAAACATGAACACCTACCTCAAAAGAGAGATCCTTCCTCCTGTTGTCTGTATAACTTTTCAGTCTGCTCTAAGTTGTTCTCATGTGTTTCTGAATCAACTGAGCTTTTTCTGCCATCTCTTCTACCAATTCTGGTCCCATCAGCTTCCTTTCACATACTTCATCCCAAAAAGCCAGAGTTCGACACCGCTTCCCATATAATGCTTCAAATAGAGCCATCAGTATACTGGAATGAAAACTGTTATTATAAGAAAACTCAACCAAAGAAAGATGTTGGTCCCAACTTCCCAGATAATCCATCGAACAAGCACGTAGCATATCATCCAAAGTCTGAATCGTTCGTTCTGACTGCCTATCTGATTGAGGATGAAAAGCTATACTAAAATTTAATTCAGTACCCAACAACTTCTAAAGGCCCTTCCAAAAGTTATAATTAAACCTGGGATCACGATCAGATACAATGGATAGGGGAACTCCATGCAACCTGACTATCTCTTTAAGATGCAATCGAGAAAGTTGATCTAGAGAGAGAGTATCTCGAATAGGAAGGAAATGAGCAGATTTAGTCAAGAAATCAACAACAACCCAGATTGCATTATTACCTCGAGATGTCCTCGGTAATCCCACAACAAATTCCATGGTTATATTTTCCCATTTCCACTCTGGCACCGGTAAAGGCTGAAGCATCCCTTTCAGTAACTTCCGCTCTGCTTTAACCTGCTGACAAGTCAAACACTTCACAATAAAATCAGAAATATCTCTTTTCATTCCATCCCACCAGTAATACTCCCGAAGATCTTTGTACATCTTAGTACTGCCAGGATGAATTGAAAATGGGGAACTATGAGCCTCACATAACAACTCATTCTTCAACTGTGAATCACTAGGCACACATAATCTCTTCCCAAATCTCAAAATACAATCATTATCAATGTTAAATTCAGGAAAATTACCCTTCTGAACTAGCTCTACCTTTTTCTGCAACTCGCTGTCTTGCTTCTGCGCTTGCTTAATTCTGTCTGATAGAGATGTTTTCACTGATACCTGAAACAAAACAGAAGGACATCCTTCACCAACAACTTCTATGCCAAATTTCATCAAATAAAAAACCAAAGGATCTCGTTCCAAACGTAGCATGGTTAATGAAGCATTAATTTTTCGACTCGAAGCATTATCCACTTTATTTTCTTTTCCCGGATGGTAATGAATTGTACAATCATAATCCTTGATTAATTCCAGCCATCTCCTCTGTCTCATGTTCAATTCTTTCTGAGTGAATATATACTTTAAACTTTTGTGATCAGTATATATTTCACACTTTACACCATACAAATGATGCCTCCAAATTTTTAGAGCAACAACAACAGCAGCTAATTCCAAGTCATGTGTATGGTAATTTACCTCATGAGTTTTCAACTGACGTGAAGCATATGCAATTACCTGATCATTCTGCATAAGGACACAACCAAGTCCTTTCAATGAAGCATCACTCTAGATAACAAACTCACCATTCCTGGAAGGTAGTGTCGAAACTTTATCATTCACCAATCTTTTTTTCAACTCTGGAAAACAATCATCACATTCTTTTGTCCAGATAAACTTAACACCCATCCGAGTTAGCTTAGTCATTGGACTAGATAACCGTGAAAATTTTTCAACAAACCTTCGGTAGTAACCTGCCAAACCAAGAAAACTACGGATCTCGGTTACATTTGTGGGTCTTGGCCATTCCTCAACAACTTTTGTTTTTGTAGGATCAGCAGTTATGACATTTTTTTGAAACAATGTGACCAAGGAAAGAAATTTCTTGTAACCAAAACTCAAACTTGCTGAATTTTCCATACAGTTTATTTTCTTTTACGGTTTGCAAGATAACCCTTAAATGACTTTCATGATCCTCTTTACTTTTAGAAAACACCAAAATATCTTCAATAAACACAACCAAAAACTTATCACCTGAGTCAACTGAGCCATCACTATAGAAAACTCTTCAATTCTGATTATGACCATCTCAAGTAGCTGATTTAGAAGGTCATTTCCCTCTATATACCTTTCTAACATAGCTGAAATGTTTCCTTTGTGGAAAACCATTCTTAACATAGAAATATCTTAGGCGAAGCAACATGGTAATATTTAAATGCTATATCATACCATAAATTAAATTATGGACAAGACTTTAACAATATTCTAACTCCTAAAGTTATCTAAACCGACCTTTGATACCAACTATAGGGCCCCAGCCTTAAATATAACTTAACATTGAATTAAATGAATAATTCCCATTGAGGATCTTTTTAGGTTTAGATTTTTAGTGAATTAGATCTTAACTATTACATCTCAAAAGATTACAAAGTAGACACTTCTACTAAGTTTCCATAAAATAAAAACTCTTAAAAAGAAACAGGTCTAGTTCCATGTTTTATATAGAATGACTTTCCCTTGATCCCATCCTTGACACTATTCCACATTAAGTCCTGTGAAAAACATTTCAAAAAAACTTGGGGTGAGCATAAAAAGCTCAGTAAGGGAAACACAAAGAATGAAAAATGTTAGTTTTTCAAAACAACAAGTAAACCATGTATACTTTATCAAAGTAACACTTTTCACCTTTATGAAGTAGTAAAAACTCTTCACTGAATAAAAGATCAATACTTACCCTTTTGTAACCAAAAATTACCATAAAACCCATATAAAGAACACATAAAATATGAAGGTAACTTGGGACATAAACATACTTAAATGGAATAACCATACCGTCGACTTCCACACATATCACTTAATGGAATAAACATACGGTCGACTTCCATACCCAATGCATTGGAGGTTATAACGTAACCACCCACCTGGTATTCACGGCACCACCCGTCATATTTTTTATCACATAACCACCCGTAAAATGCCCAAGTACCATTATAAAATCATAATACATAAAAAAATATAATGGAAAGAAAATATTTCCACACTTTGATCAATATATATCACTTAAATATATTGACATAACAAATACATTATAAAAAACCATTTTCAATACCAAAAAACATAAAAGAGTATATGGTATTTATTTCATTTTAAAAACATTACGGCTTGTTGAGGAAGCCAAAGACTAAATAATACTCGCGGTGGCAGAAAATATCATTTTCACTGCATACGTTATCTTTTCATTTTATTTAAATCCTTAAATAATGAGGTAATCGCTGCATCATCATGGTGTCATAAATAATTTAATTTATTTAATGTATAAAAATTATAAAAAAATATCATCATGTAGGAAATATTTTTATCTTTCTAATGAATATTTATAGTCAAAATTATGACTTTTATAACCCCATTAAAAAATTGTTTTAGTAAAACATCTCATGTTTGTGACATTTTTATTTTAACATTAAATAAAAAGTTATTAATGTCATTTTCGTACCAAAGTGGCTCCATGGATTCCCCAAGTTGACCCATGGATTGTATTGGTCGGAAATGACATATCCAATAAGGTTAGTATATGTGTCAATGTCATTTCATATTATGAAAACATTATTTTTACCTGAAATTACACTAATTACCTCTAATCGCGATTAAAAACTTAAAAGTTACTATTCACAAAAAAAATATTTTAATCTCATTGAACCACATTTTAATTCCTAATGACACCCATGTATGTCGCATTTTTGATATTCAAAACACATAGGTGGTAAAATTTTATTTAAACGAAAAATCAGTTTTTTAAGTACCACTTAGTGGTTTCACTATTCATCAAAAATTGAAGTTTTTCAGAAAAATACCAAGACTTCACCCTAAGCTATATTTGATATTCAGAATTAAAAAATGATGTCTATTTTACAAAATTAAAAACATATTAGTTACATTAATTAATTTAATAATTAATTCCCGCTGTCAGGACAAATAGCGTGTTTTTCTGAAACAATATATATCAAAAGATTGACACTAGTTTAAGTCCAATTTCAAAGTGAAATTAATTCCAATGACCACTATTGGATTAAATGGTAAAAATATATTCTAATTTCACTTTAAAACCAATTCAAAAGATGATCTAATCATATAAATAAATTATATTAAAAAGTGGTTTTGAATTAAAATACAACATTTTTCACTATTCATTAAAAAATGAATTTTATCGGAAAAATACCAAAAATTTACACAAAGTAAATTTTGATGTCCTGATTCTAAAGAAGAGTATTATTTTGTCCAATAGAATGTATAAGAGTGACCAAAACTATATTTAATGACAGTTCTCCATCAAAAGGCGATAAATGGACCTTTAGTGAATATTAGAGTATATATGCCTAAAATTGAATTATTTTCGTACTCTAAGCCTTTATACTTTATTAGATAAATGTAAAAACATTTAACAAACATATATAATCATATTTTATTTATTTCTATTCATTCCCGCCAATACAATGACTACGTGTTAACTACCATTTAAAATAATATTATTTTATTACTAGTGTGCAACGTAAGATTTCAAAGAATCTCTTTGTTGTGTATCGGGTACACTATCGAACATAGCAACCCCTTTAAAGTAAAATTAATATTTAATTCTCAAATATTAATAAATATGAAAATGTTTTATTCTTTATTTACCTGGGATGTTACATCCTTCCCCCCTTTTGGGAATTGCATCCTCGCAATTTTATTCACTTATCAAAATAAGTGGGGGTATTTATCCCTCATAGCATTTTCAGATTCCCACGTCGCCTCTTCAACCATATAGTTTTTCCACAAAACCTTTACCTAGTGAATTACCTTATTTCTCAACACTTTCTCTCTTCGGTCAAGAATCTAGATCGGTTGTTCTTCATAAGAGAGATTCTCTTCCAACTAAACTACCTTTGGGCTCAAAACATGATATGGATCTGGCATATACTTTCTCAACATCGAAACATGAAAAACATTGTTTACCTAAGATAAAATCTGAGGTAAAGCCACTCGGTAAGAAAATGATCCAACTTTCTCCAGAATTTCATATGGTCCAATGAACCTTGGACTCAACTTTCCTTTCTTACCAAATCGCATCACATTTTTCCAAGGTGAGACTTTGAGAAAAACATGATCACCTACCTCGAAAGAGAGATCCTTCCTCCAGTTGTCTGCATAACTTTTCTGTCTCCTCTGAGCTGTTCTCATGTGTTTATGAATCAACTGAACTTTTTTCTACCATCTCTTCTACAAATTCTAGTCCCATCAGGTTCCTTTCACCTACTTCATCCCAAAAACCCGGAGTTCGACACCGCTTCCCATATAATGCTTAAAACGAAGCCATATGTAGACTGGAATGAAAACTGTTATTATAAGAAAACTCAACCAAAGAAAGATGTTGGTCCCAGCTTCCCTGATAATCCATCGAACAAGCACGTAGCATATCCTCCAAAGTCTGAATCGTTCGTTTTTGACTGCCCATCTAATTAAGGATGAAAAGCTGTACTAAAATTTGATTCAGTACCCAACGACTTCTGAAGGCCCTTCCAAAAGTTAGAAGTAAACCTGTGATCATGATTAGATACAATGGATAGGGGAACTCCATGAAACCTGACTATCTCTTTAAGATACAATCGAGAAAGTTGATCTAGAGAGAAAGTATCTCGAATAGGAAGGAAATGAGCAGATTTATTCAAGCGATCAATAATAACCCAGATTGCATTATTACCTAAAGATGTCCTCGGTAATCCCACAAAAAAGTCTATGGTTATATTTTCCCATTTCCACTCTGGCACTGGTAAAGGCTGAAGCATCCCTTTTGGTAACTACCGCTATGCTTTAACCTGCTGACAAGTCAAACACTTTACAATAAAATCAGAAATATCTCTTTTCATTCCATCCCACCAGTAATACTCCCGCAGATCTCTGTACATCTTAGTAATGCCAGGATGAATTGGAAACGGGGAACTATGAGCCTCACATAACAACTCATTATTCAAATGTGAATCACTAGGCACACATAATATCTTCCCAAATATAAAAACAAAATCATTATCAATGTTAAATTCAGGAAAATTACCCTTCTAAACCAGCTCTACGTTTTTATGTAACTCGCTCTCTTGCTTCTGCACTTGCTTAATTCTGTCTGATAGAGAAGATTTCACTGATACCTGAAACAAAATAGAAGGACAACCTGCACCAACAACTTCTATGCCAAATTTCATCAAATCAAAAACCAAAGGATCTCGTTCCAAACATAGCATGGTTAATGAAGCATTACTTTTTCGACTCAAAGCATCAACCACTTTATTTGCTTTTCCCCGGATGGTAATGAATTGTACAATCATAATCCTTTATTAATTCCAGCCATCTCCTCTGTCTCATGTTCAATTATTTCTGAGTGAATATATACTTTATACATTTTTGATCAGTATATATTTCACACTTTACACCATACAAATGATGCCTCCAAATTTTTAAAGCAAAAACAACAGCAGCTAATTCCAAGTCATGTGTAGGGTAATTTACCTCATGAGTTTTCAACTGACATGAAGCATATGCAATTACCCGATCATTCTGCATAAGGACACAACCAAGTCCTTTCAATAAAGCATCATTGTAGATAAAAAACTCACCATTCCTGGAAGGTAGTGCCAAAACTGGAGCATTCACCAATCTTATTTTCAACTCCTGAAAACAATCATCAGATTCTTTTGTCCAGATAAACTTAACACCCTTCCGAGTTAGCTTAGTCATTGGACTAGATAACCGTGAAAAATTTTCAACAAACCTTCAGTAGTAACCTTCCAAACCAAGAAAACTACGGATCTTGGTTACATTTTTGGGTCTTGTCCATTCTTCAACAACTTTTGTTTCAGTAGGATCAACAATTATGCCATTTTTTTGAAACAATGTGACCAAGGAAATAAATTTCTTGTAACCAAAACTCACACTTTCTGAATTTTCTATACAGTTTCTTTTCTTTTAAAGTTTGCAAGATAACCCTTTAATGACTTTCATGCTCCTCTTTACTTTTAGAAAACACCAAAATATCATCAATAAAAACAACCAAAAACTTATCACCTGAGTCAAATGAGCCATCACTATAGCAAACTTTTCAATTCTGATTCTGACCATCTCAAGTTGCTGATTTAGAAGGTCATTTACCTCTCTATGTCTTTCTAACATAGTTGACATGTTTCCTATGTGGAAAACCATTCTTAACATAGAAATATCTTAGGCGAAGCTACATGGTAATATTTAAATGCTATATCATACCATAAATTAAATTATGGACAAGACTTTAACAATATTCTAACTCCTAAAGTTATCTAAACCGACCTTTGATACCAACTATAAGGCCCCAGCCTTGAATATTACTTAACATTGAATTAAATGAATAATTCCCATTGAGGATCTTTAAAGGTTTAGAGTTTTAGAGAATTAGATCTTAACTATTACATCTCAAAATATTACAAAGTAGTCACTTCTACTAAGTTTCCATAAAATTAAAACTCTTAAAAAGAAACATGTCTAGTTCCATGTTTTATATAGCATGACTTTCCCTTGATCCCATCCTTGACACTATTCCACATTAAGTCCTGTGAAAAAACATTTCAAAAAAACTTGGGGTGAGCATAAAAAGCCCAGTAAGGGAAACACAAAGAATGAAAACTGTTAGTTTTTTAAAACAAAAAGTAAACCATGTATACTTTATCAAAGTAATACTTTTCACCTTTATGAAGTTGTAAAAACTCTTCACTGAATAAAAGATCAATACTTACCCTTTTGTAACCAAAAGATTACCATAAAACCCATATAAAGAACACATAACATATGAAGGTAACTTGGGACATAAACATACTTAAATGGAATAACCATACGATCGACTTCCACACATATCACTTAATGGAATAGCCATACGGCTGACTTCCATACCCAATGCATTGGAGGTTATAATGTAACCACCTGTCCTGGTATCCACGACACCACCCGTCATATGGTTTATCACGTAACCACCCATCAAATGTCCAAGTACCCTTATAAAATCATAAGACATAAAACAAATATAATGGAAAGAAAAAATTTCCACACTTTGATCAAAATATATCACTTAAATATATTGACATAACAAATCCATTATAAAAAACCATTTTCAATACCAAAATACATAAAATAGTATATGCTATTTATTTCATTTTAAAAACATTACGGCTTGTTGAGGAAGACAAAGACCAAATAATACTCGCGGTGGCGGAAAAAGTCATTGTCATCGCGTACGTTAAAAGAAACATTCCTTTTTTTCGTTTAATAAAACGATTCGTATAAAAAGATTCCTTTTGAATAAAATTAAAAGTCAAAGGGTTTTATACACCGTATAAAAGAAAGTTGTGTATAAAACAAAATATGCCTCAATGAATGAAGATTGAGACGAAGTCCCTTACCTCGTGTCCGACGTGACTCGATTGCTCTTTAACGTCCTGAATAATAAACTTGAGTTAATTTATACTTTCTTAAGAACCTTTTTCAAGTTCATTATTACTTTTATATCACTTATTACCATGTTATGAACACTATGTAATTATTTACGTTAGTAATGGTCGTTTTGTCGATCATTGGTACTTGGGTCAAACATAAACTCTTTATAATTACAAGTTGTTCGTGTGGTAAAATATCCATTATATCAAGAATTATATTCATGATGTAGATATCATATATATCATATATATCCAGTATATACATGCATTTATAATATTACATAATCATTTAGTGGTAAGAAATGAAATGCACCATTCATTGAGACGGTAAGCCGTACGTACGCACGAATGCTACATTCATTTCTATCTCATACCTTAATGGAAAGAAATAATAATTATATAAATTTATATTATAATTCCAGTATAACATCATATATAATAACTTTAATTCCATCCTTTATACGTCCCACATATGGCATTAACGAATCAAATCACTTTGAGGGGGCGGTAGTCCGCACTTCCTAAAATGAAGATATCACGTTTACCCATAATGGAAACCATAAAGGTATGCCATAAATGAAAAATAGAGAAGCTTAAGTAAAACATAAAAATATTATATATCTTATATAAATATAGTGACATCTTAATGGCCACCTTTAAATGTGTTATATGAGTGTTGAACAATCATCGTTTTGTGAGGCATAAATTCGCCATCCACAAAAACAGTATATTCTTTAACCATTAGATGTATGTTTGTTTAAGTTTAGCTCGAATAATTAACATAACAACATCCTAGTATATTTAAGATACTATTGTTGTTGCAAAATAAAGGAATAAAAAGAGTTTAGGGGGTTGGAGAAGCAAAATAAAACATAAGAACACAAGAGAAAACACTACATTTAAAACAGGTAACTCTTTTTGATTCAAGCTCAAAGGCTTCCTTGGGAAGACTTCTATAACGACCCATACATTACATAAATTGTTAATACTTCAAAATTGAAGCACACTTATTACAACATATGACAAATCCACAAAGGACCGTATAGGTATAGTGTCTTTAGAAACTGGGAAACATAAACAACTGGTTCATAAATCTTCTACAGTGTCTCCCATTTATTTCATCATATCCAGGGTCCCTTTTAGCATATTCTACTTAATATCCATCTTCCTGACCTGGGGAAAAGAAAACATACAAAAAAGGGTGAGCTCAAATTCTCAACAAGGGCCAATAAAGGAAATAAAAATCACATCATATCTTTTTGAAAATCATAACCTGCAAGAGATCATAATATATTAACATGGAATAAATCATAGAAGTGAAAATGAGATCCCCATAATCATAACATAAAACTTGAAACTTTGTGGCATGCACACATAATCATGGAAAATCATTTCTTGTTAGTCATGACTCATTGTCAAGACTATCTTAGCAGACAAAGTTTATTTCTGAACCGAGTTCACTCCTCGTTTCAGTCTTGTATCACTGAATCGAAATAACCTTCTGTTCCAGCCATGTCTATCTCATGAGATATAAATCTTTACCCAATGCATTGGAGGGAGATATAGGTCCCACCCATCTTATAATGAATCCTTTCTTATCTGTGCCACATAATCATAAATCATACATCATCGCATAACACATGTAACAAAAATGGGATTCTTGAAACATCATGACATCATAAAACAAATCATATAAGGTAAATGACTTCATCAATGTAATAATAGGGATAAAAACAGAACCCTATATTTTCTTAGATGGAAAATAATTTTGATAAAACATTTGAACTCCATTCTTGAGGAAAATATCCTTTCTACTTCAAAAACACTTTTCTTTTATTAACATGTAATAAAATTATAAACCAAAAGAAGTTGATTAAAAATAAACATGAAAACTTATAAAGGAAGATTCTTGGAAATAATGTTTTAAAAATCCATTCTTGCCGTATAAGTTAAAAAAAACATTCTTCGTACTTTTGTCGAAAAAGTCAAAAAGTACCTCGTACGAAAAACGACAAATGATTCCTTTCATATCCTTTACCAAAAACTCACCGAAGGGTGAAATTGGATTTAAAAAATTTTAGGTGGATGGAAATAATATTACAAATTGAGTAAACATGGATGTGGATGATAAAATACACCCCAGTAAATACCAAAGTATAAACAATCTCGGATAAAAGTGAGATTGTGATATTTCCCTTACCTTAGGTCTGATTTGCTTTGTACGTGTCTGAATCTCCTGTTTAATGGTTTAAATAATGTTATTGACTTATTCCGGAATCATACATATTGATATGATATCATATATGGTCATATTATTAGCTTCTTATTAGTAATATTTCATTTTTACTTGTTACTCGGGTCTTTATTGCCTTTTGTTCTTTTGTGTGTTTTGCCGAATAAATTCTTATTCTTATTTTAAGGTTATAGATACCTTATATCCAGAATGGTATTAGTGTAACATATATCATATTTATTCATTCAATTCATTTATATAATTACTATGTAATGATGATCATGTAGAACGAGTCGCATCACATCGTGGAGACGGTATTCCGTACGTACGCACGAGCGATGATATTGTTCCCATGATCATGGAATTGTATTTAAGTGTATTTATACTATTTCAGTATGAATATAACTTTATAATAATCATATATAGCTACTCATTACACCATTATACCCATCCTTGTAAGGTGATGGTGGAAAATAGATTACACCGTGGCGTGGAGACGGTATTCCGTACGTACGCACGCGCGGTGATTTCATTTTTCCGTAGGATGGATAGAAGGTGAATTAGGGTTGTTTCATATTTATAATAACATATCAGTATGTAAGTAATACTGATGTTATTACTTTATCATAAAACAACTAAAGAATAAGAAGTTGAATAAGAAAGAAATTGAAAAGATCGGTAATGGATATTACCTCTTCTTTGAAACGCCTCTTTGAATCCTCCACTTAGGGAACTAAGATTGGTCTTTGAAGAAGACCAAGACCTCTAGGATTATTCTAGGGAAGTGGAGAAGGGATTTTGGCAGGGGTTGGCCGAGATTGAGTGCTCAAATTGGTGTGAGGAGGAGGGAGAGGAGGTCCCCTTTTATAAGGGAGGAGAGGGGCACCTTATGAATATCTCAAAATATTATTTTATATTGAAGTCAAAATCGGTTTATAATGGTTCCAAAGGGTCTTATTTAGAAGGTAAAGTGGGTATGGGTCGAAATTATATCAACCAATAGGATTTAGACAAGTTTAGGTTAATATTTTAACCTTATCAATTAGATTTAACTATAAGTTAAAGAATTTAACTTTTACCGTGTCTTTTTGTTTTCTTCCACTATATGGTTAATACACTTACTATAACATGCCAAACGAACCCAAAGTTGTTTATTATTAATATATATATCCTTATCTAAGTCATTTGGCCTAACCTTATATTTTTAGGAATAAAATAAAAATTAATAATATAATATTTTATTTAAAAACTATTTTGTGTCAATTTTTTCACTATTTGATATATGAATTTTGTGAAAGTCATAACAGAATTATATGTTCGAACCAAGTTGATTAAATCAACACTAATATATCATATTAACCTATAAAATTTTTTTAATTCATAAAAAGTCTCAAATTACATTTATTTGGGCATTTATAACATCAACTATGTTAACATTTCCTTAAAAGGGTAATTACTGCATCATCGTTGTGTCATAAATAAATTAATTAATTTAAAGTCTAAAAATTATAAATAAAATATCATTATGTAGGAAATAGTTTTATCTTTATAATGAATATTTATAATCGAATTTATCTTATGTATAAAGCCATATTAAAAATGTTTTAGTTATTAAACTTTGATTTTAACTATTTTAACTATTCATTAAATAAAATAATATTAAATGTCATAATCTAATCCTAGTGGACCTAAATGGTCGTATTATATTCATAAGGTTTTTTTTGGTCGAATTAAACTTATCCAATAGAATTAGGACATGTTTTAGGGTAATAGTAATATCATATTTACCCTTAGTTACCCTATTTACTATTAACCGCGGTAAAAAAAAGTAAAAAGTTACTATTCACCAAAAAAATTATTTTTATCTCATTGAACCACATTTTACTTACTGATATCAACCGTTTCTATCGGATTTTCGAAATTCCATTCACAGAAGTGGTAAAATTAAGTTTTATGCAAAATTCAGTTTTTAACCTACCACTTAGTGGTTTCACTATTCATCAAAAATTGAAAGTTTTTAGAAAAATACCAAAATTTCACCCTAGGATAATTTCGGTATCCCGAATCCAAAAATGAAGTCCATTTTGAAAGATAAAATTTCAAAAAGTGGTTATTACTATTCATAACGGCTATTTTAAATAATATTTTAATAGCATATCGCCGTTTAGTGAAACTAGGTATTGCGTACAACGCAAGCTATCGAGGAAGGTCGCGATTGCGTGTAAAGAAAGCCAAACAAGTGTTGTGTAGAAAAAGATTTCTTTGATGATTTATATAACATAAAAGTCTTGGGTGTTACATTCTACCCCCCCTTAAAAAGAATTTTGCCCTCGAAATTCGTCACTTTGTAACAAACAGATGAGGATACTTCTCCCTCATCATATCCTCAAGCTCCCATGTAGCTTCTTCAAGTTGGTGGTTCCTCCATAAAACTTTCACCAATCGAGTGGTCTTGTTTCGTAGGACTTTTTCGCTACGATCCAGAATCTCTATCGGTTGTTCTTCATAAGAAAGATCTTGCTCCAGCGTTACAACTTCTGAGATGAGTACATGTGAAGGATCAGGTATGTACTTCCTCAGGAGAGATACATGGAACACATCGTGAACTTGAGAGAGATTCGGTGGAAGCGCCAATCGGTAAGCTACCTTCCCAACACGATCCAGTATTTCGAAAGGACCGATATATCTAGGGATCAACTTCCCCTTCTTTCCAAATCTCATGAATCTCTTCCAGGGAGATATCCGTAAGAACACTTTATCGCCCTCTTCAAACTCTAGGTCTTTTCTTCGGTTGTCGGCATAACGTTTCTGTCGACTCTGAGCTTCTCTTATGTGTTGTTGAATATATCTGACCTTTTCTGCCATTTCATCAACGATATCGGGTCCTAATAGCTTTCTTTCCCCAAATTCATCCCAGCAAGTTGGAGTCCTGCATTTCTTTCCATAGAGAGCTTCATAAGGAGCCATCTGAATACTGGAGTGAAAGCTGTTATTATAAGAAAATTCCACCAAAGGTAGGTGTTGATCCCAACCTCTTTTGAAATCCATAGAGGAAGATCTCAACATATCTTCTAGGGTTTGAATTGTTCTCTCAGACTGACCGTCTGTCTGAGGATGATAAGCAGTGCTGAAACTCAACTCTGTATCCAGAGTATGCTGAAGACTTCGCCAGAACATCGAGGTAAATCTCCGATCCTGATCAGATATAATAGAAAGTGGTACTCCATGCAATCTTACCACTTCCTTTACATATATCCTGGCAAGCTGATCTAGAGAGAAATCCTCTCTAATAGCAATGAAGTGTGCAGACTTTGTAAGACGATCAACTATGAACCAGATAGCATTATCGCCTTTGGATGTTTTAGGAAGTCCTGTGACAAAGTCCATAGTGATATTTTCCCATTTCCATTCGGGTATGGGTAATGGTTGTAACATCCCCTTAGACTTCTATCTCTCATCTTTAACTTGTTGACAAACCAAGCATAGAGAGACATATTCAGCAACATCTCTTTTCATGCCATCCCACCAGAAGTACTCTTTCAGGTCCCTATACATCTTCGTGCTTCCAGGATGAATAGAGAATGAAGAACTATGAGCCTCATCCATCAGCTCCTTCTTTAATTCGGGGATGGGAGGAACACAAACCCGATTCCTAAACTTTATTATCCCATCACAATCAAGGTTGAATTCAGGAACATTTCTCACCTTCTTTTGTAACTCGACATCTTCTTTCTGTGCCTATTTAATCTTCACATGTATAGATGGTTGAACATTCATTTGAGAAAGATAAGATTTTCCCCCTTCCATTATAATTCCAAGATCCATCCTTTGTAAATCCATAAATATTGGATCTTTTGTGATCCTCATCATGGATAAACTAGCATGGTCTTGTCGACTTAATGCATCCGCCACCTTGTTTGCTTTCCCAGGGTGGTAATGGATTGAGCAGTCATAATCCTTAATTAGCTCCAACCATCTTCTTTGACGCATATTCAGCTCCTTTTGTGTGAAAATATACTTTAAACTTTTATGATCAGTATAAATATCACACCTTTCACCATAAAGGTAATGCCTCCAAATCTTTAATGCAAAGATTACTGCAGCTAACTCCAAATCATGAGTTGGGTAATTTTTCTCATGTATTTTCAACTGTCGTGAGGCATAATCTATCACCATATCATTTTGCATAAGAACACACCCCAATCCCTTCTTGGATGCATCACTGTAGATCACAAACCTTTCTCCACTACAAGGTAGTGTGAGCACAGGTGCACTGGATAACCTTCTTTTCATCTCCTTGAAATTATCTTCACATTCCTCTGTCCAAACAAACTTAACTCCTTTCCGAGTTAACTTGGTGAGTGGATTAGATAATCGTGAATTTTTTTTTCACAAAACGTTGATAATATCCAGCCAAACCAAGAAAACTTCGGATCTCAGTTACTGTTGTTGGTCTCGACCATCTTTCGATAACCTCTGTTTTTGCTGGATCCACAGATATCCCCTCTTTTGAGATTATGTGACCCAAAAATGCAACTTTTTGAAGCCAAAATTCACACTTGGTAAATTTGGCATAAATCTTCTCCTTTCTCAGGGTCTTCAATATAATTCTCAAGTGATCTTCATGCTCTTACTTGCTCTTTGAATAGACAAGAATATCGTCTATAAATACTACCAAAAATTGATCAAGATAGTCTCTAAAGACTCTATTCATTAGATCCATGAAGATAGCAGGGGAATTAGTAAGACCAAATGGCATCACTATAAATTCATAGTGTCCATAACTTGTACGGAAAGCCGTCTTTGGTATATCCTCCCTTTTGACCCTTAATTGATGATACCCTGAACGAAGATCAATCTTGGAAAAGTATTGAGCTCCGCGTAGTTGGTCAAATAAGTCATCAATGCATGGGAGATGATATTTGTTCTTGATAGTGATCTTTTTAAGTTCTCGATAATCAATGCAGAGTCTCATTGATCCATCTTTCTTCTTAACAAATAGAAGAGGTGCTCCCCAAGGTGACGCACTAGGGCGTATGAATCCCTTATCAAGATTCTCTTGGAGTTTCTTCTTCAATTACTGCAACTCAATTGGGGCCATTCTATAAGGTGTCTTTGAAATAGACAAAGCACCTGGTACAAGTTCTATTGAAAACTCAACTTCACGATTTGGTGGAAGACCCGGTAATTCCTCCGGAAAGACATCATCAAACTCCCGTACGATGGGCATATTCTTAATCGTGAGTTTCTCACCAACCATTTGAGATAAATAAACTTCATTTAGTGGAATCAATACCCATAAAATGGAAGAAATTTCCACTAGAAGGTTATGTTCATCCTTGCATTTATAGACGATCATAGATTGATCTGGAATATGAAATGTGACTTCCCTTCTTTGGGAATTGATATGAGCTCCGTATAAAGAAATCCAATCCATGCCAAGAATAACATCGAATTCCACTAAAGGAAGGATCACAAGATTTGCAGGAAGCACTTTCCCACAAACGTCAATTAGAGAAGAATTATAAACTTTTGATGCGATTGATGTGCCATTAGGTGTTGTCACAGCTAACTCAAAATCTAATTGTTGAGGTAATACAGTGATACCCTTAGAAAATTCTTCAGGAATAAAAGAGTTGATGGATCCAGAATCAAATAAAACATTTGCTACTTTAGAGTGGATGGTAAGTGTACCTTTCATCACTTCGTTATCATACTCCACATCGCTGATAGAAATTGCATGTGACTTTCCTTTGTCTTTAGCCTTAAGAGTTTGTTGACGTCGACCATCATCATCAACCCTTGGATTTGGGCATTGATTGGCATATGCCCCATCTCCTTGCACTTGAAACATTGAAGTGTAGGAGGTTCATTCTGTGTATCCCTTCCTTTATTTGCATCATTATACATCTTCTTCCCATTATCGAGGCATTCAAATGCCCGATGACCTTCCTTTCCACATTTGAAACATTTACTTGTCCCTTTAAGACAACTCCCTCCATGTTTCTTTCCACACTTTGAGCATAAGGGAAAGCTCATCTTCTTTTCAGTGTGCTCTTTAGATTTTCCTTTGAATTCCATTTTCCTCTTCTTATCAAACCCATATGACTGATGGGTTACTCCAATCTCCATCTCGACTTTGAGAGAACATCGAACGATTTCCTCGTAGCTATTGAAGACCCTTATGCATAATGCCCTTCGAAGACTTGGTTTTAAGCCACTAAAGAATCGATCGATCTTACTCTCAGGTTGGATAATAATACCAGAAGCGTACCTTGCAAGTCTTGTAAAATTTTCTTCATAGGTACCAACAGATTCATCATCCTTTTGCTTCAGTTCAAGAAACTCTTTCTCCATCTTTGTTCGGAGAATACGAGGGAAGTACTTATTGAAAAATAAGTTCTTGAACTCGTCCCATTCCATGGACTCAATTTCATCCCTTTGCCTCGTATTCTTAATAAGATTCCACCATTTATCAGCATATCCTTCCAAACGATACACTGCTAGGATAACTTTATCATGTTCATAACATTGAAGAACTGAAAATATCTTTTCAGTAGTACTAATCCATTTTTCAGCAACTAATGGATCAGTAGACCCGCTGAAAGAAGGTGGACGCTGCCTCATGAAGGATTCAACAGAATGTTGCTCCTTCCTTTGCTCTTTTGGAAGTCCTGCATGATTCATAACTTGAGAAAGTTGTGTGAGCATGGCTACAAGATTTTGCATTCCATCTCCCATATCGTTTGGTTGCTCAGGGGGACAATCATTGCATTGCCCATCGCATTCCGCATTAACACGGTTCCTTTGGGTTCCAGCCATTGACTAAAACCAAGAAGAATAGTGTGAGAAACACTAATTATAATAGGAAAACCACATAATTCAAGAATAAAATTTTTACGCTTAAGGTCTTATCCTAGGTTATTCATGGCCATTTCTAAAACACTAAGATTGTGTTCTATGCTTAGACTTATCCTTAGGGTTCTTACTAAGGCTTTCACATCCTAGTTTCCAAAGGTTGACTATACCTTTCCTCTGATCCCAACTATAACGACCCATACTTTACATACATTGTTAATACTTCAAAATTGAAGCACACTTATTACAACATATGACAAATCCACAAAGGACCGTATAGGTATAGTGTATTTAGAAACTGGGAAACATAAACAACAGGTTCATAAATCTTCTACAGTGTCTCCCATTTATTTCATCATATCTAGGGTCCCTTTTAGCATATTCTACTTAATATCCATCTTCCAGACCTGGGGAAAAGAAAACATACAAAAAAGGGTGAGCTAAAATGATCAACAAGGGAAAATAAAGGAAATAAAAATCATATCATATCTTTTTGAAAATCATAACCTGCAAAAGAGATCATAATATCTTAACATGGAATAAATCATAGAAGTGAAAATGAGATCCCCAAAATCATAACATAAAACTTGAAAATTTGTGTCATGCACACATAATCATGGAAAATCATTTCTTGTTAGTCATGACTCATTGCCAAGACTATCTTAGCAGACAAAGTCCATTTCTGAACCGAGTTCACTCCTCGTTTCAGTCCTGTATCACCGAACCGAAATAACCTTCCATTCCAGCCATGTCTATCTCATGAGATATAAATATTTACCCAATGTATTGGAGGGAGATATAGGTCCCACCCATCTTATAATGAATCCTTTCTTATGTGTGCCACATAATCATAAATCATACATCATCGCATAACACATGTAACAAAAATGGGATTCTTGAAACATCATGACATCATAAAACAAATCATATAAGGTAAATGAATTCATCAATTTAATAATAGGGATAAAAACAGAACCCTATATTTTCTTAGATGGAAAATAATTTTGATAAAACATTTGAACTCCATTCTTGAGGAAAATATCCTTTCTACTTCAAAAACACTTTTCTTTTCTTAACATGTCATACAATTATAAACTAAAATAAGTTGATTAAAAATAAACAAGAAAACTTATAAAGGAAGATTCTTGGAAATAATGTTTTAAAAATCCATTCTTGCCGTATAAGTTAAAAAAACATTTTTTGTACTTTTGTCGGAAAAGTCAAAAAGTACCTCGTACGAAAAACGACAAATGATTCCTTTCATATCCTTTACTAAAAACTCACCGAAGGGTAAAATTGGATATAAACAATTGTAGGTGGATGGAAATAATATTACATATTGAGTAAACATGGATGTGGATGATAAAATACACCACAGTAAATACCAAAGTATAAACAATCTCGTATAAAAATGAGATTGTGATATTTCCCTTACCTTAGGTTCGATTTGCTTTGTACGTGTTCGAAGCTCCTGTATAATGGTTTAAATAATGTTATTGACTTATTCCAGAATCATACATATTGATATGATATCATATATGGTCATATTATTAGCTTCTTATTAGTAATATTTCATTTTTACTTGTTACTCGGGTCTTTATTGCCTTTTGTTCTTATGTGTGTTTTGCCGAATAAATTCTTATTCTTATTTTAAGGTTATAGATAACTTATATCCAGAATGGTATTAGTGTAACATATATCATATTTATTCATTCAATTCATTTATATAATTACTATGTAATGATGATCATGTAGAACGAGTCGCATCACATCGTGGAGACGGTATTCCGTACGTACGCACGAGCGATGATATTGTTCCCATGATCATGGAATTGTATTTAAGTGTATTTATACTATTTCAGTATGAATATAACTTTATAATAATCATATATAGCTACTCATTACACCATTATACCCATCCTTGTAAGGTGATGGTGGAAAATAGATTACACCGTGGCGTGGAGACGGTATTCCGTACGTACGCACGCGCGGTGATTTCATTTTTCCGTAGGATGGATAGAAGGTGAATTAGGGTTGTTTCATATTTATAATAACATATCAGTATGTAAGTAATACTGATTTTATTACTTTATCATAAAACAACTAAAGAATAAGAAGTTGAAGAAGAAAGAAATTGAAAAGATCGGTAATGGATATTACCTCTTCTTTGAAACGCCTCTTTGAATCCTCCACTTAGGGAACTAAGATTGGTCTTTGAAGAAGACCAAGACCTCTAGGATTATTCTAGGGAAGTGGAGAAGGGATTTTGGCAGGGGTTGGCCGAGCTTGAGTGCTCAAATTGGTGTGAGGAGGAGGGGGAGGAGGTCCCCTTTTATAAGGGAGGAGAGGGGCACCTTATGAATATCTCAAAATATTATTTTATATTAAAGTCAAAATCGGTTTATAATGGTTCCAAAGGGTCTCATTTCGAAGGTAAAGTGGGGATGGGTCGAAATCCTATCAACCAATAGGATTTAGATAGGTTTAGGTTATTATTTTAACCTTATCAATTAGATTTAACTCTAAGTTAAATAATTTAACTTTTACCGTGTCTTTTTGTTTTCTTACACTATATGGTTAATACACTTACTATAACATGCCAAACGAACCCCAAGTTGTTTATTATTAATATATATATCCTTATCTAAGTCATTCGGCCGAACCTTATATTTTTAGGAATAAAATAACAATTAATAATATAATATTTGATTTAAAAACTATTTTGTGTCAATTTTGTCACTATTTGATATATGATTTTTGTGAAAGTCATAACAGAATTATATGTTCAAACCAAGTTGATTAAATCAACAATAATATATCATATTAACCTAGAAAATTATTGGAATTCATAAAAAGTCTCAAATTACATTTATTTGGGCATTTATAACATCAATTATGTTAACATTTCCTTAAAAGGGTAATTACTGCATCATCGTTGTGTCATAAATAAATTAATTTATTTAAAGTCTAAAAATTATAAATAAAATATCATTATGTATGAAATCTTTTTATCTTTCTAATGAATATTTATAATCGAATTTATCTTATGTATAAACCCATAATAAAAATGTTTTAGTTATTAAACTTTGATTTTAACTATTTTAACTATTCATTAAATAAAATAATATTAAATGTCATAATCTAATCCAAGTGGACCTAAATGGTCATATTATATTCATAAGGTTGTTTTTGGTCAAATTACAATTATCCAATAGAATTAGGACATGTGTTAGGGTAATGGTAATATCATATTTACCCTTAGTTACACTATTTACTATTAACCGCGGTAAAAAAAAGTAAAAAGTTACTATTCACCAAAAAATTATTTTTATCTCATTGAACCACATTTTACTTACTGATATCAACCGTGTCTGTCGGATTTTTGAAATTCCATTCACAGAAGCGGTAAAATTAAGTTTTATGCAAAATTCAGTTTTTAACCTACCACTTAGTGGTTTCACTATTCATCAAAAATTGAAAGTTTTCAGAAAAATACCAAAATTTCACCTTAGGCTAATTTCGGTATCCCGAATCCAAAAATGAAATCCATTTTGAAAGATAAAATTTCAAAAAGTGGTTTTTACTATTCATAATGGCTATTTTAAATAATATTTTAATAGCATATCGCCGTTTAGTGAAACTCGGTATTGCGTACAACGCAAGCTATCGAGGAAGGTCGCGATTGCGTGTAAAGCAATCCAAGCAAGTGTTGTGTAGAAAAAGATTCTTTTGATGATTTATATAACCTAAAAGTATCGGGTGTTACAACTTCTGCCCAAAGTGAGGCTTCTAGGAGTAATAGAGGGATGTGGAGAGACTAAATGGGAAGGGGTTTTCCAAGCCAAAGGCTTGAGAGGTGTGGGTAAGGTGGTAGAGGTGGGGGCCTTTTATAAGAGGAGAGGAGGGGAACTCTTAGAATGTTATAAAAGGTTACTTTATTATAAAATTATTTTCGGATTTAAAAGGTCCCAAAATTATATACTTCGAGGATAAGGTGATAAGAGTTCTAAATCCACCCATCCAATAGGTTTTTGACAAGTTTTGGTCTTAGATTTTACATTATCTTTTCATTTTATTTAAATCGTTAAATAATGAGGTAATCGCTGCATCATCATGGTGTCATAAATAATTTAATTTATTTAATGTCTAAAAATTATAAAAAAAATATCATGATGTAGGAAATATTTTTAGATTTCTAATGAATATTTATAGTCAAAATTATGACTTGTATAACCCCATTAAAAAATTTATTTAGTAAAACATCTCATGTTTGTGACATTTTTATTTTAACATTAAATAAAAAGTTATTAATGTCATTTTCCTACCAAAGTGGCTCCATGGGGTCCCGAAGTTGACCCATGGATTTTATTGGTCGGCCATGACACATCCAATAAGAGTAGTACATGTGTCAAGGTCATTTCATATTATTAAAACATTATTTTTACCTTAAATTACACTAATTACCTCTAATCGCGATTAAAAACTTAAAAGTTACTATTCACCAAAAAAATATTTTAATCCCATTGAACCACATTTTACTTCCTAATTACCACCTTGTATGTCTGATTTTTGAAATTCAAAACACAAAGGTGGTAAAATTTCATTTAAACGAAAAATCAGTTTTTTAAGTACCACTTAGTGGTTTCACTATTCATCAAAAACTGAAGTTTTTCAGAAAAATACCAAGACTTCACCCTAAGCTATATTTGATATTCCAAATTCAAAAATGATGTCTATTTTAAAAAATTCAAAACATATAAGTTACATTAATTAATTTAATAATTAATTCCCGCTATCAGGACAAATAGCGTGTTTTTATGAAACAATATATATCAAAAGATTGACACTAGTTTAAGTCCAATTTCAAAGTGAAATTAATTCCAACGACCAATATTGGATTAAATGGTAAAAATATATTCCAATTTAACTTTAAAACCAATTAAAAAGATAATCTAATCATATAAATAAATTAGAATAAAAAGGGGTTTTGAATTAAAATACAACATTTTTCACTATTCATTAAAAAATGAACTTTATCGGAAAAATACCAAAAATTTACACAAAGTAAATTTTGATGTCCCGATTCTAAAGAAGAGTTTTATTTGGTACAATAGAATATATAAGATTGACCAATACTATATTTAATGACGGTTCTCCATCAAAAGGCGATAAGTGGACCTTTAGTGAATATTAGAGTATATATGCCTAAAATTGAATTATTTTCGTACTTTAAGACTTTATCATTTATTGGATAAATGTAAAAACATTTAAAAAACATATATAATCATATTTTAGTTATTTATATTCATTTCCGCCAATACAACAGCTACGTGTTAACTACCATTTAAAGTAATATTATTTTATTACTAGTGTGCAATGTAAGATTTCAAAGAATCTCTTTGTTGCGTATCAGGTATGATATCGAACATAGAAACCCCTTTAAAGTAAAATTAATATTTAATTCAAAAATATTAATAAATATGAAAATGTTTTATTCTTTATTTACCTGGGATGTTACAACAACATGCTAAAAACCATTTGTAACTACCACTGAAACAAAAAAAGGCATGCATCAATAACAGCTCATACATGTCAATACACAAACGGCGCCCATGGATAATTACTATAGCTACATAATAATAATAATCATGATGCTATAGAAATGAAATATAAACAAAAGTAAAACTCTAGCTAGGCATGACCTCAAGATCTATACCAATCTCTATGCCAAAAAGTACTATAATCCATCTCATGAAGTTGATCCTTTACCTGTACATAAAACCATAAAGTCTACACACGTCCTAAAGGGGCCATGTAGTGTGTGATATGAATCTTATTAGGATATCACCCAATGGTGCATACATAGTATAAGTGTTTAATCAAACAATACACTAAGAAAGGTAAACAGTTCAATGAAATAATAAATACCACCTTCACTGGTGCTCAACAACCACCAGCGAGCGTCCCCTACTTCGGCCAACATTGGAATCTAAGAAGCAAGGAGAGTCCTTGGCCCATAGCCCAAGGTAATCCTATTGTCATAAAGTCCCAGTGAACCCTCAGGTTCCACCCTAGTCATATAGCTCGACGCCATGTACCTCCTGAAATATCATGTCTCAAAGTACTAACATCTCGAAAGAATGCCCAAGAAATAGTAACCCGGTCCCAAGGACCCCTCCTCGTAAACTCACATAAACCCATGGAATGAAAAATGGAGGAACACAAATATGTTTCCTTAAATAAATATCCAGGCCCATGGCCTCAAGCACGACAAGCCTCGACCCCCAACCCGATTGTCCCATTACTATCAACTGAAGGCTCCTCACCTTCCACAATCTTTCTATGACAAGAAACCCTAACCAAAATACCTAAACCACGACTATCAAGGGACTATACTCATAGGAGTGGTAAAAACTACCTCATCATGAAGTCTAAATGTGTTCACATGACTCAATTGGTGCTTTTTACATCACAGGTGAGCAGAAATCAGTAAATAAAGAACCTAATCCACAACATCTCTGGCACCTCGTGACCCTTCGACCATGTCACTCAAATTTGATGGCCATGCCGTCCAAGTATCTCGGGCCATGCCCAACTAGATTGTCACAATACCTCAACATACGTCCATGATGCCCAAATCTCATGGTCAAAACCACCCAAGAAAATCTGGGCCAAGCCGAACCTCGGGTCAAACTCATCACAACCCCAAGGGTCTCAACACATGTAATCCAAAAACATTACATATATATAATCACATTAAGAACTTTAAAGAAGTAATTAAATTTAATCAGATTGAATTACACTAGTTAATAGCTATAACATAGTAGCACTGAGGTCTTGAATGCCTCTAAACAATTTAATCAAACTTAAACAAATTAAACAAACCAGTTTAAAACAAAAAAATCATTTAAAACCATTTTGACACCCCCGACCAAAATATCCCAATGAGAAATGTCCCCTTGCTCAGCCTCACTCAAGAAATTTAGTTATAGGGCATTCCCAACAACATCCCATGGGTCTAACAATTAGTTCAAAATGAAACATCAGTTATAACGGGGTCTCGCTCAAAATACCCAAAGACACGCCAAAGGTTGTTGTAACTCCTGAGATTTTATGAGAAATATTTTGTTTTTATGTATAATGTTATATAAAGGAATCTTTCACTACACACAAAACTGTCTTGGCTTGCGTTAAACATAAGAGAAACCTTCCTCGATAGCTTGCGTTGTACACAATACCGAGTTTCACTAAACAACGATATGTTATTAAAATATTATATAAACTAGCCGTTATGAATAGTAATACCCAATTTTTGAAATTTTATAAATTTTATCTTTCAAAATGGACTTCATTTTTGGATTTTTAATATCGAAATTAGCCTAGGGTGAATTTTTGGTATTTTTCTGAAAACTTTTAATTTTTGATGAATAGTGAAAACACTGGGTTACTATTTAAAAACCGACTTTTATTTAAATAATTATTCATTTTATTTAAATTTATTTTATGTCAAAATTGATACATAATACCTATATAATTTAAATGTAATTCATTGGAGTCATTTTATAATAATTTTAGATATATAAAAATTTTATTGAACTTTTCACCGTCTTTTACCCACCTCCTAGGAGAATTTGAACATTTACATAAAACTTAATTTTACCGCTTCTGTGAGTGGAATATCAAAACTCTGAGAGACACAGTTAATATCAAGGATTAAAATGTGGTTCAATAAGATAAGAATAATTTTTGGTGAATAGTAACTTTTTACTTTTTTTACCACGGTTAAAAGTAAATAGGGTAATTAAGGGTAAAAATGATATTATTATTACCCTAACACATGTCCTAATTCTATTGGATAAGTATAATTAGACCAAAAAAACCTTAGAAATAAAATAATACCCTTTAGGTCAACTTGGATTAGATTAGGACACTTATTATTATTTTATTTAAAGAAGTGTTAAAATAGTTAAAATCAAAGTTTAATAACTAAAAACATTTTTAATGTAGGGTTATACATAAAATAAATTCGACTATAAATAATCATTAGAAATATAAAATGATTTCCTACCTAATGGTAGTTTATTTATAATTTTTAGACATTAAATAATTTAATTTATTTTTGACACAATGATGATGCGGTAATTACCTTATTAATGAAATATTAACAGAATTGATGTTATAAATACCCAAATAAATGTAATTTGAGACTTTTTATGAATTAAACTAATTTTATAGGTTAATATGACATATTATTAATTATTTAATTAAATTTTTTAGAACTAATCATGCTGTTATGATTTTTAAAAAAATCAATTACCAAATAGTGTCAAAATTGACATAAAATAGTTTTTAAAACAAATACTATATTATTAATTGTTATTTTATTCCTAAAAATCTAAGGTTCGGCCAAATTAGGGATATGATCCATAAGTAATTTTTGATGTATAGTAATCAACTTCACTTAAATATGATAAATGATGTTCTTGTTAAGACTTGATGTGTCTACTGTCATTTTAAAATTGACATTTTAGTTCAAAACATGTGTTACTCCCTGAAAACCAATCAACCTTGCTATGATTTTCTTGATAATTTAGTAAAATGATTCATGGTTAATTTTTTATGTATAGAAATCATTCTCATATCAATCAAACACAAAAATGTTACTATTATGACTCAAAGTATTTGTTTTTTTGTTTAAAATGACTTTTTAGTTTAAAAAAATGACATACTCAAAACAAGAAAAACACATTCATATTGTTTTGATAATTTAATAAAATGACACCTATTTCATTTTTGATGTATAGGAATGAGTCGCACATAAATTTGACGCATGGTGTGACTGGTATGTCTCCTAGTACAAGTTTTCAGTTTAAAATGACAATTTTGTAAAACCCACAAGTGACATGATCAAAATTATGAAAACACATTCATATTATTTTGATACTTTAGAATGATACATAAGTCATTTCTAATGTTTAGTAATCAAATCCATATCATTATGACGCACGGTGTGACTCGTATAACTCCAACTGTGTCTTTATTATAAATCAACATTTTAGTATAAAATAAAAGTTACATACTCAAAATTGATTAAACACATTCATATTGTTTTGATACTTTAGTAAAATGATCCATAAGTCATTTGTGACATGTAGAAATCATTTACGCCTTAATATGATACACAATGTGTCTGGTATGACTCAGAGGGTCCATTATCAGTTTAGAAATGACATTTTAGTTCAAAACATGTGTCAGTCACTGAAAACCAATAAAACATGCTCAGATTGTCATGATAGTTTAGGATGATGATTTATAAGTCATTCTTGACTTATAGGAATTAGTCTCATATCAAACTAACACACGATGTGACTGATATGACTCATAGTACGTGTTTTCAAAAAATTACATTTTTGTAAAAAAAAAACAAGTAACATACTCCAAAATGTGTAAATGCATTTAGATTGTTTTAAAAATTTCGAATAATGATCCATAAGTCTTTTGTAATGTGTACGAATCATCTACCTCTCAATATGAGACATGGTTTCACAAGTATGACTCCATGGGTGTCTTTTAATTAAAAATTTACAATCTAAAAAAAAATATAAGTGACATATTCAAAAATGTGAAAAACATTAGATACTTCAAGAAAACAATCCATAAGTCATTTTTTACATATAGGAATCGGCCACACCTCAATCTTATACACAACATGTCTGATGTGACTCCAAGTGTCCGTTATTAGTTTAAAATTGATATTTTAGTTCAAAATATATCACTCACTGAAAACTGAGAAAACACAGTCATATTTTCTTAATAATTTAGGACAATAATTGAAAGGCCAATTGAGACATGTAAGAATCAGTCTCACATCAAACTGACAAACGATATGATCAGTATGACTCATAATGTTTGTTTTCAGTTTAAAATAAAATTTTAGTAAAAAAATGACATACTCAAAACCATGAAAAGGAACTCAGGTTATTTTGATTCATTAAGAAAATGTTTCATAAGCCATTTGTGACATGTAGGAAATATTTGTGTGTCAATTCAACTCATGGTGTGACCTATAAGATATAAAGTTCATGTTTTATGTTTAAAATGACATTTTAGAAAAAACTACAAGCGATATACTCCAAACCAGGAAAATATATTTGGATAGTTTTTATACATTAGAACAATGATCAATAAATCATTTGTGACATGACTAAATTATCTGCACCTCAATCTAATGCATGTTGTGATGGGTATAACTCCAAGTGATTTTTTTATTTAAAATTGACATTTTTGTATAAAAGAAAAGTGACATACTCAAAACTGAAAAAACTCTTCCATATTGTTTCTATACTTTAGGAAAACGACCCATAATTCATTTTTGATGAGTAGGAATCATTTTCACCTCAATATGATACACAGTGTGCCCAATATGACGTAATGTGGCCTGTATCTGTTTAAAATTTTTCCTTTTAGTTCAAAACATTTCACTCAATAAAACATAGAAAACACATTCAAATTGTCTTGATAATTTAGAATAATTATTCATAAGTCATTTTTTATGTGTAGGAATTAGTCTCACTTCATCCTAACACACAATGTGACTGGTATGACTCAAAGTGCACATTTTCAGTTTAAAATGACATTTTAGGAAAAAAAACAAATGACATACTCAAAACCGAACAAACACATTCAGATTGTTTTTATATTTTAGAAATATGGTCCATATGTCATTTGAGACATGTAAAAATTAGTCACACCTCAATCCAATGCATGGTGTGACCGATATTACTCAAATTGTGTAGTTTCAGTGTAAAAGTGACATTTTATTAATGTATTGTTTCATATTTATGAATTTTTTTTTCTTTATAGAATTACTAGAATAATAATTATTTTCTTATATAGGTGGATTCTTTTGTTCTATTTGGAGTGAATTTTTCATCAACTAATACCATGATCAGGTTTTTTTGAGAGGGGGTCATGTTCCAAAGACAATGAAACCATTGATGTTTTTGAATGTTTGGGATAAAGTTTACATATTGAGGTAATTGTACAAAATAATATTTGATATTTCTATAATAATGTTTTTCTTGTATTTGTGATGTTATTTTTATTTCTATTAAATTATAAATTTGTCATATCCTATATTTTTTTGTATTTTCATGTATTTATTATTGCATTGTATTGTAATTTTAACAGAATACTATTATAGTACAACCTTTATCTGATCTAGAAGTATCATTGATAAATCTCCACAACCTTTATTGGTGCCTATAAAGTCTCACCTTTATCAAATCTTTTCTATTTTTGTTAAAATGGGTCCCCTTTCAACTACATTTAGATCAACACTGTTTTGTAGCACTGATAAAGGATTTTTCTAATGATGTTAAATTCATGTTCTGTTTTTAGTAAATGGCGTGATATTCTTGTTGTGGAGTATGACCAATTGGTAGTGAACCATGTTAAATATCTTGTATTCTTTGTTGTTTTCTTTTTTATTATTTCATTCTTTGTTAGCCATTATTGTCATTTGTTTTTTTATCCTTATTTCATTACTGATTGGAACAGTTCATATTGTGTGTGATCCATTGGAATTTTGGGGTATAAATGTTGGTTCCCCCTTCATATATGTTGCATGTTGTTAAAGGTTGATAACTATCTTGTATGATTATGTATTCTTGATGCCAGTCATCAATCCTTAAACTATTGGAGAAGAACTTGGGGCGGCACACCCAACTCATCGTTGAAGCAGGGGAGGTCCTTGTAGGTCGGGTTGTTCCACACATAAACCAAGAATTACATAATAATTTTAATCAAGAAATGAATGTAGATAAATATAATAATAATCATTAGTTAAACCATGTTGGTGTATAGGAGACATCAATTACAACGTTTTACTCAAATGAGTGAAAAGTGTATATCTCATGATGAGATGGAACTATATCTCCATGACCATCAATTAGTTCTTCATTTTATATATTATTGGACCATATATTTGAATGTATTACAATAAATCATTGAAAATATATATTATTCAAATTTAATAATGATTTATGTGAAATATTTTTATAAAAAATATTAATATGTTCGTAAAAACTTATAAATTTTAAAGCGGGTTGAAATTTTTCCAATATTTTGTGGGAATCAACAAATAAAATAAAATAATCATATATTTTGATAATAAAATTAAAAATTAAATATTTTATTAGAAAATGGAATTTTTAAAACGTGGTATGAATTTATAATATTTCATTTCAATGAAATTCTCGTGTTTGACTATTCCAATAATGGTTGATGAGTCATGCAGGTTCGGGGGCCCATCTGAGCGCGCTCCGAACGTGAATTTTGAATTCATACTATTTTCATGAATGTGATTGTTTTTTAATGTTTTTGTGTAAATAAAATTATAGAAATGTGTTTAGATTAAAATTAATTTTAAATATGATTCGGTAAATAAATTAAACCTTCGAAGTCATTTTGCTTCAGTACAATGTGAAGAGGAATTTAATATGTTTCCTAAAAATATTAATAGAACCTGTTAAAGCCCCATTCCAAAAAATTTAAATAAAAAATTACATTTTATAGTTTTTATTATATATGTTTATATTTTAAAATTTTAAAATTTAATTTTGAATTAGTCATAAACACACATAAGGGTGTGACCCCTGCTTGTTTTGAATGTGGGATTCAGTTTCTGCTCTTCAGAACTGATCAATCCGACTCAGAGGTCTTTATTTTTCTTTGATAATACAATTTTTTAATGGATTAAGAGGGATATTTTACATGACTTGTACTTCCAGAGGTACGAGGCACAATGCATAACCCAAAGGCCCATAGACCGAACTACACAAGAACTGGTCCTTCCTACCATCTGATTCGTTGATGACACCTAATTCCCACTTCTCATGGATGGTTGGCTCACATTGTAATGTGTAGAGTGGAATTATGCTTTGTATCGATGGATGTTGTCATACGCTCTCATCCTTCCAATTGGATTAGCTCTATTCGGTGTCTGAAACTTGCGCGGATTCTTCTTCGGGTGTATAATACTATGTGGTCACACCTGACTGCTTTATTGCCCGAAGGCCCTATGACCCGAAATCTATTGACCCAAAGGTCTGATGTGGTCTCGAGGCCCTATGGCCCGAAGGCATGTGGTGGCATGAATACCAAAATCAATGGCCTGTAGTCCCATATTAGATAAATAGTTTTGCCACTATAGTAACTGTTATATTACCCACTACAGTAGCTTCTACAGTAACAGTTATAGTACTCATAAATTCATAGCCATAAAGATTTTATTTTTGGCTTCATGCATGATTATAGTGTTAATAATAACACATTAGTAATAATATAGATATAATAATGATTATTAATAATAATTAACAATGTGTTTAATATTTAGGAATTGACTTTTTGTTTCTTTTTATTCTTTTGATGATGACATTTTATTTTTTGTTTGACCTCATAACCCCATTCTTTAATTTTTTGTTTTCTATTAATAAAAAGAGGTTTGAGACTCTTGGGTATGCTCTTGTAAAATAAAAATTAATCAATAATAATCATTAAAATTTAATATTATGATTAATAATAATTTTAATAATTAATAATAATTAATTGAAAATTAGTAACAATGATTAATAATAAGTCATATATAATTAATAATATTTATTAAAAACATTATAATAATTAATAATATTAAAAAAAATTAGTAAATAAATAATAATATAAAATTAAAATAAGTTATTGATAAATAATAATTAATAATTAATTAATGAATTTTAATAAAAATTTGTAATTATTTAACAAAATTTATTAATAATAAGTAATTAATTAATAATTAGTAATTAATTTGTAATTAATGAATAATAATTAACAATTGGTATTAATTAGTAATTTGTCATGCAACACAAATTAATTACAAATTAATAATAATACTAATTTTTTTAATGTTTGGGCATAACCATTTTTTATTGAAACAATGGTATATTTTTGGGTAGATGAATAATTACATGGCTCGTGGGTCTAGTGGACAATAAACCCCATAACATGGCCCTGATATCCCAATTTGTTTCCCCAAAGGTCCACTAGTGAATAGTATTTCTACAGTACCCTGGGTGCTATAGTATCTAATACAGTACTGTTGTCACAATAGTTCTTACTACAATGCCCTCCACCGCTACAATGCTAATGTTGCTAGAGTCCCACTATTACTACAGTTCTTCTACAGTGCCTCTATTGTTCTACTAGACTACCTCTTCCCAATAAATTTTGAACCTCTTTTTTAATGTAGTATTACATGGTGCTTACAACAAACCAAAACCCCAACAACATTAATAATTATTATTAATTTTGTATTAAATTATTATTAAATATTTTTTGTTACCTTATTAATAATTAAACATTAATTATTATAAATTAATTACTAATTATTATTATTATTTCAAATAGTTACTAATTATTAATTGATTTCTAAATATTATTAAGTAAATAATTTTTTTGAAACATGGTTATCAACTAATCACTACAACAATTAATTATTATTATTAGTTATTTATCAATTAATAATAATTATTAATCATATTGATAATTATTACTAATTATTATTAATTAAAATATTAAATTTTCATGATTCTTATTAATTTATATTAATTACACTTATTATTTATTAGTTATTATTAATTAATTATTAATAAATTTGTATCATTAATAATTTGTTATTTTTAATAATATATCATTCTTGTAGTGCTGGAAAAAGGGGAGATGAATCCTATAATGGAATATACTCTTGTTAAGGTGAATGAGGGGCCTAATATTACTTGTACATCAGATGCTCTTAGTGGAGACATAACTCATCAGGTCACCTCAATGGGAAAAAATGGCATTGGACACTGAAATTGAGATGAACCTTGCATTCTATTATGAAGAAAACATTCTTAACACTGATGGAAACAAAGGAGAGAACGATAGTACTGAAGGAAATATGCATGGTTTAACACAACATACCTCTGTCTCTGGTAATACTAGAAAACAATTTAACTTTGGCCATTAGGCATTCTGGGCAAGATGAGAAAGATCACAGATGAGCAGGTAAGGGAGGAACATGTTGGGGCTCATTGTATCTCCCGTATTTTGAAGAAGGTTGTTGAAAAGAATCATTATGTGAAGGACATTCTCATGGTTAATGCAACAGGAACCATGGTACCATGCAGGCAATAGAAATCCTCAACTAATAGTGCAACACATTCGGGAAAATACCAAAAACCGAAGTCACCATTTTTGGATGACGATACTAGAATTGATGTCTCTCTTAAAGAGCATATGGTTTTTCTTAGTGACGAGGAAGAAACTAAGAACTGTCATCCACAAATGAGAGACATTGCAACTATCAAAAAACATGAAATCTCACAAAATTACACTACATTGAATTTCAATTTGGAGAACACCCCTATGAAATCACCAGATTCCAAGACCATAAGTAAGGCCATCCCTAGTCTAAGACATGGTGATTCTACTATGAGTATATGTAATTCCCATATAGACACATGATATTGAAACTAGTAAATTGAAAATAACCTCTGGCTCCATGTAGTGTAACATCCACAAGGGGGAGATATCATCAACACATGACATGGGTTCCTAGGCTATTCCTGAAACTAATTTGGGGAAATGTTTAGGGCAGGCTAAACTACTCCTATATGGGAGGAATATTTTCTATCTACTTAACAATATTCATAGATCTAGTGGTAGAGACTCATTCCAGGTGGAATGTATTAAGGCTCATGGAACTATTAGGGTGGAGACTTTAAGCACCAAGACAATTAAGGATCTTATTCCCAAAGACATTATAGCACCCCCCAGTTTTAGGTACATGACCCTTTATTTATGTATTTTAAGTATATATAATGTTATGATTATGTTTAGGGAGGTTCATAGGTGTATTTTAATTCTTTAGAGGGTTCTATTGAGGTGCACGATTTGAGCACCATAAGTAGATATTGTGCAACACTTCCAAGTAACCGTGCAAATGAAATAGTGGGAATTGGGAATGCACATAGTTTGACCAAACTATGTGGATTCCCAAGATAAACCATGAAATTATGAATAGAGGGGAATAACATGGTTGATTCAAAATTTGTCTAACCATGTAAGAATGCTTTGCGATGTGTGTTTGGAGGCAATGACTCATGCATGGTTAGGGCAAAGTTTTCCTAACCATGGGCCCTAACCCTGCACCGTGGAAAATTAGATCCGAAAATTGTAGATATCATTCTAATTACCTTCATAATCCATCATTTCCCCCCTCAATAGATCATATATATAATTCATCCCCCTTAAGGTTGGAGAGACTATACTTCGATCCAGAACCGATTTCTAGGCGAATATAAGTCTATTAGAGGCCCAGATTCCTTGGTAAGAGTTCGTTCGTCCTCATTTTCCACAGTTTTATTCTTCTCCCCAATCTTGGAATCAATGATTTTATTCTTTGGGGATAAATACATGATGTATGGTGTCAATTATGATGATACATGATTGTTTTTTGACATGAACAAGATATAAAGACGTTTTTAGGAGCTTCAAGCCTGATTTTTGGAGTTTTCTGTCATTCTTAGTTTCACTTAAGTTTGAGAGGTGGGTGGGTTTTCACTCAATTCCTCTAGATTATAAAATTATGGATTGGTTTCAAATTGATTTAATTTATTGAAATTAATGGTGTAATTGATTTTTGATTCTTAATGGAAAACCTCTTTAGTGATGGTTTTGTGAAACGGTGGAAAGTGGTTGGTTTTGTGGTAAACCTTGTGATGTTATTTTTAAAATAATAATTTTAAAATTTTGTATTTTTATTTTTCCTCAAGGAAAATTTTTGCAATTTTTTTTCAATAAAATAATTTTTTTTGTTGAAACGATTTTTCATGTTTGGTTTCGCATGGAATTTAGCTTACTTAGTTTGCGTGTGTTCATTTGCATTAATGTGACCTGGTGTGTCGTGAACCAAATCTGGTCACCATCACTACCGGTACCAAACCCGAATCATGGAAAGGACATAATAGAGTTCCTTATCCCCATGGTCTGGAATAAGTTCCCATGTATCATGTATTAAGTTTTGGGAATGATATACCCAAGTTTAGAATCATTTGACAACAACAACAAAAACTCAATAAAAGAAATCTGAAAATTTATGCCAAACGTTCCTTAAATAAAATATTGAAATAAACACATAGGATTAAACATTACATAATAGGTCAAAAGATACATAAAATTATCAGAAAAAAATACCAAGGGACTCTACATGATAAGAGGTTATCAACCACAAGTCGTCCCCACAACACTGTACCAATGGAAGAAACTAATAGCCCAAAACGCCATCACCCTAGGCCTTCACAATGACTCTGTCAAACATGATAAAGTATAAATACATAAAAAGGTTGTAAGTAGGGTGTGATCATAAGAACAATAGGATACCACTAGAAGGATTCTATATAGTAATAAATACAAGATGAAAAACATGCAAGTTTTTGATAAATAAGAAATGGCGGCAATAAATTCTAAAGAATGTAACTTTTAAATGTAAAACCTTTTCAAAGGGAAATTTCAAAGAGTAAAAAAAATTAATTAAAACATGTAATTTAATATATTTTTTCATCGAAACACACCCTAAAAAGATGATAAATACAAAAAACCAACAAGCACTATGTTAGGAAGCACCCTTAGGCACTAGTTAGTTTCGGGCCCCATGTACCTCCTATATCAGTGTAATGTAACCATAATAATATCCATTCTCATGCCCAATCCTCTATTAGGGAACTTAACCATAACCTATTGGTCCCCAAACATCATCAATTTAGTTTTTTAGTGTTGTCAATTTCCAACTTGCTAAGTGAAACAAGGATAAAACCACTCCGGATCACTAGTGTACTAGTACACGTCCGCCCACCTAAATACCAGGGATTCCCACATTGTGATCAAACGAATTATACATGTTACCAAAATCTAATCCCACATAAAATCATTATTTATGGTCACCTAAATTCAAAACATTAGCCAAAAATTCATTTCACCAATTATATCACTCAATAAAATATTAAGAATTTCCATAAAACAACATCACAAAATATAAGAATGTGTTTCATATAAAATCCATTGAGAACCCCACATTGAACACCATGTGCGTATACATATTTCACCAAAATAGAATTTAAAGCACAAAAATACTTGAGTAAAACCATTTCATCAATTATAAAACAACCCCAAATGATCCAACATGGGATATCCATGAAAACACCTATTTCCACACAAAAATTCCATTTTGGCACCATTTGCTTAAGAAACGCCTCAAAAAATAGTTTTTTCACCAATAAAAAGGTAATATGAACATGAAAAAATTATCAATTCATAAATTATAAATCATCTAATAATGATTACACATGGAATCACCTACCATAAGTGTCAAAACACGAAATCCTTGTGCAAAAGTTCACTCGCACCACCGCCGCACCACAAGGGAGTTCAATCAAACCTAAAACAACAAGATTAGACCAAGTAACCAAATATAAAACACTAATTTCTAATACCTAATTTCTGGACAATAGTACCTTCCCAATGAAATGGAAGAATCCCTAAGAAAATGGAATAAACCCTAAGAAAATTGGAGGAGGAAGGAAGTAAACCCACATACTTGAGTGATCTTTAATAAATCACCCCAAATACACTAAAATTGAATCTCCAATAAAAAAACATATATGGAGGCTAGAATGAGTCTTATTAGGTAATGTGAGGATTGAAATGGGGGAATAAGAGTGAAAATTGAATGGTTTATGGATGAAACAAATTACCTTCTCAAATCTGGATGTTTTGAGAAACCCTGTGAAATTTTGCCCTAATCCGTGACGTAAATAAGATACAAAAATAACAAATAAATAATGGGGGCGAGACTAGGGTTTTTGGATTCATGTTGGAGGTGTAATCACCGAAAAAAATTAAAAAATGAATGATATATTAAAGGATTTATTTTTTTAAAGAAGGAAATGATCATATGGTTTGGCCCAATACCTAAATAATCAACCAAATCCAGAATGATAATGTGTTCCTAAGGGGTCCAAATAGATATGGGGGTTTGAATATGTCTAGGGAGGTCAAGTGGTAAGTGGAATGGGTAAAAATGTTAAAAAATTAAGGAGTTATAAAAGAAACAAATTTTGTTTTTAAATATGGAAATGAGCTCACGGTTTGGACCAAATCATTATTAACCCCCCCAATGAAAAAATACAAGGGAAACACCCAAAAACAAAGAACGAATAGAAATTAAATGAAATATAACTTTAAAATAATTCCTTGATGTGAAAATTCCCCCCACCATAAAAACTTTCCTCCCTTGTAATGTCATCTTGATTCCTGATCAAATTAGAGAAACAGAAACTACTCTTCTACCCAAGAATTCATCTCCCATGTATCATGCTTATCAATCCCATGATGATAGTGTAACTAAACTAGAGGAATATTAAGCCCTTGAAGAACTTTTTCTTGGGAGTCAACAGTTTGTACCATCTGCTAAAACACTGATAAATCAGGATCTATCTCCAGTTCATCCCAATTCCGCACATGGGAAGAATCTAGGTTGTGATTTTTCAACTGGGAGACGTGGAAGACATCATGAATAGAAGTGAAATGATAAGGAAAGGCCAACCTGTATGCCACCCTTATAATACACTTGGTGATCTCAAAAGGACCGACATATTGTGGTGCCATATTCCCTTGCTTTCTTAATCATTGATGGCCCTGATGAGGGGCCACTTTCAAGAATACCCTATCACCCATAGACAAATCTAGGTCTCGACGTCTCTAGATAGCATAAGATTTATGAAGACTCTGTGCTATCAACAAGCACTGCCTGATCAACATGACCTTCTCAGACATCTCCTTCATAAGGGATGGCCCCAACAGTGAAGTCTCACCTACCTCCACACAACATAGGTGGGACCGACATGGACAACCATAGAGCGCCTAAAAAGGATCCATTCAAATCGATGATTGGTAACTATTATTATAGGATAATTCAACCAATACCAAATGGCTATCACATGATCATCAAAAGTCCCAATCAAATTCACAGATAATGTTCTCCATGATCTAATTCGCACGACCTGTCTGACCATCTGTTTGAGTATGGTATGCCATGATCATCTTAATATGTGACCCCAAGGCCTTTTGAAGGCCTCCCCAAAATCGAGAAGTGAAATGTGGTCTCTATCTGAGATAAATGCTGATGACACACCATGAAGCCTTACCACCTTCTGGAGATACAAACGACCCAACTCATCCATTTTAGCAGTGTCTTTGATCAGAATATAGTGGGATTATTTATTCAGATGATCAATCACCACCCAAATGGAATTATTACCCCATGGTGTATGAGGTAAGCCAAAAATGAAGTCCATGGTGACCTCATCCCACTTACAAGTTGGAATGGGCAATTCATAGAGAAAACTAGAGGGCCTCTGCTGCTCCTCTTTCACCTAGTGAGATGTGTAGTATCTCTACACGAAGTAATATCTATCTAATCTCATACCAAGACACCAGAACGTTCATCGCACATCAAGATACATCTTGGTGGAACCTGGATGGATATCCCAATGAGACTGGTGGCTATCCTACATCACCACCTTCCACAGACATGACGAAACTACGAGACAACCCTTGAAATACATGATTCCCTTATGCGATGATGACCAATTAGAAGAGGTATCCCCACCATGAAGAAACAACCTCAACTGTTGAAAAATATCATCACTAGGCTGTTCGCGCTGAATGAACTCTAAGAAAGAAGGATTCAACTAAATGATAGCAAAGAACACACCTTCACTGTGATCCTTTGTCTACACATGCATCTGAGCAAAGAGCCCCATCGGATTCCACTGATCACTGGACTTCCTCAAGGCTTGCACTGGTAATTTTCTACTCAAAGCATCCGCCACCACATTACCCTTTCGTGGGGTATTGACAATGTCAATGTTGACCCCCTGCAAGTACTCTATCCAATGGAACTGCCTCAAATTTAGGTCCTTATACGAGAAGATGTAGGACAATATTTTAAGATCATAATAGAATATAAAATTATACACAAAGAGCTAGTGATGCCATGTCTTCAAATAATTCATCACACCTTCTAACTCCATGTCATGGGACATATAATTATTTTCTTATGGTCGGAGTTGGTGAGAACCATATGCCACCACATGATCACCCTGCATAAGCACACACCCATGACCCATACCTGAAGCGTCATAATATAACACATACCACTTTCTAGATTCCAACAAAATCATCATGGGGGAATTAGTCAATCTTCGCTTTAGTTCCTAGAAGGATTCATAAAACTCTAATCCCCATACAAACTTCACCCCTTTCCAGGTGATCGCGGTCATGGGTGATGAAATCTGAGAGAAATCCTAAAAAAACTGCCTGTAGTAACCAACCAGGATGAGGAAATTCCTGATCTCGAACACATTCTTCGGATTCTCCTAGTAAATAACCACACTAATCTTCTCAGGGCCCACTGAACCCCCCTGCTCCGAGGTCAAATTCCCCAGAAACATCACCTCCCTTATATAGAAAGTTCTCGTTGACAAATTTTCATAGAGGCGGTGATCCAGAAAAGTGTCCAACACGATCCTAAGATGATGCTCATGTTCCTCCACAGATCTAGAGTAAACTACGATTTCATCCACAAACTCTATGATGATGAAATATAGATACTGGTGGAACAACCTATTCATGGGTGACATAAAGACCACTGGAGCACTGGCAAATCTAAAGGGCATTAACATATATTCATAGTGGTCGTACCTACTTTAAAAGGATGTCTTAGGGATATCTTCCTCTTTCACCCAGAGCTGATGGTAACCTGAATGCAAGTCTATTTTCAAGAACCAAATTTCCCCCTTCGACTGGTCAAACAAATCATCTATTCAAGTAAATGAATATCTGTTCTTGATGGTTACTTTATTAAGCATTCGGTAGTCAATGCACAACTAGAGAGACCCATCAGCCTTCTTTGCAAAGAGAACATGATCGACCCAAAGAGAGACACTCGGGTGAATGAATCCTTTGGAATCTAAGTCATCCAACTGAATCTTAAATTCCCTCAATTCGGTGGGGTCCATATGATATGAGGGAAGAGAGATCAGCTATGTTCCCGACACCAAATCAATCGAGAAATCCATATCCCACTCTAGAGAAAATCTTAAAAAATCATCTGGGAATACCTCTGGAAACTCATCCACAAAATGAGGTAGTTCACCTTCAGGAGTACGTCCATCAACCTCAAGTGTAATCGACAATAACCGGAAGATATGATTCCCCAACTCTAGGAGTGGTGGTCTTGTGTGACCCAACTGAAGATCTGATTCTCTAAGAAAAACCAGATGACTCCCATCAGTTGTCGTTAAACACACCCTCTTCCAATAGAAAATTATGGGTTCTTGAATATTATCTAGAACTTACATTCCAAGTATCATGTCAAAAATATCCATATCTAAGACCAGGGGGTCCAACTCTATCTCAACCACTGACGCAGAAAGAGAACATGACGAGTACCTGCGACTCTGTTCCTTCTTCTTTCCCAGCGGCATCATAAAATCCAACGCAGAGGACAATATCTCGATTGGAAAATTCAGTATGTTCACAGTAAAAGCAGAGATGAATGAAACAGAAGCACTGATATCAAAAAGAGTAGCATCTATAGAAGAGGAAATTAGAATGGTACCTCGAAAATTTGATGATCCCGCCTTTGATCCCACCGGTTCCTGATCCACCGCATGAAGATGCCTAGTATTTTGATGAGAACTTCCACTCGCCTATGGATTTATGATCTGGACCTGCCGCTACATCCACCAAACTAAGAACTCTCTATCCTTGACAACTCTAACTGAGCTAACACTTCTCTAGAAGCCACAGATCCCGCCCCACTTTGTAGTGGACGTTCCATCCTGCAAAAGCGCTGCAAGTGTTCCATACCAACACACTGAAAACAAGGCTTTAGAGGAAAAGTTAATTCTGGTTGAATGTCTCTTGGCCTCCCACACATGTGGAATATGACAGACCTTGCATCAGAAGCCACTGAAGAAAACTGCCTAGAAGGTTGGTCTGATTTTCCACCCCGATTCTTACCCATCTCATCTCGCTTCCATTTCTTTTCAGAATAGATGAAAATACCCAGAATTGATATCATTCTATAAAAAATATCCCTCCCCTTGTGGTTGATATCCACTATACATTCCCGGTCAACCACCTCAACATAGGTTTTCACCTTGAACATGAAGACCTGGGAATAGATCTCTGGCTGCAGACCCCTCTCAAAATTCCGGTCCTTCATCATCTCATTGGAGAAAATTTCTAGAGAATACCACACCAACTCAAAAAAATAATTGGAATACCCCATCACATAAAGTTCACCCTGAACAGGCTCCATAAACTCTCGAGATCAATCATATACCAAAAACATCAGGGAAGTAGTGGTCATTAATGATAACCTTGAAGTCCTTCCAACTCATCTTCTCGTGCTTCCCAGCTTGAATCACTAATTACCACCACTTACGGCTAGTACCCTCTAATAGGAAAGGGGAAAACTTCACCCTAAACACCTCCAGTGTGTATAGGAACTCAAACATGCACTCAATCTTTTTGAGCAACTCCTCTGCTTCCTAGTGTTCTGTGCCACCTAAAAAAGTAGGAGGCTTGTTTTTCCGAAACTCTTGGGCATTGTCATTACTTGGACCAATATCTCATTCCCTAACTATAGATAGAATAGGATTTGATCCCTGTCCCAGAGCATGGACAGCGCTAACCATATCCTCTACTAGCCTTAGATCAAGCGATGAGAGAGAACTCCTTCCAGCTTTCTCTCATGGGTGCATGAGAGGTTTTTGGGGAGGCTTGTTTCTACAAAAGAATACAGTCACCAGAATGAAATTCAGTACATCAATTCTGAAAATTTCATTAATAATATCAAATATATATAATCAAAACACATTAAAACTATAAAAGAAACAACTACTCCACCCCACCCGATGTCCACGTGCAATCTACAACCCACACATCTCGCCTGGAAGTGAAGTCAAACAAATAATTCCAATGTCCCATGGTGACTTGAGGTATTCCATGAGAGGTATGGTCTAGACACAATACTCATGAAAAAAACTATGAGACCCGATATTCCTATCTTCTATCTATCCTGAATCATCACAAAATAATAAAATACCACAAAAACATTGGCCCCTTTGATTCCATTTTGTCACAAACTGAATATGGTCCCATCATTACTAGAACCAAAACCAGAACATGAAAAGTCCAAAAAATAATTCCCTATCCCCATGGGATGGAACAAGTACACTATTTTCATGTATTATTTATTGGGAATTATTTACCCAATTTTAGAATCATTTAACAACAAAAAATAATCAATCAACCAAATCTGAAAATTAATGCCAATCATGCCTAAAATAAAATCCAGAACTGAGAAAATAGGTTTCAACATGACACAAAAGGTCCAAAAGTTCATATAATTATCATAAAAACATCCCAAGGGACTCCACATGGAAAGGGGTTATCACCCACGATCTTTCTCTACAACACCGTACCAAGGGAAGAAACTAGCAACCAGAACTGCCATCACACCAGGCCTTACCATTACCTGTGTCAAACATGATCAAGTCTACTTACACCCAAAGGGTGTAAGTAAGATGTGATACTAAGACCAACAGTATACCACCCAATGTATTCCATATAGTAAGCAATACAAGATGAAAAGCATGAAAGTCTTTGATAAACAAGAAATGGTGGCAATAAATTCTAAAGAATGAAACTTTTAAAGGTAAACAATATTCAAAGGGAAATTTCAAGGAGTTAACAAATTTAATTAAAACATGTAAGATACTGAATGTTTATATCCAAACACACCCTAAGATTATGATAAATACAAAAGAGTCAACGAGCACTAATCTCTGAAACACCCCTAGGCACTAGTTAATTTCGAGCCCCATATACCTCGTATCTCGTTGTAATGTAACCATAGTAATATTTGTTCTCATGAACGAGAAACTAGTAGGGAACATACCCATAACCTATTGTTCCCCATAAATCATCAATATTGTGTTTTATTGTTGTTCATGTCCAACTTTCTATGTGAAATAGGGACATTACCACTCCAGATCACTAGCGTACTAGTACACGTCCGCCCACATGGATATCTAGGTTTCCCCCTTTGTGGTCAAACTAAATCAACAAGTTAGAAAAATCCAATTTCGTATAAAATCATCAGTTCTGGTCACCCACAATTATAATTATATCTACACATTCTTCACACCACTTATATTAGTCAATAAAACATTATTAATTTCCATAAAACACGATCACAAAATATAACAATGTTTTTCACATAAAATCCATTGAAAACCCAACTTTGAATACCATGAGCATACCCATATATCACGAAAATAGAATTCAAATCACTTAATAATTGTAATAAAACTATTTCATCAATTAATAAACAACCCCAAATGCTCGAACATGGGATATCCATGAAAAACGCCAATTTTCACACAAAAATTCCATTTTAGCACAATTTACTTAACAAACACAACCAAAGATAGTTTTCAGACCAATTAACAAGGAATATTAACATGAAAAGATTATAAATCTAGAAATTATAAACCATCAATGTGTTCTTACACATGGAATCACCTACCACAATTGTCAAAACACGAAATCCTTGTGTGAAAGTTCACCCTCACCACCGCCGCACCACAAGGGAGTTCAATCCACCCTAACACCAAAATATTAGACTAAGAAACCCAATATATAATAATAGGTTATAATCCGTACATTCTGGACAATAGTAACTTTATGAATAAATGAAATAAACCCTAAAAAAATTGAAGAAACCCTATGAAAATGGGAGGAGGAAGGAAGGAAACCCACTTACTTGAGAGATATTGAATAAATCACCCCAAATCCACCTAAATTTGAATCTCCAAGAATCAGAAACTTATAGGTAGGCTCTAATGAGTATGAGGAATTAAATAGGGGACTAAATGGGGAAAAAATTTAAAATTGAATGATTTATGGATGAAACAAATTACCATCTCAAATTTGTACTATTTGAGAAACCTTGAAAATTTTATCCCTAATTCGCGATGTAAATGAGCTCCAAAGAGGAAATGGGATCACATGTTGGCCCAATGCATTACTAAATCACCCAAATATAGAATGATAATGTGTTCCTAAGGGGTAAAAATAGACATGGTGGTTTGAATATGTCAGGGGAGGCCAATTGAAAAGTATAATAGGTAAAAAATGTTAAAAAATGAAGGAGTTATAAAAGAAATATTTTATTTAAATATGGAAATGGGCTCACAGTTTGTCCCAAATAATTATAAAACCCACCTTTCTACAAAAAAAACTAGGTAAACCCCACAAAACAAAGATATAATAGAAATTAAATGAAAAATAGCTTTAAAAGACGTCATAGATGTGACATGGTGGAAGGGGCGTGTTCCATTGGGTAAATTGGAAATGGTTACCTTATGATGACTTGGTAGATCGATGAGAGACCACTAATGAGTATGATACTGTCACCTGGGAATGAATGTGTGGATGTGTGGAGATATGTAATTGGTATTCCAAAGGAAAATGATAAATGATTTAAATATTTGTATGGTTGATTTCCATGGAAAACTATTTTGGCTTATAAAACTGTTTTTTATTTGTTATAAACTAATTTATATTTTTTAAAACTATTTTTTATAAATTTGATAACACATTATATTCTAGTGGTGTGAGTTGGGAATTCATTGGGGAAAATCTACTGGGTTTTATACACACCCCTACTTGGGAACATTGGTTCATTTTTAGATGCTATATATCAAGACACAAGTAAAGTCCAGGTATCCCAGTTCTTTAGTGATGCATCGTGATGTTATGGGAATGATTTGTTAAGTTGGATATTGTAGCATGATTGGAGTTTCTTTTTTGGATTCTTTTATTTCTTTTGGGTTTTGAGATTTTTGTGTCTTTAAATTTTGTGGGTTTTGGTTTCCACCTGTACTCTGATAATGTAGTTGGTTTTTTTCTATTTTATTTTAATATTCATGCATCATATAAAGGTTTTAAGGTTATGGTTATCATGGTTTACATGTTTCATTTTCAAAGTGAAAATCATCCCCCAATTATTCAGGAATCCCTTGGCATTTACTTCTAGTATTTGTGTATTAAAGATGTCACCTAAGTCTAGTAACATACCATTCACTTCACAATCCAATGAGGAGGGGTGAGATGCTATAAATGGAATCAATCTTGGTTGATCCGTATTACATCTTGGGACAAATGGTATCATTTTGTTCGATCTTGGTTTGGGATTTGTGTCAATCTGCCACTTGGGATGGTAGTAAGGAGTATGATTGTCATAACATGAAATGCAGAGCATAAAAAGACATAGCTATCCTATTTATACAGAAATTAATGTTACCAAGGAGTTTGGGTAAATGAGTGTTTTGAGACACTTTTAAGAGTTTCTACCTCATCCTTATAAGTTTAGATTATGATAAGAGAATGAAATTATGTTGATAGTAAAGACTTATAATTAAGAGTTCATAATTCATTTTTGAGTAATGATTTATGATTTACTGAAAACTGTTGATTTTTGAAAATAGTTAAAAAATGGTTTCATTTAAAAAGAAATGTGGGATTTTCAAAAATGGTTTGAAAGAGTAAATTGTTGAATTTTATACATCCTTGTTTTGATATGTGTGATGTGGTAAATTTGAAATTTCAAAGCTATCAGTTATTAGAGAGTGAGACTAAACAGAATTTTTTTGGTTATAGAAAATGGAACTGGGTAGCAGTAAAAGGAACCAACCGGAAGAGGCTACTGACAATGTGGTTGCACATGAACCACAGGTGAACCAATAGTTACTTTAGAGTATATTTTAGGATATTAAATCCATGGATAAAGGGAATAAAAAGGATGGACCTAGGTAATTGGATCATTCTGTTTAGTTCTAGAAGAAAATTCCACCCATCTTTTTCGGTGATTTAGAACTGTAAAAAGTAGAAGTGTGGATAAATAATATGAATTGAATCTTTTATTTCTTTGAGACGCCAATATAATTAAAAGTAAATTTGGTGATGTACATAGTATAGATTCTATCTTGCTAATGGTGGTATTTAGTAGTTCAAGATAAATTTAACCCAGGTATTGCATGAGTGAATTTTTAATAATTATTCAATTAACAATTCAGAATTTCTAGAACAATGGATTTCATCATTATAAAGATTAGAATATATTGGTTACAGATTATATGACTATTTTAATGAATTTATTCCATTTGTTCTATAAGTATCTTCACATCAATACTTAAAGAAACACACTTTTGAATCAGGGTTTTGGAAAAAATTTCGATTATATATTTCCATGATGTGTATAAAAAGATAATAAAGAGATTTTTAATAGAGTGATGATGGAAGAATGTGAAATATTAGGTAATGTGGGTGGAGGAAGAATGTTGATACCTATGGGAACTTGTGGGAACTCTAATGCCAAGAATAAGAAGAAGAGAGACACATATTTCCAAGGTAGTGGTAGGAGTTAGAATCAGATGGTGGGATCAATGAATTCTACTCCTCAACTAAAGTATAAGCTTGTATGATTTTAGTGTGGTTCTTTTGAGCATATTAAATGAGGTTATATGATACCACCTAGTGCATGTCACAATTATAAACAGATGGAGAATATTGTACACAATTGTCGCAGTGATCTATGTTTGGGTGGTAGGGACACATATCATGCTTCTCAAGCATCCTATGCTTCAACATGTTGAGTGTAGCAGAATAACTCTTGACAGTAGAATTGAGAACGCAATGGTGATTCTAGGAATACCAGGAATCCTCAACAAGTGAAATCTCAAAAGAGTAACAAAATCAAAGTGTAGTGAGTAAGAAATTATATGGGGTTGATAAAATGATCATGGATGATCAATCAGGATCTTTGATAGTGATATGTATGATTATTTTGAATTCTACCCTTATGCAAGTTTTGTTTGATACAGGTGCATCCCATTCATTAATTTCTTCCTGTGTTGTTGATATTATTGGTGTTCATGTTGAGATAATGCCTTATATTTTGAAACTTCAAACTATTCTTGGACAAAGGGAATGATGAGAATTTATTTGAAAAACATTTTCTATAAATATCAATGGGAATGAGTTGATTAGATATATCTCTATGATTAATATTTATTTCTGTGACTTAATCCTTGGTATGGATTGGTTGACAATGTTAAAATCTCACATCAATTGTTATAGCTGAAGGGTTAGTTTTACAAATAATGATGGTGTCAAGAATCTATTTAGTGTAAAATGTAATGGTAAAGAATGTTGAGCAGGATTGTTGGCACCAACAGTTAGAACTATCTCATACTAATTGGTAATGTTGACCTTGGCATCATTTTATGAGATCATGAATTGTTTCATTCTAATAATTGTTGATTAGTTTACCAATGTTTTCCCAATAATTTCTCAAGGTTTCCACCCTAGAGGGAAGTGAAATTTATGATTGATCACTTAACGTGGACCAATATTATCTCAGTTCCATCTTATCAGATGTAACCAAGGCAATTAAAGGAATTGAATGTCCAGTTGGAAGACCTAGAATGAAAGGGGATCATTTGTCCTAGTATGTCTCTATGGGTAGTACAAGTTTTGTTTGTGAAAATATGTTGATGTAACTCTTAGACTATGTGTAGATTATCATATGCTTAACCAAATTAAAATAATTAATTGGTATAATCTTTCATGCATTGATGATATGTTTGATCAATTTAGGGGAGCCTAGTGGTTCTCTAAAATTGACTTGAATTCAGGATATCATCAACTGTAGGTCTTGAAGGAAGATATTCTGAAGACAACTTTTAGGAGTAGAAATGGACATTATGAGTACGTGGTTATACCATTCGGTCTTACAAATTCACCAATTGTCTTCATGGAATTGATGAATTAGATATTTCAATGGAATATTGATTCTTTTATTGTGGTGTTTGTAGATGACACACTAGTGTATTCTAAGACAAATGTTGATCATGAAAAACAATTGGTGGTAGTGTTGGGATCTTACAGGATCATCATCTGTATGCCAAACATTCAAAGTGTGATTTTTTGGATACACGAGGTATGTTTCCTTATCCATGTTATCTTTGAAAATGTGTTTATATAGATCTAGAAAATATAGAGACAATGTTATTTTGGAATCCACTAAAGAATTTATTTGACATATAAAGTTTCCTTGGCCTTTTAGGTTATTACAGACATTTTTTATGACTTTTCATGTCTAGCTTCATCAATGAAAACTATGAAAAGGAAAAATGTTCTATTTCAATGGAATGATGAATGTCAAATATATTTTAAATATCTTAATTTTTTCCTTACATCAACATCGATCAAAAAATTTCCATAACCAGGATAGAGTTATGTGGTATATTATGATGCATTAGGATTGGGGATGGAATGTGTTCACATGTAGGGAGATCATGTTTTAGCTTATGGATCATGACAGTTGTAGTTGTATGATAAGAACTACCCAACACATGATTTTCAATTAGCTACAATAGTCCATGATCTAAAGAACTAACATAATTATATTTTTGGTGATAAATTTATGGTCTTTATATACCATAAGAGTTTGAATCCAATTTTCTCACAAAGATATTTGAATCCTAGACAAATAATTTGGATGGAGTATATTCAAATGTCTAACATTGACTTGATGTATACACTAGGTAAAGGAAATATTGTGACAGATTCCTTAAGAAGAAATTCATATAGTTAGTTGGTGAAGGATGCTTCCAACCAATGGAAGACGATGTTGGTGATAGCCGACATGTACTAGGATTGTAAAGACTTAGGTACTGTTGTAGTTTTTTTCCAGTTTATTTTGTTCCTTATTTGATTGATATGTTTAAAGCGTCACATACATCCAATTCTTAATGTGTTTCTATGAGGTCAAAAATAAATTTTAGGGAGACCATTGAGGGTTGGATTCATGACCAAATATTATTTCTATGGTTTCAAGATCAGATGGTCTTACCTTTTTCTTTTAAGGAAGAATTATTTATGCTGAGCACTATTCAAGATGGGTTGTTCATACTAGAATAAAAAATATGTATATGGAACTAAAATCACCCTTTTGGTGGATGGGTATGAAAATAAATGTGGCTGAGCTCATCTTGAGATGACTCATCCGTTAAAATTTTAAAGTAGAGAATCAGCAAGCTCCAAGTATGTGGCAGTCTTTAAAAATTCCCATGTTGAAATAGGAGAAAATAGATATGGATTTTGTAACGGTCCAACAATGATGTTTTGGAAAAATTATTCCATATGGGTGATAATGGATCAGTTCACAAAGTCTTCGTATTTGATCCCTATTCATGAATCTAATACGATGTAAGACTTGTCAAAAATCAATATCTAGTAAGTGGTAAAAATGTATGGCATACCACTTTTGATAGTATCAAATCGAGATATGGGGTTTATATCTTATTTTTGGAAATCCTTATGGAAATCCCTTAGGACTCAGTTGATATGAGCATGACGTAACATCCTAAAATGGATGGAAAATATGATATAGTGATAAAAATGTTGGAATACATTCATGGGTATTGTGTAATGTATTTTGGTGGCTCATGGGAGGATCACATACTGTTATTATTGTTCTCATACAAAATTGTTATTTGGACTTAATACAGATGATACCTTTTAAAGAATTTTATGGACATCCTTATCATTATCTACTTTGATGGATGGAAACTAATGAGACCTCACTATTTGGAATGAGCCTTGTGTAAGAGATAATAAATAACGTTCATTTGATTAGAAAGTGAATGAATATGGTGTATAGTCCTTAGAAATCATATGCGGATCATCGTCGATGGTTTTTTTCATTCAAGGTGAGTGATCATGTGTTCTTGAGAATCAATCCATGGCTTAGGCATCATCATTTTGGGATGTAGCTAAAGTTACCTCCCCGATACAGAGGACAATTTGAGATACTTAATTTGGTTGATGAGGTGGAATATCGATTGGGTTTTCCACCGATGTTCAGTTCAGTGCATAATGTGTTTCACGTATCTAAATTGAAGAAGTATCAAGCTAATCCTAACCATCTGATTTGATGGGATCATTTTGACATAGAGTCAGATGCTATGTTCATTTATGTGTTAGTATAGATTGTGGATAGGAAAGAGAAATTATTTCATGATAAAAGCACCAATCTAGTGCTAGTTTTATGGAAACCTGGTTGGATTTAGGAAGAGACAAGGTAGTATGAGAAGGAAATGGTGGAACAGTGGCTAAAAATCTTCCAAGAAAATGAGTGTTTTCTACTTTCCCGGTAAAAAAATACCAATGGTGGGGAGAATTCATCACCCCCAGTGTTAGGTAAATGACCCTTTATTTATATATTTTAAGTATATATAATGTACACGTTAAGTTTAATAAGGTTTATAGGTGTTTTGGCATACTTTTAAGGGGTTTTCAAAGGTTCATATCTTGATAAAAATTAATATAAACATGAAATACCTCTAAGAAACCATGAAAATGAAACAATGGGCACCAGGTAGGTTTACGGTTTGGCCAAACCATGTAGCTACCCAGGAGAAACAATGCAATGCTGGACTGATCAGAATTGAAAGGTTGACCCACAATTTTTCTAACCATAAAAGCCAACCATGCTCGGTGTGTTTGGAGGTAGTGGCTCGTGCATGGTTATCTCACGATTTGCCTAACCGTACACCCAAACCACGCACCGTGGAAAATTAGATCTAAAAATTATGGATATAATTTGAATTACCTTTGTAATCCCTTGATTTTCCACTGAAAAGGGCATATATCAAATTCCTCTTCCTTCCAAGTCTAGAGATACCATTAATTTCAATGAGGGTGTGATTTAAAGGGGAATATAAATATATTGGAGGCCCAAATTCATCGACAAGTGTTTGTTCTTCATTATTTTTATTAGTTTTCTTATTCTTCCCTCTCTTGGAATCATGGATTTGGTCATTTGGGGATAAATACATATTTTTTTATTTTAATCATGATGATATATTAGGTTTTTTAAGGGATAAAGATATAAATATGTTTTTATGAGTTCCATGATGGATTTTTGGAGTTTTGTGTCATTCACCATTTTTTCCTAAGTTTGAGTGGTAGGTGGATTCTCACTAGAGTCCTCTTCAATATAACCTGAAGGATAGGTTTAGAATTGATTGAATTTATTTATATTTGATGTGACATTTATGTGCGATTCTTGATGGGAAACCCCTTTAGTGATGGTTTTATGAAATAGTGTAAATTGGTTGGTTTTTTGGAAAACCTTAAGATGATAATTTTAAAATGATAATTTTAAAATTGTGGCTTTTGGTTTTTCCTCATGAATTTTTTTTATAGAAATATTTTCTATAATTTTTTTTTTAATAAAATGGATTGGCTTGGTTGGTTTGGAATGGAATTTGGCTTACTTGGTTTTCATGTGTTAAGTTTCATCGATGTGACCATGTAGAAGGGGCATGTGTCATTGGAGAGCATGGTAATGTTTACCTTATGAATACATGGTATGTTGATGAGAGACAGTTCATGAGTATGAAAATTTCACTTTGTAATTAATGTGTGGATGTGTGGATATATGTAATGGGGATGCGAAATGAAAATGTGAAGTGGTTAAAATACATTTTTGATTGCATTCCATGGAAAACTATTTTGGATTAGAAAATATTTTTTGGATTTTTTATTAACAAATTTAAATTTTTTTAAACTATTTTATATAAGTGTGTTAACAATTTCAATTCCGGTGGCATAAGTTGGGAACTCATTTGAGAAATACTACTAAGTTTTATACTCTCTCTCAACTTGGGAATTTTGGTGCATTTGCAGATGCTATATATCGAGACATAGGTAAAGTCAAGGTATCCCTATTCATTAGTGATGCATCATGATGATTTGGGCATGAATTTTTGAGTTCGATTGTAGATCATTTTGGGAGTTTCTTTTTGAATTTTTTTAGTAGTATTTTTTTACTAATGCATTATATGGAGTTTTTATGGTTATGGTTATCATTTTTTACTTGTTTTATTTTCAAAAGGAAAATAATCCCCCAATGTCTCATGAATCCCTTGACTTTTTCTACCAGCCTTTAATGTCTTAAGAATGTCACCTATGACCGATAACACACAAATCACTTATCAAGAAAACGAGGAGGGTCATAATGTTACATGAATTTTTAAAAAGTAAAATCACACTAAGAATTCTATACAGGACCCACCAATGGATGTTTCTTAAAAGGGATACTTTGTAGGATGGAGTTGTTATGAAAAGTGTTGAAACCAAGGGGGATTCAAGTAACACTATCTCAGCAATAGATATTGATTCCATTGACAACAACAAGGTGTATTTTGAAAACCATTTACTAAATAATTGTAATGAGGAATCTAGATCATCATACATGGATGCCTTATTGTATCATCCAACATAGAGGAGAGTTCAACACCATAAAAATAAAGTTTTCTCATGAAACAAAAGAAATAGAAATAAAAAATATTATTTATATTTGTAAATTTATTGATGTGTATTTTTATGGCATGTATATGTCTGTACTTTTTGTTGGAATTTTGTGCCACATTCTTTGTTCTTGCATCCCCTGTACTCTGGAGTGTGTGTGTTTTTAATAATCTTTTTGGGGCCACAAGCTTTGACAACCAAGGCCATGGTTCACGTCATATTGGATTTAAAAATAGAAGTAGTTGGGGTTTTACCTGAGTGGTAGAGACTCGCTGTAATATTACATCAAACTTATGTTTAAATCCGTGGAGTGATTAATTTTCATAGTACTATAACAGGTATTTTATGGTTAATGTATCAATGATACTATTCATCAAAAATAGAACTTTGGCCCTTCCAATTGGGATTTCTGGCTACATAGCCTCTAGACAATCACAATCCAAAATAGAAAGGTCAAGGAAGCAGTAGGATGATGACATGATGTAACAAAGGATGGTGTATGGATATTGGAGGAGAGAAATCGGTAGGTAGACAACATGATGTGCGATGGTCGGGGATGAAAGGTATTAATGGTATGATGGCTTAGGAGTTATAGGGTTCTATTGATTGTTTCAACCTATCCCTACCCACTTAGGTTTTTATTTTGGAATGAAAAGTTTCATGGTTGGATGCAGTGCTGGGTGGAAGTCTTGAACATTATGGGGAACATGACGAACAACATAATAGAACATACAAGGTGCACTACCAAGCACTCTACAAGGATACTACACAATATCTACGAGGATTGGTTCTTCATTGTGGTCCCTACTATGGTTCCCTACAGACATCAGTGGGTCGACACATGGGGCACCATTGTGTTACCATGGGTGAGGTGGCACCTCTTTAGGAGTTCCACAGGGAGTACCATGGAGCTTGCTACAAAGGATCACAATGCACCATGTTGTGGTGTTAAGCATGGTGATTCCAAGAGGGACACCATGCAGTGGAGCATTAATTCCTGGAAATGAACCATGACCCAATCATGTTTTCCATGATGTATGTGGGTGCGACAATAGTAGAGCTCTTAGACACATCATACCATAGGGACTTTGGGTCTTAAACTTCCTAGGACTTAAAGGTCTATTGATAAGTAAAAAAAAAGTATACCGAGTGTCTATCAATCCTTGTAGGGAGGGATGAGGCTTAACCCACTTAGATGCCTAACAATGCGCATGTTTATGTAATTTCTTAATATTTTATAATATATCTCCTATTTAAATAAATCCAATGTGTTTGATAGCATTCTCCACATATAAAAACGAACTAAAATGAGCCGCAACATATTAGATGTAAGTAATTATAAAAATTATTATAATAATAAAACATATAGTAAATAAAATGATATTACCCAACTAAAATTGCTTACACATTGAGGATAAATATTTAATATAATTTAATATTAAAAAGGATTTTTCATTCCTGAATGACTATGTTTTTAAGTGTTGTATATTTTATGAAAATAAATTAAATTTACCTATTTTAAAATTTTATTATATATAAACTAATATACTAACATTATTTAAATTAGAAATTGTTATAAAATAATATTAAAAACACTTAAAACATCATTTTTTAATAAAAAATAATTTTTTTTATATATTATAATTTCATTTATAAAATAAAAAAATTTAAAATTTAAAATTTATAAATTTTATTTCATTTTTCAATTCATTATTTCAAAATTAGCGTAGGATGTTTTTTGAGATTTTTTCTGTTAAGATTGATTCCTAGGTGAATAGTGAAAAATACAGTTTTAAAATAACTGTAACTCTTATGTATTTATCATTATATAAGTGAAATTAAGAAGTTCATAAAACATTTTAATTGATAAATGATGAATTTAAGGAATAAAAGTACGAATTTGAAAAAAAAATACTATGTTGAATTTTCAAAACTCATGTTTAACACTTTGAAACTTATGTAATATTTAAATTAAAAAAGCTATTTTTTGATGTATTCCATTTAACTAAGTAACCACAAGGATGAATTTTTTTTGAATTACTTTTAAAGACACATTATTCTTATTGTTTTAATAATAAAATAATTAATTTCATGAAAATCATCAAAATTGATATTTTTACCTTAATCATAATTTTTACGCTTAAAAATACACTTATTTTAAAAATGGTTTTTATACATTATGTGTGATACTATTAAAATTAATTTCTATTACCAATATAATTTTTTAATAAAAATTAATTTTATATTTGGAATCATTAAGTCCAAATTATTAACTAATCCTCGTTTTATTTTTAGGTACTAAAATAAAATACCTTAGGTAAAGATTAGTAATCATGTTAACAACCAAAAAAGGGTAAAAATATAAATTTTAAGAGTAAAATACTTAAGAACATGTTACAAATATATCTTAAAATGTATGGTTTAGTATTTCATGACCCTAACATTACCCCACTCCATTTGTTTTCATTATTGGATGCACTTGAACTTTTAATAGTGACTTTACCTTTTATACTACTGCAAAAATGTCACCACAACACTTATACTCACACCCAAATCCTCTAATATTCTACCAAAATATACAAAAATAACACCCCTAAAATCCAATATAAATTATATAGGTTCAAGTATTCTCAAAATATAAAATCACAAATCCATAATCCAATTTTCAATGGAGCTCTTCCATGGAGTAAGTAAAATTTTCAAATAGTCATTTTAAATTTATTTTCATTTATTTACCATTCTATCTCCTCTCAATATAATATGAACATGTTGAAATAGTAACATTAGTGTAATAAGTATACATAAATGTTATTGTGTTTATGGGATACCAATTTTCTAGTGTCCTCCCAACCATTCTAAAAACAAAAGCATTGCTTGTGTTGCCTGTAGTCTATTGCCTCTATAAGTGACGCGATCCACTTTTAATAACCAACTTGTATGGACGGATGAAATTTGGTATTTAATGAGTTAATATTAGGTTTAAAACCTTAATAAGATTCATAAAATATAAACCAATTCCTACATTCTTTCTGATCAATGAAAAATGAAAACATCACCTATGAGTACATGTAGACTACCGCCTCCACGAAGCAACATATTTTATTTTTTATCTAGATTTCCTAATTATCCAAATATACTAAAATATGATTATATAATTTAAAAAAAATCTAAATAATATCATTATGACTATTTAATAATGATATTATTCTAAAGGAAACAATTTCTTATCCATACTCACCCATCAATTATATCATGTTCTTGTTTGGGTCAGTTTAACCACCTACGTGAACAATACTATTAATTTCTACCATTTATAACTATGGAAACTTAAATAATTTAATTAATAAACATAAATGAGGAAATAATATTTTGTTTAAGGTTATTGAAGCTTTATAACAGTATTTAAATCATTATTAACAAACCAACTTATGTTTGTCAAAAATTAACGAAATAAGCTCATCACCAATTTTATCTTCAAGAATCATGATTAAAATTATCATGGAATGGAACTAGATATTTATAAATAATTATAAATAATATATTCTATTAATTAAAAAAATATAGTAATGATGAAATTGGTATCAAGGAATAATAATCTTCAATGACACTTTAGGGCATATGTGGAATAATCAAAATTGCTAACATCTGATGATAAAAATGAACAGTAAATACCTTATAAATATATAATAGATTTGTAAAAATAAATATTATAAATGGTAATATTTATGAATAATATTCTTAAATTGTTTATTATGATGGTTATGTTTAGTATATAAGATATTAAAGATATTTCATGGAAGTCAGGAGTAAATGATAATGGTGTTTCATCTCAATTTCCTTTCATTGAGAAATGTTTTGTTTTATGTAGTTTATATATTTAAAATTATTAATATACTACATATTAGATAAAAAATATCATTTATTATTTTTTATTCAATTTAATTGAGGTTTAATTCATATCTCTCACTTTTATGGGGTTTCTATTAAAATGTTTCTTAAGTTGCAAGGGGTTTTCTTAACTCAACTACTTTTCTTAAGCCAGGATGATTTCTTCTTCGAATATGATTTTAAAAGCTGGATATATTATGTTATTTTATGATATTAAAATTATTTTCCTCATTCTTTATATGAATTATATTTATCTGTTTTTTCATAAAATTTTATGATGTTAAGAATAATTCCCAATTTCTCAAAATGAGTGCGTTTCCTTCCATATACATATTCAATATTTCTGATAATATTTTATTTTATTATTTTGAAATCAAAAAATGATTTATTTATATTAATATTAAAATTTATCTTAATCTATTTTGAAATGAAATATTTATCATTTTGTTTTTGACATGGGTTTCAATAAAGGTATTTTAAAAGTATTAAAAATATTTCCCTTTCAAGTTTTATTTTTTTATCATCCACTCCACATTTCCTATAGAAAGACTCTATATATTTTTAAAAGTACCATTATTAATGATTATTTTTTAATGAAAATGTTTTAAAAAGTTTTCACTTCACCTTTTTAAAATGACTTTTAAATGTGACTTGTAACTCTGTATTTTACGACCTTGGTAAAAATGTTTTTTAAAAAATATTTTATGTTTTCTTTCACCATTATGTGAATTATTATATATGAAGTTTAATATCCATGTTTTAAAATGATTTTTCAAATTATTTAAATTATTAATGTTTTTGAAATGAAAATGAAATATTTTTTTATTCTTCAAAGGTAAAATTTAATTTTAAAATGTAATTATTGATTTTTTTAAAAAAATTAAAGGCTTCTATTTTTATGAAATAAGTCTTCAATGTTTTTTGTTTTCTAAATTTTTTTTAGTATCATTATATTATAAAACATGTCTTATGAAAACACTTATTTTCCATAAATTATAATTTTAAATGTTTAATCAAGATCAATATACTTGATTTTATGGAAATCATTTTAAAGTACATTTCAAGCATTTCAAAAAAGGAAATTTATTCATAATTTTTTTCAAGAAGTTGGGGAAAACTAAGCAGTACAAATTTTTTAGACTATTGGTATAGGCCCAAGAACCGTTGGTATAGCCTATACCTTGGAATTTATGAACCCTGGGGATTATAAGCGTCGGTATAAGGCTATACCAACAGTTTATTTTGCAATCGTTGGTATAGACCATGACCAAATTTGAATACCCATGGTTTGATGTAATCCATTTGTATACATATATACCAATGGTTCCTAAAACTATGGGTATAGGGTCCTATCTAAAATTGATGAATACCAACAATTTTGTGAACCATTGGTAAGGCTTACTACCCCCAATGCACAACAACAACCCCATCAAATGCCTCCCATAGAACATGTTAATAACTTACAAAACATGGTACAAATTTAATGCATTACAATTATTATATATTTATTATTTAACCATTTGGTTTTCAATAGTTTTAAAACCATTTATAATACTATAAAATATATATAAAATCCACAACTTCAATATTTGATTGTCATTAAACATCATCCACACATATCTCTTTAATGTCAATTCAAAAATTTATGGGATCAATATCTCCCTCATCACCACTAGTGTGATTATAATCATCATCCAAATCATTATCAACATCATTTCCTAGAGTAGAACAATTATCATCATCATCACCACCACCACCACCTCAAGTATTTTAACCCCCTAGAATACCATTAAGCGCCTCATTTCCATAACTCAATGAATCATATAAATGGAACATTATTTCCATACAGGAATAAATAAATTACAATACTATGAAGGATGTTATGGAAATATAGCTGTTATAGATTTTAGGAATTGTTTGGATACTAGTTTACCTCTTTCACACTCCTGTATAACTATTTTTCCCTTCATCTTCTTCTACATGTGCATTTTTCAGCTCGGTGGTGTGAGATCATTGAGATCCATTCTATGTGGTCCAATACCTAGTGGGGACGATTATTTTCTCATATCAGCATCATAAAATCCTTAAATTTCCAATGGATCGAATAACAATTGAGAGGGGGGGGGGGGTTGAATCCATTGTTAAATTTTTTATAAGTGTTGATAAATTTTTGAAACTTAAACCCTGTAACCTGTTAAAATTAAGAACCTTATCATATTTTATTAAATAATCAAGCATGAAAGTGTAGAAAGAAATTAAATAACATGAGATTTTCAAGGTTTGAACTCTGTGTGAGAACCTATATCCTTTCCACAACCAATCATGTGGGTATATAGAAAGTAAATATAATGAAAAATAAAATTCCACTTGTGTCAAATAACAATAGACTCCTCCTATCTCCCTATATGAATGACTATACTAACGCCTGATAGTTTTTAAATATTCTTAAAAAAAAATTGTTCCAAAAATGAAAATAAAACAAAACCTTTTTCTCATCAAAACTCTATCTAGAACCTCAGTATGATAACCCTAGGTAAGATTTCCTAAGTCTTATTGGCTCATTATGATGAACTTATTACAATGGGATCATTATGATGAACCCATTTCTCAAACTCATCTCATCTCCTCAGTTTAATATTCCTTATTACGATATTCCTTTGTCTGATCATCTTCATTACAGTAAGAATACTTTCATCTATATCATCTTCTAATGAGATCTCTATTTGGAATGAAATCTTATTCAAACACTGCAACTCTCTACCTTTTTTACATGTTGAAAGGTTGAAAAGTAATAATGTATTGTGCATCTATTTATAGGCATCCCATAATGGAGAAGATGAGAAAATGAATAACTTTTCCCAATTACTTAAATTCAAAAAATTTGTGATCTAAACATATTTGAATTTAATGTTTGACAACTTTGACTCTTCAGTAATATTTTTTAAAATTCTTGATTCTTCTCCGTAATCAGTTTTCTCAGACTTCTTAAATTTTCTTCCGCAAGATGGAAATTTGTCATCTCATTTAGAATTGAATTTCCTGACTTTCTTTATCAGATTCATTCCGATTTAATTTCATTTTAAGAGTGAGTACAATATAATTTAATTCTAATAGTTAACACGATTGACTTTCTTTCATAGAGTTAGTCTGATCAACATTCCTCCTTAGAGTCAGTCTGATTGAATTTCCTCCTTAGAGTCAGTCTGATTGAATTTCCTTTTCTGAATCAGTCTAATGGAAATTCTTCGACTTCAATATCATAGAATTATCATTATTATAGAATCATCATTATAATGGAATCTCCACTCTATATCTTTTAATTTATTCAAACATCATCAATTATAACTCATTCAATATTTTGGTAAATCTTGTGCATGGTACTTTTGGATCTAATGAAAACATTTTCTTGATTCTTGGAACCAATAAAATCTTTATAATTCCTCTATTTCTTAAAAATACTTTATCATGTTAGTTTTCATGATTTATGAGAACTTCATGAATGGAAAAAATTGTATAAATTAAAAAGTAAATTATTATGAATTCCCTTACAATAAGAAAATTCTTTATTTCCAACCAAAACTGAATATGATTAGATGAACCTATTCTCCCCCTTTTCTTCATAAGGCTTGTATAAAAAGTGCTAAAAAAATTATGATATTTGAGGATTAAAAACCAGAAAATCATCGTCTGACATAAGGTTAGAAATTTTATGACCTTTTTAGCTCTTAACATCACTCTCTTCATTCAACCTCTTAAGGAAAATGCTGAACTTATAACTTAACATTTTCTTTTAAAAAAACATCTTGTCGGATAGATCTTGAAGTTCATGCCAATTTTTCTGAGATAGATGATGTGTTCGATTAATAACGTTAACATTCTAATAACTTCTATGACTAATGCTTCTTAGTTTGATACTATGGGTCCTGTATTTCTCAATTCGATCCTCTACGTCTGGATACAACTTTCTCAAAAACAAAACTTTTCTCCCCTTTTATGTTTGGGTTCTAACATTCAGCAATATTCAACTATTTTTCAAAATCATTATCTTAAAAAATATTCATTGTCAAGAAATAATTTTTTTAAAACAAAAACATCACAAATATTATTCAACCCACCTTGGATTTCTTTGAAAACATTCATTAACAAATTTTACAACTCACATTTCGTAAAGAACTCATGTTTTTTTTCAATTGTACTAAAAAACCTTTATCAAAACAGAGTGTTCTAAAACCACACTCTTGTGTAAAGTAATGTTTTTAAAGGAATTCCTTCCCTCGATGAAAAGAAAAAATTTCAGCCATGCTAATATAAAATATCCCTCACTTTTATCTTTTCTCACTTTTCTTTTTCTCCCCCCCCCATGATTGTTATCTCCCCCATTATCTGATAACCAAAACATTAGATTCATAAAATAAATAAAATTAAAAAATTATTATAAAGTAAAATGTTTTTACTCCCCCCCCTTCAAAATAATCCAAAGAATTGTGGGTGACATCCTTATAAGATTTATGATGTTTATCGGGGAGGATGAACATGAAGTTTTAGCCTCAACTAAACAGACCTTTATTTTGGAATTTCTTTTGTGAAGATATAAAAAATTTTATATTTCAATGAGATATATTCCAATAAAAAACTTCCCACTAGAATCATTATATTTTTTAAAGTGAAACTATAAAGAAATGTGTTTTGATATTGAATAGTGTAAAATATTTTTAGAAAGATCAATTGACTCTGATTATCACAAATTATCTTTAATATTTTATAATATTTTACTTTCAATCCATTTAATTGAACTTTCATCTATAATATCTGAGTACAATCTTGAGTATCCTCAACATATTTTGATTCTTTTGGTGATCAAAGTTACTAAACAATATTTCTTAATACACCAACTTACAAAACATTCACCTTAGAAAAATGTTCATCATAAGGTTTATTTTCTATCATTACAATCTCTAGAACAATCAGAATTAGTATAACTATGAAACTTCATCCCATAATTTCTTTTATATAACGACACATGTGTAGTTGTTCCTTTGATGTATTTTATAATTCTCTTTTCTACCGATATATGAGATTCTTTTGGATTACTTTGATACCTAGCATATAAAGTCAAGACATAAAAAATATAAATATATACAGATGTAAGGTAATGTATACTTCCTATCAACTTCTAAAATACTTTTTGATTCACACATTTTCCAGACTCATCTTTACTCAACATTATCGCCACTGAGATAGGAGTAGAAACATCTTTTAATTTTACCATGCCAAAATTTTGTAACATTTCCCATACATACTTTTCTTGAGATAGAAAAATGTATTCTTCTTTCGGTTGAACTTATAAACCATGATAAAATATTAATTATCCTAACATTGACATATCAAAGTTCCTTTTCATTTATTCTAAAAATGTATTAAAAATATCTTCTTTATCCCTATAAAAAATTATATTATCATCAAAAAAAATTACAATTAGATTTTAGGAGTCAATTTAATTCACATATATGTTCCTATCAATTATCCTTTAGAAAAATTCAATATTATAAGAAAATTTTCAAGAATAGAATACCATGAATATAGATATTTTTTTTTCAATATAAATATTTCTTAAATATAAAAACTTTTTTATTCAACATCACCAAGTAGAAACTCACAACGTTGTTCAATGTAAACTTGTTCTCCAATTTATCCATTGATAAATCCTGAAATTACATTCACTTGGTATAGTTTTTAAATTAGGTGAGAATACATTTCTAGAAACATGCTAATAGTTTATAAATGTGAAATAAGGGGAAAAGGTTTCATCAAAATCCACACATTTCACCTATAAATATCCTTTACAAACAAGACTAGATTTTTTTATTGAAACATCTCCATGTTCATTCAAGTATTTTCTATAAACCCATTTTTTTCAAATGACATATTTTACTTTCAAAAATGAAACAAGATCCCATGTTTAGTATTTCTTAATTTGATATAACTCTTTATTCATTGCATTCACCAATTCTTTGTGTTGAATAGATTTTGAAACTGATTCTGGTTTAACTTTTGAGACCATTGAAGATCGATTTTCTAATATAAACATTATTCAAGAATAAATTGGATACTTTTGATTCCCAAGAATATTTTAGGTCTCAAAATGCTTTTGTATAATAGGAAATTTCAGAGTTCCACTTCCTGATTCACTCTCCTCATCACTTGTTTCATCTGAATCTTCATGCACATTACTTTTCTCACTTTTATTTTTCGGGGAAATATTTTGTTTTTATTCTTCAATATTCCTAAGATGTTTTTTAAAATAAGTTAGATTCTCAATAAATATCACATCATATGAGTCAAACAAATTTTTTTAATGTTTATTTCATGATTTGAAACTTCTTCCATTAGTTGAATAACCCATAAAAGTTCATTCCTCAACATTCTCATCAAAATTTTCCAAATGTGGATTTTAGATTTTAAGTAAACATGGACTTATAAAAACATTGATGTAATGAAATGTTGAATTTTTGATATACCACATTTTATAAGAATTCATGCCAGATTCCAGCCTTAACAAACATCTATTCTAAACATGTACAATGGTACTAATAGTTTCTCTCCAGTATAACATTGAAAGTTTATATTCTACTAACATGTTTCTTCTCATTTACAATAAATTTCTATTCTTACTTTATCCTACTCAATTTTTTATGGGGTATATAGATAACTATACTGATATTTAATACAATGATTTCTCATATATAATTCAAAAGTATTTATTGTAAGATATTTTACATTTTATGTTCTCAACATATATAGAGACACGAAGCTTCACGTACATGTACATTTCATTACTTTGGCGGAATACTTAATACATAACAAAAACCAACACTCAAGGACCATAACAGTTTAGTTTCTTTGTAATCTTGGAACATAATCTTCTAATCATGGTGAAAGCTCTTCATATCACCCATAAAGATCTTCCCCATGTTGGTTTTCTTACCTAAAACCATTCTTTAAATCCTGGGGAAACGAAAACATATAAAGGGTGAGCTCAAATTCTCATTAAGGGTAAGCGTGGATAAAATAAAACAAATCATATACATTTAAACTTAAAAACATGAACGTAATGTTTAAACCTCAAAATCTGGGGCAATGACATAAAACATGGCAGTACATAAGGCATAGATCATAAAGAAACATTAATCATGATAGAATAACATGAGAATAAAACATGTATTAATGGAAGACCATTAGGGACAGGTTATGATTTCCATAGTAGCCAAGGAATTGCTTCAAAGACCATCTTAGTGGACAAAGTCCCATTCTGAATTGAGTTCACTCCTCATTCCAGTACTATAACACTAAACCGGATTAACTTACCATTCCAGCAATGTCTATCTCATGAGATATAAATCATTACCCAATAAATTGGAAGGAGATATAGGTCCCACCCATCTCATAATGAAATCATTCTTTCGTGTGCCACAAAATCATAAATCATACATCATAGCATAACCCACGTAATAGAATGAGATTCTTAAACATCATACCATCATAACATAATCCATATAAAAAATGGATATCATTTCATCATAAGAATAATCAAACCATGTAAATAATGGAGACATTATACTTGAAACATAAGCAGTTTAAATAATGTCATTTTAGATGGAAAATATTTTTGACAAAACTCTTGAAATGAAATCTTGAGGGAAATATCCTTTCTTCTTAAAAATAATTTTCTTTTCACAAAATTCCATGAAATTTTAAAAGAAAAGGGTTTTGTGGAAAATAATCATGAAATCTTGTATAGGAAGATTCATCAAAATGAGGCCTTATGAAACCGTAAAAAATCCGTTCACACCGTATAAGTTAAAAATAACATTCTCCTTGTACTTTTGACGGAAAAGTCAAAAAGTATCTCATAAGGTAAAAAAAGAAAGATTCCTTACATACCATGTAGTAAAAGTCAAAAATGTTTAAAAAGGACTTTAAACATACATGAAACCATTTTTAGGAAACATGGAATGGATGATAACAATAACCCAGTAAATACTTACAAATAAACAATCTCGGATAAGAACGAGATTTGAATAGTTATCCCTTACCTTATGTCCGATATGCTTCGTATGTTTCCGAACCTCCTATATAATGATTTAAATAATTTCATTTAATTATTACAGAATCATATTCAATTTTATGATATCATATATGGTTCACTTATGACTTTATATTTCCCATTCACTTGTAAATTCCATGTTAAAGCACCGTTTTGGGTAAAATAGTTTCATTTATCGTACGATTTTCGACTTGTTGTTCTTGATATTATTACTTATATCCGAATTTAGTTAATTAAAGAATTTAAAACATTATTTATATATATTATATATTCATAATATACATATATATATATATATGATATATTGTTAAATGGAATGAAATACACCGTTCATGGAGACGGTCGGCCATACGTACGCATGAACGTTGTTTCCGTTTCCTTATTGAATTGGATAAAATTAAGTAGATGAAATAGATATATATATACATAAATCCAGAATCATTATTATCTCATATATTTCATTATTATTCATTATATATACTTTATAATCATTTATGAATGGTTAACATGGAGAATGAATCTCATCGCGTCGTGGAGATGGTAGTTCGTACGTACGCACGAGTGATGATATCATTCCCCTGATCGTTGAATTGTATTGAAGTGTATGTATAATATTTCAGAATAAATATAACTTTAAAATAATCATATATAGTTATTTATTTACACCATTATACCCATCCAAGTAAGGTGGTGGTCAAAAACAGATTACACCACGGCGTGGATACAATATTCTGTAAGTACGCACGCGCGGTGATTTCATTTTTCGCAGGATGGATAAAAGGTGAAATAGGGGTTTTTATTATTTATAATAACATATCAGTATATAAGTAATACTGATATTATTACTTTATAATGATACAAATAAAGAAGAAGAAGTAGAAGAAGAAAGAAACTTGAGAGAATCGGAAGAAGAGATTACCTCTTCTTCGACGCACCTCTTTTAAGCCTTCTCTTAAGGAAGTAGAGTTGGTATTTTGAGAAGACCTAAACCTACTGAATGTTTATAGGGAAGTGGAGAATAGAAATGGGAAGGTTTTGGCCGAGCTTCAAGGCACAAAAGGGTGTGAAGAGAAGAGGGAAGGGGTGCCCTTTTTATAAGGGAGGAGAGAGGCACCATTGGAAAAACATAAAATATTATTTTATAATAAAGTGATATTCGGTTTATAATAGCTCCAAATTGATTTATTTAGAATCTAAAGTGGGGATGTGTCACAATCCTCTCAACCAATATATTTTATACAAGTTTTGGTTACAATTTTAACCTTATCATTTAGATTTAACTCTAAGTTAAATAATTTAACTTTTACCGAGTCTTTGTGTTTTCATTCAATATATTGTTAATAAACATACAATAACAAGCCAAAAGAACCCCAAGGGGTTAATTATTAATATATATATCCTTATCTATGTCATTTGGCCGAACTTCAGATTTTTAGGAATACAACTACATTTAATAATATAATATGTGTTTTAAAAACTATTTTATGTCAATTTTGACACTATTTGGTAATTAATTTTTGTGAAAATCATAACTGCATGATTAGTTCAAAAAAAGTTAATTAAATCAATTATAACATGTCATATTAACATAGAAAATTAGTTTAATTCATAAAAAGTCTCAAATAACATTTAATTTAGTATTTATAACATTAATTATGTTAATATTTCATTAATAATATAATTACTGCATCATCATTATGTCATAAATAAATTAAATTATTTAACGTCTAAAAATTATGAAAACAAATACCATTATGTAGGAAATCTTTTTAGCTTTCTAATTAATACTTATAGTCGAATTTATCTTATGTATATCCTTATATTAAAAATGTTTTAGTTATTAAACATTGATTTTATCTATTTTAACTCTTCTTTAAATAAAATAATATTAAATGTCCTAATCTAATCCAACTGAACCTAAATGGTAATATTTTATTCATAAGGTTGTTTTTGATATAATTACACGTATCCAATCGAATTAGGACATGTGTTAGGGTAATAATAACATCATTTTTACCCTTAATTACCCGATTTACTTTTAACCGTGGTAAAAAAAGTAAAAAGTTACTATTCACCAAAAATTATTTTCATCTCATTGAACCACATTTTAGTCTTTAATATTAACCGTGTCTCTTGGATTTTCTAAATTCCACTCACAGAAGCGGTAAAATTAAGTTTTATGCGAATTTGCAAACTCTCCAAGAGGTTGGTAAAAGACGGTGAAAAGTACAATAAAATTTTTATATATCAAATTTTTTTATAAAATGACTCCAATTAATTACTTTGAAATTATGTAGGTATTATGTATCAATTTTTACCTAAAATAAATTAAAATAAAATAAATAATTATTTAAATAAAAATTCGGTTTTTAAATAGTAACCCAGTGTTTTCACTATTCATCAAAAATTGAAAGTTTTCAGAAAAATACCAAAATATCACCCGAGGATAATTTTGATATTCCGAATCCAAAAATGAATTCCATTTTGAACAATAAAATTTCCAAAAGTGGTTATTACTATTCATAACGACTAGTTAATAATAATATTATAATAATATCTCGTTTAGTGAAACATGGTATTGCGTACTACACACGCTATCGAAGAAGGTCTTGATTGTGTGTAATGCAAGCCAAGTTAGGGCTGAGTGTAGTGAAAGCTCCATTATGTGTTGTGTATAACATAATAAAAACTTATTTCATTTATACATTAAAAAAATCTATACATAATGTTGCGTAGAATAATTTTCACAAAACGAACTTGAAATTGTGTGTAACACGAGCCAAGAATAGTGTTGCGTATACTGCAAGCTAATACGATGTCGTGTATAACATAAGCTAATTTTTGTGTAGCTTACAACACAATACATCATTGAAATTAAAAAGAATATTTTTCATAAAATCTCGGGGCGTTACATTCCCTTAAAATGAATTTCCCCCTCAAAATTCATCGGGGTTATAAATGGTTTACTACCTGAAAGTTTCTTTCATAGAAACCCACATCGTAAAAAGGAATACCAAATCTTCATTTTAAAAAGGGAAGTTAGAATCATAACAGTCACCTAAAGTAACTCAGCACTGGGTTTCCACATAGGATAACATAGGTGAAAATCTGGATATGGAAGAGAAATATAACCATCAACTTCTGATGAAGAGTGGTAGAGGACATGGCTATAAAAAGCCAACAATCACAAATCCATAAATTTTTGATGATCTATGGTACCATCTAATTCATCAAATATAAGGGAACTAGGACCATATTTTTTGTTTTCAGTATAATTTCCCTAAATTTTAAGAATAATTAAAATAAATACTTACTTGATTTTGGTACTATCTCACTGTTGTTTGTGCCTTGAACAATTTCCACATCATCTCTTAAAGAAATGAATTTGAATTTGTCTTCCATGAAGTGTTAGTAGATCATGAGATAGAATGATGGGTCATTCCATCTGTCTCAAACAAAAGGATAGCAAAAGTTATCAAATATACATAAGTCCATCTATGGTGAGGTTAATCGTATATGATTTCAAAAAAGAACTTATACTTCATCTATCATACCGCTTAATTAAATAAAACTAGTTTCTACTAACTAGGGACTTCCTGTAGGCCCGTGGTAGGCGATAAAGGCATGTCACACTTCAGTTGTGGGTTCGATTCCCACAGCCTTGTCCGACGCGACGGGTTATTTCCCGTCCTATGGGTTGTCCTTTTTATAAAACTATACTATTATAAAATTCTATCAATAATATCGAAAAACTTTTCTGGCCTTAAACAATAATAACTTATGTTCAACATAATCCATTCGAATCTTTAGGCTTATCCAAAATACTTCTTTCCAAACTCATAGTATAAAGATAATGATTACTAAAAATGTCATATAACAAGCATGTGAATACCATCATTTATCACTCATATATTTTGTTGGTCACATTCCAATCATGTGAATACCTTAATCATAGATTATATAGAAAAATGAATACCCATTGATCCTTAGTGAAAACATGAATGCTCTCAAAAGATAACTCTTTCCACATACCAAAATCGAAAAATTATATATACTCAAAACATGTTATAACATTGTCCTTATATCAGTCATGAGCTCATGAATACTGTCAAACATTTCATTTTATCCTTATCCCTTCATTATGTGCATATCATCTTCTTTCCAAAAATATCTCAATCACTTTCCATGGTTACCGGTACCATAAAATTAATGAATACCACAATAGACCAATACATAAATATTCTAATATTCCACGGTACTATATACAACATTATTTTGGAATCCCATTACATAAACACTTAATCATTCCACCACATCGTTGTTATATTCAACATCGCCAATAGTGATCGCATTTGATTTCCCTTTTTCTTTTTCCTTAAGTGGTTTCTCATGTCGATCATCATTAACCCTTGGATTAGGGCATTGATTAGCATAATGCCCCATTTCATTGCACTTGAAGCATTGAAGTGTTGGTGGTTCGTTCCTTGCAGTCTTTTCTTTATTCACATAATTAGAAACCCTTTTTCCATTACTTCGACACTCAGCTGCTCGATGGCCTTCTTTTCCACACTTAAAACATTTTATAGTCCCTTTAAGACAATCTCCACCATGCTTCTTTCCACATTTTGAGCATAAAGAAACATTCATCTTCTTTTCACTATTGTTCTGAGATTTCTCCTTGAACTCCATCTTTCGTTTCTTATCCAAACAATGCGATGGATACGTTACACCAACTTACATTTATAACTTTATATCACAATGAAAAATTTCTTCATAGCTACTGAAGTCTCTTATAGCCAATTCCCTTCGAAGACTTTGTTTTAAGCCACTAAAAAATCAATCAACTTTACTTTCAAGTTGGATGACAAAGCCGGATGCATACCTTCCAAGCCTTGTAAAATTTTCTTCGTATATACCAACAGATTCATCATCCTTTTGATTAATCTCAAGGAACTCTTTTTCCATCTTTGTTCGAATAATACGAGGGAAGTACTTACTGAAAACAAGTTCTTGAACTCGTCCCATTCCATGGATTCAATTTCATCTTGGGGCCTTGTATTCTTAATTAGAGTCCACCTCTGGTCTGCTTCACCTTCTAAATGCTAAAGAGCTAGAATGAATTTATCATGTTCCGAACAACGAAGTATGGAAAATATCTTTTCAATGGTACTGATCCATTGTTCAGCAACAAGTGGTTCGGAAGACCCATTTAAAGAAGGTGGAAGTTTCCTCATGAAGGACTCAATAGAATATTGTTCCCTTATCTACTCATTCGGAAGTCCAGAATGATTCAAATCTTGCGTAAGTATAGAAATAAGATTTTTCACTCCATCTCCCATAACATTGGTTTGTTCAAGAAGAAAATAATTGAATTTTCCATTACATTGATCTACACAGTTCCTTTGGGTTCCAGCCAATCGTCTAAAACCCAAAAAGAATAGTGTGAGAGGAAAAAATCATGCTATGGAAAAAAATATAATAATGGGGGGTTACCTTCGATATCTAACATCTTAGGTTTAATTCTAATATCATTACCGTAATTCTAGGACTATAACCTATACTTATACATAACCTTAGGGACATCCCTAGACATACCTTAGAAATATATCTAGGGATATCACTAAAGTTTCCACATCCTAGTTTCCAAAGGTTAACTAAACCTCCCACTGATACCAACTCTAGAGACCCGAAGCTTGAAGTGCATGGACATTTCATTAATTTTTCGGATCACTTAATACATAAAAAAACCAACACTCAAGGACCGTAATAGTTTAGTGTCTTTGGAAACATGGAACATAATCTTCTAATCATGGTGAAAGATCATCAACATCTCCCATAAAGATCTTCCCCCTTTTGGTTTTCTTACCTAAAACTGTTCTTTAAGTCCTGGGGAAAAGAAAACACATAAATTGTGAGCTCAAATGCTCAGTAAGAGTAAGCATGTATAAAATAAATCAAATCATATACATTTGAACTTAAAAAAATGAACATAATGTTTAAACATCAAAATCATGGGCAATGGCTTAAAACATGGAAGTACATAAGGCATAGATCATAAAGAAACATTAATCATGATAAAATAGCACGGGAATAAAACATGTATTTGTGGAAAAGCATTAATCACATGTTATTATTTACATAGCAACCAAGGCATTTGTACAAAGACCATCTTAGTGGACAAAGTCCCATTATAAATCGAGTTCAATCCTCGTTCCTGTCCTGTAATAGTGAACCAGATTAACTTACCGTTCCAGCCATGTCTATCTCATGAGATATAAATCTTTACCCAATGCATTGGAGGGAGATATAGGTCCCACCCATCTCATGATGAAATCATTTTTTTGTGCCACAAAATCATAAATCATACATCATAGCATAACCCATGTAATAGAATGAGATTTGTAAACATCATACCATCATAACATAATCCATATAAAAAAACACATATCATTTCATCATAAGAATAATCAAACCATGTAAATAATGGAGACATTATACTTGAAACATAAACATATTAAATAATGTCATTTTAGATGGAAAGTATTTTTGATAAAACACTTGAAATGAAATCTTGAGGAAAATAACCTTTCTTCTTCAAAATAATTTTCTTTTCACAAAATCCCATGAAATTTTAAAAGAAAAGGGTTTTTTTGAAAATAATCATGCAATCTTGTATAGGAAGCTTCATGAAAATGAGGCCTTATGAAACCGCAAAAAATCTGTTCACACCGTATAAGTTAAAAATAACATTCTTCTCGTACTTTTGTAGGAAAACTCAAAAAGTATCTCGTAAGGTAAAAAAAGAAAGATTCCTTACATACCATGTAGTAAAAGTCAAAAAATTTTATAAAGGAATTTAAACATACATGAAACCATTTTTAGGAAACATTGACATGGATGATAACAATAACCCCAGTAAATACTTACGAATAAACAATCTCTATAAGAACGAGATTTGAATAGTTATCCCTTACCTTATGTCCGATATGCTTCGTATGTTTCCGAAACACCTGTATAATGATTTAAATAATGTCATTTACTTATTAAAGAATCATATTCATTGTTATGATATCATATATGGTTCTCTTATGACTTTATATTACCCGTTCTTTTGTAAATTCCATGTTAAAGCACCGTTTTGGGTAAAATCGTTTCTTTTATCGTATGAGTTTTGACATGTTGTTCTTGATATTATTACTTATATACTAATTTACATAATTCAAGAATTTATAACATGATTTATATATATTATATATTCAAAATATACATATATATATATATGATATATCGATAAATGGAATGAAATACACCGTTCATGGAGACGGTAGGCCGTACATACTCATGAACGCTATTTTCGTTTCCTTATTGAATTGAATGGAATTAAGTAGATGAAATAGATATATATATATATATATACATAAATACACTATAATTATTATTTCATATATCTCATTATCATTAATTATATATATACTTTATAATCATTTATGAATGGTTAACATGGAGAATGAATCTCATCGCGTCGTGGAGACCGTAGTCCGTACGTACGCACGAGCGATGATATCCTTCCCATGATCGTGGAATTGTATTGAAGAGTATATATAATATTTCAGAATCAATATCACTTTAAAATAATCATATATAGTTATTTTTTTACACCATTATACCCATCCAAGTAAGGTGGTGGTCGAAAATAGATTACACCACGGCGTGGAGACAATATTCCGTACGTACACACACGCAGTGATTTCATTTTCTGTAGGATCGATAGAAGGTGAAATAGGGTTGTTTAATATTTATAATAACATATTAGTATATAAATAATACTTATGTTATTACTTTATAATGGGACACCTAAAGAAGAAGAAGTAGAACAAGAAAAAAAAATGAGAGAATCGGAAGAAGAGATTACCTCTTTTTCTACGTTCCTCCTTTAAGACTTCTCTTATGGATGTAGAGTTAGTATTTTGAGAATCTAGAACCTCCATAATGTTTCTAGGTAAGTGGAGAAGAGGAATGGGTAGGGTTTGGCCGTACTTAAAGGCTCAAAAGGGTGTGAAGAGAAGAGTGAAGGGGTGCCCTTTTTATAAGGGACGAGAGGGGAACCTTTGGAAAAACATAAAATATTATTTTATAATAAAGTCATATTAGGTTTATAATAGCTCCAAATTGATTTATTTAGAAGATAATTTGGGGATGGATCTAAATTATCTTAACCAATATATTTTATTCAAGTTTAGGTTAAAATTTTAACCTTATCATTTAGATTTAACTCTAAGTTAAATAATTTATCTTTTACCGTGGTTTCTTGTTTTCTTACACTATATGGTTAACAAACATACTATAACAAGCCAAAATAACCACAAGTGGTTAATTATTAATATATATATCCTTATCTAAGTCATTTGACCGAACCTTATATTTTTAGCAATAAAATAACAATTAATAATATAATATTTGTTTTAAAAACTATTTTATTTCAATTTTGAAACTATTTGGTAATTGATTTTTTTGAAAATCATAACAGTATGATTAGTTCGAAAAAATTTAATTAAATCAAAAATAACATGTCATATTAACCTATAAAATTAGTGTAATTCATAAAAAGTCTCAATTACATTTATTTTAGTATTTATAACATCAATTATGTTAATATTTCATTAATAATATAATTACTGCATCATTATTGTGTCATAAATAAATTAAATTATTTAATGTCTAAAAATTATAAATAAAATACCGTTATGTAGTAAATCTTTTTATCCTACTAATGAATATTTATAGTCGAATTTATCTTATTTATAACCCTATATTAAAAATGTTTTAGTTATTAAACTTTGATTTTAACTATTTGAACTCTTCTTTAAATAAAAAAAATATAAAATGTCCTATTCTAATCCAAGTGGACCTAAATGGTCATATGTTATTCCTAAAGATGTATTAGGTCGAATTACACTTATCCAAAAGATTTAGGACATGTGTTAGGGTAATAATAATATCATTTTTTCCCTTAATTACCCGATTTACTTTTAATCGTGGTAAAAAAATAAAAAGTTACTATTCACCAAAACTTATTTTCATCTCATTGAACCAAATTTTAGTCCTGGATATTAACTGTGTCTCTCAGATTTTCGAAATTACACTCCTAGAAGCAGTAAAATTAAGTTTTATGTGAATTAGCAAATTCTCCTTGGAGGTGGGTAAAAGACGGTGAAAAGTTTAATAAAATTTTTATATATCTAAAATTATTATAAAATGACTCCAATGAATTACATTGAACATATGTAGGTATTATGTATCAATTTTGACCTAAAATAAATTTAAATAAAATAAATAATTATTTAGATAAAAAGTCGGTTTTTAAATAGTATCCTAGTGTTTTCACTATTCATCAAAAATTGAATGTTTTTTGAAAAATACCAAAATTTTACCCTAGGATAATTTCGATATTCCGAATCCAAAAAATAAAGTCCATTTTGAAAGATAAAATTTCCAAAAGTGAGTATTACTATTCATAATGACTAGTTTATAATAATATTATAACAATATCTCATTTAGTGAAACTTGGAATTGCGTACTACCCACGCTATTGAAGAAGGTCTTGATTACGTGTAATGCAAGCCAAGTCAGGGATGCGTGTAGTGAAAGATATGTTTGCTGTTTCATATAACATAATCAAAACTTATTTCATTTATAAATTAAAAAAATTCTATACTTAATGTTTCATAGAATAATTTCCAAAAAATGAACTTTAAATTGTGTGTAACACGAGCCAAGAATCGTGTTGCTTATACAACAAGCTAATACAGTGTCGCTTATAGCACAAGCTAATTTTGGTGTAGCGTACAACACAAGACAACAAAGAAATAAAAAATAATATTTTTCAAAAAATATCGGGGTGTTAAAATATCTTTATGTAAACCCTCATTTCTTTCTTAAATTATTTCTTGATGACTCTTAACATTTCTACATTGTATAACTTGTTTTCATAAAAACGGTGTTTTTCATTCGGGTGAAATCATCAATAATAGTGATAAAGTACAAATCCAATTTTTTGATTGATGTTTCATTAGCCCACATAAATGGGAATTCATAAGTTCAAGAGGCGTGGTAGACGGAATATCAACTCTCTTATGACTTTTATTAGCCATCTCAATTTTCTAACAAATTATACAAACACCTTCTTCTATTATTTTCCATTAAGTAATGTTTAGAACCACCTAAAATTTTGATAATGTTTTTTTCCAAGTTTTCCAAGTCTTTGGGGCCTCAAACTATTTTCATCTTCAGCACTTAAGTTATAGGAGTTGTTAAATTCTATAAATTTGTTGATATTCCAACTGGGTCTTTCTCCCATTGTAATAACTTTTCCATATTTTACACTTATGATAACTCAAGAATAATCTATAAATATCAATTGTTTTTCATTATAAAAAATTTGACTTAAACCAAGTAAGTTATGTTTTAGTCCATCAACAAACAATACATCCTTAGATTTCAACTATTAGCTTTAATGTCAACTATTTCAATTCCTCTGATTTTTAGAGAACTATCATTACAAAAGGTAAGAACACCTCCATCATGATTTTCATCATGTTTCAATATTTTTAAATAACATGTCATGTGTGAAGAAAAACCACTTTCAAGTATCCTTGGTTTGTTATTTTTTACTTTTTTTCAATGACAACTAAACAACAAAGGCTCTTTATTTGACTTTCTTCTTTCATGCATCCTTTTATTTTTTTTCACCAAAAACTATCCTAGAAGAGTAGTCATACATTATTCATAAATATGACCTAGTTTATCACATCTTCCACAAAATTATTACAGAAAGTCAAACTGATTCATTATTATAACGTTTCTAATATATTTAGAATTCATTTTTTTCAGAATTATATATGTTTTAAAACTTATTCATTCTTATTTCAAAATATCATCTACTTCGCTCAAACCTTATTCTTGGTAGAGATAATTTGTTCCAAAAATTATAATCCTTATATCCATATATTCCACAACACAAAAAAACCCATCAAATCTAGATTTTCTATTGATGTAATATATTTCATTGTAGAAACTTTGTTGAGGTTGATAAATTATTTCTACTCTAACATAATCTGAAATGGACCATTTTTACTACTGGGAGAGTTTTTATATTTTTTGATATGATAGGCTTCTCACATCCCTTCTCAACCCATGCTTTTCCAATACTTTTCTTCTCTCATTAAATGTTTGAAAAATCTGATGAATTTTAATTTTGTTGGGTAAGGATTTCACTAGATTCTTGATTTAAAAATTCTATTCAACTTTAGAAGTCTCATATTTTACTTACAAATCATTGATAAATTTTTTATTCATTCTCATCAAGGTACTTTCAGACTCAAGAAGTTTTCATTGAAACTTGTCAAATTTTTCTTCCTTAGCTGTAAACATTTTATTGAAATCTTAAACCATCTTTCCCTGTTCATAAATTCTATATTTGTAACTTAATATCCCCTGGATTTATTATTCTTATTACATAGAAGAATCTTTTTAACCTTGAACAATTTTTTCACCATATTTATTTATCATTATGATTTCTTTTTTGAGTGATCCATTTTTTCAAGTAACACAAAAAGTTCTATTCTGAGATGATATTCTCTATATGATTACCAAACACAGTCATCATCACTATTTGGGGATTCTTTAATTTTGTAAACTTTTTCAATGAATTTTCGAGCCTTTCCTGAACCGTCATATTCAAAATAAATATTTTCAATTGATTCTGATACATCTTTCTTTCATAATATAATTTTCTTATTCCGAGTTAACTTATTCTTATATTTGTTGGATGACATTTCTTATTTATAACTTTTTTTCTAATTCTTACTTAAAAGTTTTTATTATATTCATATTTAGATTTTCCAATATTCTTCTCGAAAAATTTCATAGAAAAATGACCAATTCCCCCACACTTGAAACAATTGAGAAGAAATTTACCTCTATACTTTCATCTTCTTCCTTGATAGTTCATAGATATAAGAGACATTATTTTATCATTAAACTCATCATCCTATTTATCTTTGGAATCACATGGATAAAAAATTTTAACATATTGAATATTCATTTTTCACAAATATTAAAAAACCATTTCATCTTTCGTATTCTTTTTGAACATTGGAGATTTTAAAATTTCATATGCAATAATATAATTCCACAGTTCAGCATGAGATAAATCATCTTTATCTTCTAAAATATAAATTTTACAATCAGACCTGCCCAAAAAGTTTCTCATAAGTTTCTTCACTATTATAGAATCTTATACAACTTCTCTAAACCCAATAATTTTACAAACAATTTCATTTACCTTGGTGAAGTATTAATCAATAGTTTCTTTATCTCTCATTCATATATCTTCAAACATACTACACCAAATTTTATGCTTTTCTTTCATCAGTTTATTATTCCCTTCAAAAATAATTTTCAACTTATCACACATACTCTTTTTTGTTTTGATACCCATCACCTTCATATAAAAATTTTCTAGCAGAGTCATAAGAATAAATTTCCTAAATTTTCTATTAAATTTGATATTTATATTATCAAAAATATTCAATGGGGGAATATTTATCAATAGGTAGAAACACAATTTTATCAATATCAACATCTTCTGGGCCAAGAGATAAGTGAAAAGGAATAATATTTTTTTTTTCATCCATAATAATTTCTCCATCAAATGTAGGAATTCCTCTTCTATTGACTGAATTTATATTATCCATGATAATAATTCAACTAGGGAACCTTACCTCCGATACCAATTCAAATTATAAATGATCGAATAAAAAGTGATAGGGGGAATCATTTGATAACATTTTATAAGTTTCCACACTTTTAAAAACAAAACCCATAAAACCTATTCAATTAAATTACCTTATCATATTTTATTAAATAATCATGCAAGAAAAAGTAGTAAAGAAATTAAATCACATGAGATTTACAGGGATCAACCCCAGTGTGAGAACCTACACCCTTTACACACCCACTCCCATGGGTTTATAGAAATTCACTATAATAAAGAAGTGAGTAAAACTTGTGTCAACTCCCATTATACACCTTATATATCATGATAAAAACAATTATACTATCTCTCGTGAGTTTACAATGTTTGATTACAAAACAATTGCTCCACAAAAGAAAAGATAAAAAAACCTTTTCTCCTTAAAAATATATCCATAAAATCAATTAAATCACTTTGGGTTTGATTTACTCAGTCTGATTGGACCATTATGATGAAATTATTAGGATGGACTCAATAAAATAAACCATTTTCCCAAACAACACTTCTCAATCTTTTCTCAACTGCTCAGTCCGATCTTCCATAATTCGATATTCTTATGTCCTATCTTCTTCATTCTAGTAAGAAAGAATTTATTTATCAGATCTTCTAATGATATCATTAAGCGGAATGAACTATTAATCAAATTATGTAGTGATCCACATTTTTTACATGTAGAATGTATGGAAAGTATGAATGTACTATGCATCTTTTTATAGGCACCCCGGAATAGAAAAGGATTAAAACTAAAAAAATACCGCTAAATCAGAATAAAAAACTATGTGATCAATTTATATTTTACTTTCATGTTTGCACACATCAACTCTTCACTAATATTCTTAAATATTCTTTAGTCTTATCTATAATCATTCTTCTTAGACTACCTAACCTTTCATCAGTATGATGGAACTTTATTAGATCATTCCAAATTTGATTTCCTCATCAGAGTTAGTGGGATTGAAATTCCTTCTCAGTGTCAATCCGATTGACTTTCCTTATCATAGATAGTATGATTGAATTTACTTTCTGAGTCACTCTGGTTGATTTTTCTACTTAGAGTTAATCCAATTGAATTTTCTAATCAAATCCAGTCAGATTGAATTTCCACCATAGAGTCCATCAGATTAACTTCCTTCTCAGAGTAAGTCTAATTGAAAATTCTCAACATCAGTTTTATGGATTTCTCATTAATATAGAATTCTCATAATGATGTAATCTCTACTCTAAAAATATTAAATTCTTCAAAGCTCATAAACTATAACTCATTTAGAATTCTGAAAAATTCAATGCCCAGTACTTATGGATTTGGTTCAAACTTTGTCTTGATTCTTGGATTCGATATAATATTTATGATTGCTACATTTATTTACAAGATTTTATCATGATATTTTACATGATTTATGATAAATTAAATATTTGAAAAGCATTGTATGATTTACATAATAATGTGTGATGACTTCCCTTACTTTCAACATGTTCCTTCATTGCAAATAAAAATTAGCATGATTGGCTGCACATATTCTCCCCATTTTCATTATAAGACTTGCATCACAAGTGTTATAGATAACTTATGATATTTGAAAATTAAAAACCGAAAAAGTATCATCTGATTTAGGGTTTAAAGTATTAATAACTTCGTAATTCTTGTCATAATTATCTTCATTCAACCTCTTCAAAAATATAATGACTTTTTAAATCAGAAACTTCTTTCTAAAAAACAATGTGTATGATAGATCTTGAACTTCATGCCGATGGTTCTAACATCTATGATATATCCTATCCAAAAATTTAAAATTATGATGTATTTTGAGACCGGTGCTGCTTAGTCTGATACTCTGTGCTCGGTGTTGCTTAGTCTGATCCAATGCATCCAAAATACAAATTTCCCAAAAACAAAACTCTTATCCCACTTTATGCTTTGGTTTGAACATTCTACAACATTAAAATATTTTTCAAAACCATTCTCTTAAAAAATATAAGTTTTCAATAAATTCAAAAACTTTCTTAAAACAAAATAACACAAATATTCTTTGCTCCCTCGGTGCTCCTCACCTAATACCTGTCTCAAATGATGATTTAGCCAGAGGTTGTCATCTTCTTTTTCATTGAGGGCCTCTAGGTAACACTATTAAAAATATAAAAATGATATTTAATTATGAATTAAATATCAAAATTTTAATTATAAATAAAATTACTTACAATAAATTCTTGTGTCTGTGAATTTACAACACTTCCATCCTTTTTCCTCCCACTTAAGAAAAATATTTTTTCTCGAGAAAGGGGACCTTCAATGCCCATTATCACTTGCGTATAATGACATTGATTACAATAATAACACATTATTGAATAACATAAAATTGATAAATATAACCAAAAAAATTTGATTTTGGATACATGTGAGATTAACCTTATACTCACATCATGTTAAAACATTCCCACATTAGATTATATTATATCGGTGAGTCACTATGTGAAATTAACTTTAATTATCACATTATATTAAGATGTAAGAGAGTGAATCTATATGTGATTTAGTTAAAGTCAATCTCAAATGGAAATCATGGATATATAGGAATGTATTTTATACTTATAATATAGTGATAAGATTATTTTAAAGTTACCAATTTAATCTATATAGGAGTTCAACACAACCTAGAATAAATTAAAATTTTATCTATTTAAGAAATCTATACAATGAATAAGAAACTTACTAGACCAGATTCTATAATTAATAAAATGATATAATACCTTCATAGTGTGCTTTTTAATTGTTTTTCAATTCTCATTTTTTATAAACCACATGTTCATCTAAGAATGATATATTGTTTCAATCCTTTATTTTTAGGATTAATAGACGTATTGCATGATAAATTATTTTGGTTTAGCGGTTGAAAAGGTTTGTTTTAATACATGATACATGGTTCTTTGTAGCTAGATAGGGACTGGATGGGTTGAGATGGTTGATAAATGTTTTGGTAATGGTTGGATATGTATAATTCATTTTATATTAAAATGCATGAAAGGTTTTGTAGAAAAGTCAAATTGTGGACTAGTCAGTGTAAATTGGACACCAAAAAAGCTAGGTGAATCTTTTCTAGTCTCCATGTGGATTAGTTTTAGAGCCAGGATCTAGAACGCTAGAAATTTAAGTTGTGGTCCATTTTTTCTTCTTGGTGGGTCTATCTGTTTCTATAAGCATTGGATGGGTCTTATTAATTTTTTCTTGGTAATTTTTTTGGTGGTTGGGATTTTTATGGGGGATTCATCCCTACTCTCTTTTAGGTGGACAAGTTTATGTAGGGTGGTCTAGAAATTAGAATGATTTGGGAACAAAAGCATGGATTGTCAAGAATGATCAAGGTAAAATATATCAATCACCTTATTCAGATGATGTTGATGAGTATTGAGAGAAATATAAAATATGGATGTTTGGATCCATATAAAGGGGAAAAATCTCAAGGGAAATTTAGAAATTCTGCATATTCCCTTTATCCAAACATAAAAATATTATTCATCTTCCATCTACAAAAAAAGTATCACATGGAATTAAATAAAAATTAATTACAATCCCATATAAAGGGGTATTCACTATGATTTTTAATCTATAAAAAATTATTAATAGTTTAAAACTGGTTGAGGTATAATTATTTAATGATGAAAGTAATTAAAACCCTTTGGGAAACCAAATACATAATTAATAATTTTACTTATTAAATATATATATGTTTTTGAATATTTTTTCAAGAGGGAAAAATAAACCTAATAATTTATAAAACAACACATTTCCCTTAATTTCAGAAATCTATATCATAAACAATTTCAAGAACAATTATCAATATACAAAAGGGAATTTAAATTTCACAAAACAAGGGCTTGATCCATCTAAATATTTTAAACATCAAATTTTAAGAAAACCAAATTTTCATACTTCTATCCAAAGCTTATGAAAACATAGTTCAGTGGTATAGATTTTATGTATAAGTGAAAAAATAAAATATATAAAACATTCATGATGAAATCAAAGGAAATCATAGATTTAATCATAAAGAGAGAGTAATTAGACAACTACCTCAAATATCATTACATCTATTGACCACATAGGTAATCCACCATGAAACTTTCGAAGAAGCATTATGAATAAACATGAATATATAAGGGTTCTTTGGTTATTATATGATTATTCTTGTCTTCCACTAGGATTCAAAAATTTATAAATGACTCTCATTGTGTGGTATCCCTTAATTCCAACTATAATATCCATTTTTAATAATTTCCTTATGTTTTGAGGACCCTTAGAATCTTTTGTGGTGTAATAAAAGTATGGCTAGTAAATTAGGCTATGTTATATTGTTAAAAGATATTTATTTTTTTTCACACAAATAGATGTATTCTCAAAAGATGACACACATTTCATTTTTTGGTGCATCAATAAAATCTGGTACTCATGCATTGCTAGAGTTGATGTAACCTTAAGTGATTTATTTTCCAAATTCCATGAAGTAAATTTTCATAATTCAAATTGTATTCTCCATAGAACATAGTTATATGTTCACTCTTAAGATTTTCTTGAGTAGAGAAGGTAATAATTGATATCATTGTATCTCACATTGGTTCTAGTATACTCTCAGGTGTTTCCAAATGCTATATTGTGGATGACATTGAGCAGAAATGTTGAAATTTTCTCTATTACTGCTCTAACAAACTCTCAATGTTTTGATTCTAGCATTCTATTAAGACATTATGTATGTCACATTAGCACTAACATATTCTTATGAAAAAGTCTCATGCAATATTTGTTAAATTATTCCTTATAGATATTTGATCATAGGCTATGTTGTCTAGGGAATGTTTCTTAAATCTACTAACATAGATTATACTATCCACTGATTTTGTCTTAAATATTTAATGTGAATTTTACATAACTTTTGAAAACATCTGATTATTCCATTAGAGTTTCCTTCCTTTTATAAAATCACAACAAACCATTAGTGAATTTCATGAAAAGTAATTAAGTTATTAATTATATCTTTAATTAATTGAAATAAATACTAGAATTATTTAATTTATGTTCATATTTTGAAATCCATAAAAATATACAAATTATAGAAAAAAATCCCAAAACAATATTTTAAAAATACATAATAAATTACTAAAAAGATACTTATAAACAATGATAAATTTTTATAAATGAATTCCCCCACACATGAATTATTACAAGTCATCAAAAAATATGTCTTAAAATGTTTCACATAGAATCTATTTCATCTCATTTTCAATCCCTAGGTAATTTATTTTAGGTGATTAGAAATTAGTTATCAATATTATTGAGTGAAAAAACCTCAAAGATACCTCTCTAATCAAGGATGTTCTGGAGTTAATTACTCAATTTATGCTCATTGAAGTTGTGTTCTTTGAAGTGGTTCCCCCCAAATATAATGTTCCCCCAAATTTCAGGAAAAAAATTATTCAAATATGATTTATTCAATTAGGGCCTAGTAAAAATCAGTTGGTCATAAAAGTGTATGACACCTCTCATTATTTGACATTATAGTGCGCCCCAAAGTGTGCATATAAATCATAACATTATTTTTCTTTTTTCATGAAACATCTCGAAAATAAAAAATTCAATACAATTAATAATAATTAAATTTTCAATTCAAACCGTTAAATATTAAGAATACATTAAACTCTTTACTCATCAAATATACGATCATATCTTGGTATTTTTTTATTAGAAATTTTGGGAATATTTGTACACCCTCTAAATCATAGCTGAATCTACTCTTCCATCCAACAAATAAATAATGATTATATGATCACCACAACTCCTCAAGTTCCATCAACCATGCAACCTTAGTAGCTTCATCATTGGGAAAGTTAAACTGAAGCTTCACCAAACAATTTAATTCATACAAATACAATAATAATATATATATCACATTAACAATGTTTCTTACTCATATCTCTACATATGCTTTCTCTATTTTTCCATTACTGATATGCCTCTATGAGGATGGTTTCACAGGAATGATATCATTGTACTTGGATAAATATTCCATAAACCTTATACATTGTCTGACATTTTTACCTATCATTCTATTGCCTTAATTTTAATACACTATTATTTTTATTTTATGATTCCATGATTCTTTCATATTTGTGTGACCATGTCTCCTATTAGAGGATCCCATAAATAAGATAAAAGAAAAAAGTATAATTAATTCCCAGTATAATAGGGAAAAAAATAATTAAATATAATTTGAAATACTTACAAAAAAAATATGATCCATACATATCATTAGGCTCTGATGGATCTGTGGTCTTCCTAGGATGAATAACCTTTGAAGGATGTGCATTTTACAATGCATAAACTGCTATATCTTCATGTAATGGAGTGGAAGATGAAGGGGAATTATAATCAAATCCTGGATAGATATTAAGAAATAGAGATGGTGTAGACATGGTTGGATAAGGATAAACGGGGTGGGGATACATCATAGGGTATGGATATGGTATAAGAGGAAACATTCTTGGAGGATACATAGACATGGCATAAGAAGTAGAGCCTAAATAAGATAATGATGGGGGCATGGGTGAGAACATTCCTATAGGTAGTAAAGATACATTATCATAAGTAGATCCTAAATAAGATGATGATAGAGGTATAGGTGGGAACAACTTTGGAGGCTTATTTGGAGGATGAAAAGGTGTGGTAGAAGGGATTTCTGCAAGAAGGTCAGGGTGTGAACGGCTATGATGGGTGCTCCGTGTATCTCTTGAAGAACCCCCATTCAATCCATAATAATAGGATGTGGATAAGTCAAATATAATTTTGATGAATGTCTATAATTTTTTTGATGAAGAATAGGAACATGATATAAAATATAATGCAAAAGAAAAATATTACAATTATTATACCCAGTAAGGGAACCACAGGAGGCTTCCCTAATTTACACAGTCATCAATCATTATTAAATAGTCACTTAAAATTTATTCAATATCTTTCACAATATACATAAGAATGAAATTTACTTTTTTTTTAAACAGTTTTCAAAAAATTATAAGTAAAACTAATAAGTCAAAGAAGACATAAAAAATTTCATAACATGTTTTAGAAACTATAATTTAAAACCATTTTATACATTTTTTTAAAACCTATTTTATACATTGTTTTCTAAAGTGGAATAAATATAATTAAATTAAATGAAAAAAACAATTCTAAAATAACTACATCATTCGAAACCAAATCTAAATTAAAGTAATTACAGTAGTAACAAATTGAGAAACCCACATCAAGGAGAAATGAATAAACTTTGAATATATATGGTCACTTATATATATTACCCACCAATACATTAGGTTCAACATCAATTATCACAATTGGAAAATTTGAGTCATCGCATACAATATTTTAGTCAACACCAATGGGGGAATCAAAGGTTTCAATTTAGTCGCCACCATAATAAAAAATATGCCTTGGGATTACTTCAATAATGACACCCTAATCAAGTATAAGATGATCTTTCTCATAAAACACTTGTTTTTTCATTGATTCTAAAATACATGTCTCATTAGTAGCTAGGAAGCATGTCATTTCAATAACCCCAAATCCACAGTCATCAATAAATGTACCATGTAGAATCATTGAATCAAACCACTTACATTTCATCATAGTTACTCGAACATGAGATTATTAATAAAATAAATATATTTTCTCAACAAGTCCATAGTAATACAAAATTTTATATCGAGGCCTACTATATAATGAACTATCATAATAGTCTATTGTTGCTACTAAAATAAGGGTATTGTGTTGGTTTCTTCTATTCACTGCACAATCAATTGTAATAGATTTATACCCATTGACCATTAATGTTTTTCATTCACGAACAAAATAATTCGGAACAAAATCTAACGCTCTTAATTCTAGAGATATGGAGAAAATAGGTAAGCTCAATACCTAAAATATATATTAATAATACAAATAAATGAATTTCATTATATTAAGTTAATTAATGTAATGGACAATACCTTTGACTTTAAACATGTTGGAAACTCTTGGCTATGAAACATATATATCTTTAGAAAAGGAAAAAATTGGCAAACTCTACTTATAATTTGTTTATGTTCCCTATATAAAATTATTCTAAAAGGATAAGGTTGATGTAATGTTACATTTTATAAAATAACATATAAATATTTAAATTACTCACTTGATATAACCATCAATCAAAACACAATTATAAAAGAATGTGTTATGTGCCATATCCTTTTCTTAAAGGCTCAATGTATCCAATGTATATGACCCAAGAATTCATCCCTTCATCAGAAGACCCAATAATATAACCAGCCTCCCTCCACCTCCCTCCACTACTTCCCCATCTCACATCCTCCTCCCTCCTCCCTTGCTTCCTTCTCCCACTCTGCCTACCTCGGGTATTGCCCTTGCCCCATATCATCCCTGGACCCCTCTATGCAATCTTGTTTGCTTCCCCCATGCATGGCCTTAATCCCCTTCTATCCCTTTCCCCCTCTTCACCCTTGGATACTTGAATTCTTACTCAGACTCTACTGGTAAGGTTTGTTTTGTGGACGTTTCTCAGATTTCTTTGTTGATCATCAAAGGTCATGTGCTACCCTTCCCTCCGATCTCGCTATCCAACTCTTTTGAGAGCCTTCTGCATGTGAAGGAATGGCCCTCCCTGAGTCCTACTGTTGGAAGGAGAAGCTGAACCTCCAATCATATTCTCGTAGGGGTGGATAAGTCACCTCTATCCCACACTTACTTGATGAATAGAGTGTTCACTAGATCATAATCCTGAATCTCTTCTACTTCTTTGGAGGAGCTTGCCTGAAATCCCTACTCACTTAGGGAATGTGCCATGTGTCTAATTTTCCAATGATCTCATTGATTATTTATAATTTTTGGGGTCTTTGGGCCAGGGTAAAATCATATTTAATTTCATCTGAGGGGTCTCAACCAAGAGCCTCTTTTTTCATGATTCTGGAGCCCAAGTAGTGCTCATCTATGATTGGGGTGTTTGAATGAAGGATGGGAAAGTAGTTCTTCATGCGTGGCGAGCCTGTTAATCATCATATTTGGAATTTTTGTAATTATTAGGTTAATATTTAAAATCTAGAGTCTTCAGATAAACTTATCTCGATTAAAATTTTAGATGGTAATCATAAATTGTTTCTGTTCTTTTGTGTATGCAAAATGTGAAGCGAGTCTCTGTGAGAAACTTTGGGTGGACCTCAGTAGATTTAATACTGGAGTGGTTCCATGGATCATGGGTGGAGAGTTTAATATGATCATGCATACATTGGATAATAAATTTGTACGATATCTTTCGAGAGAATATTGACTAAACTTATCCACCTTTCTAGTTTAGGAGGGGCTTCAGGATCATGGATTCTGAAGCAATAGGTTTACTTGGTGAAAAAATCATAAGGGAAATAGGCAAACCTAGTGCAGGATTGACTGCTTCCTTAGTAATCTTCATGCAATCTCAGCCTTCTAGAACCATGAGGTCTGTCACTTAGTCAAGGCTCTATCAGATCACTCTCCCCTTATACTTCCTCTAAGATCAAGACCACTTGACCCTTGGTGTTTCTTCTTCACAAAAATTTGGGCCCAACATCCTAGGATTCTGGACATTATGAAACAGTCCTGGGCCTCACCCTACCATGGTGAAGGATGGGTGAGACTTCACACCAATATGTGGCATCTGAATTAGTCCCTCGTTGATGGGTCTTCCTCACACGAGTCTGATCACGTGCACTTGGAAGATCTTATTAAGAATATCGAGATAACTGAATTACCCCTAGAGGATGAATGGAATGATGAGAGTTCTACACCACTCTTCCAAAAAAAAACAATGTCTAGATGAGCTTCAAATTTAGAAGGAGATAAATCTTTGTGAACGGTCCAACAATTTATGTCTCAAGGGGATCACAATTTTTTTTCTTTCAACCATGCTTATTGGGGAAAAATTGGGTCCAGAATAAAAATTTATGTCTTGAGGATGGCTCTTTATCCTGTGATTTGGATGTTATTAGAGGTTTGGTTTGTTCCCAGTTTAAAAACATATTGTGTGATTCTAATACACCACTCTTGAAAGGGTACCCCTCAGGATTGTATGAACAAGTTGACTCAATCCCCAATTCTATCCTGATCCATGTGAATGTTTTGTTGAGAAAGATTTTTGGAGAGATTAAGATTTGGGAGGTGTTAAAGTACTTCAACACATATAGTACCCTATGACCTAATGCTTTCCCAGGGTCCTTCTATGTGTCTACTTGGAACATCATCAAGAGAGACCTCATTAATACTATCCAAGAATTTTTTAGGGTTGGATATCTCCCCCATATTTCTAGTGCTACCACCATGATTCTTATCCCTAAGGTATTCTTCCCTTCCTCTATCACCCAATACCAACCTATTAGACTGTATAACTTTTAATATAAGGTTTTGGCTACCATCACCAACATCAGGCTCTCAGGATTTACTCAATGATGGATTTCAAAAGAACAACATGCCTTTAGTCATGGAAGATCAATCCAATATGGTATTAGAATTTTCTATGAGATGGTTTGGGATATCAAAAAAAAGGTGATGTGCTCAAATTGTATTATTAAACTTGAAATGGACAATGCATATGACCATCTCAAGTAGAAATTCATTATTCATACTCTGATATGTATGGGATTATCCAAGAATTTCATTGACCTCTTGTTCCACTATTTCAATTCACCATGGTTCAATATCATATTTTCAGGGGGATAGTGTGGTTTCATCAAGTCAGGTAGAGGGATTTGATATGTTGAAACACTCTCTCTAAATATTTTTATCTTTTCCCAGGATATTTTATGTAAATTCATTTCTTCATAAATACGTCTTGGCATGGTTTGGCTATTTCACTATGGAACTCATTTCTCTGGGATTTCTCATCTCCTGTTTCCGGATGACTCTATGTTCATTATGAACGTAAAGGGATCTTCTCTAAGGAATTTTTTCAAAATGATGGAGAAATAATCAAGGTGAAGTGACCATGTTATCATCAATGAGAATAATGGAGTTTTTCTCCCCTCCCACTACTTGGGGAGGTGCAATAGCACCATTTAAGCTATTCTTCGAATCCATGTCAATATTTTCCCCATGACTTACTTGGGTGCAACCACTTCCCCGAGAAGAATCCGGATCCATCTCTTTGAGGATTTGGCAAACAAAATTTCCAACCAAATTAATTACTAGAATAATAGATTCCTTTTATTTGGAGGAATGATCAACCTCATTAATATTGTATTGTCCTCTATCCCCATGAATATCATGTCAGTTCTCAATGTTCCCAAAGAAAAAATCACTCAAATAGAGATGGTTATGAGATCCATTTTTTGGGATTCCTAAGGTGAGGTTAGGTGTCTATGGTACTCTTTGGATTGGATAGTAAAGCCTATGTATCTTGGAGGTATCAACATGAGGACCTTGAGTGAGTCTATGTATTCCTTGCATGGAAAATTGACTTGTGATGTGATTGAATGTAACACTTTATGGAGAATCTTAAATAGAGAGAAATATGGATATGGATTAAGGGTGACTAGAAGAAATCCTTCCTAATTGTGTAATTCTCTAAGAATTCACATTACCTTTATTCCTAACCACATCTAGTGGATTATTGGTTGGGGGTGACATCAACTTCTGGGAATGCAACTAGGGTTGTGGGATTATTGGCGTCTCAGGATACCTAGCTCTAGACCTCACATTTTGGGAGGCCATATCCCACCCATATTTCATAAAGTCTATCCAAAACCCAACTTAGGAGAATATCTTCAACAACATCTTCTTGGATGGTTCCTTAGATTTGTGCACGTTTTCGGATTCATCTTATGATAAATTTTTGTCTAAGGATTATAGGAGAGTCATTCTTCACAAGCTGGCTACTGACCCATGGGGTATGATTCTTTGGTGAAAATATATCCCAGACAAGTATAGATTCCTTGTTTGGAGATCCCACTCAATGTTTATTCCTAAAAATATAGTAGTTAATGCAATATGTATTCCATTGGCTTTAATATTTACTTGATGCCTTGTTCATTAGGAAGAGTCCTCTCTTCACCTTTTCATTCGCAGCGAGTGGTTTGTCCTAGTATGGAAAGAACATAGTGAGTTAATAGATTTATTGGATGGTGTAAATTATTTTGAGGAGTTTTTTAGTTACAGTTTATAGGGGTTTTGAATAAATTGTAGGTATCTCCCCACTCCATCCTTATGGATACAAGATTCTGGTTTATTTGGTAGGTGCAAAGCTATGCAAGGCACCATACATCATTCTTTTCCTCCCATAGTTTGATCCCCAAAACCAGGATCATTATTTATGAATTAGAAAATCTCCATGACTGTTGGGGGACTACCCCTTCCTTGAGGTGCTTCTTCACTAAAACGAACTCATCTTGAACTACATGCCCCATGAATATTGGTAAATGGGTGAGATGGTTCCCTCTCTCTCATGGATTTAAATTCAACACTGGTGGAGCATGCAGACAGGGGATCATGAAGGGGGGGGGGGGGGAGTGGTGAGAGGCCGATCTAGTATGGTGCACCAGGATTTAAATGCTCATTATGGGAATAGAGAATCCTCACTGGCTGAGGCAATGTCCATGCATGATATCATATAAATCTGCAACTCAAGAAATATGCCCCTAACCATTGTGGAGAAAGATTCAAAAATCATTTGGAGTTCTCTTAAGGGCACTGCCTCTTCCCCTTGGAACATCATGTAACTCATCCTAAAATGCAGGGCTCTCTTCTCTAATGACAATGAGATCCTCCAAAATTGGTGGGGGGTAACCGGCTGGTAGACTTGTTGGCCTCTAATGTATCCCTATATATTCCTCTTATGCTTTTTAATTCCCCCAGTTCATTCCCCTCAGGTGGGATGAAAGTGGTTACTATGAATTCCATCAGTCTCTAATTCTTCATACCCCCTTGAATTTTTTTCCTTTTACTTACTTTCCTCTTTTCAATAATGATATTATATTGTCAAAAAACGAAAAAAATGAAAAAAAGAAGGATGTGATAATCATTAGTTTTTACGGATTTTAGTTTCAACTCCCTTCCATTTACTCCTTTATATATGTTTCAGGAATAGCCATCAAGAACCTTCATATTATCCAATTCATCAATAAATTGATTTTTCTCTAATGGTTTCATCATATAAGAATAATTTGGAGCTTTCCATTTATTTTTTCTGATACACATAGGATGTAGTTCTGGCTGAATACCCCAATCCAATAAGTCCCATCGAGATCGTAAGTCATATTTTTTCATCCCCTTGATATTTAATATAATTTAAAGAATAATTTCACACATATTTATTTCATTGTTCATTACATCTGAAACATGAAAAAACAAATTGGTTGACCAATATGGAAACTCAAAAAAGTTACCTTTCTTTTCTCCAATTGTAAGTGGATTCAGTGTCAACATTCTTTTTCTTTTTAGATTTCACTTAAACTTTCCCAAATAAAAAACTAACATCTTGTAATTAATTAATCACATCAGTTTTTAATATAAGTTTAGGTAGTTATTCAATATCAACATTATTATCAAACCTCCAGTTATTCTTCTGATATTGGTGATCTATTGGAAAGAATCGTCAATTACCCATGAAACCGAAACTATGATGATATTTAAGCCTACTAGATCATGTATTATTCATAATAATAGGAAATTATAGTTTTCTATATGGGATAAAACTATACATAGTTTCATATGAAAGGAAATCATTTATTTTCCATTAAAGGGAAACGCAATTATGAAATATTTTTTTTGAAGAAACATCAAAGGTACACACACCCATATCTGAAATCTTCTTAAACTATTTTATTAAAGGTCAGAAATATATTTCTACATAATTTATAGGATCATATGGTCTATATATTATTATAATCATGAAAGTTCTTTTTTTCATACTCATCCATAGAGAAAGATTTTAAACATGAATGAAAACTGGCCTTGTGCTGTGAGAAGTTAACATCTGACCAAACAGATTAAAACCATCAAAATATAGAAGAAACCTAACATTATGAACTTTAGATACAAAATTAAGATGTTGTGCATAAAATGTATTCCATGCTAATATATCTTTAGGATGAAACATATCAATATTATCTTTAATTCTCTCAAAACCATGCCATCACATATTGGTTTATATTTATGCAAACATGTATATATTTTGATGTCTGGGAATCAATGGAATGTGAAACATGACTTTATATGGCACAAATTATGGCGGTCCATCTATGTTTTAATTCCATAGAGATGTACCACATTCTTCTAGACTTCTTCCAAGGATCCTAAAATTTAATTAAGAAATATTTAATGATATTTAAAGGTTATTAAAATAATATATCATAATTTCATCAGGATAAACTATGAATTACTTAAATGATATTTTTAGAAAGACAAGTGAGTGTTTGTGATCATGAAAACACTATGAGATGGATAAGTACAATGATACCTATATATGAGGAGGAAAATAAATTATCCAATCTCAATAATCTAGATGATGATCTATGTTATTCACCCTATCTTTTGAATAACTCATCTATACCACATTAGATGATCTAAAGAATGTGAATATGGAAATTTATAAAATCCATGACCTAGGAAAATCATTGAATCCATGTATCCTAATGAATAAAAGAAATAAATTTATTATTTAAGATTTATCATGATATAGTTTCACTGAACTACATTATATTCAATTATTTTACCACCAGGTGTCCATTCATTACTTAATCCTACCATTCAGTCACTATTTTTATAAAAAAATAGCGAGGAGGATGCACCATCATCATGGAACCATGGTAAAATCCAAAGTGGAGAGGTTGATCAAAATAACTTTATTAGTGAAGTTTAATACCTAAAATGGTTATCCAATATCATATTAATAAATAATAAAAATGGAAAAATCAGACCCTATTTTTAATTTTATTATCTCAACTATTATTGTCTGTTTTTTCTTATTCAGATCCCTAAATTATTGATTGACATAATTGTAGGTTATCCATAATTTTATTTTATGGAAAGATATTAATTATACAAGAACTTTTGGATTTATTTTGAGAATGATAAATCCACATTATTTAGAGAACATTATTGAGTTTAACATTAATGGGTGATGCCCATTTTTTAGGAATATAGATGTGAATTACGAATGGTTCATGTACTATATATTTAAGTAACTTTTATGAAAAATTATATAATGTTACATTGATTATTTGGTAGTAAAATAACACTATAATTTTTATAAATTAAATAATATTGAGGAAATTTTCCCCATGTTGTAAATTTATAACAAAATGAAAGACCTATTGAAATTTGAATTTAAGTTTACCTCAAGATACGTTTGTAGATTAGTGGTTTTATATTGACATACTAAATACTAACATAATAAAACTAAGGAAATAATTTTAATTCTCCATCCATGGTATCATTGGGGGTTGAAAGGATTCTAGGGATGACTTACCTACATTAGGTGATTCATTGTAAGCTACACTGGTTGATGTATACCATTGAAAAAATTAATGGAAATGGTGAAACTTACCAATGGGATGAGGAATGAAAAAAATATAAAATAATCAAGAAATACCTTCTGAATCTTTTTATCTTAGTTATTCCCATAGATGTAAAACCAATTATCCTTTATACAAAATCCATAGTGTGGTCACTCATTTTTCTTTTAATTGAGTAAAATGGTGAAGGAAAATAAAAATGGTTTGTATTATATGATCCATACAATATAAGATATGGATATCAATTTTACCTCTATTGAGAAGAGTTTCTTAGAATTTATAATTCTAGTATAAAATTTTATTCATTACTCAAGGAATCAAATAGTCCATTTGATTTTATATATCAATTCAACGAAGTGTATAATAAATAGTACCATACTAACTGGATGATTAGTAAGATTAATTCTGATAATATAGTTGTTTTATATATAATATTCCTCTTTAAAGGAAAAATGGGTAGGTTATTCTTAGTTTCTTACCAGATCTTCAAATATCCGATGAACTCCCCCTTATTATAGAATTTATTTAAATATAAGTATTATTTATTGATATAAATTATAGTGTGGGAATATATAATTTTATGGTATTTCCCATAGTAAAATACGAATTTGAAAAAAGAACCCTAAGTTCAATAGGGTTGGCCTCAATATTATCCTGATATCACTTTCAAAGGAACTCATGTATTATTTATTTCCCTTATTAGATGGTTGTAGTAATAATGAAGTAGATTATCAACCCCTTATCACTGATTTTGAGTTATATCTTTCACTCTTGATTACCAAATTTCATCAAAATATATATTCAAGGTTAATGAAAAAGAATGTAAATTTATATTACACTATTAAGAAATGGAATTTTGTTGTTATTCTAATTTGATGAATCAAATTAGGGGAAATTCCTACAAAGATTATTGAATTCCTCATTTGTGAATGTGGTTCCCATTATATGGGAATTACGATATCTTAATAAATCAAGAGACTTTGGTACATATATCATTTCATGATGAATTATTTCATTATGTTTATAAAGGGGATTCATGTATGCCATATTTATTCCAAAATAATTAATTAGCCACTGTATTTTCAATATGTAACCCTATAATCATTTTCAAATACCATGTGGGGTAAAGGAGTCACGGGACCTCACCATCCATAAACCATTTAGTAATTCAAATCAATCTTTACTTCTTTCATTTTCTTCTCAATGTTGTCCGAGTTATACTCTTAAAGTAAATTTTAATGAAATTTTTAATGAAAACTAAAAATCCAATATCATTAATTGATCTAGATATAACAATAATATTATCATGATAATGGCCGAAAATTTTGTGAGAACTAAAGAATATATACTAAAAGTACAACATAATATCCAATAACTCATCTCATTACTAAGTTTGTTCTAATGGATAAGTAGAGTAATTCAAAAAAAATCTCTAAGGCATCTTATAGCTGATGGTAGAACAAATAAAAAAAGTTTTCATGAGGATAATCTCAATTATTTATGGGATTATCATATTATAACTTTGAATCCTTCCCAAGTATCTCAAAATCATCCATTTTATGGAATTAAAGTAATGTTTCCCATAAAGGTTCAATTTCTCTCGATCTAAACTATAATATATGATCAAATAATAGAATATTATTGGTCAAGATTTTGGTTAGCTCGGTTGGAAAAACTTGATGAGAAAACAATATAATCATTTTATAATTTGGAGGTTATTCAAAACCACAAACCTATTTTTTTTAATAAAAAGGTAAAATTCAATCATTTAATCAAGGATAACTGGTACATGTCTTAATACCACCAATGATATTGGTAAAGAAGCCTCTAAAGTAGGAAATTAAATGTAAAGTACTTTTCATTCTGTATATAGTTCACTAAAAGAGTGATCACTTCTTCATCTCCTCTAACAAGGAACACATTTTACACCCACTAATGTGAGATTCCTCAAGAAGTATTACACATAATTTTCTATACCATATATGGTTCTCATTATACGAACTCACATGATATGTCATAATGATTTTTTTATATGACCTTAAATTGTATGGTTATTTTTCCCCTACCACATAATGTTAAACTTTATATTATTTCATGTTCATTATGTATGACATCAAACTATATGGTAATGTTTTCTTCATATGAAACAACAAATAATATTGAGTTTTGGTTTACACAATACCATAAATGATGTGGTACATCATCCAATTTTATTACTTAAAAATAAATATTAAGGAAGAAAATTATCATCATTATAAGATAATACACCATATGTAACCATGCATCTTGTTGTGTAAGAGCCTAATTTATGGAAAAATTTATTTTGGGGAAATAACTTAGTTTTATTAACTTTTTTTATTTATAGTTCTCATAAAGTTTCATCGCACATGGGATCACATGTGTCTTGATATGCTCATGTTCAACATATCTATCATTATTTTCAAGGTTCTATCCTCTAAAAAACATTATAATTCATTTAGAATTATATTTGGATTGATTTTTAACTTCATTTGATATGTAGGTACACTAAAAACTTTTATAGTAGGATCAAACATGTATTTTTTCTTTCATTTCTTATTAAAATTTAGCACAAGACTTCATTCACGTTCACATCAGGTCTGATCCATCCATATTATATTAGGTTTCCCATCATCTATTTATTCACTATTATGGGTTTACTATTTTGAATTGGTGATTTATGTTGAACTATGTGTGTCTTGAATCATATCTCTACAAGATATATAGGAATATTAGAAACTTCAATTTCAGGTCCAACAACAACCATTTTCTTATCCATTTCCCTTACCCATTTTTACCCCAGTCTTTGATTCCTTACCAATTATCATCACTTCTGTTTAGTTTCTTTAACAATAGGGTATCTTTCTTTGGTTAAATCATTTTTGTTTACTTACCATACTAACACACCTTTATTTATAACAATTTATGTCTCAGTTTATGTGATCATTTCATATATAGTGTTTCCTAGATCTATTATCTCTGTCCAAGAAAAAATTCCTCATATTCACCCCTTCTCAATCATGTAAAGGTAAGTACACACATAAAATCTCTGATTGAATGATTTTATGCGGTCATAATAATTTTTAGAATACCCTACTTCACATTTTGGGTGATCCTCTACTACAACCAATGTTATTCGACCCCACTCCTTTTTGTATTTCTCATCAATCACTATTGGAATTTTATCTCTTCATGTTTTATATAAGTTTAAACTAGTTATATTACTTGACACACAGTGGTATAACTCTTGAATACTCAAATCCATTTTGAACACATCCTTTTACATCCAACCTAATTCTTATATTAAATTCCTAAATCTCCATAAATCATTAATTACCATTGCTAATAATTTTACCATATTTAGAAGGAACCCCCTAGCATGATTATGGAACGTATGTCATGAACCAACCTAGGCCATCCACCCATTCGACACCCGAACTAATCTGGGCATACTTGTGGCATGTTCTGGATCTCCCTAGGTCAGTAACTAGTACCTGTATATTAGAACCTAACTACTAGGAATGATTTCAACCTTGAATAATTAACTATATCAATGATACCATAATGACATAAGAGTAAGCAACATAAATAAAAGGAAAAAATCATAAACTAAAAATAATAAGACAACATCACAAACCCAAAAAATGTACATAAATAAATAAACATCAACTCTATGTAAGCATACAGGTTACAAAAAAGACAATGCATATACATCCTAATGAAACAAAAACTCAAAAATAGATCCTTATAAGATAAACCTCATTATATTGCATCTCTTCCAACAAGACAATAACCAGATGATAGTAATCAAGAAGAACCACTAAAACTAAGCATGGTTCCCTTTCCCTTACCAATGTCCTACTAAATAAGGTCTTAAAATTCCCAAGGGAACAGGTCGGGTGTGAGGAAAAAATCCCAGTAGGATACCACCATGAATCTATTTAAGGGTTTTAAATCATGTTAACCAATAAATCTAGGTTATAAACTCATTTTTCTTGACCAAGTTCACTATGAAAAAGAGTTCACTTGAAATTTGTTTTCTCATAAATACCTTTGGTTTTTCTTAAAAAAACATATTTCAAAATAATGGTAAAAAAGGATCAATAAATAAAACAAACACACTTGACATAAACATACTCAATGCACCCAAAAAAGGAACAAACATGAGAATAGAGACAAACATCAATACATAAACTAGTAATGGTAGAAGGGTATAAGAATAAATATAAGCAGCATATCTTTTAAAAAAATGGTTTTAAAATTAAATTCATGGGAATAAAATCATTACATAACTCATAATGATAAAGAATTCATGATTATAAGGATAAACATAACCATATATGGCACTAATATCAGGCACAAAGTATATAAAATATACAGGTCATAAGTCATGTACACCATGAGATATAACCATAACGTTATAATGTCACTTAGTCTGTCATAAAAATTTCTAGCCAGTTAAAGAAGTTTAACAAGATGTAAATATCTCACAGTATTCTCTGGACCCAACCCCCAAGATCCCCCTCAGTCCCTTAGTCATCATAATGGAAGCTCTCTCGGTCTTCCTCCCTAAAGGATCTCTCTGTCCCTTATAAAACATATTTGAATCTCTCTCGGTATTCCTCCCCAAACTCTCCCTCAATCCCTTGGACAAAATCCTAGAATATCCCCCATTATTCTTCCAAAAGTCTCTCTCAATCCCTTGGACAACACACCTTAGATAGTCCATGACATAGGCTAAGCTCACAATGCCTAAGTCACCATACCCAAACAAGGTCTCCCATGTGTTACTAAATTACAAACACACAAAATAATCCAATTCCAACCTACAAAACCCATTTAAAAATCTGATTCAATAAACTAGCATGCCTATTTTAAAATAATACCTTACTAAAGGTAAAACATTACCATTTAAAATAAATGACCTCCCTCAAGTAAAACCCCTTTTCAAAAACTCACATACATTTATTTAAATCCATAATAAGTTCCAATCACAATATCCTTTTAAAAATAAATTTTATAAACCATTTATTCCCACAATATGTCGACCATTAAACAACATGAAATACCTCTTTGAAAACACTTTCAAACCCCCATTTAAAAGCACTAAATCTCTTTGATCCATTTTAACAAACACATGATGTGCATTAAAACCAAATCCATTTGAAAATCCACTTTAAAGAAACAAATTACCAAAATAAATCCCGAATCACATAAAAAAATAGATAAAAAACTATTAATAAATGAATTTTATATAAATGTGATAAAAAATGAAACTAATAATAAAATATTAGCCATTAAAAAAGACATAAAAAGAGACATTTACCTCACAACTTAGTGAAAACTTGTGTCCTTCGATTAAAACCACTCAAATCAAGAAATAAGGTTCTTAACACCCCTAATACACAAACAAACAAACAAAAAACCCCATTAATATCCATATAATCATCCATGTGGAATTCTATGGTTACAACCTTCCATGGAAATAATTGAACAAAGGTAGAATATGTGAAGAGGAAGAGAAATCATGAAGAAAAAGTACTAAGTCAAGCCAAGCCTCCATGAAATGAAGAATAAATCCACTAAGGATCCAAGGGTAGTAGCTCCCACACTAAAGTATAGGGATTCATGTGATATAGGAGAAATAAGGGGCTAAGTAGAGTTCAATACATCAAGGGAAAAATAGTAAAATCCAAAATTTTTAATGACATGGACATGCCACATCGTTAGGAAAATCATGCACCAACTGTGTTGGAGCTATTGCCTCTCCAAACAAAAAGTTTCATAGTTTTTATAAGACTCACACCATTTGACAAAAATTTCTTAAACCATACAAAATACCATTATCCCCAATAATTAGCCTCACACAGTTATCAACATAGATAGAAAAATCACGATCCAACTGTGAACAAGGGTATGTTTTCCCCCCAAAAGAATATTTTTAACAATAGACACTTGGGAACTCTGAGAATGAATAAAAGGGTAAATAAAAACCCATATTAGGCATAACAATGGCCTACAGGGTGTCCCATTATACAACCTAAATATATCCCACTAAAACATGTCCAACGAATATATATTTCCTAGAATAAAGACTCCCAAATTCTATATTCTTTGGATAATATTAAAGTAGAACCCTTGTTTCAAACATGGTAAATGATTTTCCAAAATTAACCCATCCAAAGATGCAGGGATATATACATCATTGAAGCATGTTTTATGGTCATCCTAATCTATCCATTACCATCCCATCACCATGGATTATGGTATCACAAGTCATAATTTATCTTTTCCACTCTCCTATGTCCAAATGGATTCAACTTTCTCTTACTCTATATCCTTGTATTTCACATATATTATTAATGTAAACTAATATCTAATTAATTTCAATATCTTACTTTATGTATGTTATTTTTCAATTAAATAAGGAAAAATTACATTGACTAAGTTATTTCCTTTTATTGATCAATAAATAAAGATGGACGCCCACAATTCAAAGGCTCTCTTTAAAATGAATTAATATAAAAAAGGTAGGGAAAAATAATACCATTAATTTAAAAATAATTTTAATATAAAATTCTATAAAGTAGTCAATTATTATTAAGAATCTATGATCTTCTATTGTATTTATACTGGATTTGTATTTTTGGACTTCTCTCCTTCCCAAAAATTCTGAACTTTTGTTATAAGATCTTTCTTCCAATTCTAAATGTTTTCTATTTTGATTTATACCTCCAAGACATCTACCATAAAAGACTATATTTTTCATTATAGTTTCTATAAATTATCCATTTCATAGAATTCAAATATTGGAATCATGATTCACCCTCCATATCTATATCTTATGTGGAATGCTTCATGGACTTTGAATATCACTCCCCATATTTATCTCTAAAAGTATATGATAACTATGACTCCATATTTTCTTAAGTAATGATTGGGTTCTTGAATAAAAAATACAATACACAATATTATAACCTTATTGATCCATATACTATGAATATTTGATAAAAGTCACATATCTAACTAATCATTCCACTCAAAGGAATATGTGTGACCATAATTTGAATGTTACGCCATGCAATCTGCCAAATTCCATAGTTCTCGGTAGAATTTTCTAGGTCAATGTCTTCTTATTCCACTAGGTTTCGATCAAACTATTGAAAAAAATCACATAGTAAAGGATTTAACTTGACTACATGCATTAATTAACCTATATATTCAATTTTCATAGGCTTATTAATTTCAATTGTAATATCGAGGATCATATAATAAAAAACGTTCAACAGAAATATGATTGGTTCCATCAATTCAAAATATATTATAACATTTTTAGGATGTTGACTAAAATGTTATTTTTTTAATCATAAATGATAATAAAATTTTCCATCACCTTTTTTGTGGTCTGTATATACCACCTTAGTTTCCATCTTAGCTTTTCATGTTAGGAGGGCTTATGATATGTGTATGCCCACTACTGGTTCCTTTAAGATGAAAATACAATCGGGTTTAGCCTTGGATGATAGAAGAAATTTCATAATTGATCATATAAACATTTTTCTAGATTAAGATTGAGAAATGTTGTTTTCATCAAAGAGAAAATCATTTTTAGTCATGACTATCATAAAATTTATAAACACCTATAAAAGATAATCTTACATACTTCTAAATTAGAAATGTATCATTTTTATATCTTGTTTTGAGATCATAACTTATATTTCAATAATTGTTTTATATTTTTTCATGGTGGTTTCTATCTTAGTGAGTATATTTAGATCTGTATCTAGAGTTTAATTAGATCATTGTTAGAAAATTAGTTAAAATCTACGATCTTACCTTTCCATAATTTCCCTTTTTTGGACTCCAGAGGAGATTATTTTTTAGAAACTAAAAGAATAAAATTGTAGTGGAATCCTCTATTTTCACCTTAATAAACACTATATATATATAATATATATGCCTATTTTATAATGGTTAAATATTTATTTGGATTTAAATCATTAATTATATATAGAAATATTTTTTAATTTTTTTACCTTTCACAGATCATTCATGCACTACTCTAGTCTCAACTACGAAATGTTTTTTTGTTTTATGGGAGGGTTTCTTCCTCAAATTATGAAAGAATCTAACTTAGTTCATTTTTATTAAACCTTACAAGAGATAAGTTATGTTAATTCCATGTTGGATAAGATAACTTAAGCAAAGGATGTAATGTTCACAAAAATGGTAAGCCCACTCATAGGTGGATGATAAATACCTATGCCTTTTCCTAGTGATTGATATCATTTGAGGATTTTTGTACATTAGGAGCCTTTATAGGTGATATAAGAAATTTCTTAGTAATATGTGTTAAAAATTGAGAATTATAAACACCACAACCTCAAACTTCATCCTCTCCATGAGAATACTCCACGACTAATATGTATTTTATAGTGTGTTAAAGTAGGGGTATAAGATTTTACTAAGAAATATAGAATAAAGTGGGAAATTTTTTGAAT